>JALDNG010000005.1:0-1200000 GCA_024349245.1 Neodontobutis hainanensis
CATCTGTTTGTGCTTTGTTAAACAGGGATAACTTTATTAAGTTTGACAATTTAACCACCTAAAGCCTATTGTAAAAGGAATCTTCTGTGAAAAAATGAGACCTTTAGACGTCATCTAGGCTTTGTAATTAAGGATTTTAATACAGATGAGAAATATCAGCCCACAGTGGGGGTTTGGCCAATCACAGCTCGTTTCCAGTCAAAAGAAGCGCTCCCATTGGTCGATAATGATGTCAACAACAGAATAACCCATATCTTTGCAAAAAAGTGTTATTTTACAATAAAACACAAAATTATAAAAAAAATAGAAAAGAGTCTACAGTTAGAGGTTTTAAAGCACTTTGAATGATCCAGTGATTGAATTGTGCTTTATAAATAAAATTGACTTTCCGTGCCTACAGCATTGAACTCAAAGCTACAAGTTTCAGGTAAGCTCTAAACTTTACTTTAATTAAATGTATTAGTACTTTGTGGTGGGAAATTGGTCTGGTTTTACCTTTTTATAATTCAAAAAAATCAGAAAAGGTTACTACTCTGCTGTTGGGGATGAGTAGTGGGGCTGAGGGACTGGAGCTTTAACTATGCTCGGCTACATGTTCTTTTTCTGATTGGTTGACAGGTGTGCAATAAAATTGTGTAAATGAACTTCCATCAAAACTCCAACATGTCATGTTTTAATCAAAGCAACAAGAATCAGCTGCTGAAACTCAAAACTGCAAAGCCAACATATAAATATAGCTGCAAGCAGCAATAACGGGCCAAGCACAAGGCGGCATTCAATCTCATGCCGACCTGGGTGGCAGCATCAGACCAACGGCAGTAAGCAGTTAAAGACATTTCAATAAGACTTCAGTCTAAATGGCTGAAAAATCATCAATATGGTCTTTAGCACTTTGATTGAATGGTTTATCACGCTCGACCTAGAGGCAGTGCAGTAACCACACTGATGTGTGAAACAACTAGAGTGCTCAAACTCTGCAGGCAGCCTCGAGTCATGGTTGACATAACACGTACTAAGTTTGGTTAGAATATATTAAAGCATTGCAGAGATATAGCCTGATATCCTTTTTTTGCGCATTAAGTCGATTTGATTTGATGCGGTATTCAAAAACAGTTTGACCAATCATCGTAATTCTAAGAACTTTTTGTCAGGATAGTCTAAAGATGATCTGGTTCAATTTTCATGAAAATTGGACAAACGGCCTAGGAGGAGTTCGCAAAAGTACTTTTATAGAAAACTCAAAATGGCCGACTCCCAGAATCGTTGGTATGGGAAAAATGGCTATGGTACGGCTCGGCATGATGCCACAAATCTAAAGAGACCAGTTTGGTGTATTTTGGCTAAAGCATTCTGAAGGTATATTTAAAAATGTCACATTTTTGTATGTCTGGACCACTAGGGGCGCTGACCCAAAACTCTGCAGGCAGCCTCGAGTCCTGGTTGACATAACAGGTACTAAGTTTGGTTAGAATATGTTAAAGCATTGCAGAGATATAGCCTGACTTTGATTTTAGGCGCATTAGGTCAAATTCATTTGCACGGTATTCGAAAACGGTTTGACTAATCGACTTTCTTTATATAACTTTTTGTCAGCATGGTCTGAAGATGTTATGATTCAATTTTGGTCAAAATTGGACAAACGGTGTGGGAGGAGTTCGAAAAAGTAGGTTTTTAAAGATAGACAACATAGCAACGGGAAGTTTGGCGAATAGGACATATTTGTTATCTGTGCTCTCGGCTTGATCCAGTGAAGACATTAAGACCATTTGATTTACAATAGGTTAAGAAAATCAAAAGTTATTAGCATATTTGTCAATTTGGTTATAACTTTTGACCACAAGGTGGCGCTGCCCCAAAACTTTTGAGTACCTTCAGGGCTTGATGCGAAGACGCATACCAAGTTTTGTAATGATGCGCAATGCGTTCAAAAAATATACCACTTTTGACAAAATTCAAGATGGCCGACTTCCAAAATAGTTGATATGGGCAAATTGGCTATGCTACGACTCGGCATGATGCCACGCATCTAAAGAGACCAAGTTTGTGATTTTTGGCTAAAGCATTCTGAAGTAATAATAAAAATGTCATATTTTTATATCTCTAGACCACTAGGTGGCGCTGTGCCAAAACTCTGCACACATCCTCAAGTCATGGTTGCCATAACACCTACTAAGTTTGGTTAGAAAATATTAAAGCATTGCAGAGATATAGCCTGACTTTTATTTTTGTGCGCACTAAGTCAATTTCATTTGCGCGGTATTCGACAACGGTTTAACAAATCAACTTTCTTTATATAACTTTTTGTCAGCATAGTCTGGAGATGATGTGGTTCAATTTTCATGAAAATTGGCGCCACGGCCTAGGAGGAGTTCGCAAAAGTACGTTTTTTAGAAAATCCAAAATGGCGGAAAAACTATCATGGCGGAAAATGACGTCATAGGGTGCAATCAAATCGGCTTGAGCTAAGGAATCAGAGGAAAAAAGAATTTTAATTCTAGGCCTTACGGTTCAAAAGTTATTAGCATAAACATAAGTCCAACTTTGAACAGTTGGTGGCGCTAGAGATATTAAGTTAGACACTTCAAATTTGCTAGGATCAATGATTGGACTGTCCTTAATGAGTGTGCCAACTTTCATCATTTTCCAAACGCTTCTATGGCCTGCCATAGACTTCCATGGCGGAAGAAGAAGAATAATAATAAATATAGCTGCAAGCAGCAATGACGGGGCCAAGCACTAGGCTGGCAGAATCAGACCAATGGCAGTAAGCAACTAAAGACATTTCAATAAGACTTTAGTCTAAATGGCTGAAAAATCATCAATACGGTCTTTAGCACTTTGATTGAATGGTTTATCTCGTTCGACCCAGAGGCAGTGCTGTAACCAAACTGATGTGTGAAACAACTAGAGTGCTAAAACTCTGCAGGCAGACTCAAGTCATGGTTGCCATAACACGTACCTAGTTTGGTTAAAATATATTATAGCATTGCAGAGATATAGACTGATATTAATTTTTGTGCATTAAGTCGATTTGATTTGCACGGTATTCAAAACGGTTTGACCAATCATAATAATTCTAATAGCTTTTTGTCAGCATAGTCTAAAGATGATCTGGTTCAATTTTTATGAAAATTGGGGCTACGGCCTAGAAGGAGTTTGCAAAAGTACGTTTTATAGAAAATTCAAAATGGCCGACTCCCAGAATATTTGTGCGGAAAATTGGCTATGCTACTGCTCGCTCGGCATAATGCCACAAATCTAAGGAGATCAGTTTTGTGATTTTTGGCTAAAGCATTCTGAAGTAATAAATTAAAAAAAGTAACATTTTTGTATCTCTGGACCAGTAGGTGGCGCTGCCCCAAAACTTGGCAGACAGCCTCAAGTCATGGTTGACATAACACGTACTAAGTTTGGTTAGAATATGTTAAAGCATTGCAGAGATATTGCCTGACTTTGATTTTTGTGTGCATTAACTCAAATTCATTTGCACGGTATTCGAAAACGGTTTGACTAATCAACTTTCTTTATATAACTTTTTGTCAGCATAGTCTGAAGATGTTATGATTCAATTTTGGTCAAAATTGGACATACGGTGTGGGAGGAGTTCAAAAAAGTAGGTTTTTAAAGAAAAACAACATGGCAAACAGGAAGTTTGGCGAATAGGACATATTTGGTATCTGTGCTCTCGGCTTGATCCAGTGAACACATGAAGACCATTTGTTTTACAATAGGTTAACATAATCAAAAGTTATTAGCATATTTGTCAATTTGGTTATAACTTTTGACCACAAATGGCGCTGCCCCAAAACTTTTGAGTACCTTCAGGGCTTGGTGCGAAGATGCATACCAAGTTTCGTAATGATGCGTAATGCGTTTAAAAAATATAGCACTTTTGGACAAAATTCAAGATGGCCGACTCCCAAAATTGTTGATATGGAAAAATTGGATATGCTACGGCTCGGCATGATGCCACGAATCTAAAGAGACCGGGTTTGTGATTTTTGGCTAAAGCATTCTTAATTAATGATAAAAATGTCATATTTTGTATCTCTAGACCACTAGGTGGCGCTGCAGAAAACTCTGCACACATCCTCAAGTCATGGTTGCCATAACACATACTAAGTTTGGTTAGAAAATATTAAAGCATTGCAGAGCTATAGCCTGACTTTTATTTTTGTGTGCACTAAGTCGATTTCATTTGCGCGTATTCGACAACGGTTTAACGAATCAACTTTCTTTATATAACTTTTTGTCAGCATAGCTTGGAGATGATGTGGTTCAATTTTCATGAAAATTGGGGCTACGGCCTAGGAGGAGTTCGCAAAAGTACGTTTTTTAGAAAATTCAAAATGGCGGAAAAACTATCATGGCGGAAAATGACGTCATAGGGTGCACTCGAATCGGCTTGAGCTAAGGAATCAGAGGAAAAAAGAATTTTAATTCTAGGCCTTACCGTTCAAAAGTTATTAGCATAAACATAAGTCCAACTTTGAACAGTTGGTGGCGCTAGAGATATTGAATTAGACACTTCAAATTTGCTAGGATCAATGATTGGACTGTCCTTAATGAGTGTGCCAACTTTCATCATTTTCCATAAGCGCTTCTATGGCCTGCCATAGACTTCCATGGCGGAAGAAGAAGAATAATAATAAAAAAGAACCGGAACGAAAACAATAGGTGCCTCAGCACCTTCGGTGCTTGGCCCCTAAATATAGCTGCAAGCAGCAATGACGGGGCCAAGCACTAGGCTGGCAGAATCAGACCAATGGCAGTAAGCAACTAAAGACATTTCAATAAGACTTTAGTCTAAATGGCTGAAAAATCATCAATACGGTCTTTAGCACTTTGATTGAATGGTTTATCTCGTTCGACCCAGAGGCAGTGCTGTAACCAAACTGATGTGTGAAACAACTAGAGTGCTAAAACTCTGCAGGCAGACTCAAGTCATGGTTGCCATAACACGTACCTAGTTTGGTTAAAATATATTATAGCATTGCAGAGATATAGACTGATATTAATTTTTGTGCGCATTAAGTCGATTTGATTTGCACGGTATTCAAAAACGGTTTGACCAATCATAATAATTCTAATAGCTTTTTGTCAGCATAGTATAAAGATGATCTGGTTCAATTTTTATGAAAATTGGGGCTACGGCCTAGAAGGAGTTTGCAAAAGTACGGTTTTTAGAAAATTCAAAATGGCCGACTCCCAGAATAGTTGATATGGAAAAATTGACTATACTATGGCTCGGCATGATGCCACGAATCTAAGGAGACCAGTTTTGTGAATTTTGGCTAAAGCATTCTGAAGTAATAATTAAAAAAATGTCACATTTTTGTATCTCTGGACCACTAGATGGCGCTGGCCAAAAAGTTGGCAGGCAGCCTCGAGTCATGGTTGCCATAACATGTACTAAGTTTGGTTAGTATATTTTAAAGCATTGCAGAGATATAGCCTGACAATCAGTTTTGTGCGCATGAAGTCGATTCGATTTGCGCGGTATTCAAAAACGGTTTGACCAATCAATGTAATTCTAATAACTTTTAGTCAGCATAGTCTAAAGATGATCTGGTTCATTTTATATGAAAATTTGGGCTCGGCCTAGTAGGAGTTGGCAAAAGTATGTTTTTTTTTTAATTCAAAATGGCCGACTCCCAGAAGAGTTGGTACGGGAAAATTGGCTATGCTACGGCTTGGCATGATGCCACGAATCTAAAGAGATCAGTTTTGTGATTTTTGGCTAAAGCATTCTGAAGTAATAATTAAAAAAATGTCACATTTTTGTATCTCTGGACCACTAGGTGGCGCTGCCCCAAAACTTAGCAGGCAGCCTTGAGTCATGATTGACATAACACCTAGTAAGTTTGGTTAGAATATATTAAAGCATTGCAGAGATATAGCCTGACTTTGATTTTTGTGTGCATTAAGTCAATTTCATTTGCACGGTTTTCGAAAACGGTTTGACTAATCAACTTTCTTTATATAACTTTTTGTCAGCATGGTCTGAAGATGTTATGATTCAATTTTGGTCAAAATTGGACAAACGGTGTGGGAGGAGTTCGAAAAAGTAGGTTTTTAAAGATAGACAACATAGCAAACGGGAAGTTTGGCCGAATAGGACATATTTGTTATCTGTGCTCTCGGCTTGCCCCAATGAACACATTAAGTCCATTTGATTTACAATAGGTTAAGAAAATCAAAAGTTATTAGCATATTTGTCAATTTGGTTATAACTTTTGACCGTGGCGCTGCCCCAAAACTTTTGAGTACCTTCAGGGCTTGATGCGAAGACGCATATCAAGTTTTGTAATGATGCGGCAATGCGTTCAAAAAATATACCACTTTTTGACAAAATTCAAGATGGCCGACTTCCAAAATAGTTGATATGGGCAAATTGGCTATGCTACGACTCGGCATGATGCCACGCATCTAAAGAGATCGGGTTTGTGATTTTTGGCTAAAGCATTCTGAAGTAGTAATTAAAAAATGTCACATTTTTGTATCTGTAGACCACTAGGTGGCGCTGCGTCAAAACTCTGCACACATCCTTAAGTCATGGTTGCCATAACACATAATAAGTTTGGTTAGAAAATATTAAAGCATTGCAAAGATATAGCCTGACTTTTATTTTTGTGCGCACAAAGTCGATTTCATTTGCGCGGTATTTGAAAACGGTTTGACCAATCATCTCTATTCTAATAACTTTTTGTCAGCATGGTCTGGAGATGATGTGGTTAAATTGTTGTGAAAATCGGTCAAATGGGATATAGGAGGAGTTTGAAAAAGTATTTAGTAAAATTCAAAATGGGAAAATATTCATGATGGAAAATGACGTCATAGGGTGCTTGCTTCATTTTTGACTGCTGGCTAACTTGAGGTAAATGTTATATTAATTTGTAATTCAAATGTTTTATTTCATTAATTTCACTCATAATGACGTATATGAAGTACCTATATACTTGATTTTAATCAACATATAGTATTGAAAGTATTTTTTAAGGTATTAAAAACATTGTTACCTGCATGTGAATAAATGCTAGTAGTTAACTGTAACCAGAGCAGTGTTTCCTTTTTATTGCCAATTCTCGTTTTAATAACTAATGGCATTAGTTATTAAAAGTAATTGCTTTTCTTATATTTAGTTTTTACCCAAATTATTTTAATATATTGGTAAAACGAAATGTATTATTAGGTAAGCATTATCTAATTTAATGATTATATGTCCCTTTCAGGTCACTATTATTTACCCCTTCTACTGTTATTGGCTTCGATAGAGATCTAAGCTAAAACATCTCTGCTCCTTCAATGAGCCCTCTGCTGTTGCACCACTTCAGGTGAATTTCACTTTGACACCAATATCTAAGTTTTTTAAATATTCTCCTACTTTACTAAGAACCATGTTTTTCATCTTTGTTCAAAAATACATCTACAGCTAGCAATAGTACTAAACTGTTTATCAATAGATATTCTTGTAATTATAAACTGTATGTTGTAAAAATATATAAAGATGATCATATAGATTCATAGTTTCTGTATGGTATCCATCTTAGCATCTGTGGTTAATGATAGTTTTCTTAAAATAAAAACGTTTCATACCTTTGTAAGAAACTGGTTATTTAGAAATTGTAGTCAAAGATGCTGTATTTTTGAGATGGAGTAAATATGTGTTAAAGGAGTTTTGATTTTTGTTTTTCAGTTTTCTTACCTGTGCAACTGCAGGTCAAAGACCTCAAGAGGAACCTGAAAGTTCAAGAAAGCCTTCCATCTTTGAAGCACAACTTTATGGCATTCTAAAATAACACTATAGTAATAAATGATTTAAAGTTTTATCTTTTGCTTTCATCTACTTTCATTCTACTTTGTTATTTAAAAGTTTCTTTACAAAAGAATAAATAACCTTTTGCAAGTTATTAACTGTGTGCACTTAAAAACAAAGTGTATAAATTATGTCAGATTCAAGATCTTAAAAATAGTTTATATATGCTTTCAAGCCTAGAAGCACATAAATGAATGGAGATTCTATTTTGTTTAAGTTTATTTAAAAAATACTGAAGTTGTAGATGGACCAGGATGTGATGTCAGATGAAGCTGAGGAAGACGAGGATGGGCTATGTCAACTGTCCAGGAGCAGAGAAGAACAGAGCAGCAGACTGATGACTGGACAGTACTGGACCTGCCTGGACTGGGCCGAGAGAAAAGCAGCAGCAGACAGGTAACTGTAGAGGAGCTCTGCAAAAACAGAGAACAAAGTAAAAAGTTATGTTTAAAACAATTCTTGCTGTTGGGCCCGGTCACCTCTGAACATGAGATGTACTGTTAATCACAGGCAAAAAACACTTATCTTAGTTTTTATTCACAGCTCACTGTGTTTCTGTGTGTGTAAGAACTGTTTATTAGAAAATAGTTGACTTTGATTTGAACTTACATTTGCGTAAATATAATACTTTAATGTGAACTGTGGTGGGTCAGAGGTAATGTCAGTCATGTTTAAAACCTGGCTTAAACATTTACCTGTGACTGTTGTCATGATTTACAGATGAGAAATGTATAAATATAAAACTAACACATGCACTTTAGCTACAGTAATGTTTAAGGGATGTTTGACTGTAGAGTAAGGAAAGTGTTTTCTAGAGTAAAAAGTCTCAGAGGTTGGTGGGCATTGCAGGTGTAATGGTTAATGTAATGTGTAGTGTAATGTAACACCCACCTTTGTCTGAATATCCTCTTCAAAGTGCTCACACCACAACCAAGAGTCTTTCTTCTGATCAGCCTCAGTCTGACAGCATCACCTTTAGGAAATCTGTGAGAGAACAATATCTATTTTCATAAAACAGTCATGTGTCAAATGTATTTATCAAAATGACACAACCCAGATCTTTGTAAAAGAGTACATTAAGCTCACTTCTAATGTTTGGTTATATTATTATGATTATATTATGGCATTTACTGGGTTTGCAAACTACACAGTAATTAGTCAGACACATTTATCCTTATCTTAATAAAAACAAAAAAAGAGCATTATGCTTAATTCGTTCCAAATTGAAGGTTAGATATGACAGTATATAATATTATTAACCAAGTTTGGTCCAGTGTGTCATATGAAGCTATCGTAAAATGGTGAAGCAGTAAATTAGCACTTTAGCGGCCACCTTCGGGTCAGCCAACAAACTTATAACAAATGTATATATTCTGAGCAGTATTTTAAGACATACACTGTACTCACCTAGAAACTGGAGCGTGGTTCATTTAGTGCAGTTGTACGATGAAAAAGTGATATAAATCAGCTGAGTTAAATCAAAAACAGCTAGCGTTAGCTTTTAGCAAGCGATCTCCATTCATGAGCAGCAGCAACTAAGAAACTAATTAACAAAAAATGAAGACATACTGGGTAAAAAGCTTCGGAAAACAAAGTGAAACCAAAAACAATCTTTGGGTGTAGCAAAAAGCTTAAAGTTACTGATGTAAAATAGTTAGGTTTCCACGGTCTCTCTTATATTCATATAAATCCACATGCTTTCTTCTTCTCCCGAGAGCAGCTCCAGAGCCCACAATATCTGTGGCAGAATGACAGCGCTTCATACTGGTCTGGCATATATACTACACCGTCAGTCGGATTTAGTGGTTTCCTGTGTATGCTGATATTTCTTGAGCCGAGGCCATGTTTACGTTTTTTTTTTTTTAGAGGGGAGAAAATTATCGGATAGGGAATGCACCGGCTCCGTATGGACGTGGCCTTAAGATGTTAACTTAGTTGGACTTTAGCCAAGCTGGGATTGGAACTGGTGTTTTTGTGACGCCGTCTGACATGCCTATCGGATTTTACTGCGTTCCTATTGGCTTGCACTGCTGTACACCTACCTCCCAAACACTCACGGTGCTTTGTATGTAAGGCGTTTTCTCTGAGGGTGCCATTTTCTTTACGGACAAAGGTAAGACCATGCCTTCTGTAATTAATCTTCTCAATCTATGTTTTATTAGTGGCAATCCATAATATTTTTAATATATTTTAAGTATGTTTATGTTGAATAATATGTATGTATGATTATTTTGTGCAAAGTAGTGCACAAAGGTGCGTTTTTAAGCGCAAACGAGGCCTTGTTATTGTGGTGTAGATGCTGCTTAATAAGAATGCAAAAGTGTGATGAACTAGTGGTATATGATGTATATTTATAGTGTTGTGTTAGTGTATGATAGTTTTTAGCGAGACACAGATTTGTAGTTTGTTGTTTAGCATGAATGTTCATGTGGAATGTCTGAGTCTGGGCCTTGTCACAAACGTGTCCTGAGTTTCCTGAGTATCCGGTTTGAGCTAAAATTCGATAACTTTTTTAGTCTTTAATGGGTGATGACGTCGTTTGTCTGTGGAGTTCAGAGGACTAAGTGGTCTTAAAATGAAGTGTAATTTCTTACGTTTTAACCATATATTGTTTGAATTAATTGTTTGTGAAATGTTGTTACCATGGTCATAAAACAAACTGTATTGCCCGAGTGTTTAGCGCTAAGCTAATATTATCCTGAGTCACACAGTACTACTATCCCATACACTCACGTTTAGCTCGATTTTAGCATTTTTTATGTCTGGGATACAGTAGTTGTTATTATTTAACACATAGTGTGTACTATATACATCTCAACATAAAATTATTTATTTTGTACAATTTTCCACAAGAAAATCTTAATGCAAATGTGTTTGTAATACCACCTGCTGTTTTTTTTGTGAAATAGTTGAAAATGTCTTACCAATTTTTATTTCTAATTGTCTGTTTTATACACTTACATATTAGAATGTGAAATCATTATAAATTGAGTTTGAGTTTAAGTATAGTTAAACCATAATACTTTAGCTTGTGTCAAAAGTAACATGATGTTTTGATCTGCAAATGGCATCAAGTCAACACTTGTGTCAAGTGTTTTTCTTTGTCAGAGTACTGTAAATCACAATACATTAAAAAATTTTAACATCCTGTTGTATAAATATAAAATATATATAATATTAAATAACATGTTGAATATTGTAACAGAAATAAAATAAATATGTTTTACAATTTTTGAGTAAGCCAACACATGAACACATTTCAACATGGAGAGACTCAAAAGAAAACCATGATGGTAATTTATTAATTATTAATAGATCAAAAAAGGGGTTCGACCATGACAGTCGTAGACTGAGACTGAGTAGACTTTATGGTAGATCTCCGTTGGAGCAGAGACATGAGCAGCTGATGATGGTAGCTGCACAAAAAAAAAAACAGCTGATGGCAAAGAGACGGGTTGCTTATATTTTGTGAGCTGTATGATGATTTAGTAAAAGCTTGAGGTTGAGAGACTGTTGGTTGAGAAGATGCAGTGTGCTGTAGATGAAGGGGAAAAGTGTTTCTGGTTGAGTATACACTCATCTTTATTTATGGCATTGGACTGTGGTTTGCCTGCAGACAAATGAATAAAGTGTTCAGTATTGGCAGATAGTTTATTAGGCATTAGTAGTATAAGTGTGAAGACTTGTGTGTACAATTGGATAAATGAAATGGTGTTATACAATGCATTCCCAAGTAATAAGCAAATATTTTCATGTTCCATGAGTGAGGTGTTCAACATACGATAATTGTCTATTTACAAACTTCTTTAAAGTAAAGGGGCATAAGCTTTCTTTCAGTTCATAACATAAATATTTCACAAAGATATCAAACATAATGTGATGTGTGACGAAAGTTGAGTAGTTTTAAAGAATTGACATTCAGAGAAAAAGTGTTTAGCCTGACCACAGGCACTTAAGCACTTAAGAAAAGTAAAGTAGTCTGGTATCTATTTAATTAAAAATAAATCCTAAACATTTACCTTAAATGTAGGATGCAATACTTTGTTTTTGATCAATTGTATTCTTTTTTCATTGACTCACTCTAGAGTATGCAGGTACTGTCGTGTTTTCTGATAACTTTATTTTGCTGTACTTGTTCAGCTGACTGGAAATCATCTTCAAATAAGAGATTTCTGTTTTTGTGTAAAAGTAAAAATTACAGTGGCTGGCCATTTATTGAATTTATATCTAGATTAACTTTTACTGTAGTTAAGGTGACGTTTAACATTTGTTCCTTGTTACCAGTAAAATGGATGCTTACACTGGAAGGAGTGGAAGTAGGTCAGGATGCAAAGAGGCACTCCCCTGCTGGTGTTAATGGCATTAAGAAATAATATAATATTACAAATAGTACTGAAAGTTTCTGTGATGAAAATGTACTTTCTTTTGTATTGGAGGCAGGAAGGTTCACTGGCCATGTTTGTCTCTAGTGGCAGCTGGAAACCATCAAAGGCTTAAGAAGGGGTTCACAGCATGAAAGGAAACACTCGTCATTTGTAAAAAAAAAAAGTGGAGAATTCAATTGAGAAAAATAGTGTTGTCCAGGCATCTTGATTTCTTCTGGCCAAAGCTTGAGCCATCCCTGCTGCTGTTCTTGCTTTGTTGTGAATGTGTATAACATTTCCTGAACATTGAGGGACTATACTGTGCTCCTCAGTCACTGCTGTAGTGTGTGGCATGTTCACTAGCACCTGCTGTAGACAATTGAGCAGCTCACAGGATCATAGTCTGTGTACATGTTCTCATCCTGGGGTGAAGGACTTTCTGACATCCATAACATGAGCATTTAGACAAGATAATGATGTTGTTGCAGGCTGTTTGTATTTAATTAAATACAAAGAAACAACAAAGAAACAAAGGCATTGGTTGTGGTATATGAGGTGTATCACCCTCATCACAGTTGTAAATCTAACAGGGTATACCCCAAATCACTGAGTTTCAGAAGTGAAGGAGGAATTTAAAGGGTCCCCTTGTCATACATCATGGTTACTCAATGATAACTGGCATAGAGTGGATTGTATTGTCAAGCCATCTTCAGGGTTGAGAACTTTTATTGGGCTGGTTCAGTTAAAGACCATATTAAAACTGATTTACTGTCATTTTGTACATTTTGAGTAGTTGTCAGTGTCTGTCCTAGACACGTCCACTGCACTGCCTGTCAGTCCTGGGAGTGGATTTTCCGTCTGTGGTTCTTCTTGGTTTTCCTTGTCCCTAACTGCCTTTTTATGAGTGTTTCCTCTGACCCTGATGGATGGTCTAAGGACAGGGTATGTTCTCTATTTTAACCTGTTTGTCTTTGTTTTTTTCTAGCCTTTTGAGGCAATTGTTGTGATACTGGGCTATATAAATACAATTTTATTTAGGCTGGACTTCAGGGCTGATGGTGAGCCTCTCTGCCTCCTGTATGGTTTGTGCTGTGGACTCTTGATTCCATTGACCAGACTTTCTGTCTTATTTTGCATTTGTTAATTGATGAGAATATAAGTATGTTTCAAGAATGATATTAATCTATATGTATATTGTTATAAAAATGTGATTTTTAACCATACTTAACATTTACTGTTGTACAAAATGAATGTCATGCTTTTTGCTTGCACAAACCTACCCTTTTTTTTAGTTTGTTTGCATTCTTTCTTTTTATTTGTCTGTCTCACTCAGCTTTTCTTCTACCCAAAACAAAGACATTTTCAATATAACATTCACACACTACAACAATAGAGAAATTAATTACTCCAACAAGAAAAGGCGTAGTTATAATATTACAGGGTTAAAGGAAGGCCTAACACTAATGTAAAAGACAATGTTAAAGAACAAATTATCTGATCGTTTTCAGGATAGACTGTAAATTACCTGATACTGTTTGGGACATGTTCTGAGACTTGTGGGGACATGTCCAGCCATATTTTAACAGATTTGATGATATTTCTTTGGTTTTCTCATTTTTAGCTTAAACAGGATATTATGATCAAAAATATATCTGTCTGGTAGTAAAATGACTCCAGTTATTTTAAAAGCAGAACATATTTGGATTAATATAAAATTATTAACAAACACATCAGTCTGTTGCTCAAATTGATTTTACCAGCCATTTTCTTTTTATGAAAGGTTTTGTTTTTCCACACCCTGATTCAGACACTCAAGATGAGACTGTTGCCAAAGCCTTTTTGTGGCAGTATTTATTTTTACTTTTCACGGAATAAAAACATCATAAAGCTTGTCATACACTGGGCAGATCTTTAATTGGTTGGGAGTCAAAGTAGCTAAAAACTGAACTTCTTTCAGGCCTAATTGTCCTGTTGTTGATAAGATAAACACACTTTACACTCACGCTAGCAACTAGCCAGAATGTCGGCCGAGAGCGACTTGAGCATTGTTTTCGCCGTCAAAGACAATGAATTTAATACAAACATTCAACACCTAAATATTGACAAAAATACTTCAAAATTTACATACAAAGACAAATATGTGTAGAACAGCGTGCCTTACCCTTTGACAGTAATCACTTGACAAATTAGCCGTTAAATGAACCGAAACATGTCTGAATGTCTGAATCAAGATGATAGTGACCGACTTAGGATACAGTTCTTTTGTTTTTCAGTTTTTTGCCACAATGACAAATGTCGTGTATAAAAACAACACAACATGTGACAGGCTATGCCAGTACTTGTGAATATATTGGATATTTTTTGTTTGAGCTCATGGATTTGCCACTTTGAATCTGTGGAGAATGTAATACTAAGAACATAATGTAATGTTACATTCAATTACAACGTAATGTAAGAATGTAATATTTAAATCTGTAAGAATGTTTTTGTGTTTGACAGATCATAAATACGTAAACATAGGTGATTTTCTGGAGATGATCATAAATGCAGATTTGAAACTGCTGCTTTGATTTTGTTAAAGGTTTTATTAGAGAGGCAAACCCTTGTAATTTATGAATGCAATTCAGTATTTTAATTGAGAAACCTTTTCATGATCAATTAACAGTGGGTGTCTATGTACATGTATAAAAATACCACACTGAGTAATTACAAGTAATGATTATAATGAAAGAAAATAAATACTGATAATTGTCTAAATTATTCATTACAATATAATTTTATTACGTATCCTTGTGTTTTGATCTAAATTGTATGTTTTACTTTGTGTTTTTCAGAAAACCTCCAGAAATTCTTCAAGGTGAGTCAAATAAGCATTATGTTATTCTAAGAATACAGGCCTTACAAGGACTTAATTTTGTTTAAACTATGAATGATATATTACAGTTAAAAAGTTAATTGATTTACATATTAGTGAATGTTAAATGCATTTCTTATGTTAAGGAATTTTTTCCTTAAAACAAATGTATAAATGGTTAAGGGTACAAATAATCATTTATTTGCTTTAGTTTTAACTCAATTGAAGGAATTATTAATTTTAAATAATCTTAACAGGTTAATAAGTAAAATTACATGTAGGGCTTGAATCATAAAATGGCATCATATTGTCCATATTGTTTCTTGATTTCTTTGTTTTATTGTAAGGTCTACAAAAGACACTTCATATGTGTTTTGCACAATGACGATAGATGTGTTTGATAAGATGCATGTAAAAGTGTGAGGGGAATTTGACATATTTTAAATGTATGTTTTATTTTCAGGAATACTGCATCACTGACTAATTTCTGTTTGTTTCGTTTTTTTATGTGAATTCTGGAACCAATGGAGCAGTGCTGAGGTAAAAATTTCAGTAGTTTATTTCATTGGCTACTGAATGAATCAGTAATTTTTGCATGAATTTCTTGAATGAATGATTCAAAAGCAAATGTAGTAACACCTTCAAATACAAGTAAGGCTTTGGCCAGATTTTTGTTTCTAGATACAAGTAAATATTCGTATTGACGTCAAAGCACATTAACTTCAGGTGTTCACTGATTTGTGTATGCATCACCCACGAGTAGGTGATTTTCTCTCCATTTTGTGCATTATTCTTCATAATAGCAATGAGCTCTAAGAAAGTGAGTGGTAAGAATGTTAGTGAGAAGAAGAAAATAAATGTGGTTAAAGCATGCAGTGAGTGATCTAACACACAAGAGCATCAGGAGGAACTGTGGACTAAGGAGCTGATCAAGCTGCAGATGATGAACATATGTAGGTGTTGCAAGAGCTCAACAGTGGTGAAGAGGAGGATGAACCAGAGGAGACCATTTCTAAAAGTGAAAATAAGGCAGGGCTGGCTATGTGGCAGAAGGTTATTTTCATTGAAAATAAACACCCTGATAAATCATCTACTGGTCGTGGTTCTGCGCCGTTTTTATGACACCTCCTTCTTTTTGTGAGAGAAAGAAACAAATCTCCCTCAATTGGTATTTTGTTAAATGGTTTGTACAAAATGAAAGTGAGGGTAGTCGAGTAGAAAAAGGGAAGAAAAGTTATCAGAAAAACTTAAATCAAAAGTAAAAAAAACAAACATTGTATGTTAAGTTATGTGCATTTAATTTTAAATAAGATACGATATGGAATCAAGTGTCTGCGTAACAACCCCTTCTTCTCTCCTCCACACCTGCCACTATTGTTTGTAAAATGTATAATCAAAACCACATTTATTTTATATCACATGAATCTTATCCTGTATACATGTACTATAATTGTGTCCATACTAAAAACAAATTTTTTCTTCATTTATGGCTCTAAAATGGATAGTTTTTTAAATATTTTTTCTTATGGGAAAACATGCTTGTAAATATCAGCATTTACAGTTACAAGGTTTGCCTTGGAATGGATTGTGCTTGTATTTTGAGGTATTACTGTACAGTTAAGGTGCTTGCTTCCATCTCTAGCCTAATGTACTCATACAATCTTTATTTGAAGTGTGAAGTTACTTTTAAAATGTAATTTGCTATATTTTGATCACTACCAGAAACATCAGTGTCTATCACAAATAGAAAAGTTTTATGCTAGTACTTCTGTGCTACAAATGTATGCAACAGAAAAATATTGATACTGTGGGTTTGAAAGTACATAAATATGTAAACTTGATGATCTCTGGAAGATCATATGCTATAAATGCATATTTTAAACTGCTTTGATTTTGTTGAAGGTTTATTAGGCAGGCAAATCCTGTAATTTCAATTCAGCATTCAATTGAGAAATCAATCTTTTTTTATGATTAATTAGGTGTGTGTGTGTGTGTGTGTGTGTGTCTGTGTGTGTGCAAAATAACACATTGAGTTATGTAACACATTAGGTATTACTGTATTTGAGTGAATGTAAATGCATTTATGTTTAGGAGGTTTTGGTTAAAATAAATATATAAATCATTAAGGGTATAAATAATCATTTATTTGCTTTAGTTTTAACTTTATTTAAAAATCAAATATATATTTTTAATGATATTAATAATTGAGTAAGTAAAATGTACATGTAGTCATCAGTGTTCTAAACTGCTTTCTGTGTGTTTTTATGTGATTGCAGATGCCTCGTGGAAAAGGTTTCCGCCGGTCCCAGGCAGCCAAGAGGAGGTATGCTGAGCGTTATGCGCTCAGTTCCTCCATTGACTTGCCTGCTGCTGACAGCTCTGATAAACAGAGCCCTGACATAAAAAACCCTCATGTTTGCCGTAAGGCTCCTATGACGCTCCCTGTTTGCCGAAAGGCTCCTGAAATTTACCACAATGTTCCAAAAGTTTGCCCAAATGTTCCAAATGTTCCAAAAGTTCCAAAAGTTTGCCAAAATGCAACTGGAATGCTCCAAAAATTCTTCCCAATGCTGCTGAAAGCTGGAATGATATTACCGAATCTTTACATGTCATTAACTCTGATTGTTGTTCTCAGAAATTCCTACTTGGTGCCTTCCATCAAGGTGATGAGCGGTTTGGTTTCAGCAGAAACAGACAGTGTGCAGTAAACAGCATCACGGCGGTCATGATGAATGTACTGAAGAATGTGCTGACGTGGACAACAGAGGACCTGAATGCCGTTCTGTTGCATGGAGATGAACTGTACATATCTATGCGATCACAGGGGAAGATCAACGATCCATCACAGCGGGGATATGTTTCAGTTGCTGAATTGCCCACAGTCCACACACTCTATAACACAACATTGTCAATAAATCATGGCGAGTCTTTGTCTGGAGTTGTTGGTGTTGATTTTTATGAAGAATCTTTGCGAGATGTGTGCATGTCCTTGGAAGAAGCGCTTCAGAGGGCTCTGTTTCAGTTTGATGCTTGTCTGTTAAACATTCAGGATAATGTGTGTGCTGTCATAAAGGTGGATTCCAGATTTGCTGTGGTCGATTCTCATTCACGTGATGGTAAAGGTATGGCTGATCAGGGTCAAGGCACGAGTGTAGTAGTGTACTGTGAAGACATAAATATGCTCTTTGAACATGTTCTTAACCTTTCAATGTCACTGAATGCTCAGGAAAACCATTTGAAGTGACAGGTGTGAACGCAACACTGATCGGTAAGGCAACAGCTGATGAGGCCAGTTCTAGTAAGTCCGATGAACGAGTCCACGTCAGTCACGTGTCACCTGCAGTGTCAACAATACAGAGGAAGTGTGTCAGAGGTGGTAAACGGACACGTGTGGAGAAACCAGCAAGTGTTTGTAAAACTGATCAGAACGCCCTGAATTCCTGTAAGATACCAGTGTGGCCTGAGTCGAACCTTAATCACGTGACCGAGTTAAATGACAGTTTATTAATGGGCGATGTAATTGTTGGAGAAACGATAAATACTGAGTTCACTTTTAATCCTTTAACTTCTGCAGATCAGGATGCTTTGTGTGCTCGTTTACAGTTGACTAATGAAAGCATTGGTGTTCAAGGCTCAGGTGTGTGTTCTTTAGGAATACCGTGCAAAACAAAATCCATTAAAGGAGATGGGAATTGCTTATTTAGGTCAGTTGCACATGCAATATGTGGAAATCAGGAGAAACACTTGAAAATCACACGTGCAGTTGTAAAACATCTTGAAAGTAACAGCTTGAAATTTATGAGATACTTAAGAGAAGATCATATATCAGTGAAAGATTATTTGACACAGTCTAAAATGTTTTTTTCTGGAACATGGGGAAGTCATGTGGAATTATTTGGTCTTGCTGATCTTTTAAAACTAAATGTAATGACCTTTAATGATGACAGGTGGAATGCACATGTACCTACCGAACATCAATTTACTGATAATGCCATTTATCTGAAGCACTGCGATGGAAATCACTATGAGGTGGTAACGTGTTAAACATAAAGATCAAGAACATGTTTGTGCAGAAACGTGTGACGTTAAAGTGGCTGATCAGACCATTAATCACTCTTTAAGAAAAAGAAAACTAAATGACACTGCAAAGGCCCCTAAAAGTAAAAGAGAACGTGAACGATACCACAGTGATACTGATTTCAGACAGAAAAAGATACAGAACTCTAAAACAAAATATTGTGAAGACAGTGATTACAGACAAAGAAAGATTGAGAAGTTTAAAACAAAATACTGTGAAGATATTCATTATAAAGAGAAAATACTTGATAATCTTCGAGGTAAATATAAGAACAATATTAATGTGCAGCAGTCAAAGTGTGAAAATTCAAAGATAAAGTATTCTACAAATGTTACTTTTCAGAAACGAGTCAGGGAGTATTCCCAGAGCAAATATAAGAGTAATAAAGCTTTTAAAGCACGTGTATGTCAATGTTCAAAGGACAAAAACAGAACAAACCCCACCTTTAAAACAAAAATGTGTGAATATGTAAACAATAAATACAGAACAAATCCCACCTTTAAAGCACGAGTGTGTCAATATTCTAAACAGAAATACCATGATGATGAAAACTTTCGTATGAGTAAATTACAAAAAAGATCTGAAATGTCTGTAAAACAGAAAGACAAACAGAAAGACATTGATTTCATTATTAATCAATTTCATCAAGAAGTCAGTACAGGTCCAGAATTTGTTTGCTGTGTTTGTCATCGTTTATTATTCAGAAAACAGTTTATTGAATGTAAAAGAGATTGCTATAAAATCAGGGATAAAGAAATTGCTGATTTGGCTGAAACATGCATCACACTAAAGTATTTACATGTCTGCAGCACTGAATGTGAGAATGGATGCCATTTATCAGGTAATCAGGATTATAAATTGTGGATTTGCTATACATGCCATCGTAAAATCCTTGTTGGGAAATTGCCTGAAGTGAGTGTTGCCAACAACATGCATTTGGTGGAGATTCCAAAAGAACTAAAAGGTCTGAACTCATTGGAAGGACATCTTATTGCACGAAATATTCCATTCATGAAATTGCTTTGCCTTCCACGTGGAAAACAGAACGGCTGTCATGGACCTGTAGTGTGTGTTCCGTTAACACCACAAATGTGTCAAATATTCTTCCACGCAATGAATGTGATGACCACATGATAAGGATAAAACTCAAACGGAAATTATCATATAAAGGCCATTATGAATATAAATATGTGAGCACTGATCGTGTCAAACAAGCACTGTCTTATTTGGTGAGAAATAATAAGTGTTACAATGATGTGGAGTTCAATGAGCAGTGGGTAAACTCTTTGAATGAATCTGATGATTTAAACAGAAATGCTGATGATTTTCAAATGGAGAAACAAGATGTAATAGTTAAAAATGAAGATGATAAAGGAAGTGATGATGAACCAGAGGAAGATTTAACATATATTAGAGAACAAGGTGGGCTTTTGTCAGACACATCACTACAACCTGTTAATCTGGGTTCAGAAATAATAGATCAACATTTTCATGATGTATTAAATGTCGCACCAGGTGAAGGTAACAGTCCTGTCAGGCTGCTGACCGATAAAGACAATGAGGCAAAGTGTTTCCCTGTTCTCTATCCTACTGGTGGTCCAACATTTCATGATGAAAGACAGGAAAGAATCACATTGTCTCGATACCTGAATGCAAGACTACTAAATGCAGATGGACGTTTTGCACAGAACACAGACTTCATTTTTTATGCACAATATTTATCAGAAGTTGATCAAATTGTGTCAAATGTATCAATTGCACTGAGGAAAGGCTCTGAGAAAACTTCCTTAAACGTCACACCTGAAATGTTAACCAACTCTGATTCCTTGCAAAAAATACTAAATTATGATGAAGGATATAAGTTCTTAAGACCAGTAAGAGGAACTCCTCCCTATTGGATGTCCACGCAAAAAGATTTGTTTGCCCTGATTAGACAACTAGGCATACCAACTTTCTTTGCATCTTTTAGTTCTGCTGATCTGAGATGGCCAGAAATGATGAACACTATTATTAAGCAAGAGCAGAAACACATAAATGTTGAAGAGCTTGACTGGTCTGAAAAATGTGGCTTTATAAGACGAAATCCTGTCACTGCAGCGAGGATGTTTGATCACAGATGGCATTGTTTTTAAAAATGTCATAATGTCACCAGCAAATCCTATAGGCAAGGTAATAGATTACTTTTACCGTGTTGAATTTCAACAACGTGGTTCTCCACATGTTCACTGTCTGTTTTGGGTGGAAGATGCTCCGAAGCTCAACGATAATGATGCAGACAATGATCCTGTAGTTGCTGAATTCATTGACACTTACATCACTTGTGAGACTCCTCCAGAAAATGACACAGTACTTTATGAAACCGTGAACAGTGTTCAGAAGCACAGTACAAAACATTCTAAAACATGCCGGAAGAAAAATACAGTTTGCAGATTTAATTTTCCACGACCACCATCTTCACGTACGTTTATTACAAGACAAACTCATGCAGATGAGTTGAAACGGAAAGATGAAGATGACATAGCAAGTACAATTATAAAGACAGTGAAAACTGTTTTAAATTCTGATGTGATTTTTGATTCGGTTAATGACTTTTTTTCATTTATTGGAATTAATCAAACTATGTTTGAAAATGCATACAACAACTATTCCAAAAAGAAAAGTATTGTTTTGAAAAGAAATCCAAAAGATGTTTGGGTGAACCAGTACAACAGAGATTTACTGCGTGCTTGGCAAGGGAATATGGATATTCAGTATGTCACAGATGCTTTTTCTGTAGTTGTCTATATACTCACTTACATCACTAAAGCAGAACAAGAAATGGGACTGCTGCTTCAACGTGCACAAAATGAAGCGATCAATGGAAATCTTGAAGCTAAAGCATCATTAAAAGAGTTGGGAAGTATCTATCTGCACAACAGAGAAATTTCAGCTCAAGAGGCAGTGTACAGACTGACAGGCATGCATATGAAGGAATGTTCCCGGAAAGTGCAATTTATTCCAATAGGACTAAATCCTGTAAAGATGAGTTTGCCTTTGCATATGCTCCGAAGTAAAGCGGAAAATGACCAGTCTGATGATGAAGGCAGCTTTTGGATGACAAGTGCCATTGACAGGTACAAAAGCAGACCAGAGAAAGAGCCAATAGAACATCTATGTCTCGCTAGTTTTTGTTCTGAGTACAGAGTTCTGACAAAATCTGAGGTTGTCTCACAAAACAAAACAGCAGAAAATCCAATTATTAAACTCAATAACAACAATGGCTATGTAAAACGAAGGACACGAACTGAACCTGCAGTAGTACGGTATCCCAGGTTTTCACCCACAAAAGATCCAGAGAAATACTATCATTCATTGCTGCAGCTTTTCTTACCACATTATGATGACTGTGATCTCAAGCCGAGCAACTATCACACATATGAGGAGTTCTACAAGAGTGGTGTCATAAAATGTTGTTCTGAACTGAAACAAGTGAGATCAATTGTTGATGCCAACAGAGAATTGTTTGAAAAGGACACTGATAAAATTGAGCAAGCTAAACAGCTTTTGGACCAGAATATTAATTTAGAAGATGCCTGGGCCCAGATATGTCCTGAAACAGAAAAACAGCGTGATGAATGCATAGAACTGATGAAGGATAAAGTGTTACCAGATGAAGATGACAGTCGAGAACTTATTCCAGATCTTACAGGAAACCCTCAAACTGAATGTACCATTGAAACAAACCACACCACAATGCCTAGAGGTGATGCTTTGCATTTACTAAGGTCATTAAATGAGGAACAATCTGCTGTCTTCTATAAAGTACGAAAGTGGTGTCTAGAAAAAATACTTGGAGAAAACCCTGAACCTTTTCGATTATTTCTCACTGGTGGAGCAGGCACAGGAAAAAGTCATCTAATTAAGGCAATACACTATGAATCTTACAGACTGTTATCTCAGCTGTCTGACAATCCTGATGACATTACTGTACTTTTGACTGCTTCAACTGGAGTAGCTGCGTACAACATCGGTGCTGCAACTATTCATAATTCATTTTCAATTGGTGCAAGTGTTAAACTGCCATATCAACCTCTTGGTGATGACAAAATTAATTCATTACGCACAAAATTGGCTACCCTGCAAATTTTGATTATCGATGAAGTGTCTATGGTTGACCATCGCCTTTTGTCATATGTTCACGGAAGACTGAGACAAATAAAACAAACAGGTGATTATTCTTTCTTTGGAAAAGTAAGTATTATTGCAGTTGGGGATTTTTATCAGCTTCCGCCTGTTAAAGGAACGGCTCTCTATGCTGACACAAAAGGAGTAAACCTATGGCAGAATAACTTTGAACTGACTGAATTAAATAAAGTTGTTCGACAAGAAGATCCAAGTTTTGCTGAAATGTTAAATCGACTGAGAGTACGTAAGAAAAAGGAATGTCTTACTGCTACTGATATTGCTATGTTGGAAAAATGTGAAACAGGGGAGAATTGTAATGATATTCACATATTTGCTACAAATGCTGAAGTTGATAAATACAACATTGAAAGACTACATGAAAGTTGCCCATACGCAATTACTATAAATGCTCAAGATTATATAAAAAATTCAAAAACTGGACGAATGGAGCGTAAAGTTGGATTCCATACGAATGTTTTCAACTCATGTTTATCTAAATGTGTTTCCCTGGGTATTGGAGCAAGAGTCATGTTAAAAAAGAATATTGATGTTGCTGATGGTCTTGTCAATGGAGCTTTTGGTACAGTTGTCCACATAACTGAAAGTCAAAACAAGGAAGATGATTTCCCATCAGCTATTCATGTGGAGTTTGATAATCAAAATGTTGGCAAAATTCAGAGATCTAAAATACGACAGAGATTTTCCCAAAATTCAACAGTAATTACAGTACAAGAAGACCAAGTCTCAAATGATGGAGGAATAAGGCGTCAGTTTCCTCTCAGATTGGCATGGGCATGCACGGTTCACAAAGTACAAGGACTCACTGTTGATAAAGCTGTTGTATCACTTAAGAAAATCTTTACAGCAGGACAAGCATATGTTGCATTGAGCCGTGTAAGATCTCTTAGTGGATTGATCATTCAGGACTTTGAAGAGTCTGTTATATTCTGTAATGACAAAATTGAGTTGGCTATGAAAGATATGTCACGATTCTCTTTGGAGCAGTACAGTTCCACTAAATCATTTGATACATTCAAAATAGCTCTAATTAATGTACAAAGTCTGAATGCCCACTTTCACGATGTTCTTGCACACACACCTCTAATGAATGCTGATTGTATTTGTTTGACAGAAACATGGCTAAATGCTGATGACAAAGCACAAGATCAACAAATACCAGGATTTGTCTTCAAGCACAACCCAAGAGCTAAGTGTTACGACAACAGTACTGCTCTTTTTACTGAATTACAACAGCAGAGAGGAGGTGGAGTTGGAATGTATTGTTCTGAGAAAATTGACTGTAATGTCTTCACTCCTGAGCAACTAAACATAGAATGTTTATACTTTACACTTCCACATTTAAATTTAACTGCTGCTCTTTTGTACAGGCCCAAATCATTTAAAACTGACATGTTTCGACAGCAGCTGTTACATGTTATTGAAGAGATGGAAAAGCATCCAGGACAGAAAATAATCATGGGAGACTTTAATGAAGACATCTTTACTTCGTCTACAATTCTGACATTAATGGAAGAACAAGGATATAATCAACAGGTACACAATCCAACCACAGAAAAAGGTACGTTAATAGATCATGTTTATACAAAAGATATGGATGGTGTAAGTGTTGATGTTGTGCAGAGTTACTACAGTTTTCATCAGGCAATAATAATTTCACTGTTGTGATCAAATGTATGTACAAGTATACCGCTTGCCATTGGGGGAGGGAGACATGGCGGCTCCCTTGAGGGGGGGTACTTGAGCCTGGGTTGGCTGGCACAGGGGTTGATTGGCACAGGATTTATTTTTATATTTTATTTAATTTTTATTTCATTACATTTTTCATTTTATTTAAAGTTTGTATTAAACTACTCAACATCTCACTACTGACAAAAAGTTTTTTTTTGTCACTTCCTCCTCTAGTAATGGATCATTTGTGCACCTGATGTGTTTATTGAATGTAGTAAACAAATTACTCAAATATATATAATATAGGTTGAATTAGGTATGTTTCATGACCTAACCATTTTAGTAACTAAAAAAGCAACCTACAATTAAAAAAATTAATTTTCAAACTTACTAATGTACATGATGAAATTTCCCAAACATGTATTTTTGTTGTGTTTTCTTTTAACATTTTATTTTAACATTAAAACTTTTCTGCTGTTCCAATCAACCCTATAATCTCTGAACTTTTTTTCTCAGATCTGCACTTAAAAGCAATGATCAAAACAGTCTAAAATGCAAATGAAAAAAATATACAAATTATTTTCCATGTAATACTTCTTATTTTGTTGTTACATTAGTACAATGGATAAATTAATACAATGCTTCTGTCATTTTTAAATTTACATTACATTTTTAGGACTAAACAATAACACAATATATATATTCTTTATTTTGTTTGGGGGAGGAATTTAGACGTTTTTCCTAAAATTGTGCTAGCCAACCCAGGCCTACTTTTACTTTTCTTATCTTTTATTTTTATTTATTTATTTTTTATGTTTTTTTTTTCTTGTTGTTGTTGTTGCTCACAACAGTATTAAGAAAGTTTAGACTATTATATAAAATCACAGTCATTAGTGTTACCACTTCATAGTATGTCCATAGCTTTACATTTGTACAAGTAGCCAGACCATTATTTCATGAATGTTTTTGGTTTGTTTACTTATCAGTTCTGGAAACAGCTTTACAATGGCCTTTTGTTTTGGTTTCTATCATCATTTTCTACACTTTGAAATTAAAACTTTACTCATTCCCTTAACTGTACTTTGGACTGTCATCCATCTTCTTCACCAAGGTCCTTTATACTTCTAACTCCATCATCATTCCCACTGGCTCTGCTTAGATCTGCACATCTTCTGGCTCCATCCAGTTACTGGCCTGATTCTTCAGCCCAGTAGCTCCATTTTTGTCTGAAGTTTTCCTGACTCCTTCCTAATTGGTCTTTTTAAGTTTCTTTTTAAGTTAACTTTCCCTACAGCTTCACCATGGGTCTTCATCCCTCTAGCTCCATCAAGGCATACCACTCAGCCATTCTTACTGAACAAAAAAAAAACATCTTCACAGAAGGTTCATGTAAGTATATTTATAAATAATGTTTTGCATGTGATTTTTGTATACACATTTATTAATTTTAGATAGATATAGAGATAGATACAACTGCATAAAAAAAAATGTTGTATTGACTTTTAAGACTAGGAGCACACTACACATATTCTATCACCTTTTACTTTAAATCAACTGACTATGCATGCACCATTAAATCTTTTGGTTCCTCTATCCCTCTAACTCTCCAATCTCCACCTTGGCCCTCCAGTCCAGCAGAGTTACCCTAATTCTTCAATCCTCTGGCTCCATCTTCGTCTCCAGCCTCCTTCATTCTGCCTTGGTCTTCTGTTTTCCTGCTTCTTCACTCGTGTGTACAACCTAAGGCTCAATCATAGGTCTCCTTCTGTTAATTATAATGTTCTTAACATTGCATTAAACTACAATGAACAAAACTAAATTTTGTTTTAATGTGTTGTAGGGTTCTGATGACCCTATACATCATTTATCATCATCTACTTCAAAACATCTGATTATACCTGCACCCTTGAATCCTTTAACTCCACTGGGATCCTTGATCGCTACAGCTCCACTATCTTCATCACTCCTATTGGCCTCGTGGCCCGGGCAGCAGCAACATCACCCTGATTCTCAAATCCTCTGGCTCCATCTGGATCTCCAGCCTCGTTGATTTTGCCTTTGTATTGTGTTTTCCTGCTTCCTCCCTGGTCTCTACCACCTAAAGCTCAATCATAGCTCTCCATCTGTTTGACTCCATCAAGGTATCTGACTCTATGATTCTTGCTGAACAAAAAAAGTCTTCACAGAGAATAGATTTTGGTGTATTTATTATTGACAAATATTGTTTTGCATATATTTTCATATGCATATTATACATCAATTTCCATTGCATTGCATAAAACCACAATGAAGACAACAAATTTCTATTTTATTTTGTTGTAGCGTCATCTACCATCATCTATGACTGAAAACATCATCTACTGAAACTGACTCCAGCCTTCCTAACTCCACCTTGGTGAATTTTCTTTCTAGATCTATACCACCTAAGACTCCACTACTTGCTATTTGTGGAAAACAGATACAATGTACTTAAAGCCAAATTACTCATTGTATGATTTTATTGATAATAATAGACATGCCTGTGTTTTCATTATTTTTGTTTTAATTAATGTAAACAGTTCTGAAATAGAAAACTGCAATGTATAATGTTATTGTTTATTTTATTATTTATGAAAAATAAATTTTTACTATTGTTTTTGCTTATGAACCTTTTTAAGAATTGAATGTTGTTTGACAAATATTGTAAGAGTAATAGCAAAACCATCAACAGAAGCTTTAAATAAAATGTATTGATAAATTGACTGCTTTTCCATTATTTTTGTATAATAGTATTTTCAACAATAATTTTCAGACCTTAATTTCACCTGCAACTTGGGTGAAAAATCACCAGTGATTTGATTTAAATGTTTATCATATTATATCATTTGGTGGCACTGTGTTGTATTGGGGTCAAACTGAGGTCACAATGACATGTGCAAAGTTTGGTGTCAACTGAGCAAAGCTTTGCTGACATAGAACATTAAAGTAATTTTGTCATTATTACCTCAAATTTGTGAATGTGGTATATGAAAGTACTTTTATCTATCAACTTGAAATTCATAACTTTTGAATAATGTTCTGCTGACATCTAGTGGCTATAGTTGACTTTTCAAACTTTCTTTTCATAAGTGATAAGCAAAGAATGTATAAGCAAAAACACCACTTTGTTTATATCTCCAGAACACTAGATTGCACTGCACTAAAACTCTACAGGTAGCCTCAAATCACGATTCACATGACACACAGAAAGTTTGGTTAAAATACACTAATGCATTGCGATGATATAGCCTCACTTTATTTGGTGGTCATTTGGTCAATTTTGCAGCATCAGACCAATGGCAGTAAGCATCTAAAGACATTTCAATAAGACTTCAGTCTAAATGGCTGAAAAATCATCAATACGGTCTTCAGCACTTTGATTGAATGGTTTATCACGTTCGACTCAGAGGCAGCGCAGTAACCAAACTGATGTGTCAAACAACTAGAGTGCTAAAACTCTGCAGGCAGACTCGAGTCATGGTTGCCATAACACGTACTAAGTTTGGTTAGAATATGTTAAAGCATTGCAGAGATATAGCCTGACAGTCAGTGTTGTGCGCATGAAGTCGATTTGATTTGCGCGTTATTTGAAAACAGTTTGACTAATCATCTTAATTCTAATAACATTTTGTCAGCATAGTCTAAAGATGATCTGGTTCAATTTTTATGAAAATTAGGGCTACGGCCTAGGAGGAGTTCGCAAAAGTACGTTTTTAGAAAATTCAAAATGGCCGCCTCTAAGAATCGTTGAAATGAGAAAATTGACTATGCTACGGCTCGGCATGATGCCACGAATCTAAGGAGACCAGTTCTGTGATTTTTGGCTAAAGCATTGTGAAGCAATAATTAAAAAATAACACATTTTTGTATCTCTGGACCACTAGGGGGCGCTGACCCAAAACTCTGCAGGAAGCCTCGAGTCATGGTTGACATAACAGGTACTAAGTTTGGTTAGAATATGTTAAAGCATTGCAGAGATATAGCCTGATATTAATTTTTGTGCGCATTAAATCAATTTGTATTGCGCTGTATTCGAAAACGGTTTGACCAATCATCTTAATTCTAATAACTTTTTGTCAGCATAGTCTAAAGATGATCTGGTTCAATTTTTATGAAAATTGGGGCTACGGCCTAGAAGGAGTTTGCAAAAGTACGTTTTATAGAAAATTCAAAATGGCCGACTCCCAGAATATTTGAGTACGGGAAAATTGGCTATGCTACGGCTCGGCATAATGCCACAAATCTAAGGAGATCAGTTTTGTGATTTTTGGCTAAAGCATTCTGAAGTAATAAATTAAAAAAAGTAACATTTTTGTATCTCTGGACCAGTAGGTGGCGCTGCCCCAAAACTTGGCAGACAGCCTCAAGTCATGGTTGACATAACACGTACTAAGTTTGGTTAGAATATGTTAAAGCATTGCAGAGATATTGCCTGACTTTGATTTTTGTGTGCATTAACTCAAATTCATTTGCACGGTATTCAAAACGGTTTGACTAATCAACTTTCTTTATATAACTTTTTGTCAGCATAGTCTGAAGATGTTATGATTCAATTTTGGTCAAAATTGGACATACGGTGTGGGAGGAGTTCAAAAAGTAGGTTTTTAAAGAAAAACAACATGGCAAACAGGAAGTTTGGCGAATAGGACATATTTGGTATCTGTGCTCTCGGCTTGATCCAGTGAACACATGAAGACCATTTGTTTTACAATAGGTTAACATAATCAAAAGTTATTAGCATATTTGTCAATTTGGTTATAACTTTTGACCACGGGCGCTGCCCCAAAACTTTTGAGTACCTTCAGGGCTTGGTGCGAAGATGCATACCAAGTTTCGTAATGATGCGCAATGCGTTTAAAAATATAGCACTTTTGGACAAAATTCAAGATGGCCGACTCCCAAAATTGTTGATATGGAAAAATTGGATATGCTACGGCTCGGCATGATGCCACGAATCTAAAGAGACCGGGTTTGTGATTTTTGGCTAAAGCATTCTTAATTAATGATAAAAAATGTCATATTTTTGTATCTCTAGACCACTAGGTGGCGCTGCGCAGAAACTCTGCACACATCCTCAAGTCATGGTTGCCATAACACATACTAAGTTTGGTTAGAAAATATTAAAGCATTGCAGAGCTATAGCCTGACTTTTATTTTTGTGTGCACTAAGTCGATTTCATTTGCGCGTATTCGATAAACGGTTTAACGAATCAACTTTCTTTATATAACTTTTTGTCAGCATAGCTTGGAGATGATGTGGTTCAATTTTCATGAAAATTGGGGCTACGGCCTAGGAGGAGTTCGCAAAAGTACGTTTTTTAGAAAATTCAAAATGGCGGAAAAACTATCATGGCGGAAAATGACGTCATAGGGTGCACTCGAATCGGCTTGAGCTAAGGAATCAGAGGAAAAAAGAATTTTAATTCTAGGCCTTACCGTTCAAAAGTTATTAGCATAAACATAAGTCCAACTTTGAACAGTTGGTGGCGCTAGAGATATTGAATTAGACACTTCAAATTTGCTAGGATCAATGATTGGACTGTCCTTAATGAGTGTGCCAACTTTCATCATTTTCCATAACGCTTCTATGGCCTGCCATAGACTTCCATGGCGGAAGAAGAAGAATAATAAATATAGCTGCAAGCAGCAATAACGGGCCAAGCACAAGGCGGCATTCAATCTCATGCCGACCTGGGTGGCAGCATCAGACCAACGGCAGTAAGCAGTTAAAGACATTTCAATAAGACTTCAGTCTAAATGGCTGAAAAATCATCAATATGGTCTTTAGCACTTTGATTGAATGGTTTATCACGTTCGACCTAGAGGCAGTGCAGTAACCACACTGATGTGTGAAACAACTAGAGTGCTCAAACTCTGCAGGCAGCCTCGAGTCATGGTTGACATAACACGTACTAAGTTTGGTTAGAATATATTAAAGCATTGCAGAGATATAGCCTGATATCCTTTTTTTGCGCATTAAGTCGATTTGATTTGCGCGGTATTCAAAAACGGTTTGACCAATCATCGTAATTCTAAGAACTTTTGTCAGGATAGTCTAAAGATGATCTGGTTCAATTTTCATGAAAATTGGACAAACGGCCTAGGAGGAGTTCGCAAAAGTACTTTTATAGAAAACTCAAAATGGCCGACTCCCAGAATCGTTGGTATGGGAAAAATGGCTATGGTACGGCTCGGCATGATGCCACAAATCTAAAGAGACCAGTTTGGTGTATTTTGGCTAAAGCATTCTGAAGGTATATTTAAAAATGTCACATTTTTGTATGTCTGGACCACTAGGGGCGCTGACCCAAAACTCTGCAGGCAGCCTCGAGTCCTGGTTGACATAACAGGTACTAAGTTTGGTTAGAATATGTTAAAGCATTGCAGAGATATAGCCTGACTTTGATTTTAGGCGCATTAGGTCAAATTCATTTGCACGGTATTCGAAAACGGTTTGACTAATCAACTTTCTTTATATAACTTTTTGTCAGCATGGTCTGAAGATGTTATGATTCAATTTTGGTCAAAATTGGACAAACGGTGTGGGAGGAGTTCGAAAAAGTAGGTTTTTAAAGATAGACAACATAGCAAACGGGAAGTTTGGCGAATAGGACATATTTGTTATCTGTGCTCTCGGCTTGATCCAGTGAAGACATTAAGACCATTTGATTTACAATAGGTTAAGAAAATCAAAAGTTATTAGCATATTTGTCAATTTGGTTATAACTTTTGACCACAAGGTGGCGCTGCCCCAAAACTTTTTGAGTACCTTCAGGGCTTGATGCCGAAGACGCATACCAAGTTTTGTAATGATGCGGCAATGCGTTCAAAAAATATACCACTTTTTGACAAAATTCAAGATGGCCGACTTCCAAAATAGTTGATATGGGCAAATTGGCTATGCTACTGACTCGGCATGATGCCACGCATCTAAAGAGACCAAGTTTGTGATTTTTGGCTAAAGCATTCTGAAGTAATAATAAAAATGTCATATTTTTATATCTCTAGACCACTAGGTGGCGCTGTGCCAAAACTCTGCACACATCCTCAAGTCATGGTTGCCATAACACCTACTAAGTTTGGTTAGAAAATATTAAAGCATTGCAGAGATATAGCCTGACTTTTATTTTTGTGCGCACTAAGTCAATTTCATTTGCGCGTATTCGACAACGGTTTAACAAATCAACTTTCTTTATATAACTTTTTGTCAGCATAGTCTGGAGATGATGTGGTTCAATTTTCATGAAAATTGGCGCCACGGCCTAGGAGGAGTTCGCAAAAGTACGTTTTTAGAAAATCCAAAATGGCGGAAAAACTATCATGGCGGAAAATGACGTCATAGGGTGCAATCAAATCGGCTTGAGCTAAGGAATCAGAGGAAAAAGAATTTTAATTCTAGGCCTTACGGTTCAAAAGTTATTAGCATAAACATAAGTCCAACTTTGAACAGTTGGTGGCGCTAGAGATATTAAGTTAGACACTTCAAATTTGCTAGGATCAATGATTGGACTGTCCTTAATGAGTGTGCCAACTTTCATCATTTTCCATAAGCGCTTCTATGGCCTGCCATAGACTTCCATGGCGGAAGAAGAAGAATAATAATAAAAAGAACCGAAAAAACAATAGGTGCCTCAAGCACCTTCGGTGCTTGGCCCCTAAATATAGCTGCAAGCAGCAATGACGGGCCAAGCACAAGCCGGCATTCAATCTCATGCCGACCTGGGTGGCAGCATCAGACCAATGGCAGTAAGCATCTAAAGACATTTCAATAAGACTTCAGTCTAAATGGCTCAAAAATCATCAATACGGTCTTTAGCACTTTGATTGAATGGTTTATCACGGTCGACCCAGAGGCAGCGCAGTAACCTCACTGATGTGTGAAACAACTAGAGTGCTCAAACTCTGCAGGCAGACTCAATTCATGGTTGACATAACACGTACTAAGTTTGGTTAGAATATATTAAAGCATTGCAGAGATATAGCCTGATATCCTTTTTTTGCGCATTAAGTCGATTTGATTTGCGCGGTATTCAAAACGGTTTGACCAATCATCGTAATTCTAAGAACTTTTGTCAGGATAGTCTAAAGATGATCTGGTTCAATTTTTATGAAAATTGGAGCTACGGCCTAGGAGGAGTTCGCAAAAGTAAGTTTTTAGAAAATTCAAAATGGCCGACTCCCAGAATAGTTGGTACGGGATAATTAGCTATGCTACGGCTCGGCATGATGCCACAAATCTACAGAGACCAGTTTTGTGATTTTTAACTTAAGCATTCTAAAGTAATAATTAAAAATGTCACATTTTTGTATCTCTGGACCACTAGGTGGCGCTGCAACAAAACTTGGCAGGCAGCCTCGAGTCATGGTTGACATAACACGTACTAAGTTTGGTTAGAATATGTTAAAGCATTGCAGAGATATAGCCTGACTTTGATTTTTGTGTGCATTAAGTCAAATTCATTTACACGGTATTCAAAAACGGTTTGACTAATCAACTTTCTTTATATAACTTTTTGTCAGCATGGTCTGAAGATGTTATGATTAAATTTTGGTCAAAATTGGACAAACGGTGTGGGAGGAGTTCGAAAAAGTAGGTTTTTAAAGATAGACAACATAGCAAACGGGAAGTTTGGCGAATAGGACATATTTGTTATCTGTGCTCTCGGCTTGCCCCAATGAACACATTAAGTCCATTTGATTTACAATAGGTTAAGAAAATCAAAAGTTATTAGCATATTTGTCAATTTGGTTATAACTTTTGACCACAAATGGCGCTGCCCCAAAACTTTTGAGTACCTTTAGGGCTTGATGCGAAGACGCATACCAAGTTTTGTAATGATGCGCAATGCGTTCAAAAAATATACCACTTTTTGACAAAATTCAAGATGGCCGACTTCCAAAATAGTTGATATGGGCAAATTGGCTATGCTACGACTCGGTATGATGCCACGCATCTAAAGAGACCAAGTTTGTGATTTTTGGCTAAAGCATTCTGAAGTAATAATAAAAAATGTCATATTTTTGTATCTCTAGACCACTAGGTGGCGCTGTGCCAAAACTCTGCACACATCCTCAAGTCATGGTTGCCATAACACCTACTAAGTTTGGTTAGAAAATATTAAAGCATTGCAGAGATATAGCCTGACTTTTATTTTTGTGATCACTTAGTCGATTTCATTTGCGGTATTCGACAACGGTTTAACGAATCAACTTTCTTTATATAACTTTTTGTCAGCATAGTCTGGAGATGATGTGGTTCAATTTTCATGAAAATTGGGGCTACGGCCTAGGAGGAGTTCGCAAAAGTACGTTTTTTAGAAAATTCAAAATGGCGGAAAAACTATCATGGCGGAAAATGACGTCATATGGTGCAATCGAATCGGCTTGAGCTAAGGAATCAGAGGAAAAAAGAATTTTAATTCTAGGCCTTACGGTTCAAAAGTTATTAGCATAAACATAAGTCCAACTTTGAACAGTTGGTGGCGCTAGAGATATTGAATTAGACACTTCAAATTTGCTAGGATCAATGATTGGACTGTCCTTAATGAGTGTGCCAACTTTCATCATTTTCCCGCAAACGCTTCTATGGCCTGCCATAGACTTCCATGGCGGAAGAAGAAGAATAATAATAAAAAAGAACCGGAACGAAAACAATAGGTGCCTCAAGCACCTTCGGTGCTTGGCCCCTAATAAAAAAGAACCGGAACGAAAACAATAGGTGCCTCAGCACCTTCGGTGCTTGGCCCCTAAATATAGCTGCAAGCAGCAATAACGGGGCCAAGCACAAGGCCGGCATTCAATCTCATGCCGACCTGGGTGGCAGCATCAGACCAACGGCAGTAAGCAGTTAAAGACATTTCAATAAGACTTCAGTCTAAATGGCTGAAAAATCATCAATATGGTCTTTAGCACTTTGATTGAATGGTTTATCACGTTCGACCTAGAAGCAGTGCAGTAACCACACTGATGTGTGAAACAACTAGAGTGCTCAAACTCTGCAGGCAGCCTCGAGTCATGGTTGACATAACACGTACTAAGTTTGGTTAGAATATATTAAAGCATTGCAGAGATATAGCCTGATATCCTTTTTTTTGCGCATTAAGTCGATTTGATTTGCGCGGTATTCAAAAACGGTTTGACCAATCATCGTAATTCTAAGAACTTTTTGTCAGGATAGTCTAAAGATGATCTGGTTCAATTTTCATGAAAATTGGACAAACGGCCTAGGAGGAGTTCGCAAAAGTACTTTTATAGAAAACTCAAAATGGCCGACTCCCAGAATCGTTGGTATGGGAAAAATGGCTATGGTACGGCTCGGCATGATGCCAGAAATCTAAAGAGACCAGTTTGGTGTATTTTGGCTAAAGCATTCTGAAGGTATATTTAAAAATGTCACATTTTTGTATGTCTGGACCACTAGGGGCGCTGACCCAAAACTCTGCAGGCAGCCTCGAGTCCTGGTTGACATAACAGGTACTAAGTTTGGTTAGAATATGTTAAAGCATTGCAGAGATATAGCCTGACTTTGATTTTAGGCGCATTAGGTCAAATTCATTTGCACGGTATTCAAAACGGTTTGACTAATCAACTTTCTTTATATAACTTTTTGTCAGCATGGTCTGAAGATGTTATGATTCAATTTTGGTCAAAATTGGACAAACGGTGTGGGAGGAGTTCGAAAAAGTAGGTTTTTAAAGATAGACAACATAGCAAGCGGGAAGTTTGGCGAATAGGACATATTTGTTATCTGTGCTCTCGGCTTGATCCAGTGAAGACATTAAGACCATTTGATTTACAATAGGTTAAGAAAATCAAAAGTTATTAGCATATTTGTCAATTTGGTTATAACTTTTGACCACAAGGTGGCGCTGCCCCAAAACTTTTGAGTACCTTCAGGGCTTGATGCGAAGACGCATACCAAGTTTTGTAATGATGCGGCAATGCGTTCAAAAAATATACCACTTTTGACAAAATTCAAGATGGCCGACTTCCAAAATAGTTGATATGGGCAAATTGGCTATGCTACGACTCGGCATGATGCCACGCATCTAAAGAGACCAAGTTTGTGATTTTTGGCTAAAGCATTCTGAAGTAATAATAAAAAATGTCATATTTTTATATCTCTAGACCACTAGGTGGCGCTGTGCCAAAACTCTGCACACATCCTCAAGTCATGGTTGCCATAACACCTACTAAGTTTGGTTAGAAAATATTAAAGCATTGCAGAGATATAGCCTGACTTTTATTTTTGTGCGCACTAAGTCAATTTCATTTGCGCGGTATTCGACAACGGTTTAACAAATCAACTTTCTTTATATAACTTTTTGTCAGCATAGTCTGGAGATGATGTGGTTCAATTTTCATGAAAATTGGCGCCACGGCCTAGGAGGAGTTCGCAAAAGTACGTTTTTTAGAAAATCCAAAATGGCGGAAAAACTATCATGGCGGAAAATGACGTCATAGGGTGCAATCAAATCGGCTTGAGCTAAGGAATCAGAGGAAAAAAGAATTTTAATTCTAGGCCTTACGGTTCAAAAGTTATTAGCATAAACATAAGTCCAACTTTGAACAGTTGGTGGCGCTAGAGATATTAAGTTAGACACTTCAAATTTGCTAGGATCAATGATTGGACTGTCCTTAATGAGTGTGCCAACTTTCATCATTTTCCCGCAAACGCTTCTATGGCCTGCCATAGACTTCCATGGCGGAAGAAGAAGAATAATAATAATAAATATAGCTGCAAGCAGCAATGACGGGGCCAAGCACAAGCCGGCATTCAATCTCATGCCGACCTGGGTGGCAGCATCAGACCAATGGCAGTAAGCAGTTAAAGACATTTCAATAAGACTTCAGTCTAAATGGCTCAAAAATCATCAATATGGTCTTTAGCACTTTGATTGAATGGTTTATCACGGTCGACCCAGAGGCAGCGCAGTAACCTCACTGATGTGTGAAACAACTAGAGTGCTCAAACTCTGCAGGCAGACTCAAGTCATGGTTACCATAACACGTACTAAGTTTGGTTAGAATATATTAAAGCATTGCAGAGATATAGCCTGATATCCTTTTTGCGCATTAAGTCGATTTGATTTGCGCGGTATTCAAAAACGGTTTGACCAATCATCGTAATTCTAAGAACTTTTTGTCAGGATAGTCTAAAGATGATCTGGTTCAATTTTTATGAAAATTGGGGCTACGGCCTAGGAGGAGTTTGCAAAAGTAAGTTTTTAGAAAATTCAAAATGGCCGACTCCCAGAATAGTTAGTGCGGGATAATTAGCTATGCTACGGCTCGGCATGATGCCACAAATCTACAGAGACCAGTTTTGTGATTTTTAACTAAAGCATTCTAAAGTAATAATTAAAAAATGTCACATTTTTGTATCTCTGGACCACTAGGTGGCGCTGCCCCAAAACTTGGCAGGCAGCCTTGAGTCATGGTTGACATAACATGTACTAAGTTTGGTTAGAATATGTTAAAGCATTGCAGAGATATAGCCTGACTTTGATTTTTGTGTGCATTAAGTCAAATTCATTTGCACGGTATTCGAAAACGGTTTGACTAATCAACTTTCTTTATATAACTTTTTGTCAGCATGGTCTGAAGATATTATGATTCAATTTTGGTCAAAATTGGACAAACGGTGTGGGAGGAGTTTGAAAAAGTAGGTTTTTAAAGATAGACAACATGGCAAACAGGAAGTTTGGCGAATAGGACATATTTGTTATCTGTGCTCGGCTTGATCCAGTGAAGACATTAAGACCATTTGTTTTACAATAGGTTAAGGAAATCAAAAGTTATTATCACATTTGTCAATTTGGTTATAACTTTTGACCACAAATGGCGCTGCCCCAAAACTTTTGAGTACCTTCAGGGCTTGATGCCGAAGACACATACCAAGTTTTGTAATGATGCGGCAATGCGTTCAAAAAATATACCACTTTTTGACAAAATTCAAGATGGCCGACTTCCAAAATAGTTGATATGGGCAAATTGGCTATGCTACGGCTCGGCATGATGCCACGCATCTAAAGAGACCAAGTTTGTGATTTTTGGCTAAAGCATTCTGAAGTAATAATAAAAAAATGTCATATTTTTGTATCTCTAGACCACTAGGTGGCGCTGTTCCAAAACTCTGCACACATCCTCAAGTCATGGTTGCCATAACACATACTAAGTTTGGTTAGAAAATATTAAAGCATTGCAGAGATATAGCCTGACTTTTATTTTTGTGCGCACTAAGTCGATTTCATTTGCGCGGTATTCGACAACGGTTTAACAAATCAACTTTCTTTATATAACTTTTTGTCAGCATAGTCTGGAGATGATGTGGTTCAAGTTTCATGAAAATTGGCACAACGGCCTAGGAGGAGTTCGCAAAAGTACGTTTTTTAGAAAATTCAAAATGGCGGAAAAACTATCATGGCGGAAAATGACGTCATAGGGTGCACTCGAATCGGCTTGAGCTAAGGAATCAGAGGAAAAAAGAATTTTAATTCTAGGCCTTACGGTTCAAAAGTTATTAGCATAAACATAAGTCCAACTTTGAACAGTTGGTGGCGCTAGAGATATTGAATTAGACACTTCAAATTTGCTAGGATCAATGATTGGACTGTCCTTAATGAGTGTGCCAACTTTCATCATTTTCCCGCAAACGCTTCTATGGCCTGCCATAGACTTCCATGGCGGAAGAAGAAGAATAATAATAAAAAAGAACCGGAACGAAAACAATAGGTGCCTCAAGCACCTTCGGTGCTTGGCCCCTAATAAGAACCGGAACAAAAACAATAGGTGCCTCCAGCACCTTCGGTGCTTGGCCCCTAATAATAAGAACCGGAACAAAAACAATAGGTGCCTCCAGCACCTTCGGTGCTTGGCCCCTAATAAGCAAATTTACAGGACACAACGCTAAAACTCCCCACTCACCCCCAACAGCAGCAGAGGGACCTCTCCTGCTTTTCTTTTAATAAAAAAGTTAAACCGGACCAATTATTCCTTTACAAAACACATTAGACCAAACTAAACTTTAGAGCTGAGCATTAGCTTAGCTGCGACTTAAGCGTAAGAACAGAAATTATCTCCGCCTTTATGTGATTCTCTTTTGTGCTGTTTTGTTGTGTTAAAAGACAGTACTGAATATACACTTTTCTGTTTGATCAGCAGCTATTAAACCTTCCTGGAACATCTAATGACAAGCCGGTGTAGACCAATGGGAGCACTCCTTTTTGAGCATGTGATTGGCCAAGGATTCGTGTGCTGGGGTAGAGGTCCTTATCTACTAAAATCCCCTATAATAATAATTTATAAATAATCAGATTTATTCAATATTGGAGCCGAAGGAGGATATAAATAGAGTTAATAACCATGATGTATTAAACTAGGGTTCCAAATGTTAAACATGGAATGGAATCACTAACCTCTAATGTAGCCCATATGACTGACCTGGTTAGATTCTTGCACATGCTGTATTTCTCCCCAATTAGTCAGTTTTCTCCTCTGAGAATGGTGTATTTTGCAGAAGCTATACGACTAAAGCCATAAATCTGGGTCAGTAAACACTCACAGGAGTCAGAAGATGCTACATGTTTTATTATGATTGGTTCCCATTTTCAACATCAAGTGAGGTTTAAAAGTGAAGGATGCATCTTAATTTGTGTCTAGAGAGATGATTAATAACTAACTCATGCTGTTTTGTAGTTGTTTATCTCATTTAAAGATGCATTGGACGAAGATTGTGTGAGTGTACCTACTGTAAGAGTTAGCCTTGGTAAAGGTTTACTAAATTAATACACTCTAATGACTGTATATTAACTAGATGGTAACATTACACCATATCAAGAGAGCTGGAGCTATAAGCTGCATTTTCCTGATGAGAATTATTGAATAATATGCAGAACATATTCACTAGAAATGGCTAAATTAGCAGGAGACAGTGTGCAGAGTGTGCTTGTTAGAGCATGGCTTGGAGCTGTGATTAAAAGGCCAGGCTAGCACTGGAGGAGCAGTTGGGGGGGGGCTGGGGGCCGAGAGAGTGATGAGGCGGGAGCCAAGGCAGTCAGCTTGATTTGCTGTCACTTTCCATAGGCAATGTGGATATTTCAGCGCACAGGACTGGGGAATTCTCCTCGCCTTAATCATTTGCCAGTGGCAGAGTCATGAGAGAAGAGCACAAATGGAGCCTACAGAGAGAGCACTTCTGGTTTATAAGGCCTCAGGCAAAAAACACTAGATATTTCTGCCATCTTTGAGGAAAAATGGCAAACCATGTTTACCCTAAGTCCCTAAAGTTTTTTGTTGTTATGTGGCTTAAGTCCACATTTTTTTAATTCACTGGCTTTATTTATGGACTAATCTTCTGCTCTCATTTTCCAAGAAAATTTTAAAAAACCCATACAGAAGCTATAATTTATACAACAAGCAAAGCCATAATAAGAAAACAAGAAGCACTTAAGATTACAGTGGACGATCCTCGTTAATTGATCTTATTTCCCCGAAAAGCTTTGAAAGTATGTTTACAAAGCTGTAGCAGCAGGCCTAAGAGCTGTCAATCACTGCTAAATCTATTCAGGGTGCATTTGAGGAACACTGTTTATTTATCCATATTCTAAAAGGCATCATCTCTGAAAAAATGAGACCTTTAGACGTCATCTAGGCTTTGTAATTAAGGATTTTAATACAGATGAGAAATATCAGCCCACAGTGGGGGTTTGGCCAATCACAGCTCGTTTCCAGTCAAAAGAAGCGCTCCCATTGGTCGATAATGATGTCAACAACAGAATAACCCATATCTTTGCAAAAAAGTGTTATTTTACAATAAAACACAAAATTATAAAAAAAATAGAAAAGAGTCTACAGTTAGAGGTTTTAAAGCACTTTGAATGATCCAGTGATTGAATTGTGCTTTATAAATAAAATTGACTTTCCGTGCCTACAGCATTGAACTCAAAGCTACAAGTTTCAGGTAAGCTCTAAACTTTACTTTAATTAAATGTATTAGTACTTTGTGGTGGGAAATTGGTCTGGTTTTACCTTTTTATAATTCAAAAAAATCAGAAAAGGTTACTACTCTGCTGTTGGGGATGAGTAGTGGGGCTGAGGGACTGGAGCTTTAACTATGCTCGGCTACATGTTCTTTTTCTGATTGGTTGACAGGTGTGCAATAAAATTGTGTAAATGAACTTCCATCAAAACTCCAACATGTCATGTTTTAATCAAAGCAACAAGAATCAGCTGCTGAAACTCAAAACTGCAAAGCCAACATATAAATATAGCTGCAAGCAGCAATAACGGGGCCAAGCACAAGGCCGGCATTCAATCTCATGCCGACCTGGGTGGCAGCATCAGACCAACGGCAGTAAGCAGTTAAAGACATTTCAATAAGACTTCAGTCTAAATGGCTGAAAAATCATCAATATGGTCTTTAGCACTTTGATTGAATGGTTTATCACGTTCGACCTAGAGGCAGTGCAGTAACCACACTGATGTGTGAAACAACTAGAGTGCTCAAACTCTGCAGGCAGCCTCGAGTCATGGTTGACATAACACGTACTAAGTTTGGTTAGAATATATTAAAGCATTGCAGAGATATAGCCTGATATCCTTTTTTTGCGCATTAAGTCGATTTGATTTGCGCGGTATTCAAAAACGGTTTGACCAATCATCGTAATTCTAAGAACTTTTTGTCAGGATAGTCTAAAGATGATCTGGTTCAATTTTCATGAAAATTGGACAAACGGCCTAGGAGGAGTTCGCAAAAGTACTTTTATAGAAAACTCAAAATGGCCGACTCCCAGAATCGTTGGTATGGGAAAAATGGCTATGGTACGGCTCGGCATGATGCCACAAATCTAAAGAGACCAGTTTGGTGTATTTTGGCTAAAGCATTCTGAAGGTATATTTAAAAATGTCACATTTTTGTATGTCTGGACCACTAGGGGCGCTGACCCAAAACTCTGCAGGCAGCCTCGAGTCCTGGTTGACATAACAGGTACTAAGTTTGGTTAGAATATGTTAAAGCATTGCAGAGATATAGCCTGACTTTGATTTTAGGCGCATTAGGTCAAATTCATTTGCACGGTATTCGAAAACGGTTTGACTAATCGACTTTCTTTATATAACTTTTTGTCAGCATGGTCTGAAGATGTTATGATTCAATTTTGGTCAAAATTGGACAAACGGTGTGGGAGGAGTTCGAAAAAGTAGGTTTTTAAAGATAGACAACATAGCAAACGGGAAGTTTGGCGAATAGGACATATTTGTTATCTGTGCTCTCGGCTTGATCCAGTGAAGACATTAAGACCATTTGATTTACAATAGGTTAAGAAAATCAAAAGTTATTAGCATATTTGTCAATTTGGTTATAACTTTTGACCACAAGGTGGCGCTGCCCCAAAACTTTTGAGTACCTTCAGGGCTTGATGCGAAGACGCATACCAAGTTTTGTAATGATGCGCAATGCGTTCAAAAATATACCACTTTTGACAAAATTCAAGATGGCCGACTTCCAAAATAGTTGATATGGGCAAATTGGCTATGCTACGACTCGGCATGATGCCACGCATCTAAAGAGACCAAGTTTGTGATTTTTGGCTAAAGCATTCTGAAGTAATAATAAAAATGTCATATTTTTATATCTCTAGACCACTAGGTGGCGCTGTGCCAAAACTCTGCACACATCCTCAAGTCATGGTTGCCATAACACCTACTAAGTTTGGTTAGAAAATATTAAAGCATTGCAGAGATATAGCCTGACTTTTATTTTTGTGCGCACTAAGTCAATTTCATTTGCGCGGTATTCGACAACGGTTTAACAAATCAACTTTCTTTATATAACTTTTTGTCAGCATAGTCTGGAGATGATGTGGTTCAATTTTCATGAAAATTGGCGCCACGGCCTAGGAGGAGTTCGCAAAAGTACGTTTTTTAGAAAATCCAAAATGGCGGAAAAACTATCATGGCGGAAAATGACGTCATAGGGTGCAATCAAATCGGCTTGAGCTAAGGAATCAGAGGAAAAAAGAATTTTAATTCTAGGCCTTACGGTTCAAAAGTTATTAGCATAAACATAAGTCCAACTTTGAACAGTTGGTGGCGCTAGAGATATTAAGTTAGACACTTCAAATTTGCTAGGATCAATGATTGGACTGTCCTTAATGAGTGTGCCAACTTTCATCATTTTCCATAACGCTTCTATGGCCTGCCATAGACTTCCATGGCGGAAGAAGAAGAATAATAATAAATATAGCTGCAAGCAGCAATGACGGGGCCAAGCACTAGGCTGGCAGAATCAGACCAATGGCAGTAAGCAACTAAAGACATTTCAATAAGACTTTAGTCTAAATGGCTGAAAAATCATCAATACGGTCTTTAGCACTTTGATTGAATGGTTTATCTCGTTCGACCCAGAGGCAGTGCTGTAACCAAACTGATGTGTGAAACAACTAGAGTGCTAAAACTCTGCAGGCAGACTCAAGTCATGGTTGCCATAACACGTACCTAGTTTGGTTAAAATATATTATAGCATTGCAGAGATATAGACTGATATTAATTTTTGTGCGCATTAAGTCGATTTGATTTGCGGTATTCAAAAACGGTTTGACCAATCATAATAATTCTAATAGCTTTTTGTCAGCATAGTCTAAAGATGATCTGGTTCAATTTTTATGAAAATTGGGGCTACGGCCTAGAAGGAGTTTGCAAAAGTACGTTTTATAGAAAATTCAAAATGGCCGACTCCCAGAATATTTGGTACGGGAAAATTGGCTATGCTACGGCTCGGCATAATGCCACAAATCTAAGGAGATCAGTTTTGTGATTTTTGGCTAAAGCATTCTGAAGTAATAAATTAAAAAAAGTAACATTTTTGTATCTCTGGACCAGTAGGTGGCGCTGCCCCAAAACTTGGCAGACAGCCTCAAGTCATGGTTGACATAACATGTACTAAGTTTGGTTAGAATATGTTAAAGCATTGCAGAGATATAGCCTGACTTTGATTTTTGTGTGCATTAACTCAAATTCATTTGCACGGTATTCAAAAACGGTTTGACTAATCAACTTTCTTTATATAACTTTTTGTCAGCATAGTCTGAAGATGTTATGATTCAATTTTGGTCAAAATTGGACATACGGTGTGGGAGGAGTTCAAAAAGTAGGTTTTTAAAGAAAAACAACATGGCAAACAGGAAGTTTGGCGAATAGGACATATTTGGTATCTGTGCTCTCGGCTTGATCCAGTGAACACATGAAGACCATTTGTTTTACAATAGGTTAACATAATCAAAAGTTATTAGCATATTTGTCAATTTGGTTATAACTTTTGACCACAAATGGCGCTGCCCCAAAACTTTTGAGTACCTTCAGGGCTTGGTGCGAAGATGCATACCAAGTTTTGTAATGATGCGGCAATGCGTTCAAAAATATACCACTTTTGACAAAATTCAAGATGGCCGACTCCCAAAATTGTTGATATGGAAAAATTGGATATGCTACGGCTCGGCATGATGCCACGAATCTAAAGAGACCGGGTTTGTGATTTTTGGCTAAAGCATTCTTAATTAATGATAAAAAATGTCATATTTTTGTATCTCTAGACCACTAGGTGGCGCTGCGCAGAAACTCTGCACACATCCTCAAGTCATGGTTGCCATAACACATACTAAGTTTGGTTAGAAAATATTAAAGCATTGCAGAGCTATAGCCTGACTTTTATTTTTGTGTGCACTAAGTCGATTTCATTTGCGCGGTATTCGACAACGGTTTAACGAATCAACTTTCTTTATATAACTTTTTGTCAGCATAGCTTGGAGATGATGTGGTTCAATTTTCATGAAAATTGGGGCTACGGCCTAGGAGGAGTTCGCAAAAGTACGTTTTTTAGAAAATTCAAAATGGCGGAAAAACTATCATGGCGGAAAATGACGTCATAGGGTGCACTCGAATCGGCTTGAGCTAAGGAATCAGAGGAAAAAAGAATTTTAATTCTAGGCCTTACCGTTCAAAAGTTATTAGCATAAACATAAGTCCAACTTTGAACAGTTGGTGGCGCTAGAGATATTGAATTAGACACTTCAAATTTGCTAGGATCAATGATTGGACTGTCCTTAATGAGTGTGCCAACTTTCATCATTTTCCATAACGCTTCTATGGCCTGCCATAGACTTCCATGGAAGAAGAAGAATAATAATAAAAAGAACCGAACGAAAACAATAGGTGCCTCAGCACCTTCGGTGCTTGGCCCCTAAATATAGCTGCAAGCAGCAATGACGGGGCCAAGCACTAGGCTGGCAGAATCAGACCAATGGCAGTAAGCAACTAAAGACATTTCAATAAGACTTTAGTCTAAATGGCTGAAAAATCATCAATACGGTCTTTAGCACTTTGATTGAATGGTTTATCTCGTTCGACCCAGAGGCAGTGCTGTAACCAAACTGATGTGTGAAACAACTAGAGTGCTAAAACTCTGCAGGCAGACTCAAGTCATGGTTGCCATAACACGTACTAAGTTTGGTTAGAATATATTAAAGCATTGCAGAGATATAGACTGATATTAATTTTTGTGCGCATTAAGTCGATTTGATTTGCACGGTATTCAAAAACGGTTTGACCAATCATAATAATTCTAATAGCTTTTTGTCAGCATAGTATAAAGATGATCTGGTTCAATTTTTATGAAAATTGGGGCTACGGCCTAGAAGGAGTTTGCAAAAGGACGGTTTTTAGAAAATTCAAAATGGCCGACTCCCAGAATAGTTGATATGGAAAAATTGACTATACTATGGCTCGGCATGATGCCACGAATCTAAGGAGACCAGTTTTGTGAATTTTGGCTAAAGCATTCTGAAGTAATAATTAAAAAAATGTCACATTTTTGTATCTCTGGACCACTAGGTGGCGCTGCCCCAAAACTTGGCAGGCAGCCTCGAGTCATGGTTGCCATAACATGTACTAAGTTTGGTTAGTATATTTTAAAGCATTGCAGAGATATAGCCTGACAATCAGTTTTGTGCGCATGAAGTCGATTCGATTTGCGCGGTATTCAAAAACGGTTTGACCAATCAATGTAATTCTAATAACTTTTAGTCAGCATAGTCTAAAGATGATCTGGTTCATTTTATATGAAAATTTGGGCTCCGGCCTAGTAGGAGTTGGCAAAAGTATGTTTTTTTTTTAATTCAAAATGGCCGACTCCCAGAATCGTTGGTATGGGAAAAATGGCTATGGTACGGCTCGGCATGATGCCACGAATCTAAAGAGATCAGTTTTGTGATTTTTGGCTAAAGCATTCTGAAGTAATAATTAAAAAAATGTCACATTTTTGTATCTCTGGACCACTAGGTGGCGCTGCCCCAAAACTTAGCAGGCAGCCTTGAGTCATGATTGACATAACACCTAGTAAGTTTGGTTAGAATATATTAAAGCATTGCAGAGATATAGCCTGACTTTGATTTTTGTGTGCATTAAGTCAATTTCATTTGCACGGTTTTCGAAAACGGTTTGACTAATCAACTTTCTTTATATAACTTTTTGTCAGCATGGTCTGAAGATGTTATGATTCAATTTTGGTCAAAATTGGACAAACGGCCTAGGAGGAGTTCGCAAAAGTACTTTTATAGAAAACTCAAAATGGCCGACTCCCAGAATAGTTGATATGGAAAAATTGGATATGCTACGGCTCGGCATAATGCCACAAATCTAAAGAGACCAGTTTGGTGTATTTTGGCTAAAGCATTCTGAAGGTATATTTAAAAATGTCACATTTTTGTATGTCTGGACCACTAGGGGCGCTGACCCAAAACTCTGCAGGCAGCCTCGAGTCATGGTTGCCATAACACGTACTAAGTTTGGTTAGAAAATATTAAAGCATTGCAGAGATATTGCCTGACTTTGATTTTTGTGTGCATTAAGTCAAATTCATTTGCACGGTATTCAAAAACGGTTTGACTAATCAACTTTCTTTATATAACTTTTTGTCAGCATAGTCTAAAGATGATCTGGTTCAATTTTCATGAAAATTGGACAAACGGCCTAGGAGGAGTTCGCAAAAGTACGTTTTTAGAAAATTCAAAATGGCCGACTCCCAGAATCGTTGGTATGGGAAAAATGGCTATGGTACGGCTCGGCATGATGCCACAAATCTAAAGAGACCAGTTTGGTGTATTTTGGCTAAAGCATTCTGAAGTAATAATTAAAAAATGTCACATTTTTGTATGTCTGGACCACTAGGGGCGCTGACCCAAAACTCTGCAGGCAGACTCAAGTCATGGTTGCCATAACACATACTAAGTTTGGTTAGAATATGTTAAAGCATTGCAGAGATATAGCCTGACTTTGATTTTAGGCGCATTAGGTCAAATTCATTTGCACGGTATTCAAAACGGTTTGACCAATCATCGTAATTCTAAGAACTTTTTGTCAGGATAGTCTAAAGATGATCTGGTTCAATTTTCATGAAAATTGGCGCCACGGCCTAGGAGGAGTTCGCAAAAGTACGTTTTATAGAAAATTCAAAATGGCGGAAAAACTATCATGGCGGAAAATGACGTCATAGGGTGCACTCGAATCGGCTTGAGCTAAGGAATCAGAGGAAAAAGAATTTTAATTCTAGGCCTTACCGTTCAAAAGTTATTAGCATATTTGTCAATTTGGTTATAACTTTTGACCACAAATGGCGCTGCCCCAAAACTTGGCAGACAGCCTCAAGTCATGGTTGCCATAACACCTACTAAGTTTGGTTAGAATATGTTAAAGCATTGCAGAGATATAGCCTGACTTTGATTTTTGTGTGCATTAACTCAAATTCATTTGCACGGTATTCAAAACGGTTTGACTAATCAACTTTCTTTATATAACTTTTTGTCAGCATAGTCTAAAGATGATCTGGTTCAATTTTTATGAAAATTGGGGCTACGGCCTAGGAGGAGTTCGCAAAAGTACGTTTTATAGAAAATTCAAAATGGCCGACTCCCAGAATCGTTGGTATGGGAAAAATGGCTATGGTACGGCTCGGCATGATGCCACAAATCTACAGAGACCAGTTTTGTGATTTTTGGCTAAAGCATTCTGAAGGTATATTTAAAAATGTCACATTTTTGTATCTCTGGACCACTAGGGGCGCTGACCCAAAACTCTGCAGGCAGCCTCGAGTCATGGTTGCCATAACACGTACCTAGTTTGGTTAAAATATATTATAGCATTGCAGAGATATAGACTGATATTAATTTTTGTGCGCATTAAGTCGATTTGATTTGCACGGTATTCGAAAACGGTTTGACCAATCATAATAATTCTAATAGCTTTTTGTCAGCATAGTCTGAAGATGTTATGATTCAATTTTGGTCAAAATTGGACAAACGGCCTAGGAGGAGTTCGCAAAAGTACGTTTTATAGAAAATTCAAAATGGCCGACTCCCAGAATCGTTGGTATGGGAAAAATGGCTATGGTACGGCTCGGCATGATGCCACGCATCTAAAGAGACCAAGTTTGTGATTTTTGGCTAAAGCATTCTGAAGGTATATTTAAAAATGTCACATTTTTGTATGTCTGGACCACTAGGGGCGCTGACCCAAAACTCTGCAGGCAGCCTCGAGTCATGGTTGCCATAACACATACTAAGTTTGGTTAGAAAATATTAAAGCATTGCAGAGCTATAGCCTGACTTTTATTTTTGTGCGCACTAAGTCAATTTCATTTGCGCGGTATTCAAAAACGGTTTGACCAATCATCGTAATTCTAAGAACTTTTTGTCAGGATAGTCTAAAGATGATCTGGTTCAATTTTTATGAAAATTGGGGCTACGGCCTAGAAGGAGTTTGCAAAAGTACGTTTTTAGAAAATTCAAAATGGCCGACTCCCAGAATCGTTGGTATGGGAAAAATGGCTATGGTACGGCTCGGCATGATGCCACAAATCTAAAGAGACCAGTTTGGTGTATTTTGGCTAAAGCATTCTGAAGGTATATTTAAAAATGTCACATTTTTGTATCTCTGGACCACTAGGTGGCGCTGCCCCAAAACTTGGCAGACAGCCTCAAGTCATGGTTGACATAACACGTACTAAGTTTGGTTAGAATATATTAAAGCATTGCAGAGATATAGCCTGACTTTTATTTTTGTGTGCACTAAGTCGATTTCATTTGCGCGGTATTCAAAACGGTTTGACTAATCAACTTTCTTTATATAACTTTTTGTCAGCATAGTCTAAAGATGATCTGGTTCAATTTTCATGAAAATTGGACAAACGGTGTGGGAGGAGTTCAAAAAGTAGGTTTTTAAAGATAGACAACATGGCAAACAGGAAGTTTGGCGAATAGGACATATTTGGTATCTGTGCTCTCGGCTTGCCCCAATGAACACATTAAGTCCATTTGATTTACAATAGGTTAACATAATCAAAAGTTATTAGCATATTTGTCAATTTGGTTATAACTTTTGACCACAAGGTGGCGCTGCCCCAAAACTTGGCAGACAGCCTCAAGTCATGGTTGACATAACACGTACTAAGTTTGGTTAGAATATGTTAAAGCATTGCAGAGCTATAGCCTGACTTTTATTTTTGTGCGCACTAAGTCAATTTCATTTGCGCGGTATTCAAAACGGTTTGACCAATCATAATAATTCTAATAGCTTTTTGTCAGCATAGCTTGGAGATGATGTGGTTCAATTTTCATGAAAATTGGCGCCACGGCCTAGGAGGAGTTCGCAAAAGTACGTTTTTAGAAAATTCAAAATGGCCGACTCCCAGAATCGTTGGTATGGGAAAAATGGCTATGGTACGGCTCGGCATGATGCCACAAATCTAAAGAGACCAGTTTGGTGTATTTTGGCTAAAGCATTCTGAAGGTATATTTAAAAATGTCACATTTTTGTATCTCTGGACCACTAGGTGGCGCTGTGCCAAAACTCTGCACACATCCTCAAGTCATGGTTGCCATAACACATACTAAGTTTGGTTAGAATATGTTAAAGCATTGCAGAGCTATAGCCTGACTTTTATTTTTGTGCGCACTAAGTCAATTTCATTTGCGCGGTATTCAAAACGGTTTGACCAATCATCGTAATTCTAAGAACTTTTTGTCAGGATAGTCTAAAGATGATCTGGTTCAATTTTCATGAAAATTGGCGCCACGGCCTAGGAGGAGTTCGCAAAAGTACTTTTATAGAAAACTCAAAATGGCCGACTCCCAGAATCGTTGGTATGGGAAAAATGGCTATGGTACGGCTCGGCATGATGCCACGAATCTAAAGAGACCGGGTTTGTGATTTTTGGCTAAAGCATTCTGAAGGTATATTTAAAAATGTCACATTTTTGTATCTCTGGACCAGTAGGTGGCGCTGCCCCAAAACTTGGCAGACAGCCTCAAGTCATGGTTGACATAACAGGTACTAAGTTTGGTTAGAATATGTTAAAGCATTGCAGAGCTATAGCCTGACTTTTATTTTTGTGTGCACTAAGTCGATTTCATTTGCGCGGTATTCGACAACGGTTTAACGAATCAACTTTCTTTATATAACTTTTTGTCAGCATAGTCTAAAGATGATCTGGTTCAATTTTCATGAAAATTGGACAAACGGCCTAGGAGGAGTTCGCAAAAGTACGTTTTTAGAAAATTCAAAATGGCCGACTCCCAGAATCGTTGGTATGGGAAAAATGGCTATGGTACGGCTCGGCATGATGCCACGCATCTAAAGAGACCAAGTTTGTGATTTTTGGCTAAAGCATTCTGAAGTAATAATAAAAAAATGTCATATTTTTATATCTCTAGACCACTAGGTGGCGCTGCCCCAAAACTTTTGAGTACCTTCAGGGCTTGATGCGAAGACGCATACCAAGTTTTGTAATGATGCGCAATGCGTTCAAAAAATATACCACTTTTGACAAAATTCAAGATGGCCGACTTCCAAAATAGTTGATATGGGCAAATTGGCTATGCTACGACTCGGCATGATGCCACGCATCTAAAGAGACCAAGTTTGTGATTTTTGGCTAAAGCATTCTGAAGTAATAAATTAAAAAAGTAACATTTTTGTATCTCTGGACCAGTAGGTGGCGCTGCCCCAAAACTTGGCAGACAGCCTCAAGTCATGGTTGACATAACACGTACTAAGTTTGGTTAGAATATGTTAAAGCATTGCAGAGATATAGCCTGACTTTGATTTTTGTGTGCATTAAGTCAAATTCATTTGCACGGTATTCAAAAACGGTTTGACCAATCATAATAATTCTAATAGCTTTTTGTCAGCATAGTCTAAAGATGATCTGGTTCAATTTTCATGAAAATTGGGGCTACGGCCTAGGAGGAGTTCGCAAAAGTACGTTTTTAGAAAATTCAAAATGGCGGAAAAACTATCATGGCGGAAAATGACGTCATAGGGTGCACTCGAATCGGCTTGAGCTAAGGAATCAGAGGAAAAAGAATTTTAATTCTAGGCCTTACGGTTCAAAAGTTATTAGCATATTTGTCAATTTGGTTATAACTTTTGACCACAAATGGCGCTGCCCCAAAACTTGGCAGACAGCCTCAAGTCATGGTTGCCATAACACGTACTAAGTTTGGTTAGAATATGTTAAAGCATTGCAGAGATATAGCCTGATATCCTTTTTTTGCGCATTAAGTCGATTTGATTTGCACGGTATTCAAAAACGGTTTGACCAATCATAATAATTCTAATAGCTTTTTGTCAGCATAGCTTGGAGATGATCTGGTTCAATTGTCATGAAAATTGGACAAACGGCCTAGGAGAAATTCGCAACAGTACGTTTTATAGAAAATTCAAAATGGCCGACTACCAGAATCGTTGGTATGGGAAAAAGGGCTATGGTACGGCTCGGCATGATGCCACGAATCTAAAGAGACCAGTTTTGTGATTTTTGGCTAAAGCATTCTGAAGTATAATTAAAAATGTCACATTTTTGTATGTCTGGACCACTAGGGGCGCTGACCCAAAACTCTGCAGGCAGCCTCGAGTCATGGTTGCCATAACACCTACTAAGTTTGGTTAGAATATGTTAAAGCATTGCAGAGATATAGCCTGACTTTGATTTTAGGCGCATTAGGTCAAATTCATTTGCACGGTATTCAAAACGGTTTGACTAATCAACTTTCTTTATATAACTTTTTGTCAGCATAGTCTGAAGATGTTATGATTCAATTTTGGTCAAAATTGGACAAACGGCCTAGGAGGAGTTCGCAAAAGTACGTTTTTAGAAAATTCAAAATGGCCGACTCCCAGAATCGTTGGTATGGGAAAAATGGCTATGGTACGGCTCGGCATGATGCCACAAATCTAAGGAGATCAGTTTTGTGATTTTTGGCTAAAGCATTCTTAATTAATGATAAAAATGTCATATTTTTGTATCTCTAGACCACTAGGTGGCGCTGTGCCAAAACTCTGCACACATCCTCAAGTCATGGTTGCCATAACACATACTAAGTTTGGTTAGAATATGTTAAAGCATTGCAGAGATATAGACTGATATTAATTTTTGTGCGCATTAAGTCGATTTGATTTGCACGGTATTCAAAACGGTTTGACCAATCATCGTAATTCTAAGAACTTTTTGTCAGGATAGTCTAAAGATGATCTGGTTCAATTTTTATGAAAATTGGGGCTACGGCCTAGGAGGAGTTCGCAAAAGTACTTTTATAGAAAACTCAAAATGGCCGACTCCCAGAATCGTTGGTATGGGAAAAATGGCTATGGTACGGCTCGGCATGATGCCACAAATCTAAGGAGATCAGTTTTGTGATTTTTGGCTAAAGCATTCTGAAGTAATAATAAAAATGTCATATTTTTGTATCTCTAGACCACTAGGTGGCGCTGCCCCAAAACTTGGCAGACAGCCTCAAGTCATGGTTGACATAACACGTACTAAGTTTGGTTAGAATATATTAAAGCATTGCAGAGCTATAGCCTGACTTTTATTTTTGTGCGCACTAAGTCGATTTCATTTGCGCGGTATTCAAAACGGTTTGACTAATCAACTTTCTTTATATAACTTTTTGTCAGCATAGTCTAAAGATGATCTGGTTCAATTTTCATGAAAATTGGGGCTACGGCCTAGAAGGAGTTTGCAAAAGTACGTTTTTAGAAAATTCAAAATGGCGGAAAAACTATCATGGCGGAAAATGACGTCATAGGGTGCAATCAAATCGGCTTGAGCTAAGGAATCAGAGGAAAAAGAATTTTAATTCTAGGCCTTACCGTTCAAAAGTTATTAGCATAAACATAAGTCCAACTTTGAACAGTTGGTGGCGCTAGAGATATTAAGTTAGACACTTCAAATTTGCTAGGATCAATGATTGGACTGTCCTTAATGAGTGTGCCAACTTTCATCATTTTCCATAACGCTTCTATGGCCTGCCATAGACTTCCATGGCGGAAGAAGAAGAATAATAATAAATATAGCTGCAAGCAGCAATGACGGGCCAAGCACTAGGCTGGCAGAATCAGACCAATGGCAGTAAGCAACTAAAGACATTTCAATAAGACTTCAGTCTAAATGGCTCAAAAATCATCAATATGGTCTTTAGCACTTTGATTGAATGGTTTATCACGGTCGACCCAGAGGCAGCGCAGTAACCTCACTGATGTGTGAAACAACTAGAGTGCTAAAACTCTGCAGGCAGCCTCGAGTCATGGTTGCCATAACACCTACTAAGTTTGGTTAGAAAATATTAAAGCATTGCAGAGATATAGCCTGATATCCTTTTTTTGCGCATTAAGTCGATTTGATTTGCGCGGTATTCAAAAACGGTTTGACCAATCATAATAATTCTAATAGCTTTTTGTCAGCATAGTCTGAAGATGTTATGATTCAATTTTGGTCAAAATTGGACAAACGGCCTAGGAGGAGTTCGCAAAAGTACGTTTTATAGAAAATTCAAAATGGCCGACTCCCAGAATCGTTGGTATGGGAAAAATGGCTATGGTACGGCTCGGCATGATGCCACGCATCTAAAGAGACCAAGTTTGTGATTTTTGGCTAAAGCATTCTTAATTAATGATAAAAATGTCATATTTTTGTATCTCTAGACCACTAGGTGGCGCTGTGCCAAAACTCTGCACACATCCTCAAGTCATGGTTGCCATAACACCTACTAAGTTTGGTTAGAATATGTTAAAGCATTGCAGAGATATAGCCTGACTTTGATTTTAGGCGCATTAGGTCAAATTCATTTGCACGGTATTCAAAAACGGTTTGACCAATCATAATAATTCTAATAGCTTTTTGTCAGCATAGTCTGAAGATGTTATGATTCAATTTTGGTCAAAATTGGACATACGGTGTGGGAGGAGTTCAAAAAGTAGGTTTTTAAAGATAGACAACATGGCAAACAGGAAGTTTGGCGAATAGGACATATTTGGTATCTGTGCTCTCGGCTTGCCCCAATGAACACATTAAGTCCATTTGTCCAAACTGCAAAATCCCACAGAAAGTACAGTCACCGGGTGCTTGGCTTCATCCACAGACACCAACAGCAGGAGTGGACAGGAAAAGTTGACATTAATTGTAGATATTTATAATAGCTACTTGAAATGAGCACTGTTTGATCCGAATAGAAATGTGGTTATTGTTTTAAAGCACGAGGCGAATGATTGTTGCGTATCCTGCTGGGTTTGAAGCGTCGATGTCCATCACTGCACTGGCGAGCCTCGCTGCGAAAAACGCCGGTGGCATCCTCAGAGGAAGACGCGACACACTTTGCTTTAGTTCATTCAATTGGTTCACCCTAAAGAGGAGAGCAGATCCGCTAAATGCACCCAGTCTTTTAGAAACAGCTCCGACCACCGTCCTCGTCCATTTAGGAAGACACCATCCCTTGAACAAAGCTCTCGTCTGTCTCCCCAGCCTCTTCCAGTACTGCTATTGTCCTTTACCTGCGTCTATATTCTTCCCTCGCTGTCAAACTTGGAGCGGTGGAGGACGGAGCAGTGGAGTCCCGCTCGTGCAGGGTAGGTGCGGGCTGCGTGAGTCGTGCGCAGCGGCGGGGCAGCAGCCTACAGCAGATTAAAGAGGATCAGGCGAATGAAAAAGCCCACAGATGGACTGGGTTTCATGGCTGAGATAGAGAGAGAGAGAGAGAGAGAGAGGTGTGTGTTTGTGTCGCGAGCCCTCGTTGGTCCGATGCACCACGCGCTCAGATGGTGAGGACATGACGCGCGCACGGCACAGACATCACTCGTGTGCATCATGTGTCATCACCATTCAACACATAATAATGCAGTAGATACAGATGGTGTATTCATAAAGTACATGGTTTTTCACTTTAAACAACTTGAAATGACCTGAAACATGATTGTACTCCTCGTGACTCATGCCAAAGCCTTGTTACTGCAGAGAATATAGCATAATAGTCAACTTTCCATTAAAAGCAGCGTGTTATATCACGTCCTACCACTAAATGAAGTCTTGATTTGACATAATTAACCACGTGTTCCGTCATTGTTTGAGACATCTAGCCTATAGCCGTGTTAGGGTGGACACAAATATTTCTTTATAGTGAAATATATAAAGAAATAAAACATGCCGGGCGCCCCCTGGTGGAGGCTGTCAACTCTGAACGTCTCCACACGATAATAAAGTGATAATGATAATAAATAATACTCAAGGCTAGCCATTCAAAGCAGCTTGTTATTCGACCACTAGATGTAGTCTTGACCATAGCACTTACCAATTCCACTAATAATAATTTTGGCATTAATCTGAAAATAATCACATGCATCCAAGGCATGGTCCATTGTTCAAGATGTAAGATGTTTAGCCCTGTTGCAATGAAAAGAGATCTACACATTAACTTTAAAGGGAGAATGTGGTGTTTTTATTTGTTACTATTCTGAAATAGCTTAAACATATCCTGTTGTTAGAAATAAGGCTTGGCAAAAGGACACCAGTGTGTTTTTGTGTTTCCAAGCCACCGGGTCATATCACTTTGCACCACTAGATGGAGTCTTGAGCTAAAACGGTAACCATGTTTGCATCTCTATTCACCAAAGTCTTTGCAGTTATTCACAGGAAATACCACAAAATCAATTTGATATATTTGTATCGGATTTTGTTGACTTTTAGAATACAAGTTTTTACAATATTTACCAAGATTATCTGATTAATTGGATTTACAGATTTACCTTAGCTAGGAACTAGTTTGTGGCTGGGAGCACACATTTTAGTAGCTAACAAAGGAAACTCTTAAAATACAATAAGAACAATAAAGAGTCAGAATAGTTTAGCTACAGGCAGCTAACAAGTCCCTCCAGCACAACTGTAAAAAGCACAGGTGTGTCTAATTCAACTACAGTCAATAGTTTGGCCCCATTAGTGACAGAGGCCTTTTCTCCAGCTGCTAATGACGCCGCCACACCTGAAGAAGCACAGGTGTTATCAGTTTCAGCCATGATAATACAGGCTTTAAAGCACTTACTATTTCCTAACACAGGCTATGCACTGGCCCATTTAAAGGAAATGGAAATTATTTTTGACTATTTTTGATAAGAAAAGCCTATTTAACAAGATAATTCTACTTGCTGGCTCACTTTTCAGCACAAAGCAGTCTATTAGCAGCAGTAAAAGAGTTATTGCAGGTAGCTAAAAGTACATGAACAAAAAAAGAGGAAGCAGTTTGTCAAAGTGCGATAGGCTAATAAGCACATATCCCATTGGTTTTTACATTTTACATTCATTTGCATCATTCATTAAAGCTCCGCCTCCGAGAGTGACAACAAAGTAACAGAGAAGAGCCTGTATTTCATAAGGGTTTTTGAGAAAAGATGTATCTAATGAGCCGTAACATTACAACCAGCTAACCTGACTAGTCAGCTGTTCTTTGTAGCCTCGAGTTCCTCCTTTTCAGAGCATGTGAACAGCCATGGCGGCATGTTGTCTCTGAAGAAACAGGGTAAATAGTTGAAATGGGGATTTCACTTTAAAATGAAACAAAATCAGTTCAGTTCACAAATATCCTAAGGCTTTATGCAAGAATGTGCTCCTGATTGGCATTCATTGTTTTGTCCACTTGGTTTACACAAGATGCTTTTTAGTGTGAAGTACCTCAGCCAAAAAAAAGAGAACAAAACAATAAAGAATAGAACTAAACGATTAAAGGTTTACAGTTCAGAAGAGAAGAATTCATTCAAAGGCAAACAATAAACCTATATTCATATGTCTCTGATTCATATGTCCATCATTAATTCAGTAAATTTATTAGCACTTATTTGTCTCTGTCTTCTATGGCTCGACAGTGACTTGAGGTAAAATAAGAAATCAGCATTGAAAAGGTTAAAACAACTGAGAAAATTCAAAACAACTCAAACTTTAGTATTCTGGTCTGGTCAAGGCCACCTCGCAGTGAAAGGAAGGAGGCAGGCAGAAAAACAAGGACGGGAGGAATAAATAACTTTCAAAAGAAAAGAGAGGGGCTTGTATAAGAGCTGTGTACTGCAATAACAAAAACAACGTGAACATTTTATTTAGACAGTTAGTGTTTTTTGCAATAACACAGAAAATGTAAACCCAAACCTTGTATGCTTTGTGTAAACATATTGTGTGGTCCATTTCAAATTCATTTTTTCTTTAAATCCTGGAACTGGCTCAAAGCTCTACTGTTTTAATGTAGTCACTGCTGAAAGTTTACACTGAACAACTTCTGAAAGGTTGAGTTTAGTGAAAAGTGAATCCAACTGTTTGCTGCTGTTCAGTTTGGAAACATGCATCAGTGCTGACCTCTAGAGGGTGGTTCTAGTATCACAGCTGACTCAAACTGTGCTTCCCTCGTGTTACTCGCCTGAATTAAAATTGCTCTTGTGAAAGAATGTGAGGGCAAACGTTAAAAGTGTAAAGCCTGGATATAAATATATTATTTTTTATTTAATTGTCATGTTTAATGCAGCTGGCATGCACTGATTTTTCAAACCTTCGTTTATCTTCATCAGATCAGAACTGTTAAAAAATATCTTCAAGAACACAAAACAAAACACAAAACACAATATAGATTTAGATAGAATGGAATTTATTGGTTTATTTGGCAGGGACAATGTACATTCATCAACATTTCTGTAAATGCACCAGTCCAACCTAATGGACATTTTTCATCTGCTCTCCCTGGACAGATGTTAAAATGTTGCCCTAAAGATAGATGCAGAGTAGAAAAGAAAAGCACTGCAGGGCCTTTGTGTTTGTTTGTTTGTTTGTCCTGGAGAATATACTTAAGAGCCTACAGCCCAAGTCACTTTGTGCAGTGTGTACTCATCAATCCTCTTACTTAGAGCCTCTTAATCACTGTCTTTCATGACCACACTCAATAAAAGACAGAGAAATAGAGCCCATTATTTCTTTCCCATTTACCCAGGAACTAATGAGTCTCTCAGCTTTGCACCAGAGCATTAGGCTGGTCTTTAATTGGCACAACAGCGGAACAGGTACAAAAATTATTTTTTTTAATTCACTTACATTGATCCAAAGTTCTTCACAATAATTGAAAAGTTAACACCTGAATATCATTATTAAAGGGGTTATAACAAAGTTATTAGCCGTAAAAAAGCTTCCTGCCCTTTTAACAGTTTTAACACAGCTAATAATAGTTTGTTTCAAAAGTATTTGGGGTTTTAATAATTATTGCAGTCAACATTCAACAACCTGCAAATTCAAAAGGCAAGAAAATATTTTAAAAACAAACTACTTTAAATGACTTGATTAAATACAGAAACATCTTCAACATAAATCACACCTGTTCTGTAAAAGAAGGCTTTTCATTTATATCTTCAAAACTAGAAGTGTTAATGACTGCCAGTCTCATTAACAAGGCACTTCTACAGATGGGCTTCAGGGAAATGACAGTGAGACCAGAATAAACGTGGAGTAAATGAGCTGATGTCTTCCAGATTAGGAGTCACTGAAGTCAATACTGATGCTCAGACTTCCTGGTTCCCACTGGTTCATCAGTTTACTAATTTAAGACACTCAGCAGATGTTTTGAATTGGTCAACTTTGATTCATTTAAGGACAGATGCAGAAGTCTGTTGTCATGTAGAACATTGGCATCATGGGACATTGTTTTTGATGTTTATATAAAATGGTAAAACAGAGATTTATTATGTTTATGTTGGCTGCTAGCTTGAAATGGGATTTTTTTAAAAACTATAGGTTTAAATACGTCACTAAACACAGTATTATTTATTTATCTACAAGAAGTTGTATGGCTGTGGTTTAATTTATGACTTGATTATTTCCTGAAATTATGAAACTTTACACAAGTGCAGTCAAGTTCAAGTTGAGGCAGGCACAAAAGTTGAAATCTAATAGTTTACAAAACCCTTTTAAATCCGTATTAAAATGCAGAAACAATAGAAGTTTGAGTGTTTATTTTCTTTTTTACTTCTATCCCTAAACATAAAAATTCAGAATATTACACTCATTGTTGTTTTGATGCTGCGGGAAGTTGTTAGCAGTATTTTCACATTTAACTTGCCGGCTTAAGGACAAGTGGTGCTTGAAAATAGACCTGGTTAAGGCTGACATTAGTGGCTGCCGCGTCTTGTCACAGGAAGATTCGGACGAGTGAGAAATCTGTGTCGTCATCTGGAAAAATACAGACTTTGTGATATGTTCCTCACATTTCCTTATCCGAACAACTTTTAAACACAGAATTAATCTAGCTGCATTATTTCCAACATGGAAATGAATAAAGATGGTGTGCCACTCAGGGATCGGTGTAAATCCAAACCCTAAGTAAGAGCTTGTTAGCCACACGAATGGTAACTTCTCCTTCTGGTCAAACAACCACACCGCCATCGACTGGGGAAGAAGTGACAGTAGGGTTTAAGGGTTGCGTCTGACAGATAAGACGACGAGCGATTGTGGCTTCAAAACAACATCCTGGACGTGACGATGCATCTCGGGGACGTCCTTCCGACAGAGAGGCGACTTTTGCTGCTCTGCTCAGACGTCAGCCAAAAGGGAGCCCTGCACAGAACAGTGACATCAGCAGAGAGGATCAGAGCTCCAACTCTATCACAGACGATGCCTGAATAAACCTGGACTCCTTCCCTGCTCTTCATAGCCTGAAGCGTCTTCATACCTCAGTCCATCACTGCCCACTTTAGATTTATTCAAATGGACGTTATATTATATGTATTGTAAAGGAGTAAACGCTAACACAATTACCGACTTACCTTGTCTTAAAATAAATAAATTGACTTAGAAGTACTAACTCCAACAAAAACAAATGTGGCAAAATACTGGGTTTTCATTTCAGAAATGGCATAAGATAAAACACAATGCTTTAAAATAATAATAATAATAATAATACTAAGTGACTTACAGTCATCAGATTCCTCAGACCCACTGTGACTCGGATCAGAATCTGACGTGTCAGAGTCGTCACTGTCCTCTCCGTCAATGTCTGCCTCGCCTCTCTCATCATCCTCCTCGTCGTTGTCATCATCATCATCACTGCCGAGAAGACGTGCGATCTGCGAACAAGACACGAGTGAGTACTAAAGACCACTACTGAGGTTAGTTTGCTAGGACAGTGGAAACACGTCCACAGTTCCGTTTCAGGAGAGCTAAAAACCTTTTGAGGGCAGTGTAAAGTGTGTCCTTGAAGCTGATAAACAGGCACCATGAAGATTTGAGCACTTATGGAAGTTTGTGATGGCTCTCCAACTGAATGAGAGAAGTCTGCAGAGGTCACTACCAAAAGTCCATTAGCAGAGCCTGAGAGTTTTTACAAATCAAAGTGCCATAACACTATCTGAATAATCATCCCGTGGATTGATTTATGAATGGTGCACCTCTTCCTCAGTGGGAGACTCCGGCTGTTCATCGTTTTCGGGGTTGTCATTTCTGGCCAGTTCTTCGATGAGAGGGTCTGTGTCCATGTCATCATCGTCGTCGTCGTCGTCGTCGTCCGAGTCTGAGGAGTCTTCCTCTGCTTCCTGGTCCTCTTCGTCCTAAAAGAGCACATTTAACACAATAATCAGGGCTTTCGATCATGATGCCATTTGTACTGTACAAGGTAAGACTGATCAAGTCAGAGTACATTTACATGTACAGTATATTTAGTTCAGTTCCCTCATGAACATCAGGTACTACATCGTTGGCTTCTTATTGCACATCGATACCTTGCATTGGCTACAAATGATTTTCCTCTAAGAAATGCTTAATGACATTTAAACATGAAGCTTGCAACAGGAGTTGTTTCAACAATGTTTTGACATAACTCATTCCTTTTCAGTAAGTTTTCCAGACCACCTCTGAATGTGTCCCGCTTGATCTCAGGTTATATTTGGCAGAAATTGAGAACTTTAACAATTACTGTATCTCACTGTGATCGAAAGATAAGGTTACATTTTAAAGCCAGGTCTAAACAAAAACTATTCCTAAAGTCTTACCTCATCGTCTCCCTCTTCGGCTAGTTTCTGTCGTCCCACTTCATAAAGTCGACATACAGTGTCCAGACTCACCCCGTCCTGGTTCTGCAGAGTCATTTACACAAAAGACTGGTTACACCTGGCATGCATACATTTTAAGCTATCTTCAGGTAAACATGACTGTTAGATTTTAAAGCCTTTAATTTACCTCAATGACAGCCAGGTAGCAGTCTTTGCTGTCGGTGCACAGGTCAAAGATGTTCCTTTTTACATCCACAGTGGCTAAATAGATAAAATAATTATGTTAAAAAGATGTTAGTTTATGGCTGGAGTACAACATTGTCCCTGGAAATCTTGGTGCAGCCAAATGCTCCAATGTTAAAGTCTTTAGTAAACGTTTGTAGTCATCAGAGGATTGTATAAACCGGTTTTTACCAATGGGTTTGTAGTCTGTAGCATCAAATGTTCTGAACGACGAGCCGAAGGGACTTTTCATCTGCTGGTTCATAGCGTCGTCTTCATCATCGGCCTGGAGCATGGCTAAATGGGTTTGGAAGTGGGACAAAATCATCAAAAACAAGGTCCCATCTCACAGTGCAATTGAATAAATTAAGTAAACAAAACAAGGGCATATCTGAGCTTGGAAAAATCTGAGCTATTACCAGAAATACACCCTTGGCTTTTGCTTTTTGAAATAGTCTAACATTAAGATATATTTTAAAGACATTTCTCGTTCTCAAAACCCTTACCTCCATAAATAATGGTGGCGTTGCTGTTGAAGACGAGCCGACATTGGTCCAAGGCTGGGACAGTGCGCAACAGGTGGAAGGTTCTTAGGTCCCACTGGTGACATGGTTAAGGCTTGACACAAAAGAAATGAGGGAAAGTATTTTCTTATGAAACATTTACACAATAATAAAAAAAAGGTATGTCCAATACATTACAATTGAACACAAGATCAAATTCATAATTTTTTTTCTTTTTTACAGCCAGCTTTTTAGAGCATGACGCGAGGTGCCCCCTTGAAATGACCAGTTCATCAAAAGGTTTTGAGGCATACACAGAGAGTTTTAACACATCTGGCATTTCAAGTTAAATCGTGCAGGTGTTTGGATGGTGAGAGCGACCAGAAGGAATCCACAAAAGCAAATAAGTGGTGTTAAAAACAGCAGCAACAACTCTAAGAAATCAGTGCTGCTCTTTTGAAGAAAAGGTATGTTCAAACCAAAGGATACAATCTCAGTGTTGATGATGACTTCCAGCCCGTTGGATGAAACACGCCGCTCATGTTCATGTTGAACTTGTCGAACTTGTGAATGGCCTGGGACACTCGGACGTCCCACAGCACGCCGTCGTTTAGCACCAGGTCGTCCGTGGGGTTGAACGTGGCACAGTTCCTCTTGTAGTTGTTGGCCAGTGCAGGATCATTCAGAGTCGCAGTCTTCTGCCCCGTGTGGATGTCGTAGATCTATCCAGACAAAAACGTACAGAAAAACAGGCCATAAATGAAAAAACAAAACAACAATAATGATGAAAAAGTTTGGTTTTAAGTTAAAACCAAACTTTTTCATAATTATTGTTGTTTTGTTTTCTGTCAGTTCCGTATGTTAACATGGAACTGACAGAAAACAAATAAGACACAAGACACATCAGGTAACGTACATTGGCGACTTGATCGTGAGTGCCGATGACTCTGTCCTGAGAGAGTTTGCTGAACTCAATGTAGTGGTCGTCCACAAATGAGTTTCTATTAAAGAGCGAACAAGACAGATTTAATAAACCACAAAGGATTATCAACAAGCCTCTGTTTATGCTTAAAGAGTTATATACTTAAGGCTGAAGACTCCATCCAGACTCCAGAGGGCAGACAACGGGACACTCCAGGACGCAGAGGTAAGCAGAAATTTCCCATCCTGAGTAAAAATAATATATAAGTGCAAATATAATAGAATAGATTTAATAGACAATGACCTGAGAACCCAGTGGTTGAGACTGGCTCCATCATGACAAACTGATTCAATATTTTTTCACATTTACAACCCTGACTGTCTTTATTAGAGCGGTCGTTCTCATAATCTTGAGAGTCCAGTAGACTGTAAAGTCCCGATGTGAAGAACGAGAGACCAGTATCAGTGACAGCCACTAGATTTACAGACATCAAAGATACTACTTACATAAATCCTTAGAGGCAAGTTCCATTGCACCACATCACATTATACTACATTTACTTCCACCAACTTTTAACAAGATTTACTGTAACTATAGCTCCATAAACACTAAACTGCCAACATTCAACATTGATGAGTAACACACATTTACACACTATTAACTGATTAGCCCCAGACCAGTGATTGTCAAACTTTTCACAATGGCATCTATTAAATAAAATATTAAAGGTAAAGCTATGCAAAGAGCTGCAGCTTGAATACATTAATAAAGTATAGTCCCTTGTCTAGTGTCTTATTTTTATTCCTACACGGATATTATTAATTATCACTTATCCACAAAAAAACAACTAAAATATTTTATTTGAAACGTGAAACCTGTCAAGTGCCTATATTATCTACTGAACTGCATTTAAATGGCTTAAACAAAGACTAAACTAGAACTAAGCTCAGGTTTAAACCTAGACTAAAGCCAGAGCTCAGTTTTATTAATGTTTATGATAATGGTTCAAGAAGAAAAGACTTGATTTACTGATATGTTTAAATTTCAGCACAGTTTCAGTTTAAATTTGCACTTGCAGTATTTAGCCGGGCTTAGAACTGGCACAGGATATTTTTAAATTTCAATTAAAAAAATGTATTTCTGAACGTGCTCTGGAGGGTTCCAGGTGTGTGATGGCCGACGTGTGGCAGGTGTAGTTGGCCGCCTCCTCTCCAGTGTACACGTTGTAGAATTTGAGGTGACCCGAGCAGGTTCCCAGCATCAGAAAGCGTTCTCGGGCAGAGAAGGCACAACAGGTGAAATCGCTCTCATCTCCAGGACTCTCGTGGAAAACCGTCATGGGACGAAACCTACAAAGAGAACCCAAACAGACTCAGAAAAGGCCACCTGAAAGATAATGCATGTTTGCACATTTGTTACCTGCTAAATATAAGATGCCTGTCCAGAGAGCCTCTGTCTATGCCTCCGTATTTGGGGTACAGAACCCTGCTCCCCAGGCGGGCTGTGAAGTTGGTCGATGCTTGTCCACGCTGCTTGGGCTCGGGGCAGCGGTGAGGGGTGAACAGAGAGAAGGGGGGGCAGGTGGTGACCGGGTTGGGGCAGCGGGCGTGTTGTTCCCTCAGATACTCTGTGATGATGCTGTCCAGGGTCGGAGGGGAGGGCAGGTGGCGCTCCAACTGCTTCTTCATGGCTGGAGTCTGACAACGAGTCAAAAATGAGTACTTTGGAAAGACTTACAGAAAATGTAATAACTTCACAGTTGTTGACGTCTAACGTCAAGTCTTCTTTTGTTTTTTCACTGAAATAAACTAAAGGTTGCATTTACACTATTATGTTTTAATTAAGAATCATAATGCTCTTTGAACAACTTTGTACAATTAGCCATGTTTCTAATGATTTGTAATGAACTGGTCATATTGTTTTAAAATACTACACATAAGATAAGACAAGCAGCTGGTTTTGTATGCAGTTAAAAACAATAAACACAATAAAATCATTGAATTCTTTGTATTAAAAAGGTTCAGGTTGTTTTGGAACCGGCCCTTCCTCTGCCACTGTTTACGTTGTTTTTCATGATAATTTCTCTTGCCCCAGTTGTGAATTGAGCAGCCTAAAAAAGCCCATTTGAGTCCACAAGACTGCCTAGCATCCTAGCCCTGCACGTTTTGTGAAAAATTATTTGTGCCTAATTTCCACTTGTCAATAAAAAATGTCTCTACTAAAGGCACGAAAGTAATTTAAAAACAAAACTATTAATGTGGACATGATAGTATTATTTCGGTATATCTGTGAAGGTTCTCAGTCATCCTGGTCATCTCAAAGAAAAGGTTAATCTGGACTCTCAAGGTGAAGACGTTTCATCTCTTAATTCCAAAATGCTTTTTCAATTAGAACAACTGATACAAGAGCTGAGCTTTAATCTCTAGAGGGAGAGGTTTGACCTGAAACTAACTCTGATTGGACCAGGCCGTTTAGTCACTACACTGTTCACTGAACCGCATAATCTACATTACTCTGACCACATTTCAGAGTAATGTGCTCTATGCTGTGTAATGACTAAGAATTTAAAAAGTCTCTTGGAAATAAGAGATGAACCGTCTTGTTCAATGCTTCATTATTCCAGTAGGTTAATGTTCTGTAATACATATTCAGTCACTGACCTGTATGAAAGCGCCATGGTCTGACTTTTGTTTCAATGGACGTAGTTTTTTCCCTGAGTTGCATGTTGCCTGGGACCGCTCCCGTGAGAACAAAATTCGACCGACTCGAGAAGAGCCCTGTGCGTGAGGGGCACTGTGAGGAAGAGGTGGGTGTTGAGATGAAGAGCTTGGACCATGAGAAATCATTGAAGAGCGTGAGGAACAGGGGGTAGAAGGGGCAGCTATGGCTAGATGCGCAGCTGAAGAGGATCCAACATGGCCGCCTGCAAACCGAGAAGTCCTGGGCATCACTGCACACAACGATGTGGGGGTCACTGCGGAGGGGGCGCTGGGGCAGAGGAGGCCCATGTTCAGGCTCGCCTCCTTAACGAGCAAGTTCGCCGTGTCGTGGAGCCCTTTGCTCATCAGGTGGTTCCTGATGAGCGCCAGCAGCTCCTTCTCCGAAAAGGTGATCCGTGACTGGGCGACCACGTTGGCCCTCTGCAGACGGGACAGGGAAACGTCCGTGCCCATGAGGAGAGGCTTTCCCGACACCCTTTCTGTGAGCTCCGCAGCGTAGCGGCAGAAGCGGAGGTGCTCACTGCGTTTGTCCTGCAGCACGGGCTCCTTCATTAGCTGTTCAGCAAAAATAGGATCAATCAGTTTATGGTTTATGGGCCATACTCACTTGTACCTAATATGACTTTTCAAATTAAACAAGTAAATTTAAACTCGACTCAAAAATTAGGGCCTTGGGAGGAGCCACAGAAACAAACTGACCATTTTTCAGATTTTATCTCTAATTGTTACTCTAATGTCACCTTGAACAAGCCTCAGGTAGTTAGGTCTTACCTGCTGAATCTGTCCACTGGTGAACAGCGGCAGTTTGCTGATAATCTGTCTGACCGACGAGCTGCGAGAAAGGCCAACCAAAGCTTTGCAGGCGAGGGCACGAATCATATCTGCATCTGTTATGGGCATCTTCACCGAGAGCAGAGACAGTAGCACCTGGAGGGAAATTAATAATGAGCTTTAGATCCAGTTAAAGGTCAACTTTACTTGTATAGCACATTTAAAACAACCACTGCTGCCCAAAGTGCTTCACAGGCTTAGCACCTAAAATATTATAAAACACCAAAATATTCAGACAAATCTAACAAGACATAAAGTCAAAACTATTAAAATCACAAAATAAATAGATACACCTTTACCGGCCTATTATAGAAAAAACTATCAGGTCCTTTGCATCATGTCTTTAAACATTTGCTCCTACCTTTATGCCATTGTTGTTCTGCACCACTTGCCACATGCGAGCCAGAACCCTGTGGTGGGGGGAGGAGGGCTGCTGCTGCTGATGGATGAACGGCCTGATGGGACTGACAGAAAACGCTCCGACAGTGTGGCTCTGGTCCGGAGCGCACACACAGTTTATGATCACCTGTGGAAGACACAACATGAAGCTCTGGATCCTGGATTGAGCAGACTGAAGTAAATTACATTTGCACACCTCTACAATCAACTGGGACATACTGTTACCTGTGGACAAGGTCAACTTACCTGTAACGCAGACTTCTGAATTTCAGCATCGTTCACAAACACCTCGCCTTCTGCGACTCCTAAAATAATGCTCATGCCTGCAGCAGAAAGAAAAGGAACACTGTAAGAAACCTTTTAGGCCATTTAAAAGCTATATAATATGAACAGAGACATTTCACTGACCCACAGTGGAAACGGTCGACCTGTTTTCATCCAACACATCCACAGTGTCAGCGAGCACCAGCTGGACTTTAGGAACCACTGTCAGGATGGCGAGGACGTCCAAGACATAACGCACCACATCACTCCTGGAAACATAGAGAATACATAAAAAGGAGAAGAAAGAAGAAGTCAGTGTTATGTTTCAGGAAAAAGAATGGTATGGAACAATGTGGTGTTGTTCTTTTTACCTGCCGTAATAATTCCTCCAGTCACAGGCCGCAGATATCAGCTGGAGCATTAAAGGGACACAGGACAACTTGTAGAAAACCTCCACCGGCTCCCAGTGAAGCTGAGGAGGACTGCTCTCAATGAGATACTCGATCAACTCTACCACCTGCTCTTTGGTGTAGACAAATGCCTGGAAATATAAAAATACACATGATTTCTATGAACGAAGGCACATTAAAGTTGTTGGCAGTTATCTCAAATGCACTGTCAACGTGTTAATTTATGCTCACGTCATCGGTCCACCTTAAGTGATAGATGCTTATCAATAATTTTATATTCAAGTCAAACACTGAAAGACTCACTTTGTAAAATGGCTGCAGGGAAACATTGCTGCCTCCTCTGATGTGTGTTTCACGTGTTCAGCTTTTACTGCCAGGTGAGCATCAAAATACCTTAAAACAGGCACAAAAAAAAAAAAAACATTGCTCCCATGTTCCTTTGTTTCTCTTCCCCTGAAATCTGTGCATGGTTTGTAAATATTTAGATCTAACGAGTACTCTGTATCAATGAAAATACTACACTGAAAGTAGATTTCAAATGATACACTATTAAGATTATATATTAAAGAGATAAATAAAGATTAGAATAGAATTGATATTTCTTTTTTGGACAATATAAATGACATTTTACATGAGTTATACCTGCGCAGAGCCAAGGAAGTGTGTTTGGCTGTTTGCCGACTTGAAAACACCTGGTCATCAGTCATTGCAGAGGAACTGTCAGAGTTCAGGATCTCCAAAGTACTGATCTGAAAGAAAGCCAGGTAGAACTATTTAAATCTGTGCTTTTGGTTCACATTAAAAGCACTCGTATTTGTGCTGACCAGGTTGATGAGCCGCCGCAGACCGTCCCTTTCGTCGAAGAGCTGCAGCACGGCCCTGAAAGAGAAGGAGATGGAGAAAAACATGGTGGCGTGGCAGACCCCAGACGCGTGGGACGACTCCAACAACCACAAAGCGTAGGACACCATGTCTGACAGCACGCCGCCTGGAAGCACGCAAATCTGAAAACAGAGGCAAAGAATAAGGCACAAAGGTCGATTGTCATGTTTTCTACAATTTCTACAAAAACACACAACTGTAAAGCTAAAGGGTAAAAAAGGTAGTATCTAGACATAGTTTGGAAACAGACTTTAAATTGACATACAAGACAATTTTCTACTAAAAAGAGAACATGTAGCTCAGCAGCATGTGATTTTATAACATCCATTTGGTGTCAATTACTTTAATCTGAAGGGAGGTGAGATGCATGAGTGTTGATATCCTACCCTCTCCATTGCGTCTTGGTTGTACGCCAGATAATAAAGACAGAGTGACACTCCTGTCGCTGCCATAGAGGGCCGTGGGATCTCCAGCAGTTTCTGCACTCCTCCATGAGCGATAAACTCAGCTGCAAACTTCTTATGAAGCAGCAGCGAGGCAAGATACTGGAGCGAGAAAGAGGACATAGGCTCACTAACACATTGAAGTGTTTGTACACATAAATACAACAATTACCTAGTGTGGGAAATAAGTCACCCCTCGTCTCTCATAGACCCCCTTCAAATAATATATAATAATAATAATAATAATAATAATATATATATATATATAATATGCCATTAAAAGGATTCAAATCTAGGATGAGCAAAGATCTATCGATTGCTAAATAACAAAAGGTGTGTGTTGTAGGGCAATTATTCGCAAAAGAATTGCAATTTTAGCACATTTCTAAAATCGCATATGGCTGCAATTTTTTTATTTATTTATATTTAAATTCAGAATTAGAGTTTTTGTTAGTAGGCATACGCGGGCTTTTAGCCAGTTTAATTTGTAAATGTTATGTATGCACTTCTTGTGCACTGAATATATTTAGAATGTAGCATGTTTGAAAAAACAAAAACAATTACATCTGAAAATCTCAAAAAAAAATAAATAAATAAATTGCAATTGCAATATTTATATATTAAAAATAAAATAAAAAAAACAAAATCCTTATTATTTTGTCCATATTGCACAGCTCTGGTGTGTAGATGCTTTGCAGTGCAGATGAGGGTGCGTAGCCACACCCCTAAGTTTATCCTTCACTCACAGATATGCCCTATGTGGGAGTGGCTGAATGAAAACACAGATAAAAACAGTCTAAACCTGTCAAGAACAGTTTTGTAAAAGGACCAAGAACAACTAAAGAAGTATTAAAGCAACATTAAATGGTGACCATTTGGAAAATTATAATAGAAAAGTTGCAATCAGGCATTGGTACAGACAGGGGACGCGACATGCTAACAGAAACATGTTAACAAAACACGCTGTATTCTTTTGCCCACCGTGAGTTTTAAGCTGTTAATTGACAAAGGGTGTAGTAAAGCCTTCAGAGAAAACTGTGTTTGGAGGTTGGGGTTATGGTAATGGTAATGATAACCTTACCAGAAGAGCATCAAAAATCAGCTGTACATTCTTGGACTGTCTGAGGTCTATGTAGTTCATGAGTAACGTCCGCGTGTCCATCTGCATGAAGACCGACAGCAACTGCAGAGAAAAAGGCATAAGTAAGAACTAATAAAGACTGATGTAGCAATAAAAGCATGCAACACACATTTTAAACTTTACTGGTTGTGGTTCTCACCTCTTGGTAATCGCCCAGTGGGGTCAGATACTGTAGGATCAGTCTCTGCTCCATCGCGGGGGTCAGTGGTGAAAGGCTGTACTCCGAGCCAATCACCATAGAGCTCATCTCGGACCAGGAAGTGCTGTTGGCCGACTGTTCGCCATCCTCCGGTCTCTGGGGCTCTTCTTCGATCCCGATCGAGACAAAGTTTTGCTTCTGCTTGGCCTTCCTCCCGTTTTCCTTCACCTTACTTTTTCTCCCTGCTCCAGTCGACTGCTGGTCCTCTGTGGAGCAGCTGTCTGGGCTTGCTTGGAAAATAAAGTCTGGGACCAGTCGAGCAGAGTCAGTGCCATTACTTACTCCACAACTGCTGCTACTGGTGCCGTTTGTCTGAAGCGTGTTAGACAGCCCTGGATCATCCCCTGGATCTTCCCCTGGATCCTTCTCTAGATCTTTCCCTGGATCTTCCCCTGGATCTTCCCCTGGATCTTCCCCTGGATCCTTCTCTAGATCTTTCCCTGGATCTTCCCCTGGATCTTCCCCTGGATCTTCCCCTGGATCCTTCTCTAGATCTTTCCCTGGATCTTTCCCTGGATCATCCCCTGGATCTTCCCCTGGATCTTCCCCTGGATCCTTCTCTAGATCTTTCCCTGGATCTTCCCCTGGATCTTCCCCTGGATCTTCCCCTGGATCCTTCTCTAGATCCTTCCCTGGATCTTCCCCTGGATCTTTCCCTGGATATTCCTCTTTCACAGTTGGAATTTGCTCTGGTAAGGTCTGTGTGCTTTTAGTCTGCAAATCCTGAGGTAGATTTTGACTCTTTGCATCTTTAGTCTGAAGCTCATGCAGGCGACTGATCATGATTGGTACCTGGATGGTAAAAGGAAAACAATTTATATAAAAGTACAACATAGCCAATACATACATGTTTTTACAATTTACAGTATTTCATATCATCTGCTGTTTTAGATTTAGATTCAAAGAATTCACCACTTTTTCATCATAAGTGCTTACAATAAGTGATATCTGAGTGATCCTACCAGCTGAGCATTCTCCTCTCTGTAGCTGGCTGCCACCTCCTGGTTGCTCATGGCTCTGGCCAGCAGGCCTGTGGCATAGACGCACAGTGGTCGCTCTGCTTCACGAGCCCAGCTGAATAATTTCTCGATCAGACCCTCCTGTTACGGACAGGTCAGTGATTAAAGATACAGTAAAGAGCAGCTTCAAATTAGACAAATGGTTAAGCTTAATTTGAAACCTTCTCTTGAAAGACAGCGCTGGTCTCTAGTCCTGGGACAATGTTCTGAAGGAGGCGACAGGCTGCTGTGTTTAGGCTCTGCTCAGTGCTGTTCATTATGTATATGTCCAGCAGCTGGAAAATACAGATAAAGTCAAGTTAACTTCCAACATGTATTTTTATTTGTAAATATGTATGTATGTATGTGTGTGTGTGTGTGTGTGTGTGTGTGTGTGTGTGTGTGCGTGAGTGTGAGACAGAGAGAGAGACACTGGCTTGTGAGCTAGTGACAAAATAAAATAATTTGTGTACAGGATTTTTAACATTCTGTGCTTACTGCATTAGTTAGGTCATCATTTGCAAAGACAATTTTCAGCAATCGTCCCAACATGCAGTCTGGATCTGCTCGTCCTGTGGAGTCACATCACAGGAACTCAACAACAAAGCAAAAACATAATGTACACAACTCATTAAGGGCCGTATAAAGGGGGAAAAAACCTGGGTGACGGTCATCAAATGGATCTGGGTCAGCCATATTATACTCCCTTGATTCTCGTTCAATCACCTCAGACATTCTGCAGGAAACAGAGCCAACTTACTATACAGATTAAAGAACACAGTTGAGGCAACAGGTTAAACAAATGTCTGCTCACTTAGTGAGAATGGAGACCAGCTCCTCTGTGGAGCCTGCTGGAATGTCCTCCCATTGGTCGATGAGGTTGGACAGCTCTCCCCTGGCGTCGTCAGCCAAAGCAACAGCCATCGCAGACGATACTGCGCTCGCTAAAGCTGCTGACAGGACTGCTGACAAGGTCTCTGAGGCCTCATCCTCAGCAGCAGCCATGGCTGCCTGACAGAGTAAAGATAAGAGGAAGAGACATTAATTACAATGTTTAAAGATACAGAGATATTTTTATCTTTGTGATACTTCAAAATGTGACATCAAAAAACCTTTCTATGTCAAACAAACAAGCTGGAATGTGGCCATTTTTAGTTTGAAATTCTAGAGACTGTACTTCATGTCACATATTAGACACTTTTGTAAAAATGGCAGCAGGTTGTTACAATCAATATTATGTGTACGCTTATATATTGGAGAGAACAGTAGTAACCTGAATTAGTCATTTAGAAAAGCAAATAACGTTACTTTTTTGTAAACTAGGAGTCGTTTCTTGTTGTGTAAAATAATTTATACTGATCAAATGTTTATGTTATAAGCTACAGTGATCTTTTTGAGTTCTCTATACAATTATTAAAATATTCAAGTATAAATGCATTTGAAACGCCAAAAGTAAGACTCTTAGATATAGCTACAATAGTAACTAGTTATTATTTTATTTATTTCTCGTGGGGTGGCAAGGGTAATTGTTGTTGTTACTATTACACAGTGACAGAGCAGCTTATATTTCAAACAAAAGCGTTTTGGAAAATTTTATCAAATATATTTAATGTATATTGCACATTGTGTTGCTGTACAAATCCTCCAAAGCTATGGCAACTTTGTGATACACTTTTATAAAACTGTATAGACTTCTGAAACTAGTTAGTTTTAAGTTGAATTTATAGCCTATATGTTGTTTTCCTAAAACTCACCACAAGTCGTTCACTGACTCTACGCCGATGCCTCATGATGAATGTAGTGTTAAGTTCATCAGAGAAAAGACTGATGTTTCCAGACCAACAGGTGTCCTCTGACAGCTGCCCAGAGGACACCGACTGCTCTGTGGAAGCGCTGAGCTAACGCGGCAAAGGAGGCTTAAGAGTCCACTCAGCTAACCCAACTAGCCCTGACTCAAATACCCCTTTAAATGTCACGCTTATCTGCCTGCTTGGAGCTCAAACACACCCAGAACCCAGAGTCGTGTTGTTGCTATGACGGTGTGAAAGGTATCGGAGCACAGATAGCGCTCGGGCAGCTTGTTGACAGCTGCCTCATGTCACAAACACCAAAAACTTGAGCTAGCAGCCTTTAGAACTGTCCGTCACTCACCTCGACACGGGCTTCCTTTGACTTGAAACGTTTACTTTAATGGCCGTTTGCAGAAAATAGACCTGATTATCCGAAAAAGGAGCAAACAGATCAACTCTGATGGTAAACGTTTAAGGTGAAAAAGTTTCACGTATATTTTCAAACTTCACCGGGCGATTGTGTTTGACGTCACTGAACGAGAGTCGCTGTTAGATGATGAAACACATGAAAATGCATGGCACTTTCAAATCAATGGAAAGTTCCCCAGTTTCTGTTTTTAAAGATTTGAAATACTAAAGCAATGCAGCAAATTTGCCTGTAGGCTTTACATAATACACTTGTCAGTTTTGGAGTTTTTTTTTTTTTTAAATAGCACCTCTGTGTGGAGTGAATGAATAATGGACTCTGTAAAGTGCTTTGAGTCCCCTGAGAAAAAAAAAAAAAAAAGCACTAAATAAATCCAAAACAGTTTTTTTAAGAACTGTTTGGAAGTGTGTATGTTCTATAATTTGCCCACATTTTTACACAATTTTTTCATAAGAATCATAAATTTCCAAACCTATCTTTTTAAATTCTAGCACTGACTGTAAACTTAAAGCGATAACAAAGTTAACATATATGCATATACAATTGTATTTAAACTTAACTGCTTACAAATCACACATTAGTGGAGTTTGGCAGTTTAAATGGCACCTAGCATCAAATGAAATTCTGCTGTGCGGTAATAAAAGCTCTACTTTTTGACTACTCATGTGTAATTAAATAAAAATGTATCCACAAGAATTACAAAAAAGTGCAAATAGTTTATTGCGCTTTCTGACCATGAAAAAACAACAAAAAAAAAACTGTTACTCTTCTTATTTACAATACTTTGTGAATCATATTTTAAACAGAGATGGGCATAATATCAAAAGCACACTCAAAAAAGCTGCAAAAAACAACACTTTTCTGTGTTTAAAAACTAACATCAGCTCAGACTTCGTCATACAAATGTTTTAAGTTATGTCAGTACGCTATATTATACTGATAAAGTCTTGCAGCCAAGTTCTAAAGTCAAGATAAAGATAAATTTATTAAAAACTAGAAAGTCATCAAGTGAATTCTGTAGGAACTACTGATTTGGCTAGTGAGCTTTTACTTTGTCTACAAACAGTGTCATAAACAGTCCATACAGGAATCCCCCACAGAGAATGAGCAGCGTGCTCGACACAGGTCCAAAAGAGAGGAGTGCCCGAGCATGTAGAAGAGCAGCAGCAGCACCAGTGTTCTGTAGCTCGCCAGGGGCCGCAGGCTCAGTCTCGGCTGGCGTGGCCTCTCCAGTGTTCGCTGTGTTAACGGACTATGTCTTAATCTTGTGAATGTTTCAGAGTCTGTCAAGTAGTGACGACCCAAACGACCCAGGAAGTCTGTTCGTGAGCAAAGTGCATTCATGTGGTCTCCAAACTGTAGGAAGAGAAAAACATTATCAGTAAAATGAACTGAAGTTGAGCAAATATGCCTGAGTTTATTTTTGACATTTAATAAATATTAATTTTTAAAGTACATATTATTCCATCTGCCATTTATTTTCCATTTCAACATAGTGATTGTACAAGTACACAAAAAGACCCCACTCACCCTCTCATTGAACATGGAGGAGATCCTGTAGAAAAACCTGACCAGCGCCGTGTTCTCATAACTCCTAATGGGCTGCAGCTCAGGGTCTCCTTGATACTGAATGTCAAACCTGCGCAGACCATTTATAATCTGCACGAAAATGACAGATGAGATACAAATATAAACTCTCAATCATACACATATTTTAATTCCATCTTTACACACACACGCACGCACGCACGAAATACTAACCTGCCTTCGGCCCAGGTCGGTCAGGATGAGCCCGTTCTCTCCTTGGATGCAGTCTGGCAGCTCTTTGTTAGCTTCACCTTGGGAAGAACAAAGGTTGGAGATAAGCTGTGACAGCTGCCCTTGATTCAGCTGTAAACATAAAAAAACACTATTAAAAAAAGTACATTGGGCAAAGTAACATAACAAAAAAGTTAAACAGCAAACTTACTGACCTTAAATATCTGACACAGGAACTCTAAAGCCTTGTCCAGGAGATCATGGGTCTTTTTCAGACATTCGCCACTCTCATCTGACTCTGCACCATTAAAGGCGTTGATGGGTTCCGAAGAGCCCAGTCCAAACCAGGACAGCAATGAGTTATTGGCCGCCATATCATTAGAGTGATCTGATATCGTTTTGGCTGTTTGTCGGGCTTGTGCAATGAGCTGGATTAATTTCATTACCTACAACAAACCTTTAGATTTAGACTAACAATGTTTAACTATTTTGTTTTGTACACAAGTGTTGTGTTGTGTTACTCACTGCTGCTCTGAGTTCAGTACCAAACATCTGTTTGTACTGGCAGTCCTGGCCCTCCAAAGAGTAAACATGGCTCTTCACCCTGAACACTGTGTCTGTAACTACCCTCTGCCTCGAGGACAGGAAGCTACCTCCTTGGCTTGGTGTGAGGTATCCGCGAGACTGACGATGATGTAGGACGTGTTCAGGCTCCAGAAACAGCTGCTCTCCTGATGATGAGACAATCTTTAATTACTTCAAATGCACCATACACTGACTATATGCAGTTTAGGGATATATTTTGTTACCTTTCTGGATCATGTCTGCAAGATTAGGCTGAGAGAAAACTTTGGCCACTCTGAACACCATCAGTGCATTTTTGGCATTGACCAAATCGGTCCTTACAGCTCGGTTTAAAAACACTTGGAAAAGCTTTGTGTACACCAACAAGTTCTCCTGGACAAATGACTCCCTGCAAATCAAAAAGGAGCTGTCAGTAACACAGTCAGCTTAATCATCACCTGTATTTTGCATAGTCCATCTCAAAATATGCCGCATGTCATGTACCAATATATAAAAGAAGGACGTACATCTTTAGAGAAGCAACTTAGGCACTGACTTCTGTCTAACACAAGCTGACTGACTCACCATTTCTCGGGCACCGTCCTGTTTTGGTCGGTCAGAGGACTGGCCTTCTCTCCTGTGTATCTCCACGGTTGTATGTAACTCAGCCACGTCTCCAAAATCTAAGAACAACCAAGAGCGATACATTTTCTAAAACACTATCACAAATGGTTGTAGACAGAATTGAAAAACAGCTCTAATTGCTGTCAAACTAAACATAAAATACAGAACTTAATACTACCAAGTAATTATCTCTTGGAAAGCTTCTGATCATGTTGCTTTGACACATTTTTAGAGATACAGAGAAAAACCTGCAGATCATTATAAGCCTTCCTTATTTTGGTCAAGCCAATGGTCATCTCAATAACAGGACACTTTTCCATAAAATTTCACCAAATTTCTGCAACCAATTATTTTTTGTTCAAATAAGTTCTTATTAAATTATTTATTTCCAGCAAAGCAATATTTAAAGACATTTCCTCTGAGGTCAAAAGTCCAGCAGGTTTTAAATGCACCATAGCCAGTCCTACATAAATCTAAAGAGAACATATTTAAACTATGGGTGGCCAAGAGGGCTAAAACTGAAACATCACAACTCACAAACTGAATATTTTGGTAACTTTTCCAAAACTTGGAATCTGTTTTTGTAAATTTCCAGGGTTTTCCTTGGTGTGTCATAACCATATAAACAGGATTTGAGAAGATTATGAAACAAATTTAGTGATAGTTGTAAATTACAACATGATTGAATATTATGGGAGTTCCGTTAAACAGGAATTTAGTATCATTTTGATCTTGTCTCATCAACACATTTTAAAAGGAACAATATGATACAGTAAAGTGGTTTTCATATACATGACATTTGGAAAACTCAGTAAACCTTGGAACCAGCATCTGTCGTCTGCTTTTTGGTTACTTACGGCTCTAAAAGAGGCATCCAGCGGCCAGTGACCAAAGCAGTGCTGGAGGAACAGATACAGCTTCTGTTGGACGAAGCGCTGCATCACCACTCTGCATGAAGTCAAACAAAAAACATGTAGTCAGTCAATATAAATTAAAAATAAGTCTTATGACACAATCCAGTAGTACTAATGCTGAAACTGACCTTTTGAACTCCTCCAGAGGGCTGGTGTGAGTGTGTGAGTGGGCAGACGGAGAGGAGGACAGCTGCTCGGGCTTCAGGCTGTTGGAGAACGCGTGCAGATGTTTCACCAGGAGACGCACCACCAGCACATGCTCCTCTGTCGGGGTGAAGGGCTCCTGAAAAGAAAAACAGTCACATACACGGCGCCCCACAGCGTGTAGTTCAGCTCATGTCTCGATTCGAAAGCAGCCAGTGATCATTCTTCCCATTTCAACAAGCAGCCAATACCACCAGAAGCCGGAAAACCTTCTATGGAGCACCAATGTTCCATGTTTTAGGTTAAATACGTAAACTTTTTAGTGAAGGTGAACAAAATGTTTTAATAGCAAATAATCACCTCAAAATAACACTTTGCTTTTCCCTTTCTTAAAAAAATAACTAGTAAAATCTATACAATGCAGTGGAATTAGTTTTAGGGCCTTGTTCACTGCACCTTTAAGATCTTAATAATACACTTTTATTATTAGTTAAACAATTAAATAGATAAAAATCTCTTTGGGCCATTGGTGCTCCATTTCTACTTTACTGCAAAGCTTCAAATTACAGTCGGTGTTTGAACAACGGCAGCCAACTGCACCGTGTTTATAGCATGTCCTCGTGAAATTATTACAGGCCAATTTATCTTCACTAAGATTGAAAAAAGCGAGCCGATTGAAAGTGTAGTAGTATCTTCTGCTTAGCACAGCACAAAGGCCATTAGGAAAATGTACTCACAAAGAGCTAAAGCAACAAGGCTTATTCAAGTGTTGTAATGAGCATGCATTTAAAATGGCAAACATTTAAAGAGAACCACACCCAAAACAATAGAAAACTGCTGCAGATGTAAATTTAAAGCTTAATTTTCAGGCTCACTTCTGCCAAGAATACTTCTCATAAAAAACTGTCTTAAAATAAAAAAATAAAAAAATGAAACAATAAATCTACAGATGCAAAGTCTTCTTCTGCAACTGAAGCCTGTCTTGGCTCATTTACAGCTCATTATTACAGATCTTGAGGCAGTATTTAATAAAGAAAATTTTAACATTTTGTAATTTAATCACAAGTCACTTTACTTTTCTACATTTGAAGAAGCCAGCATGTTAATTATGGCCAAGCTGTTGGTTTTTATGCAAATACAACATGCAGTGTATAATATAAACAGCCGAGCAGTCCATCTGCATAAAGCTGGTGACTTAAGGAAGATAAGAAGTATCCTTGACTGTGAACATTAGAGACTCGGTTTACCTCCAGGAGGCCCCAGAGGGGCGGGGGTGAATGAAAAGGTAAAAGTACTTGGTAGGTGTGGAGGGTCCCAGAGCCTGGTGGGGCGTGGGGTTGGCACGGCATGCTGGACATACTGAGGCGATACTGCAGCAGCGCCAGCTGTTCACCCAAAACCACCAGGAGGGACAGGAAGATGGGACAAGACACAAGGTGGAGAGGATCACAGTGAGGAGAAGGGGTGAGGAAGAGGAGGAGGAAGAGAAGGTGGCAGGAGGAAGGTCAATATAAGATCAGGAGAAGAGACGGAGAGTTCAACCAGACGAGAAAATATCCAAATATTCAGGAAGAAAAGAGCGGACAACAGGGAAGGAGACAAATTAAAACATTGGCTGGAAATCAAAACTTTCAATTTAGCAACAGATGCTGTCAAAATAAAGATTTACACTGCTCTAGGGATGGGAATTAATCCAAATTACTGCTACCTATATTGGCTATACCAAGGCACCAATACAGAACATACCCATACGTAGGTGTGTATGTAAACCTATATAAATTATACAAAGCAACACGTTTACTGTGATTTACCCATTTGCCTTGAGTGATGCAATGAATAATAAGAACAAACTAAGGCAGAGCTATAGTGATGCTGTTTTAAAAGTATGTCTAATTTGGTTTGTATTATTCCCATCTCTAAAGCCATTACAAAATTATCAACAGAGTGAACTCAAAGATGCCAGATTTTCTGTTACCTTGTCAAAACATGCTAATATCAGTTTACTTTTCACAAACAGAATACTTATTTGTTTTTAAGGCTTGTTGCCACTTAGAATTAATGTTATTTACATAGTTATGTAAATTTCTCTATCATTTTAAAACCTCAATTTGCAAAACCCCACACAAAACCTTGCAATTTAAGTTCACAATAAATAACAGAACACATAAAAATTTGGTTTAAAACATTTACAATACACAACAGAGACCAGGAGCAGTTCTGTGTAGATTTATGAAGCAGTGAGCAATTTCAGCTCAAGATAATAAAACATGTTGCAACACTGCCACATAAACCCAGGAAAATGTGTTATTACACTCATCATGCAATTAATGAAACAAAGGGCAAACTTAGTACAAGACACCCAACATAAAGTCAACTAACATGGTTTTGCAAACTCAACTTTTAATGATATGTATTTGACATTATGTTGGTATACGACCAAAACACAAGATAAACCCACTCGAACATGCAGCAATGGAAAAGAGGCAAAAGCACTACTACCACCACTTATTTCAAAAACTAATTGTCAACAAATATTAAAATCCAAAGTATATTTTACATCAAGTGTCATTTCTCCGATTCTAGTCACACAGTAGCAACACAATATACTGTCTTATAACCAATTGTTTTTTGATATATTTAACTGTAGAATCTGCACAGTCCCAGAGCTAATTTCATATTCTAAACTAAGCTTTATTTTAAAACAGTTGTAGGAGATAAATCCACTCTAAATGATTTTTTAATAAAAAATAAAGCAGAAGAGATTGAGAAGAACTTGACCAAGGACTGCTCAAAAAAACTACAGCTACTGGGAAGTCAACTGACAACACAAGCAAATAAGGGGCCGTTTACACGACAACGCTGGTCACATTTTGTCTATGACACTGAGGAGGGAGGATGCCCTCTTCAGAGTTTACACGAGAGCGGAGCGGCCAGATTCAAAAGTTTGCGGTTTCGTGGTGTGAAAACACTGGCATTGTGTAAACGAGGGGCTTATCTGCAACAGAAATCCTTGTGGATTTGGGAAAACATGTTACAGCCAATATAGTGTTTTCTTTTTTTTGCACTACTCGGTCTTAACTCATATTTATGGCCAACTGCCCATCATTTGATTTTATTATCAACAAACTAGACAACCTGTCAGACACATCTTCTGGTAGCAAGTAGTGTCCCTGTTGTCGAGCAGGAACAGGAATAGGACACTACACAGGAAGGGCTCTTAAAAGTACAAGTTCCAAACAGTGGGGGCTTAATTATCATTGCTAACCGGAAGGGTGCTGTTCAGTGCAGGAAAACGGGGCAGAGGTGTGAGGGGGCAGTGTTCGGCCACAGCCAACTTTGTGGGGCCACGGTGGAGGGAAAGGAGGGGAAGGGGGTTAATGGTGTGGGGTTATAGTTTGTCCTTACCTTTACCTGAGGAGACTGAAGTTTCTGGTACATTTCCAAAGAGTAGTGATGAAGCCACACCTCCACAAACATCTGTAAAAAGAGTCAAACAAGCCTTATTTAAATACAGCAAAGTTAAACTATAAAGTTAAATAAAAAAATTATTACAAAGGATTTACAGCAAAATCTGTAGCACATGAAAATGCGTGTGTTTCCTGTCAACATTCGGTCTACCATGAAATAAAGGCAAAAAATATATATATATATATATATATACATAAAAATAAAGGGATTTAATAAAATTTAACATGTAACCAATGAGCTGGCACCATTAATATAAAACCATTTATCCAACTAGTCTATATAATACAAGTATTTTGCTATTCTACAACATTTTTTAGATATGTATATTTTTTATTATCTTGTCCTTTGTCTCTTGGAAAGATTTAAAAATATATTTTTAGACTTTGGTCACCAATGACAATGAAGTGCTATTAACTGTCAAAATGTAAATAAACAAAGCTATTTATCCATTATCCTAAATGTCTGTAGAGACTTTTTGGAGAAACAACTATAATGTTATATCATGTAAACCCCTTTTGTGAAACTGATCTTTTTATTTTCCAATTTTTTTTTACCACTGTCACTATAAACCCGATAAAAATGTAAATGTATTACAAGGCCAAATAAAAACACCAAAAACACTCTCCACTGGGATGGGACAGCTTTACAATTAAAAGGATTGGTGTGTGTCTGACCTGTAGCAGAGTTTCCGACCTCCAGATTTCTTGAGCGGCTGGGTCTGCGTTGACTGAGGGCTGATGAAAAATGTGATGTTTGAGGAGACTGGGGCTGTGAACTCCATAACCAGTTAAAGAAACACCCGTAGACCTGCTGGAGTGAATGACAATGAGGATTTAGACAAGCCAATTCTGACCAAATGCTAATTAACAATAAGCAAGTTCTAAATCTAAAGAATAAGCAAAGATAAGATTTTAGTGTTATGTCGTAAATACCTTGGGGATGGCGCAGTGACAGAGCCTTTGGAGTCAGAGAAAGGAGAAGGAGGAACATTTCCTTCACTGGGCAGGAAGTATTTAAGGTAGGTGTCCACTAAAACAAAGTAGGCCGTGTCTGCGGTGTTCCCGTGTTGTCCTGGAAGAGCACACTTAAAACAAACCACTGATTTCAGTTCACTTGCTTTTTTGCGTTCAAAGTCTGATGACATAGTAACAAATGGTTTTAACAATGGATGGATCCACTCACCTTTGGCAGGATGAGACAGTAGGCAAAATGAAACATGTAGAATTCAAATGGATCTGTCAAACATTAAGGATAAAATACTTTTCAATAGGACAATGTAATGAAGGACAGCTTTAATTATCATCCAGATCATATTTTTATTGATTTGTTCTTTAATAATTTATGTAAAAACAGACTGCATCGTTTTGCTTTGAGAAGGATACTGAGGTTCAGAGTCAAAATGCCAGACAGAGGAAACTGCAGCTTGTTGATAAACAGGGGACAGTCTGGAAGCACTCCTTGTTGAATCGAGGCCTTCACAGGACCCTTCGAGAGAGAAAACAATACAAAGTCAGGCTACAGCATCAAAAACTGTTCAAAAACGTTAACTTGTTAAGACAGAAATCTGACACACAAAAAAAAATGTGTGTAACTGAGTGTGTGTGTTTGTTTTAATTTTGGACAGTACTCTTACATGTTAATGCAACAATGTGCAATAATAATTTACAATGCCATAGATCCTTTAAAGTCAGTAAAAAACATCTGAAGATATGTTCTTACCGGGAGATAGTTGACTGGTATTTCAAATTTGTACTCCTCTGCTTGAAGTTTATACACCAGCTTCATCATGGGTCCACTGAAAAACAACAGCCGATGATGTACAATTTGGAAGGATTTGTATAACCTCAATATAGTTCATTCATAGTATGATATACAAGATACTGTATTTATTAATATAATTACAAAAAGATTTTACTTTTAACAGACGCCTGCTAAACCTTTAGGCAAAACAGTGGTTCATAATAATAATAATAAAAAATTAAAAACAAGCTGCATATAAACCTACAAAATATTCAGTGGTTACAATAAAACGGCGGCAGTAGCTCAGTGGGAAGAGCGGTTGTCCGTCAACCTGAAGGTAAGCGGTTCGATTCTCACTCTCCCCACAGTTCATACTGTCGTTGTGTCCTTGGGCAAGACACTTAACCCACCTTGCCTCCAGTGGCTGTAACACTGGTAATTAATGTAGAACAATTCATGTCGCTTTGGATTAAAGCGTCAGCTAAATTAATAAATGTAAATGTAAAACCAACAAAAAAGCATGTAGTGTCATTCTATTTCTAGTATTAAAATATATTGATATATCTTAAAACTTAAGCAACATCAATGAAAGATTAATAGGTACCTGGGGTTTAGAAACTCCAGGACTATGTTGAATTCAGGGCTGCGTGAGTGAAGGAGTCGCAGGTTCCAGCCGGTGAGGATGCCATCCAGACTGCCAAACACAGTCTCCACTAGCCACGGGAAAATCGAATGTAGCTCCTATAAAACACACAGCACAAGCACAACAGCATCATGGGATTTATTATAGGCAGATAATGCAATGTTTGAGAACATGGAATTAGCACAGCATGCCAACACAGTCAGCTAAAACATTTCATTAAGCAAGTTACAAGTAACAAGAAAAAAAAAAATAAAAAATAAAAAAACAATTTAAAAAGACTGTATGTCAAACATTAAAAAAAACCTAAACTCACTCTTTTGTAACTAGTTTATCCTGATATTGATACCAGCACTTGGCACCTCTTGTACTGTCATAGGAGTACTTTATTAGCTGCAGTGTCATTTTGCTTTTTTTTTTTGCATTACAGGAAATATGCAAATAAAAATGCTAATGTTCTGCTCGGGTCAAAAAGACAAAACAATGGCTTCTTCAAAACAAGACATTAATTTTCTTACAAAGGCATTATTCCCCTATTAAAGAAGAAGAATTTTGATTATGTTGCATGTTTGTGTACATCTTCCAGTTAGATTAAATAATTACTAATAATTATCACTAATAATTATCTCCTCATAACTGTGGTTTGCAAACATTAGTCGTACTGAAGCTAGGGGTGTGACGATAACCGCATCACCGCAATACCGCAATAATGAGATGCCTCCTGCAGTGTGAGGTCATCACTGCAAATGATTATTATTATTATTATTTTTTATTTTTTTTTTTTTTTATCTGAAAGTTACAGGACTGCATATGGTGTGTGATCTGAACTATATACACATTCATCTTTGATAATAATTTACTTTTTCCGCAAATCCTTTGTTCAAGGGCTTCTGGGGGAAAAGCCCGCATCCTGCGCAAGGGAGGGACAGTCCATTAAACTTATGGGGGATTTTTTCTGTGTGTGTGTCTGATATTTAATTAAGCAATGTTTCAGGCTACTTGTAATGTTTACAGATAATGTTAAATTACATACACACAAACACGGGCATAAAAGACAGTTGGAGTTAGTTAGATCACTTTATATGTTATAGGCAATAACCGTTGACAGCGCTAGCAATGAGTGCCGCTGCGGCTGGAGAGGGAGAAGGAGAAAGTGCGCCATCAAAAAAAAAATAAAAATAAAAATCTTGCGGACCTGCTAGGGTGACCAGATGAGACTGGCTGAAATTCGGGGCGGGTGGGGGGGTAGTGATGTGAATCATGTGATTGAAGTATTTTTGCCGTGCCCGCAAACAATCAATTACTCCTTTACGCGCGCCGTGCACCACTGTCCTTCTCGCCGCTGCAGCAATTTGCGCTCTCTTCATCAATACTTAAAACAAAAAGGGGACAAAAGGGTTATATTGTCTTTGTTTATGTAGATTAATTAGATTAATGAATAGAAACAATAAAACTTTAAATTCACACAGCCTACCTAGGTTGTGGAGGCCCGACAACAGCATATTTTAGTTTTTTTGTTTTTTTTAAACTTAAAATGCTGCAGCTAATGAGCAGCCGGCGGCGGCGGGGGATGGTTGCAGAATGGCTCAACCTCCGCAGGTTAACCGCCAAATCGCAATTCTTTTTGCTTCATCACCGCGGTAAGAAAAAATCCCATACCGTCACAGCCCTAACAAACTACTCGCAGACTAATTTTACTACTGTACACCCATCCTTTGTGTCACTCACTGTGGAGACAACGCCACAACAGCTGCTCCATAAGTTAACCTAATTTGTCCACAAAGTAAGCACATTGCAATTTTTAAATGTAAGAAATGTCATATAAATATGTCTGCACCTTTTAGTTTAATCTCTAGACACTGTTTATCCTAATTAACTGAACTCAACACATGTTAGAAGCCCAAAATATAACACAGGGACAATCCATTATGTGAATCCAAGAGCACATAAACAGCTGTTTCAGGGATTAAAATGGGGAGTCCTGCTGTTCAATGACCCAGCCAGCCAGAGCCAAGACTTCAAAGCACAATTGTGTCATCAGAAAAATACGTTTGAGGTTTTTTTTTTCCCAGGCTGGTAGGTTTGTTCAAAGGCTAGGCAGCTGATTGATTCAGCAAGTCAATAGTCAAGTCAGAAAAAGGCTTAAGTTACTGTGGTTTTCAAGAGTATATCTTAAATTATGGTCATAGTCTTTGAGTTGCATTTTGTTTAAATATAGTTATAGGTCAATGGTATTGTTGTCCTCTGGACTTGTTTCTGTTCATTATTCACTGCTGTGCAAATTAAGTTTCCCCTTTTTCTTTACACACTGGCTTCAGGTTAAGACCACACACACACACACACACACACACACACACAAAAATACTAATTACAGGAGTTCAAATGTTACCTTTGCAGGATAATCGTCGATGATCTTGACTAGATCTTGGCATCGATGCAGAAGGGGTTTAATGATAGAGTCTGCTTTCAGGTTGGCCTAAAACAATGAAACATTACATTTATTAATATTTTTAGTCATGTTCTGTTGAAGGCAGGCTTATTAATAATACTCACTCAACTTTACATCACAACAAAAGTGGAAGAACTTAACTGCCTCTACAGTTATAAACATGTTAATGCTAATAAAATATCAAAGTAATCACACTACAACAACTAAAGTGGAACTTTGTTATAGTGTATTACGAATTTACAGATATGGGATAGTAACTATTTTGAATAAAAGACACTTACCAGCAAGAAACTGGGTTGTTGTAGCGTTTGTGTTGCCATTTAGGACTCTCTGGTGTGTTTCTATGGGGTACAGTCCACTTTGATTCAACTTGTTTTGGTAAAAGCACATTTTTTCTTTAGAGAGGTAGCTAACGTTAAAGTGTAAAGTAGACTACACAGGCAGCTAACACAAATTAGCAAGCTCAGCAGAAAACAGATACTTGTGACTGAAATTTTAACTAAAGGAAACAAGATAATAACTGTCTGCATAGATAATCCAAGTATCCAAGTACAATGTCTCCAATTGACACAGCAGCCCACAGTCAACTCAATGGGCCAAGTAAAGTAGCACCAGCGGCTAACCAACGGGAGCTAACTAACTTAGCAAAGACACAAAGAGCAACAAAGAACATAGAAATGGGTGATAACAGTTTACTATATGGACTAGAAAAACAAGAAAAATATGTGTGTATTACAAAAATGTCTGCTTACCTTTAGCTGTGACAGTTATTCAAATTTTCGACCAGAGTCCCATGGAGCGCATTTGTGTCAGTGCGATTCAAACGTTAAGTGAACTGCGCAGGCGTCTTCTTCGTTGAAAAGAGGTACTTGTCTTTGTGCTCTTTCTCGCCATCTTGTGGATTTACGATATAGTTAAAAATTACTTTAGGGACAATTTTACATTCTAGGCTCTTTTTTTAGGCCAGTATGTTTATTCAAAGACTTGACAACTGAAATCAGACCAATGGAAACAGAAGTGACACATTTTGCTGAACACAGTTGAGTTCAAACTTAGTTATAATTACACACACAAATCATCTCAATAAAATGCACCAAATAGGCTCAATAATAGGATCAAGAGCTGCAAATGTATTTTTTCCTTTGTGAAGAACAATGCCTCTTCAGCTTTGCGAACTGTCGTTATATCTAATTTAGACTAAAAGGGTGGATGGATTATAAAGCCTTTATTGTATCAGAAGTATTTCAGAAATGTAAATTATTTTCATTGATACAATTTAAGCTTTTCAATTTTGTGATTATTGCAGTTTGTCAACAACTAAAGAACCAGACATTAGACAAATGTTTTGGATATGTCTCCCTAACAAATTGTGATTCCAGCCAATTTTGATTTTTAATGAATTTTACACAAATTCAATAAATTTTACATTACCTTGAGGAACTGTACATTGTCAGTTTTAATCCATAATCCATGCACCATTATACAATTAATTAATGTCTTTAGTTTAATAGTTATATGACAAACATAATAGGGCTATAATTTTACATGACATAACATGATTTAATAATTAGATTAAATAAAAAATTATTCAACAAACTATTCATGGTTTAGTTTTTATTAAACAGGTAAGATATTTATGATTTATTCACATGACATTTCTCAAACCCCTGATTCTAAAGCTTGTCAGTGTTGTGTACAAAATAGTTTTATACAAACTAAATATTATAGATGTAGGGAACAATATCAAAAATAGAAGTCATACCATACAATATTTTAAAGAGATATTAATGAGATATACATAATAAAAGTTCAAGCAAGGTCCATTTGAATGTGTGCGTTTCTCTTTTGCAGAGTCACTATTGAGCCTAAACATTATCTTTATCTCATTTAACGTGTCACAATTGAAAACATAAATACATGTCATTACAACATTTGAGTTAAATACAGTTAAACATACAACGGTAAAAAGGCAACACTGTTCTTGTGAAGTATTTTGTCATTTATCATATCTCCATGATGAGATGCCCACACTCTGTTTCTTTGGCTTCCATCAGCTTTATATCAATTGTTAAACACACATTGTGATAGAAAAGGGCTGTTTATGTTTCACTATTTACATCCAACTTTGTGTTAATGAAAAAATAAGATAGTTTTCTACACACAGCATGTTACAACCTCAAAACAGCTGTCAAAATGTTAACACATGGAAAAGAAATAACATAAGAATAAAAATTGAAGCATATACTTGATGAGTAAATTGGTGACTAAAATTTAAAAAAATTCTAACCAAAAACAGTCGTCTAGTTTAATCTATTTGTTTACTCAGTCAGAGCATAGTCTCCTTGAAATGGTATACTGTGAAAGTCTTTTGAAAGCACTCATTGTGGTCAAAGTGGTCAAGAGTATGTGTAGATTTCAGATAAGGTTGAACTAGACAGTTAAGATTTATCTACAACTTAAAGGGGCAGTGTGTAGTTTGTGTGGCATCTAGTGGTGACGTTAAATAATGCAGTTCCACACCTCAAAGCCCTTTCTACTGTCTATGAGAGCAGCCCACCTACAGTAGCCCTGAAGGGACAAATTGTGCTCTATGAACAAACCCAATTGTCAGATAATGAGTTGACTGATAAAATACTCCATATACTTCATATATGTTCCAAATCCTCATGCAAGATTGTGTCTACAGGAAAATCCAGTGGACCTATTGGCTCCTTCCTCTAGGTTACAGATCTTTACATGTCTCTTTCTTTAAGGCAAGATTGTCAGTGGAGGTTCTCAGTTATCCAGGACATAATCAAGAAAATGTTCTGACAATTCTGGACTTAGGTTTGAAGATGTCTCATTCCTCATCCAAGGGATGTTGTCAATTCTGAGTTCAACTGGTAAGAGAGTTATAAACCCCTCTGTCAACATCTTTTCTCAAGGAAATATTTTTTCTCCTTTTGCCTTTATTTAATTTTTTTAGGTACAGTGTAGACAGACAGGAATGGAGGATGACAGAGGACCCCAGCTGGACGCTCAAGTATGTGGTATGGGCTCTACCAGGTAGACCGCCAAGGTGTGGTTTGATACACTTATTACTGAAGTTCTGACTGATGTGTTCTATTTATCTACTATCAAAATTTACACAATGCACTATTGAGCTACCTAGATAATTTTTCAGTTTAGGCAAAAATGTGCACATGGCCAAAAACCACAATAAGCCAATAAGAAAAGTTGTTTGCTTCTACAAACTTTTACATATGTTTAATGGCACCTTTCTGAGTTGCTAAGTTAAAGTTGCTATGTTAATTTGAATTTATGTCTTTTGTCATTAAAAGATGTTTTAGCTTGACTGTGACGTGGAAAAATCTAACAAAAATTCAGCGGCACATGTTCTTATAGTATCTTCTTACTTGAAGAGGTTATGCCACTAGTTTTATGATTTTTATGATTGTTATGGTTCCTCTATCTGTACAGGATCTGAAGTCCATGAAGAGTCTCTGTCAGTCTCTGTGACTAGAGCGGGACCACAGGGGGGTTGTTCCTCCTGACCCGGGCTTTCCTGCTCTCCTGTTTGAGCTTCAGTGTGCGTAGTTTCTGCTGGCGGCGCTTCTCTCTGAACCACAGCTGCTCACAGTCCTCCATGCTCAGACTGTTGGTCCCGAGCATGTTGACGTGGTTGAAGTTCCTCAGAGGCGGCTGCGGTTGGAGCCACGAGTGCCTGTGACCATGTGGCGCTTGTTGATGGTGAGTGCCCTGCCCCAGAAAACCAGGCACCACCACAGGGATGACCCTCCCAGTGACCACAGCACCTTGGTGGAGCTGTTGGTAATGGGACAGGTGCAGGTTGTTGTTCAGGATGACGTGAAGGTGGTATTTGGCCAGGACTTGCTTGTAGGAGCGGTCGTGGCTGGTGCAGATGTAGAGGCCAGTGTGGGACGGGTCCAAACGCTGAAGCAACAAACCGTGCTTCGTGTGGAGAGAGCGCTCACTGTCAGACTGAGGAAGAAGAGACAAGAGTTCTGTGTCAGATTATTGTCACAAACAAACACAAAAAAATTCAAAGCGGATGGCAAATGTTCCCCAGGCCACACACTGAGCTATGTATTTACGTAAGCACAATATCAGGAAACCGTTTAGCATGAGATAACTATGTTTAATATTGCAATGTTAATAGGATGTGCAAGATTTAATTGACCCATTTGGCAGAATATAAGTTCAATTGTTTCCAGATCTCTACAAATTACTGGCTCTACAACTGCCCTGGTCACACTGGAGCCACCAAAACAATGTTATTAAAAGCTGTGCTATATCCATTTAGTTATAAAGAATGTGTTTCTGTCACCCAAAATAACATTACACTTAAATATTTTTTGTGAAACATACATGTTACAATTGCTGACAATGTGATGATACATGTGCCATACATTGTGCAGTGTTTATTTTAACATAAAGAGCTAACAATGCAAAGGGTCAATTAGAAGAAAGGTTTCTATTTGAGTCGAAAGGAAGTGAATTGAGTTTAAGAAAAGAACCTGAGTGAGTGCTGGCTGTTGGTTTTCTGTGAACTGCATGGTCCACTTGATCTCAGCCTGTCGAGATCGAGGAACACACTCAAGGAAGGTAGAGTTTCCCTCCACGCCGTAAACCTGCTTCACCTCCAGTGACTCAGAATCTGAAAAAAGATTTATTATTTAAAAAAAAAAAATTTCATGTATCAAAGAATGTGTAATAAGTAGTGATCTTTTTATAGCATTATACAGTGACATATACAGTAGCTTAGGTAAGTACTGTATGTCACAACTTAGATGCATTTTCATTTTCAAAAGGGTTCAAAAATAAAGCGATTGTACTTTGTTCAGCTTCACTGTTACAAGAAAAGTAGTTAAGAGTTTTTAAGTCCCTCTGACAAAGTCCTGTCCCAATACATCCTTCACTTTACCTGCAATAAACCGGATTTGTCTTTGTTTTTTGTTTATTCAGATACTATTTTCTCTTGATTATCTTCATCAATCAGAAATGCCACTACATCCTATAACACCATCACCTTTCTTCAGGATCTGAGTGGATGGACTAGGTGCAGTTCAAAGTATAGCCTCTAGAGGTTCCCCTCCATCTATCTTAATGCATTTTCTTTCATTGGGCGGAACAGAAATACTGGGATAAAATGAACTGTATAAACATGGGACATATTACCTCAACATACATTTGGACAACAATGAAACATAAATAAAAATGATCTGCCTTGAGTCACACAGATTAATGTCTTTCCCTTAAAGCACAATACACAGCATGCTATGGCACATTAATGTTTACATTCCAGCCCTTTAACTGTACTTCATAACAGGTTATAAATCATAGAAGCATGTTTACAGTAAGTTCTTTGTACAAACTATACCAGGCTGGTTGTATATTACGTAATTGACGAGAGAAATAGTTCAAAACAGAAACCCTTTAGAGTAATAACCTGGAGGAAATCCTTACCATCGTCTGTGATTGGACACTGACTCCAAGGGTCTCCGTATTTCACATCCTGTCTGCGCGCTCGCCTGAAACACGCAAACACACAAGGTTAAATGAGAGGCCTGCTTCATATCTGCTGGACTTTTGTGCACACTGTAATAGTCCCTAACAACATAATGAAAACGTCTTTTGGCAGACATTTTAAGGACAGCAGACATGGTTTTCTAGGACAGTATCGGTCCTTCTATACACTACTACACTCTAAAAACAGTGTTATCAAAATATTTTACATCAGGATATTTCAAAACACCAAACCAATTATCCGGTTGGAAATTTCTAGCGACACAACTTCTTGCCTTCTTGTTGCAGCCGTTGTTGCCTTTTAGCCACATTTTTGTTGCACTTGACCGTTTTAACCCATTTGAAACTAAAGTTATTTTTCATTAGATGCTGCGGGAGAGTAACAAACAAGAATTTGGGTTTTCAAAAGCATAGAACTGAAGAATATATGGCCTACCACTTACAAAAAGGAATAAACCAAGGTGAAAAAGGATTTGTTTTGTCCTTTTTTGTTTGGTATGAAAGACTCTACTTGTATTTAACTTTGTAAATAAATAAAAATGTAAATAAATCCAAAATGAAAGTACAAAAGAGCACAGACTCATTATTCAGACAGAACGGACTGCAGCAGATAACTGGAGGCCTTTAGATAAAGTTATACGAGCATTAAATGTCCCTCCTTTGTGTTGTTGCTGGGCCTCTGTCGATCCTCTGGGTGTGAAAATGAAGCTACTGTCATTATGAACGAGGAAACACGGAGCAGGAAGAGGCTATCCAAATATTCACTGTTGTTTTTGCACTGGTTAAGAGCCCTGTCACGTCTACTCCTCGTTTAGTTTGACCTTCTTCTGTTGATTTTTATCCCTCACACTCTTACATTTACAAATTTCTCTCACCTTCTCTAATCTCTCCTAATCCCTGGTATTAGCTCTTTTTAACTCCTACAACTTACACTGAATTTATTAAGAGTCTTTAGATAAGCTTCACACTTATATCCAACACATGAAGGCTCTACTGCACCAGTACAGATAACTCTATTCACACTTTCATTCAATCATTTAAACTGTTTTTTGTTTATGCTTTGAAGAACTTTGAAGAAGTTTTGTGTAAAATCTATGGTGTATAATATTCTTAGTCTTGTATGTACAGCCTCATCTCCACAGAACCCAAAGTAAAGATTTATTATCTCAATTACTTCCTGTTCCTACACATACCAGAGCAGATAATCTGACTTTGTTCATAGAAAACAGCATCTTTGTCCCTGTAGGCCTACTTTAGGTATAGAAAGAAGATCTGTAATTTCAATATACACCATATGTAGCCACCATCAAAACATAGAACCTCATATATTATTCTGTCCGATAGCAAATGTAACTGATTTTTGTGAAAGTGATTTAGTAAAGACAGCCTGAGCTGAACTGAGTGACTTGTGTGTCAGGGCCTTAATCCAATGGGACTTAACCCCGAGATACTGCTGTGCACATAACAGCTACATTTAACACTTTTTCATCAACTATGAGGATTTTATATCAAGGTCATAGGGTCATAGGGTCAAACAAGTGAAAACTTAGTGTGAGAGGCATGAACTGCAAAAGGCTACAGTTCACCGGACTATGACTCAGAAACAAGGAAAAGGTGTCGGCAGGTGAAGTTTGGCTCTTTGTTGTGACTGGCTTCAAATGAGCTGATTGAAACATTCATCTTCTGCAGTCTTTCCTCCTCAGTTTCCATGAAGCTCCTTCACATAATATACATTACATTTTAGCTCCTATTGCCTTGACAAATTAGATAATGGACACCAATTACAAATTTAGAGTATTAAACTGACCCAACAATGGAGGTCTTTGGCTAAACAGGAAAGAACAGAGACGGAACCCCTCCACCTTCTTGTTTTCCATACAACCATCCATCGCAGTTGTACATCTTTTAAGTCTTGTTATATAAAAATACAAAATTGCAAAAGTAATTCTCAAATGGTTGTATATAGCTCTTCAGTTTGTCGAGAGACTATAGTTGAATAGTCCTGTGAGAAAATGTCCACTTTTCAAGACTTCAAAAAAAAAAAAAAACAGGCCTCTTTTCAGTGAGTCTGGTTGCTATAGTGACCACGACACAAAAACATAAACACTACTAATAATGAGAAATTAGAAGACACTCAGCAGATCAAACACATAATCAGTGGCTTCCTTTGAAGTCTCAGATATCAAACCCTCAGATAAATGTTAAGAGCGTCTAACATTAGGGACCACTGCTGTTGCTCACAATCCTTTAGATCAGGCAGGAACATGGTCAGACAAAGCTCTAGTCCTAATAAAAGGACACATTTTGATCAGGCAGGAACACGGTCAGACAGGGCTCTAGTCCTGATAAAAGGACACGTTTCGATCAGGCAGGAACATGGTCAGACAAAGCTCTAGTCCTAATAAAAGGACACGTTTTGATCAGGCAGGAGCATGGTCAGACAAAGCTCTAGTCCTGATAAAAGGACACGTTTTGATCAGGCAGGAGCATGGTCAGACAGGGCTCTAAAGGACACGTTTTGATCAGGCAGGAGCATGGTCAGACAGGGCTCTAGTCCTAATAAAAGGACACGTTTTGATCAGGCAGGAGCATGGTCAGACAGGGCTCTAGTCCTGATAAAAGGACACGTTTTGATCAGGCAGGAGCATGGTCAGACAAAGCTCCAGTCCTGATAAAAGGACACGTTTTGATCAGGCAGGAGCATGGTCAGACAGGGCTCTAGTCCTGATAAAAGGACACGTTTCGATCAGGCAGGAACACGGTCAGACAAAGCTCCAGTCCTGATAAAAGGACACGTTTTGATCAGGCAGGAGCATGGTCAGACAGGGCTCTAGTCCTGATAAAAGGACACGTTTCGATCAGGCAGGAACACGGTCAGACAAAGCTCCAGTCCTGATAAAAGGACACGTCTGTGTACCTCTTGCTGGTGGGGAAGTATCTGGAGCAGGTCTGTCCGTCCCAGGAGCAGTAGGGGTCCCGGGCCAGACAGCACTCGGCACAGTCGTCTCCGTAGAGCTCACACCTCTGCAGCCCCAACTGGACCACGCCGAGCTCACTGGACACATACAGCTGTTGCTAAAGGGCACAATGTCAAAGAGGAAAGATTGACCAAAGTGTAAAAGTAAAGGCAACAAGTTCTCAGCAGTTCCTAAGGATTATTTAATTATCCCTGTTCAAAATCAAATCTATATAGTCATTGTATTGCTAGGAATGGGTTCTGCAATTTTTTCAGAATTCAATAAGGCATTTGAGCATTTGAATGCTGGTCAAAATTTTATTTGGTCAATTTTATATAATAATATTTTTTTGGTAATACTTTAGAATAGGGGCATTTTATTATGCATGCATTTAAATCTTGTGTATCACCAGGAATGTTGTCATTATATTTGTATCCTAACTCTATCCAAAATCCCCAACACTAACCTTATCCATGAACTAATGCATAAAGTCATAAATTCATGATAAAATTGACCCTTCTCTACAGTATAGTCCTGTAATAAAGAGGTTCTATAAAGATGTATGTGATTTAAAATAAATAACAAATCTAAAGCACATCTCATAACCATCCCAAAATTGAGTTAGTGTTTGTCTATTTTTCTGATTAAGGTGTGATAAGAAAAGTCAGCAGCAGAGTTAGGAATCATCAAGAGACAAAACAAAAACCAAAACAACACCAGAAATGCATTTAATGCCTGAAGATAAAAGACAAGACAGATGGACTTACTCTCTTTGTTGACAGCTCCATGTTAAGGATGGGTGTAGGACTCTGTGTAACATTTCAAAGAAAATGCATTGCTTTAATATTCAGACATATAATAATATCTGTTTATTACACAAGCATAATGGGCATAAAATGGCTATATAACCCTTAATGCTGAACTGATGTGGGAAGTTGAGATAATCATATCTTGAAACAGATCTAGACTGCACTGGTCTATAGTCTTTCCACAAAAGCAGCATTCAATCCTTTTAAGCATTCCTTCTAGCATTAATTACAATCAGTGCTAAAAGTAACTCTCTTGATTAGAGCTAATTAAACACACTGATTTATTAAGACTTCAGCATAAATCTCTTTGGGGAATACAGTTAAAGAAAACGAGTAGCCTTTGTGCCATAAAATTAATGGTGTTGTCTGAAAATGGCAGAGAAATGCCTCTGAGTCGAGGGCTAAACGCTGCGGCCGGTTTCAGGGTCAGGGCAGCGGCGCAGATTAGTAATCTAATAGGCCTTCTTCTTCCACACGAGGCTAAATTAACCAACAGCTTCATTTTTCTGGCTCGGTGGCTTGTTTCAGGTTGTTCTCGAAGAGAGTCAACGATCCCCGACCACAAATAGAGAGTCAACGGGTATTTTTTTTGTACTAAGAGTCCAAGTTAAATTAGCCTTTTTAAAAGTATATTAGAACAAGACTTTTAAGAGATTTATTACATTGTTGGTCTCGAGTCCTGCGTCTGTTCAATCTGAAGCACTGGAAGTAAATCTGTTCCTGTTTCAATCTGAGTAATCAGTAAACCCCATGTGGCTCATTTCCTGTTTGTGGCACATTCTGTGTCAAGTGTTTTTCTTCCCTTCACCTGTGCTCTGTTGAATTCCAATGTCCCCTTTTCACATATTTTTATTCTGCTACTTCCTTTTCCTGTTTATTTAATGTCTTCTGTTTAAAGAGAGAGGACATAAGATAGCACTTCTCCTGCAGCCACTCAAATAGATTTGTTTATCGGAAACATACTCACATACCTGATATAGATATATACAATTTATATTAACCCTTACACAATAGAAACTTTTTCATTCACATCTTAGAGTGTGTAGTTCTCAGCAAGTTAGAAAGAAATGGAAATCAAAGCAATGATATTTGACACGTGGCAAGAAAAGCCAGGGCCAAGAAAAAAAGTTTTTTTGCTTATTTTATTTTAATGTAAAGATGCATGCTGGTAAACCTTCATAGATAGCTCTGCCTCTCATTATTTAGGGTATAAAGCACAGTGTTAAACTGTCCGTTCATGTTTCACCTGAAAGACGGTCAGCTCCTCTAAGTTGATCTCCTCTGTGTCCCAGTTGTCTTTGACCACAGACACCGCCTTCACCACTTTACCATTGTCTGGAAAACATCAGAAGAGAAGTTTTAATACTGTGTTGATATTACAATCTGGTGGAGTATTTAATCCATAAAACAGAGTGCTCTAAAAAGGAAGACATGATTAATTAAAATGCAGAATTGGTGCCTCTTGTCAGAGTAAGATTTATCATTTTAGGACGCTTGATTCGTGGGATTCGTGTCCTGGAACAAGTTAAAGTCTGGTTCTTATGTGGGTTTGAACAAATTCAAACTAGTTATAGCCATATTCAGAGGAGTTTTGAGTGGCTAAAATCAGACCATAACCAGTTAAAAATAGCTTAAAACTGGATTTGGACGGGTGTAAGGTGGTTTAACCTGGACCTTGACTGGTTTAAAGTTGGTACAAACAGTTTATAAAATGATTTGAATAGGTTTGAAGTGCTTTAACTGTGAGTGGTTTTGAGAGGTACGATGCAGATTTTAACATGTTAAGTTCTTAAGCCTTTCGGTCTCACTGTGATCTCGAAAAGACAATTCACGCTTTTATTATCTCAGGCGACTACTGTAATGCACTCTGTGTTGACATCACACAGTCCTCACTCCATCACCTGCAACAAAAGGCAGCTGCTTGTCTTTTAACCAACACATTTAGACACAACCACATCACCACAGTTCTCTGTTCCTTCCACGTTAAAGACTGACCTTATTGCTTTTAACACATCGTAGCACTGTGTCATTTTCATTGATGATTTTTAGTCTTCGTAATTTTTCTTTGGTTATTGCTTTAATTAACCATTTTAAAATGGATTAGAACTGGATTTGGACAGGTTTAAAGTTGTTTAAAGAGGACCTTATGTGGTTTTGAACATATTTAAACTGGTTATACACAGATTTAGGGGCATAAAGACAGACTGTAACCATTAAGAAACCGTTTCTACTTGCTTAAAACTAGATTTAGATCAATTTTAATGTCTTGAGTTTTGAAGTAGATTTAGATCGATTTTAATGCCTTGAGTTTTGAAGGTTAGGACTGGGTTAAAAGAAAAAAAAACTATAGACTGTTTCTGAAGACAGGGAAAACCCTTTCTCTGCAGTAGCACCAAATAAATCCTCTGCAGGAGATGGTTTCTGGTGATTATTAGCAGCTGAGATTTTCTCTCTGCTGCGTTTAGGAAAATGTTGCAATAGCCAGGACTTGAACAGGCCTCAGTAACTATTGGAAACATCCAACACAAGCCACTGTGCCATTATAAAAACATGAGTGACTGAGCAGAAATAATGCTCTCCTTGTTTTCAGAAGCACCATGTTGTTAAGATACATCTGTGCCATGTTGGGATAAAAGACGAATCAGTGACTTTGTGTCAAGAGCCAAAAACTGCACCCATCTAGATTTAAATATCACATTAATGAGCATTATGTATATTTCATTGTCCTTGTTGTCTGTGAACAAATTCAGTAGGAATAGGTCAGATAAGTTCACTTTAGAAAGGAGGAACCAAACTAATTTAGCTCATATGTGACATGACCTTATAATGTCTATTTTTTTTAAAATGGGAAAATGCAAAAAGTGTTTTTTTTTTAAGAAATGTACAAGGTATATATACATTTACAACATGATGCTAACTTTGTTAAACAATTAAAAAAAAAAAGATTGATTATGCACATTAGTCTTTTTTAATGTTTTACTCTGTAGCAAAGTAGGTTTCAGACAAAACTAAAATATTTTTATTTTTAGAACAATATCAACATTAAATAAAATTTCTAAATAGTAATAATAATAATGGATTGGATTTATATTGTGCTTTTCAAGCTTTTCTTAAAGGCTTTCCAGAGTTCTTTATTCATTCACTCCACAGTCACACACTGGAGGTGGAGACGTGGCAGCCATTTTGCACCTACAGACTCTCCGACTTCCAAACATACTGTATACTCACACAAACTCCAGCCATAGACACTGGAGGAAAAGTGGGTTAAGTGCCTTGCCCAAGGACACAACTACAGTTAGAACTGGGGGGAGCAGGAATCAAACCGCCAACCTTTCAGTTATAGGACGACTGTAACATATACGTCTCAAACTTCCTTTAAAAAGTTGAAGCCATTTTTAAGCCGTTGCCGACAATGGACACATTCAAAGATTCTAGCGTATCCATAGTAACGGTAATATAAAGGAAGAAAAATGTGCAGAATGAGAAAAACTCTGGGGGTTTAGGCCGTTTATTTGGAGCTACTGCACAAACAGCTGTGAAAGTGAAACCACAGACGGCACGAAGCTGAGGCAGTTATGATTTTATGAGCTGCATAAATCAATACACGACACAAAACTAGAGACAAATGCATAATGTCAGGATGCTCCCAGGAACTTAATAAACTTACAGTGGGAAATGTGTTTGACGATGCAGTGTGGAGACTGTTTTCACTAATGTGTGTGTGTTTATGTGCATTTGTGTGTCCAGATGAGTTTGTCAACTCAATTGTCAATTGCAGTGTGTTTATGACCTATTTTAGTCAAGGTAAAGCTGGTTTATTCATATGCTTTTGTTGGGGTTGGATTTAGTTTTTACACATTAATGTGCTGTTAAATGGAAATATTAAACCTAAAATCCTTGCACCAATATCTACCTCTTTGGATGAAAAGTATTGATGTTGATAAAGTTCACAAATGTAGTTCTCCTGAACTTAAACAGCAGCAAAAGCTTAGAAATAGTGTCCTTAAAACAGTCTAGAACCGGATGTCATGTAAAACACAGCTAGGTCTGATCACACACCTTATTTTATGTTCATTTTGTTCTAAATAGTGTAAATGTTTATAGCTTATGACCTACTGTTGTATAAAATAGAAGAGTCTAGTTATACAATACTGTATACATTTCTTAAAATAACACTTTTTGCATTTCCCTATCTTGGAGAAATAGACATTTTAAAGTCATGTCACATGAGCTAAATTGAGTTTGGTTCCTCAATTCTAAACTGAACTCATCGCCTGAACTATTCTTATTGAGTTTGTTCATAGACAACGGGATGAAACATTTTTATAATCTGCAATGTCACCACTAGATGCTACAAATATAGACCCTGCACTTAAGTTAAGTAAAGAGTGACTTATCAGAGAAAATGTCACACTGAGTGTCACACACAAGGACACAGTGTAATGACATTCTTAAAGGTTTTCTTTTACAGTTCAGTTCTTCTGGGGTCACCGTTAAGCTCCAGGCTATAGTCAAGTCCATTTGAATTACAATTAGCAAGTCACATTCAAAACTTGTGGCTCACAAATAGGACTAAGGTCAGAGTTCACTGTCTCAAAGCAGCTGAAGCCTTCTGTTTTTGTGCAGCCAGAGGAGACCATGGGAAAGTATCTTATCACAAATGATTAAGATGTGCTTCTATAATGATCCTGTATCTTGGTATATATACCATCTTGGTTCTGGGAAATTTCAGCTCAGTACCACGTGATGGTCATAGCTCTCAGGAGTGAACACATTTCTTTGTTAATGACGCCATCATAAGGATATGTACACTGATAGTAAAGGCTCTGTTTATCTAAAAAGGGCTATGTATTGAGCAATGCAAAAACTGTTTTAGGAAATCTCATTACATGACGCATCTGAACCATTTATTGCATGAATGTTATATTCATGATCTAAAATATCCTTCAAAATCAACAAGCGGCCTTAACTTTACATGTCATAGATACTAAACCTGCCAAAAGCCTGTAGACAAGCATTAAGATTTGAAAGCTACTCTTAAAGAGAAGTGTCAGGAAGGCTGTAAATTAATCCGAGTGACACAGAGTAAAAACTGAGACTGAAGAGCAGAAGGTCATTTTTCAGCAGGTATATGTGCCGTTGAAGAGGAGATGAGAGATGTTGCAGAGGAATCCACTTAAGAGGGAGATATATGACGCAGTCCGACCGCCTCGGGCCCCTCGACCTGTCACCAGCTGTTAAATAACCTCCACCATTTATCACCATCACACACAGAGCAGAGCTTATGTCTTTACGACACACAAGTCTCGGAAGCTGGAGACACAAAACCAAATAGACGCAGAACATTTTGAGAACCCATGTATCGTGCTTTAGGTGAAACCTCTTCATTTAGCACAAAAAAATAACATACTCTTTTTATTGATGTAAGTAACTTCTTGGTCATTTCTTTGATCAATTTCTACAGGAGCTACTCTTTTTTATAAACCTTTTAAAGCTTGATGAGCTTAATGCAGTGCAAACATAACATCTCAAATGGATATCTTCAATTGTTTTGTTTATTAGGCAAGAATAGTGCTTGCCAACATTGCATAACACTAACTTTGTGTCATGAGCACTAATCATTTGAAATCAGACGTATTGGGTAACGTTTACAGTTACACACAGTAACACAGTCCATTTCTTCATCACTTCTGTTTTCACACAAAGACTGAGAGATTTATGTTCCTCGGTCATGTTTGGAATGCAAATCTTTCCACTGTTGGAAAAGCCACATTACATTTATAAGTATAGTTAGTTGAAGGGCTGACACAGACAGACAACCATTATCTCACAATTTTACCAAAAAAACTAAACAATGGGGTGTCATTTTTACTTGATTTAGAAACACTTGCCTTGCACAGAAAAACAAAGGTATTTTAATAATTCGAACACATGAAAATTACATTTATATTAATGTGGTTGATGCTGCTGAGGCAGGGGTAAAAAAAGACCATGTGATGATTTTAATGGTATTTGAATATTAGCCCATCCTAAAACATGCTTCTTCTCTGTCTTTACCTGTTCCCAGGTGTAAGACATCATAAGGCCCGTCTTCCGCGTCCACACGGTCCACCACGACCCTCTTGAGCAGGTACGGTGAGTTGACCCGGGTCAGGATGGGTTTGCCCCCCAGAGGCATCACTGGCTCCCACATGAGCTGGTGCTGCCTCATGAAGCTCACCACTTCGTCTGGGAAGTCTTTGGTGGACTTGTACAGAGCGTCGTACGTCTCACTGGGACACTGCAGGACAAGACGTCATCAGAGAGGTTATTGTTTTATTGTTTTTTAATAAACATACTGTACATGAGACACAGCCACATGAATGTTGACATGCTGGATTGGAGGCTACACGTTTACGTCAGAGCTGTGTCAATGAAGGGAAGGTGGGTTAAGTGTCTTGCCCAAGGACAATATGAACTGGAAAGAGCAGATGTTGAACCGCCAACCTTCTAGTTATTGGAAAACCTCACTACCACCTGAGCCATGAAGTAAATGATTAACTCTGAACCTCAAAAACTACAATTTATCATTTAGTAACCTGTTAACCATAAGCTTTAAAAGACCGGTGCATGTTCTTTACGAATGAGAATAAAAATCTAAATTTAAAATCAAAATCTAGGACTCTACAGAAGACATTGTATCTGATACCTGTATTTTACTCTTCATCAAAACTCTCAACTCACTTACACATGTATAATGTAAATACTTGACACAGTGTGCTTGGTAGATGTAGGGGTGTTACTGCTGTGGTATAATCCTGTCTGCTTTAGTGAATCAAATGTTATTTTCTTCTTGATAGTTCATGGTAACACACCTTTCTCGTGTTTCACTTGGTGCAACATTTTAAAATTCAATTATTTTATGGGAACTATTGTTTGGAAAAGAGAACTTCTTGGCCAAAGCATCTTATTAGAGAAGTCTCAACCTGGTAGCCATTATTGTGATGCTGAGTGAACATCTGCGCAGTGAGCCAGTGACACAGTTGACTGCTTCGTTTAGTTTTAAATCACTTCGGCCCAAAACCTTTCGCCTCTAAAACACACACACATGCACTTACACAAACACTGAGGAGACCGACCTCTTCTGCAATCAACCTCATGATACTAAAGCTCGCACAGAGAGGTGAACTTCCCACAGGGAGAGTGAAATAACACCTGACACACCTCCTCACGAGCCGATGACTCCCAGAGGAGCTCACGGTTACAGTCTTAAATCACCGGAGGTTAACTCTCTCAAGGCCTCATCAGCTTGTTCCCATTAGAAGTGTCCTGCACTTATTCTCACAGGAGAGTCTTAGATGCATTTACAAACATGAATAACGTCTTGTCAGGGCCATATTTAAAAGATATATGGACCTGCAGACCACAAAACTTTCATTATCATATTTTTTACCTTGTATTGTAAGGAAAGATATCTGGGAAACATTAAAATTTAAAACATGCTGTTACTGGACTAGATTAATGAGAGCAAAACATTTTTACATAAATTACAGTCAGTAAAAGCAATGCTAATTCCAGGTAACAGATTTTTGCAGCTAGTTTTTGCATTTTGCTGTTAACCAAGGCTTTAAAGGGGAGCACTACACTGAGTCCTTTTGTTGTGGTTTTTCTGTCTATTTCCTGTGTGCTTTTATCTGTAATAAATGTGTTTGTACATTCTTTTTATGAATTGTAAACTTCTGGCCTGTATCATTGTGTTTCTTCTGAAAGTCTATGTGTTTTATATGTCTCACTCTTAATGTTTAATCACTGGAAAAACAGATGAAAATGACAATAATCATCTTTAATTATGTGCAATGACCCATTCTAAATAAAACAGATGCACCAACATGACACAAAGAAATGACTAACTCCTACTTATTTTTATTGTTTGGGTGTGAGGTTGTACTTGGTGTAGACCTACGGTGCCTGGTCTGGGATAAGGGATGCGGCCCTTGTACTCCACCCAGCGATAGTCGGGACCTTCTTTATGAGCAAACGGCCCATTGAAAGCAGCACGGATCGATGCCATGGAGTAGACACACACGGCCGAACCACGGAAGACGGAGCTGCGGCAGACAGAAGAGAACTTACTGGTAAAGTGCGTTAAAGAGCTTTAAAATACTTTAGAAGAAGAAGAAGAATCATTATAACGGATACTGGGTGGAACTGAAGAAGAGTAACTGCAATGGCAGGAGAGCTTGTATTCATCAGGGTTAAAATAACTAAACCAGCCGGGCCTCTTCACCTTTGACCCCAGCACCTGCCCACATCTGACCCCTGACCTCTGGCACAGAGGGGTGTGCATGTGCTTAACATATTCAGCTTCCTGTACTGATTTTATAAACTTAGTCACTATATTATCAGAATTTGCAGTGGGATTTTGGTCTGCTGTTTATTAGTTTATTTTGGTTATTATAAAACAGATTTGTTAAAAAGATCATTTTACTTTTTTAATAATAACGAAAGGCTGGTGTTTTATTAAAACCTCACTACATAATGCAGCGGTAAAAAAAGTTAAGAAAGAATTAAAGAACAAAAGCAAAAAACCTTTTATTCAGCATACAACACTAAAGTATGGTTGAAGACATCTTTAGCCCCTTAAATCACACTTTCTAATGTTACATTTGCAAATAAAAGAATAAATACCAGCGCAGTGTGTAATATTCTTTTACCTGGACGTACTGAAGACCCCATAGATGGTGGGATTCTGTGGATCCTTTGTCTCCAAAACAAATATGTCCTCTACAAATAAAACATTGACAGTTATATATTACTGACAGTTATTTACATTATACTACAATAATTTTTCTGTTTACAGTTTATAGGATTATATCATTATTTAATAAAACAGACAATGATCACCACAGTTAATCCAAGTAATACAAGGTTACAGTAAACAAAATGGGTTTCACAGTCAGGAAACCGGGCGAGGTTTTGAAAGTCATGGGAGGACAATGCGGGAAGGAAAGGTGGAGACAATTCTAGCTCAGAAGGACACACATATAAAAGGAAACGAGGGTGGACCGCAGGGACGTATTAAAGCCTTTCCCAGGGCACTTCTTCACGAGAAGTGAACTGTGCTAAAGAGACAGGCAGAAAGGAAAAGCAGGGAGGCTTACCGAGCTCATCAAACTGAGTGTCCACTCCTGACGGGCCGGGGATCGAGCACACCAGCCGTGCTTTGAGGAAAGTGGTCCAACGGTTGATCAGGCTCCTCTTCCCACCAACATCATTCTAAATTAGACAGGAACATGCGTGTTAGCCTTAAATATACTTTTATTGTTTGTTCATTTAATTGTTTTCTAGCAATAGGGCACAATTATGATTAGCAAAAATGATTAACAACCAAACATTTATTTTTGTCCACCAAAAAGAATTCATGAGACGTTTTGATTGTTTTGACTTTCTGTTTGTGTTACAAAGGCCCAGATGGGACAAAGTAAGTCGAATGTGTACATTCAGCATTCATGTTTCTTTTTGTATTTACAATTTTGCATGAAGGCTTAGACCATTTAAGAGTGAATTTAATTCTCAGTTTCTAAAGTGAACTAAATATCGGCTGTATTTCTATTGTATTTTTATTAATAAAAAGCAGCATGTCCCTGCAGGGCTACCATAGAAGTTTACATTGTCTACAAAAAATGGCTGTAGGATCTGGAATTGTCAATACTAGATACAATACATTACATTTACATTTTACATTTATTCCTTTAGCTGACACTTTTATCCAAAGCAACTTACATTAAGCTTCAATTCACTGGTATTACAGCTGGAATACCTCTGGAGGCAAGGTGGGTTAAGTGTCTTGCCCAAGGGAATCAATCCACCAACCTTCCGGTTGAGGTACAACCGCTTTACCACTGAGCCACTGGGCTCCAGATGTCATTAAAAACTCACACTTTTAATGCAGACTCACACTTACACTTGTCGTTGCCGTGGAGACAAAATTCAAAATGGAGGACAATGTGGCTCAAAATGTGCACTTATAAATATTGTTCAACCGTTGTCAATGTAAGTCTGAAAATGTACTTAACCCAAAGACAAGAGTGAATAAAATTAAAATTATTCTAAAATGACCATAGACCACAAAGCCCGAAGTCCTGTTTTCAACATTTGTTCCTATACAGGAACAAATAACATTGTGTCCCTTTGTACCTTGCAGACTCGGGCCACTCGGCTGTAAACTCGTTTGTCCCACTGTCCTGCCTCCACCGCTCTCTCTTTAAAGAAGAAGTAGACTTTATCATCGTCCGGACTGTGGGTGTCAGGGATGGAGAAGGAGTCCACAAACTCTGGCTCTGGAAGGACACAAGACATATTTAACATCGTCCCACGGCGTTAGCAGTGATGACCACACAGTGTATGGTACAGCACTACAACTTAACTTTCCAGGTCATTTCTCTTTCCTCCAATTTCTAAATACTTTTCTCTTTCCAAGCACATTTAATCTTACTTTTCATTTATTAGTTGCTCTGGTTACCAATACAAATGAAGTGAAGGTATCAGTGTAAACAGGTCCTCATTGTGAAAAATGGTTGGACAATGTATCACAAAATTACTATTATCATAAGAATAACAATATCCGTATCACAAACTGATTGAATCACAATAATACGGTGTTTTTTCCATTTGACAGACTTTCATTCTTAAAAAAATATATTTGCCCAAACAAGGCCTGAATCACAAAGTGGCATCAATAAAAAAAACATAGCTTTATTTTTCCTAACATCATAAGCTACAATTAAACCTTTACTCTGATTTATGGAGCATTCATTTATCAGAGGTCATCATTATTACAATATTCTACATAGTTATGGCGTACATCATCTTGATCTCATATTGTCCAAACCTACCGTTGAGCCAGTTGTGGTCGTAGGCCTCAGTTCGGATGTAATGCTGGCTGCTGCCTTTGAGCGAAGTGCGGAAAATGGCAGCATTGGCTCCCATAAAATCCACTGCGGTACCAGCATACAGCTCCCCGTCTGCAGAGAGAAAGAAAAGAAAACACACAAGTCAAATCAAAACTATTACTGAAATACTGTCAGTTTTCAAAGGGACCATAACTTCTTTCTTTGCAGGTCCCCACAGAAGCTACTACTTTATTCTTCCAAAGAAGACTCCTCCTCCAGCTGTAATGAGTCTCAGTCCAACACTAAATGTTTAAACCCAAAGTGCAAATGTAAATCTTTTCTTTCTTTTGCTTTATATATAACTTAACTAAAGAAGCAATAAAATACATTATTGTGAAAGTAAAAGCACTAACCACACATTGGAAATATTTGTTGAAAGAAAAATGAGTTCTAGAGACAGTTGATGGTGCTGCTGTGTGGATAAAGCATCTAAAGAGCAGAACAAGAACAAGTCCCTGTTTCTTCATGGTTTTTTTTTTGTGTGGATATAATTGTGTGATTGTTTTAATTTGCTAGCATGTCCTCTTTTCAGGACATTCCCAAAACTTTTTCTTTCTTTTTTTATTTTGGCAACATTTTCTCATTAATGGTAATATAATTTATTCCACAGGGTTCATGTGGAGCTATCTTCTGGAATTATTCATGAGCCTTTACTCCACAAATACAGAAGCCTCAGAGGGTCAAAGCTCTGATTTCCATTGGGTTCACAGAAGGATATCCAGGTGATGTTAAAGCGTTAATCCAAAGCCAGTTGAGTTGAGTCACAAAAGAGGCACCAGAGTACTACAGAGTAGAAATTTACAGAATTTCCAAATTTATTTTTTGTCATTTTAATAATTTCCCAGGCCATTCTTGTAAAAGTACTTTATAAATGTCCAGGTTTTATAGATATTAGAGATGTTATTTTAGCCTTATGTAATGTAACTAAAGACAGCTGTTTAACTAATGACAATAACACAGACCATTTTGCTCTTGATACATTTAAACATTTAATTACAGAAGAAACAACCTCAAACTTGTGCAATCATCACAGTTTTTGGATAAGAACATTAAGTATAGATTGTAAACATCTCAAGTTGGCATGTGTTTTTTAAATACGCAGTAAATATACACCACATTAAAAGTGCCATAATGTTTTTCTGTAGTATTTTGTTTTATGTACAACATGTGGCAAATAAGGCCATAATGAAGGTGGTGCTGGGAAAGCAAAGGTAAGGTTTCACAGTGGCAACAGCTCTGCATAGATTTTGAGTTAGAGAGGAGTATTTTAAATAAAGATCATTTTATTGAAGAGTGGTGAAAACAACAGCTGACGGAGGGGACAAAAACACACAGGAGATAATGTACGGTATGTTTGTTCTTTAGCCGTACTGTGGGGAGCAGTGAAGACAGGACTAATTGCTTTGATGGTGCTCTGTTTCTTTAAATGACGTCCAATTAAACAAGTCAATTGATATTTATCGTCCAGTCGGCTGCTCTTAAAACTGGTTTAAATCACTGTCTCATAACTCAGCGATGTGTGTGTGTCTGAACAGAACTCGTGAAGACTTACTGTGTCTCCCATAATTAGCCTTGTTCAACCAGCCCTTCCAATTGACTCCAACTGAATACATTCAGATTGAAAGATTGTATGAAATATTTTGAAACTACATGCATAATATAGTTTATGCCTGCGATGTCGTCTGGGGCCACAGCTGACGTCATTGTGTGAAAAAACTTAAACGGACCACACACAGTCCAAGAGCAGAGCGGCCAATACTCAAACAGTGGCAGGATTGTACACAGACACACATTAATGTCATCGGAATATGAATGTGGCCATTAGAGTATGACAGGAAGTGATTTGATGCACTCACTTTGGCCTTTTTTGTTATTCGCAGTGAGTTATTCGGGACCTACCGGACAGTCTGGCTGTGAACGGCTCTTTGGGGCTGAAGGGACACTTTCCTTGGCCCGACTCCTCTGAATGAGACAACATGAACAATGCCGGCTGTAACAGAGAAACAGAAAGAAAGGCTTAAAGTTGATGGATAAACTGAAAAGGGCAAAGGGGAAACTCCACTACTGTGAACGAATAAAGTTAAGATTAGGATTTATACACATCTCTGAAACCAGGCATGTTGAAAGTCCAGCCAAATGTCCTGTAGGTCAGATTTTTTACAACCCACAGCTCAAGACTTAAAATAGTAGCAGTATGTCGACAGTGAGAGTTTCTGCATCTGGGTGAGTTGCACCATTTTAACTAAAAATTACCGCAATTTTTAAACCAATGTGAAAATATGAATCACCTCAATGTCCTTCAATTTCAAATTAAAATAACACCATTTGGTTTTGGCTTTATAAAAAAAAAAAATAGACATCTGATACTCCATACAACCCAGTGGAAGCAGCCATTAATTCTGTTACTTCCAATACTTACATGTTTGAACAACTGCCAAAAGCAGACTCATTTAGCATTAGACCTACTTTTACTGTGTTTAGTCTTAGATAACTGGATGTCCCTGCAGGGCTACCATACGTGGAGTGGTGTGAGATGCGGTTTTGTCACCAGATGCCTCACACTGGATTTTTAACTTTCAGGTAAAACAAATGAATAAACTCTGTTGTCTTACCTCTGTGTTGTGTCCCAGATGCAGGTAATTGCACTTTGGATGATAGGCCCCAGTCCCACAGGCATAAACGTGGGTCTTATTGTAGGGCTGCAGGAGGCGCACAAAGTTGGCACACTCCGTCTGAAGACAGAAAAAAAGACAACCAGACATGATCAGTCATGTACCACTGAGCAACAGCTGATCAACCGTTTAAGACTAATTTAAAAGAACAATGAGCCTGAAGCTGTTCTTATAGCATACAGAAAGAATCTACACATAATGTTTTAGTAATGTGTGCATAAATCTAAGTAACAGACCCTTACCTCTAGACTCTTTCCAGCCAGTCTGCAGTGTTCAACATTTTCTTTTGCTGCAGGCCAATAGATCTGAATGAGAAAGGTGCAAAAGTTAGTGAACACTTTATTTGTTTTAGTTTAATATAGTGGTAATCGATCATTTTAGCCATGATTTGAAAAGGCCTACTGTGCGAGTCGGTAGGTCCAAGCTGTCAGGTTTCAGCAGGTAGATGTGGTCCTTTCCTCCGACCAATAACCAGCCCTGATCTTCGTCCAAAAGCAGAGCCTGGTATCCTCCGCTGATCCCGCCCTCCCAGAAGACCGCCGAGCCGTTCCTCAGCTCTAAAAACACACAGGAGGGTCCCACTTTAGTCCAGGAGGAAAAAGAGGCTTTCATTACCCCACAGCGGCCCAGCGCTGGTTCAAGCATCAGACCCTGTGAGTCTCTGGGGAGCTGGGGCTAAAGCAGGCAGAAAACGAGGTGAACAAGCAGAGCAAATTAAGTCTGAACCCTGCTGCAGTGCCCCGCTGCTGCTGGACACACTGTTTATTCTGTAACGCCGCCGGCCTCCCAGAGCAAAGGAGCGAGCACTGACGGGGACTGGCTTCAGCGTATCACAGCCACATGATGGATGGGGTTATAAAAGTACAAAACAGAATGAAATCTGTCCAATCAATAAATGTCTTATTGTTAAAACTTTAGGATTCATCATATTTGCTGACTTTAAAAATATATATTATAGCTTTTTTCAACCCACTATAAACTATTTTTAGAAAACCACAAATGACACTGATTTACTTTAAATTGAAAGTGTATTATAACATGTTATAGTTTATTTGTTAGAAGGATTTATGAAGTTTAAGAACATGTAATAAAATGAACATATGTTTCCAATAGTAACTTCAGAACTGTATTTTTATTAGATGCATAGATGTTGATGTATTATTGTAATTTTTATTTTTATATTTGGCCATGAGCAAACTTACTGATCAATTAAAATACTTAATGAAAAATGTATAGTGACAGATAATTATTGGTAACACTTTATTTGACACTACACTTAATACAATGTCTCTACCTCATTAAGTACAATAACTACATTGTGCATACATACTCAAACCCTAACGACAACATGTAAGTACACATAATTCTATTATGTATGTATTATGTAGTTATTACAGTTTGTTACACAAGGAGTAAATACAATGCATCAAGGCGTCACCTAATTATTACTTAAATATACTCAATACAGGGTCAGAGCAGTCCAAAACACGGTCCCTAAGAGTGTTTTCACATTGACATGAGGAGTTGGAGAACTAAGAACTTGAAATTGTTACACAGTATTTGTTAGGTTCAGTAACTTTTGGTTTCACATTACAGTTTTGCCTCCTGTGGCCGGTTTTCCCCGTTTACTTCTGCCGATCACTCTTCTTTGTGTGTTTAATCAACCGTAACTTCTTGCATTTGGTCCGAACACTCGGCAAATGTGCTTTTACACTACAAACAAACCGGACCGTGCTTCAGTCTGGTCCGAAACCGAGACCACCTCTTTTTGCCGCACCAAAGAACAGCTGTTTGCTCCGAACCCTGGTTCTCTGGAGCTTTCATATTTGGTTCGAGCCAAACTGGAATGTCACTGTATCAAACAGTGCAGGTGTATTTGTGCTGTAAAGATTAATGCACCTAGTCTGCACGTCATCAACATATTACAGCATGTATTCTCAGTCAAGTGCAGCAAAACAAAAACGGTGTGAGCGGGAGTCATAGTTATAGTCTATAGTGACAAAAGAGGCTTGCACTGCTTTCAAAATTCTTAACTGCTTAGCAATCAAGAGATATCCCACAAATGTGTGCAGTGGTCGGACACCACAGCCACTGTCATTGTTAACACAGCTGGTTACTGTTCGAGAGTCATGGGCCATTTAACACCCCAGCCACTGACAGAGGCCATATTCATCCCAAAGTTTTATCTCCTTATCCTCCATTGTGGCTGTGTCACTAGTCAAGGGTATTTTTCTGCCTTTCTATTCGTCTATTGTCAAAAATCTGGTAATAAGGACATATGGAACAGAATTTGTGAAGGATCTTGTAATAACAGTGATATTAATGACCAGATTGGTTTGTGCTCATCAAAATGTAATTTTCCAAACATGGTTAAAACTGGGACATGGAAAACTACACAGTGAGTTTAGTTAAAGCCATTTTTCATGAAAAAGGTCATGTCTCTGTGTGTATTTTAAGAAAAGACACTCATCTGTCTGTTGTCTGTTGATGGGCCCTTTATAAACCTCAGCTGTAAGTGTTACCTTGAGTACAAACTGACTAATTAACCATGAAATTCTTGACTCTCCCTGAGTCTGGACCTGCCTGCTGCACATAATCACCTGAATGAGTCGAGCAAATTAACCGTGAAGCTCCTGAAGACGTCCACACTCTGCAGTACAAACTCACAGAGGCTCTGCTGTGTGTGTCCACGAGCCTCTAAAGACAACTCGGTGCGTCTTTGAATGCAGCACAAAAAGACATTTAAAAAGAAATAAATCACAGCTTTGACAATCACAATGCTTTCATCAGACTTTAAGACAGCTTTGTGAGGTCCCAGCAAAAGAGGACAAAAGAGAAAACCAGGGTTGAATCTGCAAAAGAGCATTATTGTTAGGTTTATTTGTTTATCTTTAATGATCCCTTAAAAGGTGTCACCACTCCCATTAAAGGTGAGTAAATCACACTGATAAATGACACAATAAAAATCTCATTCTTCTTCTTGTCTTGTAGCCAGAATAAAATGTTTAAAATGCAATCCAAAGCTGGCTGTGAATTTGTCTTGCCGCAACCGAAAAATGAGCTTTCTTAAAAATGTAAAGTGTCTATATGGGCTCATTGCCAACTCACAAAGTCATAAAGTTGAGTTTTAAATGGCCAAATAAGTGGAAAATGCCTGGGTTTATTTGACACAAGGTAAATCTACAATGTCTTTAAATTCAAACTATCAGTGAAAAAGATTAATGACAGAGACTGTTTTAAATGCTTTACAATGATTACTGTTGCTACTCTAAGTGACCTCCTGAAGTATAAGGGTCATCTCAAAAGCACAGCTGAACCCAAGCGTTCCCCAAAAATTATGTTTCCCAAAGGCACAATTAATCATAAATAATATCCTTGGTTTCATCTGCGTTTGGTTTATTAAATAATAGATAAGCCTTAAAGTCACTGCATCTTTCTTTTCCTCACAATTCTTGATAAAAATATAAAGTAATGGGCACAATCAACCTCTAACCTGACTGAATTATGACCTAACTCTGGAGCAGTGTAAAGTAAAGAGATAAAGTTTTTACTGTAGTTCACTTTGGATACATTCTCAATCTATTATTAACACCTTTATCCAATAATCAACAAATAAACATGATGTGCAATAACATCCAGACGCTGAAGAAGCAGGATTTAAACAACATTAAACAGAAAAAAATGTATATATAAAGCCTTAAATAATTAATCACCTTTTTCATATACACAATGTGAATGCAGGGCATCCTTGGGTTTTTAAAAAGGTGCTATTCAAATCAAAGTTATTATTATTAGTCAAATATACAAGTTTTTTTCTTCAGTACTAAACAGGTAACAAGCCGAGCCTTGAATAACCATGGCCAATGCCTGACAAATATGTCCATAAACTTGGCCTGATTAAAATATATATGTTTGTATGTGTGTTCAGGTGGTAGAGAAGGTTGTTCAATAACCGGAGGTTTAGTTGATCGATTCTTGCTTTTCTAGCGTTATTGTGTTCTTGGGTAAGACACTCACCTAGATAAATGTGTGTGACAGGAGAGGTGAGTATGTTACTGGTTCAGAGAAGTGTCTATGACAGCATCCCTCTCTTTCTGCCCCAGGTGTGAATGTGTGTAAATAAAAGCATGATTTAAAGCGCTTTGGGTCAAAAAGGCACTTCAGGTTCTAACATTGTACTAAGTATAACTACGCATGTGACAAATAAAGATTAGCTTATCTTTGCTTATTCCAGAGCTGGAGTATAAAGCTCTACTAACAAGACATTGGCACAATCCTTTACAACCACATGACAAAATTCAAACATGATCGACTGTAGGCTGTATGTTGCATGCTTTGTGACCCGGTGTATACTGTAACCATTAAATAATAATGATATGTTATATTGTTGGATTTGGATCGTGACAACATTTGGTAGGGAATATTTATAAAGCAATTTAATTCAAAATGGTTGCATAATGAAATATATACTATACTTCTAGCAAAAGGTAAATATCATCCAAACAATTAAATTCGTATTAAAGGGATATTAAAATCTATCTTCACAGAAGCATTTGGTCCAGATTTACTGAAGGATTCTAATGTAAGCCCTGAGAGGTTTGTGTTGGAGACAGTAAAGAAAGGAGGATTCATTTCATGGACGAGCTGTACTTTGGCTCTGCCGCTGCGCCCTATAGATCCCATCCATCAAGTGAGTCAACGCTGGGAAATAAAGCACATGACGAAAGCAGGAGAAATCTAAAACTGTGGGACGCGCTGCAGGATTCACATTAAATACTAAAAGAGGAGCGGAAACCAAATGCTGCTCAGAGTTTTAACACTTTCCAAAAAGCACTTTGAGTGTCTATTTCTGAAAATCTACAGAAGTCAACACAACAGTCAGTCAAAACTGAAAAAATAAAGCAAAGCAGGCAAACTGAGCAATCTGACATCCTGTGTGAATGTTTCAGACATTTAAGATGAATTGATTTCTGAATCTTCTAAATTTCTCAAGTAAACTCACATCAGACCCATTTATTTTATTAATATTTGAATTTCTTTGGGTATCGACAAAGTATGTAATCTATAATCTAATCTAATCTAATGTCCCTGAAGGGCTACCATAGATGCTCACAGGCTTGGAGAGAGGAGGGGAGATAGGAATGGAACTACAAACTATAAAGTCACAACCAAAAGCTGCCAAAAAACGATACCTTGCAGATTTTCAATTTCAACAGAAAGAATTGTTCTTTTGTATTCAATTTTGTTGTATTGTATTCAATTTTATGTTCCGATAATGTCAAAACACACTGAGTTTACGAAATGTCACAACTTTTACCCATAAAACAACTGGCAAAAGTCCTGTGACTACAAATGTACCAAAAATACAAGCATTTAATTATTTTATTCCACCCATAAAAAACATAAAATAATAACTTCCAATTTCAAGCCCTCAAAGCACTATGAATGAAACAAGCCTATAGTCACGTCTGAAACACTTGTATGGTCAGTGTCAAGGTTCACTCCGAGCCACGCGGTCATCGTTTAATCAACCCAACCCTCTCAGACCTGGATGCAGTTCAGCTAAATGCCCAAATGTTGCTTTTCCTTTCAGTCACGGACCGGAGCTGATGCTAATTACTTCTGATTGGTCAATGTTGATCTGGATTACTGCTGATTGGTCACTGGCACAGGGTCGTGACCTTTACAATGACTTGATTTGACCAGAGTGTGTGTCTGAATATATGGATGTTTGTGTTTGGACTCGAAGGTCAGCGGCGTGAAACCATGTGATTACGAGTCACAAAGAAGTCAATCTTTTACAATATAATATGTGATTAGTAACAGGAATGACGAGAAACACCTGGTCATTTTGAAGTATGACCTGAAATACTTAAACTGGTTACTTATATGTAATAATAATCATGCTTAGGATTGGAATAAGTTCACTATTAAGAGTGCATGTAGATATATTTGTGTTTTTGCTATACTGTCATTATGTCTTAGAAACGTTTAAATAAATTGTAGCAGCCTTGGAGACGACAACGCTAACCTCTGTGCCACTGTGCCACTGTTCACAATCTCGGGGGATACCTACCAATAAGACAAGATCTCCAGCATTAGGCTAAACTAAGTTGTCGGATTGTGTGGTAAGTGTGTATTGAGGAGTGTCAGCCAAGGGTTGTGTCTACAAAGACAGAGAGCACTTTGGATAATGGCAGACAGATGTTAGACATTGAAGCAGAACAAAGGCAGAGAGCTGGGTGTGTGCCGAACACCTGTCTGACACACGCATCTCTGAAAGTGTCTCAAAGTAATACAAAGAGAAATGAAAAGAAAACAGTGGGAAGTGTGAGAAATAGACTGCCAGAAGCCAATAACAATGGCTTGACTTTATTGTGAGTGAGTGAGTGAGTGGAAGAGTTAATATAGCACTAAAAAAGGAGCTGTGTGCGAAGAGAGTAAGTTTGTGATTAATTGTTCCTCGTGATGGACTCTGATTGGCTGTAATCAGGGAGGTGATTAAAGCATGATTTGCTCCATTAACATGTTAAAGTGAGGGTTTGGGAATGCATTATGTCAAAGCCAATCCGCACGCCACATGTGAAGGTTTTCAGTCGTCGGGCAGATCTCACTTCCTCTGCTCTTTGTATTACCCCTTCAGATTCATTTTTCAGTCATTCATTTGGCTCACGAGAGAGATGCTGGTATATATAATAGATGGCAAGTGAATGTTAATGAGCTGAAAGCACGAAAAATGGTCAAGAATAAAATGTTGGACAGCTTTGAAAGATTTTGACGGCAGGACAGATGGCAGATGGCAGATGGCAGAGCAACAGATCCTGTGGCCTGTTTCTGGTCTGCAGTGGTCTGCAGTGGACAACGCTTGGACTAAAGAGTTGAATCTATGTAACAGGCCTCATTGGTTTGGGAAATAAGATGAACCTGTACAATTACCATTAGGTTGTCATAATATTGTGGTCTGTCTTGTGCATTATTGTAAGTAACAGCTTCACTAAAAGGCTAAATGTTAGTAGTTCAAATATGTCAAACATCAGAATTTGTGGTATGCAAAGATATAAGGTAAACTAATTCTACAGATTTAAAGTAGGGTTACTTGAGAAGAGATAGACCCTTGCCTGCTCAAGGATAACAATGGACTTCAGTCTTTGGCACAAAAGAGTTCCCAAACAGCTATTTTTAAGACAAGAATATATACGGCACAAAGCTAATGCTCAATCTGCATAAGTAACCCATACAACACAACTAGATTACACATACATTTCTTTCTTTCAAACTCCCAACTTGTGGTTTAACACACCAAAGAGCTTACACTCACATAAAGAATCTGGAAACATTTAGGTTGTAAATGAGTCATCAGTGGTTCGTTCATTGAAAGTCTTCTAATAAAAGAACTGTGCGGTCGACTTGGATTAAATCACAGCTTCCCTCGTAGCAGCTCTTTGTCCCTGTGTTCGCTCTGCTCAAGTCTATCCATCATTAGAAAGTGTTCCCTTATTTACCATGAGATTCCATTATGTGTTTTAAAGATCAGCTGGGAGAAATCACCAGCCTATTATCTCCGCTTTCATCTTTGATCCAACACTCTGGTGCCTTTGATTATCTCAGAGAGACACCCACACATTCAAGTGAAACCTCCCAGTAACCTCTGCTTCGAGCCAGTGAGTCTGTTTTATGTGCAGCGGTGACTCCCAGTTCAAATGTTTTCATGCAATGTTTGACGTTTAAACTGTGAACTTTTGACACAAACATAAATTTAAGTGTGACACGCTGCATCTTACTGAAATTACCAATGTACCTTTTTCAAAGCTAAACTACTAAACCTGACCCCACTCTTTTCTTTCTGAAATGCACTATTTACCTGTACTGATTGGGCTGATTAAAACATCTTCCCTTTGATGTTTCTTGGGAAAACTGGAAATACCCTTAGGATTTGTAAAATGTTGTGATGATTATTTATTTTGTAATATAAATAAATTATATTTGAGGATGTTAATGTCTTTAGGTTTGACTTTCCGCACACAGTCATTTGTTTTTTGCTCCCCATGTGCATCAGTGAGCCTTGTCTCCGGTTCGCCGCTGTTCCTTCCTTGGACCACTTCTTAAAGAGACTGACCACCGCAGATCGGGAGCACCTCACAAGAGCTCAGGTTTTGGAGATGCTCCAAACCCAGTTGTCACAATCACAATTCGGCCCTTGTCAAACTCGCTTAAATCCAGCTTCTAACATGTCAACTATGAGTACAAAATGTTAACAGGAAAGTTAAAAATCTTCCTCTTTAGCTCCGCCTAGATTCAGTAAAGACAACTGAAAGTGTTTTTTATCCACACTCTTAGCCTCTTAATTATTTTTTAGGGTTAGGGTTATGTTTTTTTTATCCTAAATCTTGTATTTTATTTATGTAAAGCACTTTGAATGACCCATTGTATGATTAAACTGCCTTGCCTTCAAGTAGAGATGATCAGTGGTCATAATGTTATGCCTGATCGATGAATGTAGTAGGAATATCAAATGCCAAATGAAATGTGGAACACTTTCTGCTTAGTTTTATGTCCCATTCATTGCCCAACCTTCCTTTGCCATTTTAAGTTATTGCTGAGGCTTCTCTGGTCTCTTTTCCTGCTCAAAGACTTTTCCAGTGACAATATCTAGACCAAAAGAAAAAAAAATATTTCTGTACTTAAGATTTAGGAACATTTTTTGGGGCATATTTTATGTCCCCCTGAAGCATTAGTATTCAGACTTTTTCAGTTTATTCTAGCCCTCACAAAATAAGAGCCTGCCATGGAGCACATGAAGTCATATTCATGTTTGGATATATTTTGATTTGGTAAAACAAGAATTCTGTGAAGTTTAAATGAAAAGGATAAGTACTAAAATCATACAATGGGATTCTGTTTTATTTTGTGGGTTACTTTGGTTTGTAGAAAGGTTACAGCAACATTTCTCAAAGTTTGGTTTGGACAGTTTTCTTCAAGCTTCCTCACAATATGAAAAGGTTCAGTTTATTCAACACAAAATGGCTGGCATTGGGCTTCATAATAAAGCCTGGCCTGACCACGTCCTGCAGAGACGGACGAGGCGGCTTATCACTTTGAGACAGAAAAAGACTAGATAAGCTCTGACGGGACCCCTCACCTCTCACGGGTCCGTCCTGTGTCGTCCGTAGTCGCTTACTGATAATCACAGAACATTAAATAGCAAACACACGAGAGCACGCCATAGCATCAACTTTGACACCGAGGTCTCTCCCTTTCACCGGCTTCAGGCTCACGGAGGGTGTTGCACAGAAAACCTGGTGTTTCTCACGTCACGTTCAAAATATCTGGCATACTTTCTGAACCGAAAGTCTGGCAGCGTTATTGACGGAGCTGACAACAAAAGAGAGCATATGTGTAAGAGGTTATCTCATGGCCTGACAGCAAACTAATGTGTACTAATCTGTAATCCTCCTGGTGGGGGATCTGAGCTGTTTTTTTAACATTTAGGATAATAAATGCTAGCACAGTTGAAGGTAATGTAAAGGAGAAAATAAGTATTCTCTCACACTATTAATATTACAAAACAACTTAATAAATCGTCAATTCATCATTTACAAGGCATTATTACAACATTAACATTCACTATTACAACATTGTTATACATGTTTTACTATTAGCAATAAACCCATGCACAATTATACACATTGGTTATATGTTAGTGTCTATAAATAGTTTATTAATGAAGTGTTAATCACACTTCTATTATTGCTTAACTATTTTTAGTGTCTCCAATAAGTCAGATAATCATGTCAGTAAGCACTACTTGAATAACACTAAATATAACTTTATAATATATGCTTAAGCACAATGTTAATGTCTATAAAAATTAACCAAATGTTCGAAGAAAGAATACATGCTACTATTTATTTATTTATTTATTTTTTACAATTTTGTAAAAGAAAGTGTCTAAGGTTCCAGGATTCATTCAAAACCATAGAAAATGCTTTTGGCTTTTGAATGTTTTGGTGGTTTTTAGAGAGGCTCCACAGAGATATTCGATCTGGGAGAGTGGGATGTATATGACCCGTCAGCTGTTTGGGGATTTCTGGTGGGTATTTTAATGCCTTTAGAGACTATCTGTGGAGGAAGAATGTGAACAAATATAACATGAAATGATCCCTTCAGCCAGAACAGAAACCAAAACCAATCAGGTCAAAAGCGCCTGTTTTTTTTTTTTTCCATTTGCTTCTACCTCTAACTTCTCGACTAACACTGACTCCTCTCTTCTGTTCATAAAATCTTTGCAGATGCAGGGGCTGCCCACATAAGCTGCAACACATTGTACCAGTTAGCACATGTGAACACTTAACAGAGGACCAGAGGGAGCATCTCCCAGCACATGTGCTCAGCTCAAAATGAAAGCACAGTGAAGGGGGGCTGATAGAAACCTTCTGTAGAGTGCTGTTTTCATTGGACACACTGTCTCACAATGGATTTTCTGTAATATCTGCAGTAGTCTTTCAATTGAAGTATTTTATTTCTAGTCTATAAATGATTTAGATGATGGCAACCCAAGGGAAAAATCAAGTTTAGGTATTTGTTGCTTTGTTTGTGAGGCATCCAAAGAGATATGCTACAGCTACAATTAAAACTCAACAATGAGTTCAGTTTATGTTCAATTCTAGCAACAAAAACATTATGTAACTAGTTTATAACTTCATCAGTTTTTTATAAAGTCTATAGAACATGTACATTTAAAAAAACCTGGAACCTGATCTAAATTCAAGAGCTGTGCTGATTTTCAATGAGTCAAGATCGATCTCTGTGAGGAGTGCAGAGTACTTCTTCCTCGGCCCAGCACACATGCAGTACCACAGTGTTCTAAGTAGCTGAGTGTAGCTGCATTATGTTAGTTAGTTAATATCGTTAGTTGGTTAATGGCAAAAGAAAACATCAAACAAACTTAAACTTGTTTAAAGCGCTTGTCACTTTTTGCACAGATTTGGCAAACATTTTATTTTTTTTTAACCTAAAGGCATCTGTAGAGCAGTTTTACCGCATTTGGAAAACTACCAGGAATGCTGTGGTCACTTAGAAACAAAGATACCTCACTAGCAACTGTATACACTATATTAGCAATCTCTAAACTAAAATGCAGACGTTGTGCAGGCAGAGGTAAAAACGACCCCCTGGCAGTTCAAGAGGGTATTTAAATGTTGCTGGCTTGTATTTTAGTTGAGGTTCTTGTAAAACATGAAGTCACCATGTTATGTTAAAGGACCTCTGCACAGCTCCACCTCGACCAGAGCAATGACTTCATTAGATTTACTTACAGCACATCTCCTCAAGGCCACCTCTGTGACATATAATTACTGTTGTGGTGTGTAACGGGACCCTGGTGTTTGTTATTTTAGAGAACTCAGGTAGCAGTGACTCCCCTGGGGTTTTTTTTGACAGCAGTGCCAGGACGTATCCAGACAACGTCATTTTACCTGCCTGAGTTTGCTCCAAGGACTGCCAGGATCAAAGGTGTATCTTTAATAAAACACAAACTTGAATAAGATTAGTATTACGTCTGGCTGTCCAATGCAATCGTCATGTACTTTACATTAGGGCCATGTTACAGCAACGTTATCCCACAAAAATCTAATACCCAATCCATTTGTAGCTATATATAGTCATATAGTCATATACTGCGGCAAAAACAATAGAAGAATTGATTTACAGTTTATTATCATTAGGGCTGCACAATATTTATATTTTTTTTTATATCATTTGCAACCATTGACTTCTATTGCATCACATTATGTTCCTCAACGTAATTAAGATTTACATTTTTCCTCAAATTCATTGTCCAAACAACCAATCAACTGTGGTTCAAAAAAGCCCTCGTTTAGACCCGTTTAATTCTGGTTTAGTCTTGTTTCTTTAATATTTACTTAGCTCCTACTTTAAGGAGTGGAAGTCAGTCCAGAGCCTTGTATTTTTTTATATTTTCTAAGTCAAAAAGCTAATTTAACCAAAGTTCAAAATGTATTTGCAATTCCATTTTCAATTTAGTTTTTGAGATATTGTGCAGCCATAATTCTACACCAGTGTCACATTTAAAGGAACTCACTATTTAACGGCAAAAGCTACGCTCATGTTTAAACCCCCCCAAAAAAAACAAATGTACTGTGCAGAATTAAAGAAGCATATATTGTAAGATGCTGACTGTTTGAAGCCAGAAAGAGATGTATAGATAGTGAAATATGATGGTTTATCAGAAGTACAAGACAAGCTTCAAGAACAGATCAAACTAATCCACCACAGCGATTTGTCAATGACTCTTTTCTCCATTTATGTTGGTGTTTTTGGGGCTGTTGTAAGAAGTTTTAGCCCGCTCTGGAACAGATACTTCTCCAGTAGGATTTTGGTGTACAATCATTAATTCAGTGTTGCAATGTCGACTAACAACTAATGGGAGTGCCCCTTGTTGAAATGAGAGCAGACCCCTTGTATGAGAGCACGTGATTGGCCAAACCTTAAAAATAAAAAGCTAGATATGGTTTTTAAAGTCTTCTTTTTTTTTTACAGTTCATTTTATTACAATATGCCGAATGGTTCATTTGGGATTCTTTTTATCTCTTTTATGACTTGTCCTGACGTGTGCCGCTTTAGTTAAAACATGCCTTCAGCTGCTAACCCAGCGCGTGGACCAACTCGGACTAACTCCACATGCCTCTGTTGTGGTCAGGCCCCGTTCACCAAGTGCTATGTAAATAAAGTCTGTCTGATTGAAGCGTGGCCATGGTTCACTTTGCGGGACGTCTCATGTTTCGGACCAGTCTAAACACTTCCTGGTCTGAGTGGTAGACGGTGTTTGTTTTTCATAATGGATCCAGTAGCAGCAGCAAACTGACACAGAGATTAAGTCAAGGGCGACAACGTTTTTGGGTCAGAAAACGAAAATACTAGAGCTGTTAGAACAAAAAGAGTGTTCTTTTTTGTTTTTTTTACCTGTAACTGTTCAACAAATCTGTTCTTTGTCTGAGCCGTAAACACATTAAATAAATTTGACATTCTTCTCCAACTCCCCACACCAAACTTTTTTGAGTGAACACTGCAATAGATGTTGTATTTGGCTGTTTCAACGTAATACTAAGTACATAAATATATGGCTTCATTTACTCATAAATGTCTCTCTGGTTATCATATTTGGTGATAATGGCGGCTCAGGCTTGAGTTTGACTTTCTAGACTTTCTTTTCCTATTGGAATTTTGCTTACTAATAAAAGTAATCATCTCAAACTTGGATGTTAACAGTAAAATACAGCCACAGAATCACCTCATTGTAACTATAGAAGGCAAATGATGCAGATAAAGTCCCCTGTGAGAGCATTCATTCGTTTTTTTAACAGAAATTGCGCATATTATATCTTTAAAATTATTTGCATGTTGTTGTTTTTTTTTATCCACCTCTTTATAAATTACATTTATTTGTCAAACTTTTCCAAACACAAGCCTAAGTCTGTACCACTGAGGGCCGCACAAAATAAATGTAACATAGCACCTTCACAACACCTTCACAAATGACAAAACATCATTATGTATTTCTGTAACTGCCGCTCATCTGGCAGCTTACTACAATCTTCCATTTTGTTCTTGCATCTTTACTATCTTTATTATATTCCAACATTCCCTCACGCTTCTCGTTGGACACCCCACTCTCCAATAATATCTCTCTCTCTCGGATCCACTGTTACAATTACTATTCTACCAAGTCCCACCCTTTTCCTGCAGATGTGGAGCGCAGAAGACGAATGGACCACTTCACTTTTTATTGTACTCTGTCCAGTCTACACTTGTCTCAAGAGTTTTCAGTATAACGCATACAATCCTGATTAAAAGCGGTTGCTAGGAGACAGATGATCAAAATGGAGGACCACACAGATGACTGAGGTGGACAGAGGCCTCTTCAACAGGCCAATTATACTGAATAAAAAAAGAGAAAGAGAAGAGAAATGTGAAGAATTACTAAAGAGCATTGGTATTAATGAAAGCAAAGTGAAAATAATTACGTGTGTGGTACAATTTAGAGCTATAACAGTTTCCAGATGTCTCTTTAAAACGACACAACTGCGAGTGCAAAAGCAAATATACAAAAACACAATTCCTATTATTCTTAAAACTCTGCTCATTACATTTGTTTATTTGTTTCCAGTTCTTTGTTTTATTTTAGATATCCATCTATTTTGTGGGTCTCCAGTAAAACATGTCTACAGTCATGAACAGGAATGTACACAACTCCAGTCCCTTGCACACTTCTTGGCTTAACTCCAGTCTAAATATTGTTGTGTTGTAGTTGCCCCGAGGTAGAAGGCATTCAGTTTGTACACATTCACATTTACAGCAGGGAGTTAAAGCTATAAAATAAGAAATCAGACTGAACATAAGAAAGGTCATATTTATATAGATGTAAGAGTAACACTACAACTGACTGTTCCAGTTCTTTTCTGTGAATGATGTGCATTATCACCACACACACCTCTTTTATTGATTCCCGATTCAAAATTCCTCCACTAACCTTATCTTTGTCAAAAGATTAATCGTGAACCAGATTAGTTTCATTCATTTTTTGCTTATCTGTTGTATTATAACTTGCACTAAATGATTTTCCTCTTTAAAATGGATGAGCAGAGGACAGGGAGCCATGAGCAAAAGCCTCCACGTTTTCTAAACACTTCCTGATGGTTTGAATTGTTTTTGTTGAAATCTGGCCATGTTCCTGTCCTCTCCGCTCTGTGTCCAAGAGTCTTTCTGCACAGCTACACACGTTAATGTCCCGACTCTGGATGAGCTGAACAAAAAAAAAACAGCAGATTTGAAGGTAAGTCCATCATTTATCATCATTTATCACTCAGTGTCTTTGAATCGTCTCCAACAAGGCTTCAGCCACACTTTGTCGCCCTCTTCATTTGAGATCACACTTCACGGCTCAGAGCTTTAAATCACCGCTAAAGAGTGTCCCTTTGAACCGGGACAAAGAGAACTGTGGCCGTTCAACGGATCGAGTTTCAGGATTTGGAGGAGATTTCAAAACTTATAGCTGAGAGAAATTAAGACTGACAGACCAACCAACGTTAAGCCTCACAAAGGTTGGATGAAAAGTTAACATTTTAACTAATATCATCATCTCAATGTCTTTCTGTGAAGTAATATACATTTGTTGCTACAGTTTCTTGCATTAGTCATAATAAAGGTTACTTCTTTTTTTAAAATATCTGCTCTGACTCTACAACTTTTTCCAGAATGAGTATTAGTGCAAGCACCTAGAACTGAGTAATGGCCCAGTCCTGAAAGATCCACAGATTTCAGAGCCATATTCAACGTCTCTCTTTTGAATAAATAAATGGTGTCAGGAAAGACATCCATCGTAAAAGCAAATTTAAAATCTAAATCACTGGCATGACTTCCTTACCAGATCAGTCGGGACCAGGGTTAAAAATAAAGGAGGACATAAAGTTAGTTGGCATGAAAGAAGAGGGACAGGGTCAGCTGGAGGTGGAGAGAGATTCGCAGTGGTGACCCCAGAAGGGAAGAGCTAAAGGCAGAAGAAGACTAGAGGACATTCTCGTACAGTAGTGAGAGAAGTACTGGTATATAGAAGTATCTGAAGTAGTTAAGTGAGTACAACAATCGACTCTGAGTACTGGTGTCAGTGTTTGAACAACTCAGATACAGCCATGTAAATAAAAGTTCCCTCTTTATGTTCCAACTGTTTGTTTAATACAGTCGAAGATGAACAGCTAGATTAATATTCATTAGTTATTTCATAAATCATGCCAAACCTAAACCAAAACAGTTTGGATATAGTCAGTTTATATATATATATATATATATATATATATATATATATATATATATATATATATATATATATATATATATATATATATATATATATTTAAATCAACACTATTTGTAATTTACTTGATAAACACTGAAAACACTGAAACTACTGCAAGTGAAGCAGTTTGAGTAAAATATTGGGACAGTATGATGATAAAATTAAGTTTAGCACACACACAACCTCTTCTTTCTAATTCCGTCACTTTGTAGTTTTTTTCACCACCCCTCCTGTTTTGACTTACTGTGAGATGCAAGATAATACAGACACTCTTGTTGACCACTGTCACGCTTCCTTAACTTTACAGAGGCTGGAGTGTTTCGTAAACGCCGGGGCTGAACCTGAGTGAGGTGTCGACTAAATGCCACAGGGGGAAGACGTACGTGTCAAAAGTCCTCATCCCTCTGACAGCTCCACTCGCTGTTCATCCTCAGCCCAGGGACACCCATCAGAGGTAGCGACCCCTGACCTCAAAGAGACTCAAACTTGTGCTGGGAAAGTGTCAGAGTGAAATCAGTTTGTGTAGATCAGAGCTACAAGCTGCTGCTATCACAGACCACAGCGTCTTATCTGAGAACAACTCAAAGGCTGTAGAGGTCTGTCAGCTCCACATCGAGCAACGCTAACCAGTGTCTGTCTGAAGTGTGTACATATCCAGGCACGCTCAGTTTACAATCCCCTTTGAAGACTCTTAGATGTCCTGTTTATTTTGGAGGATTCCATAACCCATATTGCATTTTAACGGTGTAAACCTAAACTCTATTTAGGACCAGAGGTAATTAAGTAAAGTAATAATTCAATCAAACAAAGGGGTAGAACAAAAATAACCACAAGTAGTGTGTGGCCAGTGTAGTTTGGACAAAATAAATAATAAAACAGCTAAAAATGTGACCCACAGTCAACTTTGAGAGGCTGCTAAGGTCCAGGGCAAGCTGCAGGTTTTTCACAAGAAAAACTATCGAAACAGCAAGAAATATACTTTTGAGACGATTGTGCTTCAATTGAAAACTTGCCCCTCACTGCAGCTCCACTCTTTGACCCTTAGAAACCGGACGTTTAATTACGAGCTTTCGTGCCTTTCTGACCTTGTCCTTATTCTGAAAGAGTCCTGTTTTGTCTCAGGTGTTTGACAGTTTTATTAACCTCAGAAAAAACCTCCACCTATGTGTCATACTTTCTCCTTCATGTATCCTTCCTCCTCTAAATCTCTACTTTCCTTTTTGTTTTAACCCCATCGTTTGTGGTTGGACTTTGTATTATTCATTTATTTTAATGGATTATAAAATGACATAACCTTTGACTAAAGCACATTTAGATTATTCTGTCTCTATAAACTCTAAATCATGCTCCTGCTGTTTCCTCTTGTCTTCTCTTGCCTACTAAATCTGCCTTCTTTAATCACAGCAGGTCAAATGTCAGGGTTCACGACATGCTTCAGTATGGTACGAGCAAACGCTGCTCAAAGGCACACGCAGATGTCGGTGCTTCCAACTATAAAAAGATCACCAAGTGCTGCAATCAAACATTCTCAGACTTATCTGATCAGGTCACTTTTGTAAAAGACCAAGCATCAAGCATCATTTGTGATTTAAAGTGTTTGTTTTGTTTTTTCCCAACATTTTTTATGCATCATCATTAAAATTGACCTTTATTTCATTTCATTTTTCCTTTTCAATACTGAAAAAAACATTCCCCAAATAGACAACCCCCACCCACCCACCCCCAAGTGCCGCTTTTCAAATAAAGCACTGACTATATTACAAGTCAAAAGACAGTTTTACACATATTTCTTAAACATTGTCTCCTATGATAAAACACAAGGCATCTCTGCACCATTAGCTCTTGTTGTTGCAGTACCACTAACATCCACCTGGGATTATGGCAGCTTTTCCATGGACATTATCATATCCAGTGGAGTTCTTTTGGGGATTTGCTGAACTCTTATTACCAAATATGGTCAGGATCTGAAACGGTGATGTTATTCCCAGACGAACACTGCGTATCTTTATTATAGATTGATTAATGCAGTTGGAGACTCTGACGCACCTGTAGTTGCATGTGTGCTGCAGATGTTGTGTTGACAGCTGTTTAAATTACACTATTTCATAACTATGCCACTTCAGAGTTGGAGTGAGCAGCTATCAAAATAGTGAATGAGAGATAACACACCACTGGCAATGCACTGTCCCAGCTATCACTCTCAATGTGGGTTTGAGTTGATGAACAAATTTCCCATCCCTCAGTCCCACATGAGGTCAGCGTGTTTAAGTTGGACCTTTTCCACATGTGTGTCAAAACTCCCCGTCAAAAAGTTGAACTGCAGGAAGAAGTCTTGTCAGAGGAGTTCAACGCTCGCTGAAGCAACACAGGCGTCCAACCACTGGAACAATAAACCCACCCACAGTGACCCAAATCACACACGACACACTCCGACAAATGCATTTCACATTTCACTTCCAAACATCCATCGCACTGTCGCTGTGAATGACAAGTGAAAAACCTGCCTTCAGCGCGAGAGCGGGGCAGACGTTTTCTACAGTTTAAACATATCGGAGATGTAAAAACAAATATGAAGCTGATGTTTGTGTGAACTGGTATTGACATGCTCCAACAATCAGGAATCCTAACAATGTGAGGGGTTTGTTACAGCACAAACTGAAGTCACAATAAGATTACACGTACAAAAGACTCAAGAGTTTAAGAAGGAAAACAATGGGAAACAATGGCATTCATGCACAATATTTATTATCTAGTATAAGAAGAAAAAACAATCTTGAAAAAGTCCAAACCCAACTTTTTTTTTATATAAACAGTAATGTTGCATTTATTTACAAGTAGAGACTATCCAAGCGGACATGATTGGAACAAAGAACATGTTTTCTCGAACAGTAAGGTCATGTTAGCGTATTTTGTACGAATACAATTCTGTATTGGCCTATTTTCTTTATTATACGTGTCGTGTGGTAGATCTCACTAATCTCTTTGATATGTCCTCGTCCTGGGACAGGAAAGTTAAATTGGAGATTTCTGTCCTGCTGAGGGGACGATGAGATTGACAGGATTTACTATTAATACTTTTTCATTTAAACTTTATTTATTCAGGATAGTTTATCAATCTCAGGTCTTTTGTATTCTTCAGATTTTGCTTTGTTTGTGCAATAATAAAATATAACTAAAAACAGAAAAAGATGAACATATCAGAAAAACTTAGTCAAATTCAGTCATTCTCAAAAAAAAAAAGTTGGTCTTGAGCATTTTCTTGTGCGTTCAGGTTCATTATTTGAGACCTAACTACCTGTTAAGAGCAAGTATTAAAAGGGTTAATATAAAGTATATATTTAGTTACATAGATTATAGAAACAGTTTATCAATACATATTTAGAAAGTTTTGATAAAATTATTATTATTGTTTTGTTAAAAAAGTGGGTCCCAACAAAGATAAAGTGTGGTGCAAAGCTGAGAGGCACTGGTTGAATCTGTTGTTTACCTCAGACTAGTGATGCATGTAAAGACACACTTCCACGCGTAAAGTCATTTAAAGTCTAGAGTGTCGGCCACGGGATGAGACCGCTCTCTCTGATTCCTGTCGGGGTCAAACACCGGGTCAGCACTGACGCAGGCACTCTCTATCTCTCTCTCTGCAGCAGTATCGAGAGTCTGCCATTGTCTGAATGATACAGAGAGAATCTACATTTCAAAGAAGCTATATATTTAAAAAGCTGAGTCCCCTGAAGCTCCTGTCTGACTGTCTGCCTTGTTAAACCTTAATGGCCGCTGCATTATTGTCCCTGCAGCAACAAACACAGCATGAAATACACACTGTACTTCATTAACAGGAATTCATTGCCTCACTTTAGGGCCATAAAACCACTGCTGCTTCTGTGATACGCTGTGTAATTCAGGAAATCTTCAGCCTGTGACATAAAGAGAGCTGATCTGGAAAAGATACGGACTCCTAATGGAAAAAGGGGAATGAGGATTGTCTGTTCTCAAGAGAAAATAATAACGAGAGACAAAATAAGAGAGTATTTGAGAAGCTAAACGTCTTCTGAGCTGTACAACTCTGTCCATTTTAAGTAAGAAATGACACATTCATGAACACAAGCCAAAACATTTTATGTCTTACAGTATCATTTGGAAGATGGCCAATGGGAAAAAGCATATGTTTTTAGTGAGCAGCAAAAGAAAAGCTTTAGTCTAGACCAAAACACTGACTGGACAGGGCTAGACCAGAAAAAAATCTAAGCTTTGAACCCTGTTTTTGAAACAACGATTAGACTGTACCATGTTCTAATGGGATGCAGCAAAGCATTCAAAAATGAGTGAATGATTTAATTAGCAACAAAAGCTGGATTATGTGAGTTCATTGGCTCATAATGTAACTTGTATTGAGACATTTTCTATCACATGAACTGGCCCAGAAATAAAATGTGCATGCAAAAGCAATGGTCTATGATTAGTCTGCGTCCAAAGCTAAATCAAGTCACAATACCATCAACAGATTTGATTAACATTTGAAAATATTGTGTTGAAAAAAGCATAAATTACAAAAAAAGACCCCCAAATGTTCTGTTTTTTTTTCTTTCACTATTTCTGAAAAAAAAAAAAAAAAAAACTGCAAGCCAAAGTTAAATGGTTCTGTTTTTTTAATAAACTTGGATAAAGTGAAAATCAGTCAGTCCGGTTTCAGAGACTTATATCTGGAAACATTTTTTTACAGGATGACAAGAAGACAAAAGGCTGCAGAATATTAAACATATAACAGCAGGAAAATGCACCAATAGAAGTCCCAGACCTGTAAGAGTCCACTTTGGTATAGCATTAAAAAAAGAAACAAAGAGCAAGTGTTGTACTACTAAGTGTTGTTTTTACACTGGCTTAAATCCAACTATACTCTAGGCCTGGAGTCTTTCACGTCTCACAAAGTTATTCACTTCTCAACAGTAAATGGAAATGAACCCATTCTCACATTTTTCTTTTAACAACATTGCAAAATTACGATTCAAATTCACTCCATATTTTCTAAAAACTTGACAAATTAAATGCAGTCACGTCCTGTCACATTGTTACTCTCGACCAAGCCTCTTTCTCCATCTGTGGAAACAAAAAGGCACTAATTCCACCCATTGATTCATTCACAGAGCTGACTGCTCACTCCACAAACATCTCACTAACCGTGGCACAAAGAAGCCAGCCTCCCTGAACTAATTACTGTTGGAGACGGTTGTTTGGCTCGACTTGTTGCCAAGGAGAAAGCATTATTCAGGAAAAAAAGTCTCTTAAATGGACTCAAAGTGGACTGATTACTTTTTCATTATGGTTCTAAATGGACTTGTATGAACATATTCATAGATTGTCTCTTACAAAGTAACGGTTTGGGGTTTTGTTAGACAATATATTAACTTCACGTCGAGCAGCTTTATACCTTATTGTTTTGGATGAATCTGTGACAAACCTTTGACGGAGAGGTAAAGCGCTGACTGGGGACAGTTTTTGAGCCAAACTCTGGTCTGTATTTTACTTAACGTAGACCAAACTAAAGGTGAAGACATAATACAGCTCCCTTTTACACTAAATGTGTTCATTTGAGTGATTTAGCTGGACATGTGGCTTTATTTATGTTTCAGGGGCAAAGACAATATGTCACGATAGTTTAAAGTAGGGGCATAATGTCCAGATACGGATATAATTACTCACTGGGGCCTCGCAGCAGAGGTGGTTTTTGTTCTCACTTTTATACAGGAAAAGAAAAGTATAATAGTAAAATAACTGTGGCTCTGAAATCTCACATTCCAAAACTTATTTTCCACAAAAAATATAGTGCTCCAGAATATTTCAGGATTTTCTGCAAACATTTTATCAAACATGTTATTTAATATTGGAAGACATATCATAAAAAGGACGGTATAAAAATAAATGAGATTTGTTTTTTCTGTTCTCTTGTATGTTAGTAATGTAAAATGTTGTTTCTAGTTATTTTTGATTCCTAGCCAAGTGAGATTTTATGTAAGATTTAGTCAAAACATTATCCTTTATTTTAATAATTATCTTTAATGTCTTTAATTATTAATTTTTTTTTTCGAACATGTCTCGAGCTCCAGCCTTCCCCAGATTCTGCTCTCACACAAACAGCACTTGTTCTTTGTTCAAAACAATGAAACAAACCTCTTAAAATAGATCTCCTAAAGACCCACTGACACCAGTTTCCATCTGACTTGACCTTTTTATCAAATATAGGCCCTGCTTTCACATACGCTACATTTCCTGTTGCATTCATCCAGCACAGAAATAAAACACATTTCACTCTCACAACTTCCAGATTGCGCTACAACTGTACACTGCAGCTCCATAAACCTCTGAACCATGACTTTAACAACAGGAAGTCTGAGTCGTTGGCTTGAAGAAATATAATTAAGGCTAGTTTCAACATTTTAAACATTTATAAGCAACGAGGCGCTTGTGAACGCAACATTATTTATGGTGTTAATCAGTTAACCTGCCATTTAGGCTTCTTCTGCCATGAATAATAAAGCATTCGTAGTGCAACATTATCCTTTAGTTGTGCTAAAATGTGTAATCTGGAAAGCTTTAGAGAATAAAACTTTCTTGACATCATAATGAAGGATGTGTCTATTGTTAGAAATCCTGTGTTGTGTAGACATTACTTCATTGGGGCGTTATATTTTCTGACAAATGACTTTAACAGTGGGACCTCAACTGGATACAGACTTAGATAAATGTTTTTTTTACTGTACATGTTTTGTGTTTTTCTACTATTATTTAAGATGACCGGAAGAAAGAAATTGTTATTGATTTAACTCTTGTTCACAAACTAATATGTTTCTGAGTGACTGGCCATTAGAATTTCAAAGACGTAAAGAATAACCACTGATGTATAATGCTGAATGAGAACGCACTGGTATTAAAGCTATAAAGCATATATAAAGGATCTTGTTTTAAATGGACAGCCATATTGTCTAACAATCCAGAAAAAACCTCACTAGAAAATAACTGCGCTTTCACACCTTGGTCTCAAGAACACATAGGTTTGGATTTTATAGTTTATTATTTGTTTAGAGCTATATTTATTGCTACGCTACGACAGATGACTCCTGAGTATTTCCTAATGGGTCTTATAGTGAGTCAAACAGTGTTTAAAACATTTGAAGTTTCAGCTGTTTGTATTCTATATTAAGACCTTACATTAGTGTATTTCTCCAGTTCAACTGAAGTCTCTGCAGAGACTCATTTACCTCAGTTAAAGCCGTCTACAGGACGACAGTAATCCCTGCGTCAGGGAAAGTCCAATGGTTTGCTTCTAAAAGGTGTCGTGTGAAACCAAACGTTACTGAACCTAACGAACAATGCGAAACAATTTGAGTTCTTCTGCGGACTTTGGAGCCTTTAAATGGAGATGTGCAATAAACTTTATTATCCCTGAGGGGAAATTTTTTTGGGCTACAGCGCCACACAGAGCTGCATCACATAAAGTCATTTACATTCATCAATAGCAGACACAAGCTACGCACAGTACAATAAAAAGTGCAACCGTGCGGTTCTTGAGTATAGCACAACCCCATCAAGTCTGTTATGTGCAAATAATTGTGTAAATAACTTCAACAGTTAACATAAATACATATCAGCAGCATAAACCAAGATAAAACTGTTTAAAATGTAGCATAAAAGTACATAAAAAAGCATAAGAATATTGCTGACCTATAAAAAATGTGATAAATAAGAAGAACAGTACCCAAAAGAAGATAAACTTATTTTTATAAAGTTTGTTTTTCGTCAGAAAGTCAAAGGCACTGTAGGCTACATAACTGTTTCCATGTATAATGTTGTACCTGAATGAGACAGTTGTAGTCTGGGCCCAGTTTGGCTCCATGGTTTGGCGTCGGGAAAACCACTGGAATCAGCCGACCACAGCAGAGACAGGAAACAGAGCACCAGCACTCGAAGACCATCCAGTGTTCGGAGCCTCACTTTACTCTGTGGCACCGTCATCTCGCTCTGAGCTTCACTGATCGGAACAAAAACGGACGGAGAGAGGTTTGTCCAGCTGCTCACATCCCAGGATGGCCTTCAGTTCACTGTGAGAGAGAAAAGAGAAGATGGGATTTATATATGGGCCTAAAGCATGCATCTCTAGTTTACAACACCCTTTATCTATATAGGACAATGTGTTTATCAGAAAATATAATAAGTATTTGGACGTTTTATCCCAAAAGATTGCCCCTGTAGGAATCAACCTCATATCTGCAAAGTCTGGCAAATAACATCCATGACAACAGTAACATTTACAAACCTTTAGGCATAAGCAACATGGCCCAGAGGTGGGTTACATTCAGATTGTGACAAGGACAGTTTAGCGTCACACAAAATAATACCAAGGCCCTGTAACTCTGTGTTTGCAAACTCAGCAAAGTGAAGTTAAGTGGGATTTTGGGAGACTGAGTACTATATTTAGAAAAAAGTAACACAAGCTTTACCTACAGTCCGTGTAAAACACCAAATAACCTTTATTATTGTTTATTACTGCTCTTATTAAGTTTTATTGAGCTGTCAAACAAACCGATCAGTCGACTGGTTCTTTATACAATCTATAAATGACAGTCAAACCTTGAGAAAAGACAATAGCACAACAATTTCACTCAAGTCAATAAGAATATATTTTGTTTTGGCTTTCCATCAGCCGATAATCTATTGGTCCTTCACATGCCAAGATAATGACAGGAACTTTACTGTATTATATAACAACTTATCACTATTTTATGTGTTTATCATAAACACACACATATCAAGCCATAAAAAGTTAAAGAAGAAAGTTAACTTGAGGACATAAAGCCCAGAACAGTGTGTGATTCAGTGAACATGCCCATAAACTCTATTAAATTAAGTCCATATTACATCTAATAGAAGAGGAATTTAAGATGTTTACATTCACTCTGGAGACTGGACAGTAACCAAAGGGGCATAACAGCAAGTTAATATGAGACAACACAGCCTGGAGGTATTTGGCATGGCCTGTTTCCAGTTTATAAACAGCATCTTTGTTCACTGACAGCCACCGACTGAGAGGTCAGACCCGAGCCTGTGAGTCCCGGAAAGATTTACCATTATTTAAAGAACATGATATCACCATGCTTCATTATGATAGGACACAACGACTACATGGACAACACTGACAGTGCAGAGAAGGGGTCGAAACTAACATTAACTCAAACAGATTTACTAGAGAAACCTTTTGGAGTGACATTTAAAACATGTAAAGGAACTGGTATACAAAAGGCAAAAAGGCCCTGAGTTCAGTCTTTGGTCTCAGTTCCAACCAATCTTGTCTATCTTGAAGTGCAGTGGTAGGAGTAGCAGTAGTAGAATAAATCAAAAGTAACTCATTACTAGGGCAGTCTGATAATTACGTAAAAGCTCCTGTCACACTGAGCGACTTTATGCAATCCTATAAGATTAGTGCAAGTCATACTTTTCAACCTGAGTCAGCCACAGCCTCCGTCATGATGCCTGTCACACATGCAATCGGAGAAATTAACTCAAAGGCAACCTGAGTGGGGTTAAAAGGGCGATAGATTTGGGGAAAAAGAAGTAAGTGAGTCTTTTTTTCCAAAGCTACAGTTGTTTACATTTGTCAAAAGTGTCTGATTTTTGTCGTCTAGAGAATGTTTGGTTGTTGTGAGATTGGTCATCTTTGTCACTGACAAACCAAGCAAACTACAGCCACGGATTTCAAGCCAGGTCAATTTTGTCACAACTAATTGTTTACTTGTCACTAAAGGCTAAATTCACGCAATTTGATGGGGTTATTATTATTAATTATTATTATTTATATAGTGCTTTTCCACCACTCAAAGCGCTTTACCAGTGTTACAGCTGGAACACCACTGGAACCAAGGTTAAGTGTCTTGCCCAAGGACACAACGACAGTATGAACTGTGGAGGAGAGCGCGATGTTATGATGTTATGATGTTGTTTCGATCAAACCGCCCACCCGCCGGTCCAAGGACGCCTGCTCTACCCACTGAGCTACTGTCGCTACTGTCGGGTTTTTCTCAAGTAACTTCGATAACACTTTAAAATAACACACCATTAAGCATTATTTGTAACAAGTTAACAATGTAATAATCCTTCATTTATCAATAACAAATGATTCCAACATTAATCATTACAATTACTTTATAAACATTGTTATAAATGTCTTTAAAATAAGCCCATGTATTAATTGGTAATTACACTTCAATGCCTAACAACTGTTTAATTGTGTAAGTTATTATAAAGTGTTACTGTAATGTCTTTACTTGTAATATTTAAAGTACCAGAACTTGAGTAGAGCCTTTGACGTTGACTTTTACTGACAACATACTAGACACTTTATTGAGTACGATACGTTTCGGGAGATCTATAAACAGCTCTAACCCAGTTACTTTGTCTTTACAGATTAAGTCAAATGAAGAACATGACTTTTCTCATTTAGCTGTGTATTTTCTCCTCCTTTAGTTGTGTCCTTAGCTCACACCTGAGTAAATCTGTAACAGAAAGGGGTTTGTTTAATGTGGGAATGTAGTTCACAAGAAAAACAGGCCAATTCATCATTTTCAAGGATTTTAGTGGTGTCTTTGAAATGTATGGGAAAGTACCTGCTGAGAGAAAAGAGACAGTTGCTGACAGAACATCAACTACTATGTTTTTATTCAATAAAAAAAAGTCTGTTTATTCATACTTAACCATCTGGTATAACTTGTTTTTTATCAAAAATGACAAAAGTTATGTGGTCTTACAAACAATGACCCAGACAGAAGTGGGATTGTAATTATAAGCTCATTTATCTTGTTAGGTCACGGTTAGCGGCTGCCGAGCATCATGTCGGCAGGTTTTAAAGTGATCAACAGATTTAAAAAAAACGTCCGCTGAGAGAAAAGAGACAGTCACAAGCAGGTTTACTTTGGCTGGTGTTCAAATATTTTGTCATTTTGTTCAGCTGGGAGAAAAATGTTGGAGAAAGAAAGAAATCTATGTATTTAGTGTGTTGAGTTGACAAAGAGGAAGGAGATTAAGGCGAAAGGTGCGGTAGGTTTTTCAGCCCACCAAAGGGTTGCCCTTAAGAATAATATTATGTTTTATACCTTTTATTTATGTTTAAGTTTTAGTTTCACTTCATTTACATTTTGACAGACTCAAGTGAATACAGTTTTGTCAGAAAAGATCAGGCAAAGATTGGTTGGCTAAAAACTTGGCTGAAGAGTTCAGCTGGGAGACAAAATAAGGACAAAAAGGAACAGAAATAGTGTCAAAGTTACAGAAGAAAAAAACTAGACTGGAAGGCACACACAACAACGGTGAACCGACAAACTGGAAAAGGGACAGACAAAAAACAGACCAATATTTGAAAACATAGCAAAAAAAAAAAAAAAGTTACAAATGAAAATGTATTAATACAGGAATATCAATCTATCTAAAACTGCAATAACTTTCAGAAACTATACTTCAATCTATTAAACTCTAATGACGTTTTAAGCTTATTCTCTAATTACACAACTACTAATATTGTCTATTATTAAGCTAGTCTTGGGATAAAACCCATTCAAATAAAAAGCACTATTTCTTGAATACATTTGCAAAAGGGCTTTCAAACACAAACGTGTGTGAAGCCGGACATAAACCGGGTGTGATTTTACAGTTTTAAATAGAATCCAGACTCAGGCTGTACATAAATAAGTAACATACGAGAAAACACAAAGCTTACTATTTATATGCTCACGTTGTTTGTTGCATGTCTTATGCTAGAATTTCATTCAACCAAACGATTGCTGGTGCTAAAGCGGGGTTCATCACCTCGTAACCCCTCCATGCAACACAACAAGGTTAAGAAAACCTCAAACGATCCTAAATTAAGGCCTAAAGCACAGTGTATGCATGGCTTAAGCTTTTTAAATGGGTCCGTGTTTGTTTATATGCACCATGATGTAATCGAGATGTAATTCTAACATAAGCTTTAAAAATTAGACTGGAAAATTGCTTGATTCCTGACAGTTTATCCATGAAATCTAAATCTTTGTCTTGATGGCAAAGTACTGTAGGCTTGTGACCAGGGTGGCCAATAGGGAAAATGTTAAATGGTGTTTTGTAATATCCATTTGTGAAATTGGTGGTATTGTTGGGTGATTGTCTCAATCTAAAGTGGAAGGTAACTGGCGTGAAGTGACCTCATTTTTAGAGTGTGTGTAAAGCCGAACGAACAGTTTTAAACGGGCTGGACATGGAGGAGCTACACTGATGACTGAGGTCGGATCTGTGTGTTGCTAAACCATAATTGTGACCTTTTCCACTTTAGACAAAGCAACACAATCATGAGACTTCATACAAACTAAACATCAGTCTACCCGTAGACCGTACACTGCAGAAGGACATTCAATTGCATCTTCATTGTTAAATTCCACTGTTTGGGTCGGTGTGTAAAATGAAAAGTGCAATGTGTTAAAACATGAATGAACCTACTGTGAAAGCACAATTGTTCTGGGTTACCACCGTCGTATGTTTTACTTCACCGTTGTTTATTTGTGGTGAAGACTTGACTCTAGGAAACGTCCTTCTCTGAGCTGTCATCACGACGACAGACCAGGAACAAACTGTCTCTTTCTTTAGGCTCCTCCCACTGACTGTCTGTGTGTGTGCTTTAGGGAAGCTCAAGAGATCTTTAAATAAATTCTACAACTCACAATATCGACCGTTTCCTCTCGTCTGCAGCTTAAACTAAAAATAAAACATGCACAAAACTGTGGCATAAATAAAGACATTGGCCAAGTTTACAGTTTACAGTGTCCCACATTGTGCTAAAGACAACAGGATGAGCAGGAGTCAGATGGAGGTGACCTGAGCTAAAAACAGACAGTTTATGTCCAGGCCACGTGAAGAAAAGGTTAGCTAGTATCTAAGGACTCCTCCTCTGTTCAGTGAGGGCTTTCCCATTTTAACAAATCTTCCTTTATTCTCTCAAACCATCTGGCCTCTCTGGCCAGGATTCTGTCATGTTTTTGGTTGGAGAGTATGCCAGCTATTTACAACAGTGTGTTCCAAAACCAAAACGGTTTCACACACTTGGACAACCCAGAATGGATTCCCAATGCCCAATGTCCTGGTCTCTCTCTCGCCCTGTTTCCTACGAAGACACAAACTTACTATTAGCACTCAGCAGAGCAGTACTAAATTTAGGCCTTGAATGAATAACAATAAATATTTTTCTTCCTCCTCCACTTTCCAAACATAACTCATAAACTCACCACAGCAGTGCTATTTTGACAACTTTTCAGTTTTTATCTGTGACAATAATGATTTCTTCAGCCTAATCACGTTTCTGAGAAATCCCTCCAACACGTTTCGTCCACATTCAGACTCATGACCCCAGGTGGTGGACATTGTTTCGAAAACACTTCCCATGGTTATCAGCTCGACCCATTTTAATTTTCTCTTCCTGTTGCACTGAGTGAGGGCAAAACTAAACAATGAGTAAACATGAGAAACTGTGTCACATCCAGGTTTTCAGGCCCATCTGACCTTCTACCACTGCCCACAGCGTTCAGGACCAAACAACATGTAGCCAACAAAATAACAAGACATACTTCCTACGTCCACCAGCTCTGGTCTCCTGAAATAACCCAAAGGTGCTTCAAAATGACAACTGTTTGTGCTGAGCTTCCTACGTGAGTAAAATGTCTGTGGTTTAGAGAAAAGGTGGTCCTTCACTGGGTAATTCACAGTGACTCAAATTTTAAAATTTCATTGCACTAGTCAGGAGATGTTTAATGGGAGCAAGTCTTATTTTAGTGCCTAATGCAACTGTCATATCCTTTTTTTTTTACAAAAATAGTACATTTAACATGTCACTAGGTGGCTTTAATTATTGTAGATCTGCTCTGCTCTGTTTATTGGCTACAACTCTTTACAATACTTGTTACCTGTGATTAACTGAGCCTCTTTCCCTGGGGGTACAGGTTGAAATGAAGTGATGCATGATGGGAGGCACTGGTCACTCCTGTTGGAACTCCAGTGGATACACTTTTGACCTGCCTTGTAAACCCTCAGCCTGTGAATACTTCAAATGCCTGCTGTGACCTCAGTCTCCCCGAGGTCCTGCGCTGAATAAAACCCACTGTTTCTCACTTTTGGTCCGAGGGATTAAGTGCTTTTATTATGTTTACAGTAAAACAAGGTGAAAATGTGCTCTGCCACTTAAGGAAGAATGCACGGCTTTTATCAGCGAAGTGGGAGACCTCAAGAACACTGTCAGCGGCAAATCTTTGTTTTGTTGAAGTGAAGATTTATCATTTTCTCTGTCTTTTAAAGAAGGGGAGTAACCTGTATTTACCCAAGAGCCTTTAGTGAGTAAAGGTTTGGAGGTTAAAACACAAGTGGCAAGATGTCTTCTCAAGAAGTTACCAAATATACCCAGTCCAGGTATAAGTATTTCCCTAACTAAATCAAAAGTCACTCAATACTTTACTGACTTCAGTGACACAATTTTAAGCCCAGTTTTGAGGTTTAAGATGGTCATTAGCAAAGAACCCAGACCCTCAACTCAGCCTTTGATCAGCAATGAGGAATAAACATTTGTGACCAAAGACGTGATCGAACATCCTCACAGACCGATCACTGACTCTTGACCAGACCACGCCGAGGTACAGCCACTGAGAGCCCTGGATGATTGGATGGACTGGACAATTTGGGGGCAGTGGCTCAGTGGTAGAGCGGTCGTCCTATAACCGGAAGGTAGGCGGTTTGATTCCTGTTCTCCCCACAGTTCATACTGTCATTGTGTCCTTGGGCAAGACACTTAACCCTCCTTGGCTCCATTTGGTGATGGTCAGAGAGTCCGTAGGCGCAGAATGGCTGCCACGTCTCTGTCAGTCGCCCCAGGGCAGCTGTGTTAACTGTATCTTACCACCACCAGTGTGTGACTGTGGAGTGAATGAATAACTGATATGTAAATGTCTTTGCGTCCCCGGAAAAGTGCTATATAAAATGTATGTAATAATAATAATAATAATAATAAATAATTACTCCACCTTAACCTTTTGACACATTCCACTTCTGTACTTTCTTTCCTACTCTTGTTTTACGCCATTTAATAATTTTAAAATGAATAAAACCAATGTCAGGGTGGACTTACAGCAGGTACTTTAATCTCAGTACGGAATTTGTTTAAATCATCAGTGTTTCGATAACCGGCCTTTACCTTCCATTCATCAAACATTAAAATCAGACGGCATTAACAGAGGAATTCATCCTGGCCACATACTGTGAGCAGTGGGATTAAACGGGTTAATCCGCCACTGATTTTTCAAATATCTTTCCCTCATTTCTCTCTTTGGAGATGTCTCCTGTGTTTCATGTCCAAAAATGGTGACAGTTTTACAGCATACTACCTTTCAGCCCTCTAATCTTCTCTGTGATTTAAAACACCGGCCCCCTTCTGATCCCGTCTGTCAGCGTACTACATCTGCATTAATATTTGGCTCTTAATCCTCTGCTCTTTTAGGATAAATCTGCTTTAGATCATTAGGACATTGACTTAAATGCAAAACTGTCTGCTCTCTGTCAAACATACCACCTCAGCAATTATTCAAAGGTTTAAAGCTATGCTATTTTTGACAGACAGACTTTAGAAGGCAGATCAGTGTTATCCTCTTTAGTAGTTTCTTGTTCGTCTCTCATTATAAACCACTATTGTCATTACAAGAAGGAAGTCCTGGGTTTAATATCCATGTTAAATTTACTTTGCTCTCATCCCATGCCCCATGTTCATGTTGTTTTCTTCACAATGATAAAGTATAAAACTGCATTTGGCCTCTTGGATTTATCATTTATGGCTATTGTTTTATTTCTTCCCCTTTCATTGTGCTCTCGTTTGTCCTGTTCTGTCTGTTCTTGTGGACGGCTGGCCTCTAACTGCAAACAAATGTTACCTACAGTCAGAAAATAAGGTTACCTAAACCACACATGGGTTGATTGCAGAGAAGGTTTTCTTCATTACATACATAACTTATGATGCATAGAGGACCACAATTTACTAATGACCACAGACAGAAACGTTTAAAGTGGTGATAAGCGATACCACTGTTGTGCATGTTTTTCCTTTTGCCAGAGCAAATGAGATTTCTCAGCACCATGTAAATATACTGTCGACTATTCTGAATTAAATCAGACCGTGTGGGTAAATGAAGACACCAGTGACTTTAGGAACCTTTCTGGAGCAGCCTCAATGTTTCCTGGTTTTCTACAAGCTTTTCCACATTTTAAAAGACAAATGTGATTACTTAAAATATCTACTTCAGGAGGCATCTTTTGCAAACACACTCATGGAAAGTGCATGTTTTGCCATGAAGCATTTAAGTCTTGAGATTAAGCAACATAGCCTAAGCCTTGTCTGAAGTGCTGGCATTTTTATCCTATTGAATCATAAAAGAACAGAATATCCCTCTTAATCTTGTCCCAGCTCTAAACCCTGAGGTTCGCCGTCAACATAAACCTCAGTAGGAGCCTGTCCCAAACCATTTTCCTTTAATGTTTATGGTACAACACATGTGCTGTTTATTTAATCTCTGACTAAAGCCATCCAGATGACGTACACTACTTTATGATGCTTTATTAAAAACACAGTAGTTAAACCTCTTCTTACATTCCTCGTGAGCTCATAAAACACACGGTACCTCTGTTTGTGAAGTCAGACGCTCTGATTTACTTCCAAATGTTTCTAATGATATCTCTGTGTGACCCTGAACACCCGCTCGGTAAAACAAGAATGTTGTTATGCTCTGTTCGTGCTCAGAGTGAATAAATCTGCAGCGCTTTACAGCTGTGTATGTTCAGGTACCAGGGAGTCCACTGGACCTGGGCCAGAGCGACACCTGTTTGGGTCTTACTGGAGTGTGGTAAATAGAGTCAAACCTCAGCTGTAAAATGGTAAGACAATAAATGGGGAACCCGGGAGCAGCATTTAGGAGGATTTTTTTTATTTTGAAGGCGGCTTCCAAACACATTTTCTAAAGGTCAAATTCTTCACCCTGAATGTAACAGAGTGAAAAGTTGCAAACAAGATTTTCTAATGAAACACAGCAGACTTTTCCAAACATGAGTTTAAAACTTCAAAACAACTGAACTGAAAACTAAGTATTTAGGTTGATTTTGAAGAAAGGTCAAAAGTCCATAAAATCACTTCTATAGCACTTTAACTGAGTAGTAAAATAAGTTTAAAAATAGTACGCTAAAAGAGACCAGTGATTTTCTCTCTCACCATAATGTGACAAAACTAGTCTTGGTCTTGAGAACAGTCTTAGACTAGTATTAGTCAGGTCTCAGAGTCAAACTCATGTCACTCAGTCTTGTCTCTGTCATAGAAGTTTCTGGATATTAAGTCAAAGCTGGCCAAGACATTGTCGACATAATTTGTGATTAAAACTGCTATTATTTCATTTCATAATACTATCCCTTTAACTCTGCCGTCTTTACTTGACATTAACACCTCCATAACTTGGACTGGGACTATTTTTGACTAGTTTCCTGAGGTCTCTCCAGGAAAATACACTGGTCTGAGTCTTGGCTTGATCTCAATAAATGTCACAACAAAGTGTATTTATGGAGTGTCTTTATCTTCTTTTCCTAACCATCAAATCCCATTTCAACTTAAGTATTTTCAATGATTTAACTGTGCCACGCCCTCTGAAAACTGACATATTGAATCCATAGGATGGTATTTAGTTACCTCATTTCGTTAAAACTATACAGTAAAACCTGAATGGGAATGTTTAGGATATATTTTGTATGGAACAGACACATTCTTGGTTCACGTAAGCTGCAGGTGGATGTGCTTCATAATGATTGAGTATAACAGCAATAAATCACAGCTCTTTAAGAGAGAAACAAATGGAGTTTTCTACCTTGTTGCCAGACATCTCCAAACTGTGCCAAAAGGTAGAGTGAACATGTGTTGAAACAAACGAGCAGTGTGGAAATTAATACAAATCAGAGACAGTACCGTATAGAGCTGCACTTTTTATTTCTGTGTTGTGATTGACGTTTCCTTTAGAAGTTTGACGTTAAAACACCATGAAAAGTGTGTTTTTGTGATCCATCAAGACATAAACCAATACAATGCCTCCTTTCTTGGCCTAACACAAAAGTATGCATATCAAACAGACCTCTTTTCCTTTTCATATGTTTTGTGGTAAAGTATTTCCAGAAGACATGCTCACATTTGGCTCTGGAGTAAAAAAATACTTTTTAAATGAAATCTGGAAAGCCTCCAGTGTCAGTACAAAAACAACCTGCTAAAGTCAGAATAAATAGTGTATGGACCCATATACACTCTCTAAGCATTAATATTAATGATAGTCTTGATTCGGAGACCAAAACATAAAGTGTCTTTCAGGTCAATTTAAAGCAGCAGTAAGTAATGTATTTGTAATAATATCTAATACATGTAATGTAAACAATATATTTGTTTTGTAATTAGTAGAATATCAGCCTTGACACCACTTGTCTTGATGTACGCCACATTAAAAGCATAGACAACAAAATAAAAGAAATGTTGATGAACATGCTTCCTGGACACCTACAACTTACAAAATGATTCTTTATAAAAATAAAACTCTGCAGGGTCAAAGGCCCAGATGGAATTTAAATAAACCATGGACACTATATACACTGATGATCACCAGTGGTTTACAAATAAAGGCAGGTGTATTTGATGTTGCATTAGGTTTTAACATAATGTCCATGAGTTACAGAAATTGAAATACAATCATAATACGTGAAAGTAGTGCCAGTATAAGATGATAAAACAAGAACGACTACAGCTGTTCACAGTCAGTAGCCTCAAGGCCCTAATGCTGACTAAACATTAGTCTTGGACCTGACCAGAGACAGCTAAGACTCGACCACAAAGCCCCAGAGACGGACTGAGTCTATACAGTATATATTCAAATCTATCATACATTGCTGTGTTTTTGGCTCTGTTCATTTCCCGAGGAGTTGGATGCTAGACAAGTTGTAGCTTTGGCAGGTCGGGCCAACAAATGTGAACTGAAAAAACGTGTGTTATAAACTAAAAAAGTAGTAGTGTTGGAAGTAGTAGTAAAAGTCTGACTACTTTAACCACCTCTGTGATTATTTCAATTAGTGTGAATATTCGTAAAACTAACATAAACCTATGACACTGGATGTGCTACTTTTGGCTGAGAACACAGTGAAGTCAGATTAATCTCTGTGATATTATGTCTTGTCTAAAATATGCTGGAAGCTCCTACCGACTTCCCAGTGATCTCCAGCGACCTCTGACCTCTGCGGCTCGGGGATTTTAACTGAGAGTCGAGCGTCATCGTCTCCACAGGAAAGCAAAACAAAATTCTTGAATCCAGGACAAGAAGTGTAACTGATAGAGAAACTTTCCAAATCTTTTGAACACAATAAGACTTTGCTGACAAAAACAAGGTACAAGATCTGACATTTAGTTCTAAAAGTCCTGTTGCGTGCAATTACTTGTTGGTTCAGGCAGAATGGTGGAGAAAGATTTACAAGAGGGCACTTTTATTTAAGAAGAAACTGTACGTCCATTTGATTTACAGAAAGATTGTATGTTTGATTCAAAACAGTGAGTTTTAAGATGCCTGATGTCTTTAATGATAAACCAGCCTCTCCAGGTTTATATCAAGGTCAACACAAACAGAGTACATTGAAGTAATTTACAGTGAGGTTTTGAATTTAATTATCTCATTTAATATTCTGCATATGTGACGTTATCTTATTTAATTGTGATGCTTTAATGCGGTTATTTTCTTTTCTCTCATCTGTAAATATATCTTTATTGACTTTTTCGAAGGCAGACTAATTTAACATCAGCCAGATCATCTACAGAGCGTCCCGCCCGAGCCCCCAGCTGGGGTACTGCCAAATGTCTGTTAAATAAAAAATAAATTAAAAACCTTCCACTTTAAAACGTTACAGTCTTATAAAAGGCTTTAAACATGTAACCACACCCTATCAGATCACTTTAGTTTTCTGACTTTGTGGCCTTCTTGAGACCTGGCCAGCCTTAAAGCAAAGTGTAAATGCCGAGAAAGCATCCAACGTATTTGGAGACCACCTACATCTGTGAGCCTTTTAATTAGGTTTTAAAGAGCATCAGTGTGTGTCAAGGAGTCAGTAAAGTCAGAAAAGAATACGTGACGTATCAGAGGCAAGTTTTAATGTTGATTTTTAAGATTTACCAGCTCATTTCTAATGGTAGATCACACAGCAGTAAGTAAAGCACAAGCTGATGAAGTACATATGAGAAAATGTGGGGTGAATAAAATTACAAAGGGCTAATTTGAAGTGGTAATGTGAGAAAATATCCAATGCAAACCCGTCAGGATGCACATTAAAATGTGGGAATACAAGTCAAGCAGGCAACATTTGTTCAGAAAAAAAAAAGGCATAATGAAATGGCAGTTCTAAAATGGGCCTAAATTTGGATATTTGGATTTCAATGAGGTTAAAACTACAGAGACCAGAGCTAGTGTTAAACTTACAGTCAGCGGGTGACATCAGGACTTTAGTGTTTTGACCCCGGCTCAACCTCATTCTGCCACAGTCCACTGAGCAACACAAACAGTTTAACCACTGAATTAACACAGGAGGTGGGACAAGATGAATGAATATTTGCTTCAAAAAATTTAGACTTAAAGACTTCTCAAAGAGAGTCGCAACAACACAAGTGCATGTCTTTGAGGTGTGACAGTAAAGACTTGTGTGAAACCAAACAAACCATGTTATGGGAACTTTTCTCTGATCCTTCTCTTTCTAGTTTCCTATCTGTCCAAAGCCGAGGAAACTCTGTCTCTCACGGGGCTTCTGGGAAAGAGGAAACAGCTGATGTCATTTACTTTGACATGGAAGCACAAGGAAAGAGAAGAATAGGAAACAGGCCCCTTCGCTCTCACTCAGCTCACATATCCTTTGACAGTTCAATTTTCTTCACCTTCTTGTGCGTTTTTCACAGAGAACTATAGACATTTCAGTGACAAACAACTGAAGATTGGTTAAAATAATTTTTGATAAAGAACTAGAAGTGTTTGCAATAATCTATAACAACAAAGTGTTCTCTGTTCTCAGTGTGCCATGATGTACAAATAATAATCTCCAACAGACTCAATGTAGACCAGTGTGTCAGGGTCATTCAGCAACAGTCATGGCTCCAGACTGTCTGCCAAGGGTTTTCAACAGAATGTTTATAATGCAATATTTATTTACTTACCATCATTTATCTTCATTTGACACCACAATGAAACTTGAGAAGATAATTTGTGTGTTATTAGAGCGGGATGTTATACCAAACATGGCAAAAAAAACCTTGCTTTAAAGTTACTTTTGGTGGCTGCAGAATAAGAAAAGTAACTTATGAACCTCTACAGCAGCTGCTTGTATGACATAACATTAAAGAAGTCAACAAAAGCTCTCTCTGTAGTGTCAGTGAGGGAAGGACAGGTGCACTGAGAACATGTTTTTAATCTTTCCTCACTTTGTTCGGGGCTTCTGTACATTCTTCCTTTTCATCAACGAAGGAATGAGGCAGTTCCTGGAAGAAGCCCAGAAGGAAACTGTTGCTTCTTGTTGGAGAGAATGAACAACATAATTAGGATGTTCACATTAGGGGGGCTCAGACCTGCACCTGCGTTAACGCGTGGCTCATTAAGCTTTACAATGCAACTGGAGCGGGACGTTCAGGTTGGTACAGTCCACTTTCGGGGTATAAAGCATCCCAATAGTTCAGTACTGTTACTTAAAGGTGGAGCAAACACTGCAGTCTGTGAATAAGACGATACAGAAGCCTTATTCGGACAAATCAAAACAGCAGTGTCTCATTCAAAGCTTGTCTTGTTCCTGTGATAAACTGACAGATGCCAAAAAGAAAATACACAATACATTGTACTTTTTTGGTTTGTTTTTAAATAATACTCAAAAAAGCCAGCATTTATTACCAGCTGTTTTGGGGCTTCTGAGAATTGACATCTTCTGGTTCTTGCTTTGTGAAATGAATACATTTCATTTACATGAGATTAATTAGGAATAATAGTTTTTCATTATTGTTAGGCACATTCGGTGAAACTATGGTCTTGTACAATAAAAAAGTTTCACAAAAACTCCAGAACTATACGCACAAAAGACTTTCACATCCCATGCAAAAGCAAAAACTATGAAAAACGTATCTCATGCTGTAAATATAAACAAAAAACCCCAGTAAAAACTGTGGACCTACAGTCTCCAGATCAGGACACGGTTCAGTAAATGGACCACAGCAACTGTAGAAACCTGCACACACTGTGTCTATTCTTTTACTGCCTCATCCATAAGTGTCTGCACTCAGATGGGATGCTTGTTTTGTGTTTTTAACAAGTCTTTTATCTGGGAATAAACCTGAATTGGACCAGGTTTGCTTATATTATATCTATTCCAGTCTCAGTTAGTGCGGTCGTGGCTGCTGGCTACAGAAGTAATAGCCACTGAATGTCCAGATGGATGTTGCTTTTATGTCTCGATGGTGCCTTTGGGGCAGAGCTGGTATAAAGAGCCAAAGCAGCAGGAAAGCCGAGATTGTTATTGCCTCAACAAGCTTGAGTCTGGCACATTTTTCTCTCTTCTCGAGTGTGTACATATTTTTAAAAAAGACCCGAAGGCAACCTGCTGCTCTCCATTTAGCACACAGAACATCAGTCATCTCGACCCAGAGCGATGTGCAGCGGGGCTCTTGGAAACCTTTCAGAGGCTCATTTAAAAACTGATCAGAGCTGGTAACGTAAATGGAAACTTAACGTTTTAATTAAAAGGGCAGGAGAGGGCCATATATTTATGACAGAGGCATGATTCATCTGGGTTTTACCGGCCTTTTGATGCTGTGTTTACTGCCTGTTTGTTTAGATTAGGTTAATAGAACGACGTGCTCCAAAAACACTATAAAACTTATCATTAGCTAAAATCTCTGAACTCAACAACAAACCCAAATCAGAAACAGATTGGAAAATATCAAGTGATAAAGTAAAACAAATCAAACTGGTTAAAATATTTTGCTTCATGTCATATATTCTTGTTTTTTTCCTCATTTCCATTCTTTATAGTCTATGTCTAATAAGGCCCTAAAATACTTCTAATGTTTTATAGTGTTTTTGGACAAATGCCTTTCAAATCTCACTTGTCTTAGCCTCAAACACAGATTATTAACGGGACTTCATGCTTGATAGGTTTGGTTTGGTTTTGTTAGTGTGGTTTACTCGGACGAGTGTGAATACTGCTCAAGAACGTGGCAGCACAGCTCGGCTGGTTTATAGGTGGAAAAGTGTAACAGACTGTAGTATTCCATGTCAGGTTTTGTCTATCTTGACATTATTTTTTTGTTTGAGGCTAGTTTTGTGATATATAGTGTCTAGGATTGTTCTTCCTAGATTGTTAAATCCTTTGTTACTTTGTTACTTTGATTCCTTGAACTGTTGTCTGTTTTTTTAGTCTTTCCTTGTTAAAAAAAAAAGATAATGTTAAGTAATTATTAATATATTAACTGAAACTAAAAAAGAAGTGAGTAAGTTCTGGTACAGGTCGAAATGTAGACCACAAAGAACCAAACACATCTAAACAGGTCAAAAAAATGAAAGAAAATTTTCAAGACGGGACACTAAAATAACTTTAGAGTGGAACAAGAGACTGAGAGGATAAACCAAAAAGAGTCAAAGACAAAATGTGGAGCATTTATTACTATTATATATATTAGAAAAGCTTTATTAGTGTTTGGTGCAAGCACTTGTTTGTGTTGAGTTTATCCAAGTAAAACATTAAGCATTAAGTTACTTTGCTTTGTGCTTTTTAATCATGAAATGATGCCAGGTCCAGCAGAGTTCTTTATCCAGAGTTTCTTTTGACACCACTAAGTCTGTTGTGACAGTCCGTCCAGTGTTACAGAGGACATTGTGAAGTGAGTCAGGACTTTGTAATAGTGAACGGAAATGGATCATTATCGGAGTGAATGCATCCTAAATCAAAATCAGCTAAGACCACTATTAATTCACAACATCTCAGAGATTTGCTAAAAAAAATTTAACTTCAAATTCCACCAAAGTTTATTTTATAAAGTGTAGTTAAAGAAAAAGTAACTTTCAGGATTCCCAGAAAAAACACGAGATCCTGACCTTTTCTTCATTAAAATAAAAACTTAGACATAAATCCATGAACATTTTCTGTTGATTGCTAAAACTCGATCTGCATCAGGGGAACGCCAGGACTGTACGCAGTAAATTGAGTCAAACACCATCGTTAGGCAGGACCTTGAAACCCTGTAAGTAAGTCAGGACTGACATATTGCAATAACACAGCGGCCCATATGTTGAACTGAGCGGTCAATAAGTCTGAGTCTGGCTCGACGGCCCACATTCCTCGGATCGGTCTGAAGGGAGCTCTAAACACAGGTATGCGGCGCAGGTGAGGGACGAGACGTTTTGATTTACGCCACAGTTTCAAATGAAGGAATGTGAATATAGGCACTAATGTGAGACCTTAAGGTGGACATGTTAACTGTGAGTCGTTTGTCACACTCAGGAGAGGATAAGGAGAAGACACTCAAACATAATACAAATACTTCAAAAAGACATTCAAATGTGAGTGAAAGTCAAGGTTTATTGAGTAAAATCAATCTGCTGTGATTCAACCAGTAATGGGCAATTTACTCGTTAAATGGTAATGAATTACTTTTTTAAATTAAAATGCCAAAAAAAAAGAAGGCATCTGGATAAAGTTAGAGGATGTCTCATTTTTCTTACAAGATTATTAGTCTGGTTATTAGTCTGATTTTCTGATTGGCTGACAGATTAAAGCTCCCATCTACTGTTGCTATGGTTACAAGTAATGTAATGTAATATTGAACGGATGATCTGCACTACAGTATAATTATATACAAGTGTCAGTAAAGTTTGGTGATGCAGTGTATGTTGTAGTAAAGGCAAACTGACTGAATACTTTGGCTTGTTGGCATTCCTTGACGATAGTTAAGACAGTAGAATAAAAATTGTATAACTCCTTTAAACTCAGAAACAAAATCATTTCTAATTTCTTATGTAGGCTCTATACGAGGTGAATGGAGCTGAGAACATGTTGACATTTTTAATCTAAAGCTCGGCTGCTGCCCTGTGAACCCACACAGAGCTTTAGACAGATAGACAGTGAGTGAGACACAGGAGTCCCCCCCTCATTAGGCACCTTACCCCATCTTTAAGGCCCATCTATTCACTGGAATTGGTGGGAACAGTGGACCCAGCCAAGCAAAAAAACAACCCCAGCAGTCCACCTCCCAAAGCCTGCGCCTCCTCCTCCCTCAGACACAAAGACAAGAATGGATGAGCAGCTTAGGTTTCAAGACATGGCTTTTCCTGCACCTCTTTGTCGCCATCATCTCCACCCCCTTCGTCCGTTTCTCTTTATCTCAAAGTGTTTTGTAAAGAAAAGCTCCCTTTAAGTCCTCCTGACACCTGTCACTCTGAGCTGAAAACCCCCATCAGTGAGCTAAAGGCAGCCTCACAAACAGCTGATGGAGAAAGAGAGCTATGCAGGAAAAACCTGAGCTGGTGACATATTCCTCAAAACAAGTGGAATTTTGCAATACGCAGCTGGTATTGTTTACACGGTTGGTCCAGGCTAATTGGACTGAACTGTTTTTATTTAGTGTGAAAGAAAAACAAGTAAATTGTAAAAGTTTAGTGATTGCGCAAACGACAGCCATTGTCATGCTGTGTGAGAGGATGTATGACTTTCACGAGTTTGTATCGAGGGAAGTGAGGTGAGCAATACTTACTGGACACAGCATCACAATATAACAATAACAATGCATTGACTCATATGAGGCAAAAAGACTAATACATAAATAAATACATACATAAATTATATTAATATAATTTTAGCATGTTAGGCTAGTCCTTTTCTGACCAATACTGTGTTCACAATCTAACTGTGACTGCTTCTTTATTAAACTTTGTCATTTGATCAGTCTGTATAAGCCCATAGATATTTGCTTCAGGCATTTCCAATCCCTCACAATCACAAAGACAGGGCTTAAGCTTGACATGGCCTTAACTTTGACCTAAACTTTGACCTTTTAGCACCATAATCCAAGCAGTTTGTCCTTCCGCCTTAGTCGAATTAGAAGGAATTTCCCTGAGGCAGTTTCCTTCAGCAGAATGGGACGGATAGTCCATGCTTCACAGTGTTTCTGAACAACATGTGCTGAGGTAAAATAAAGGAATCAAAACATTAAACATTTTTACACATTTTATCAGTCGCAAGTTTTAATTTGTTTGGGTCTCAATTAAACTCCACTACCATTAAGTAATAGATACAAATAATGTCTGACTGATGGGTAGTTACCGCCTTTATGGATGTTTGTTCTTTCAGTGATGTTTTTACTAACACTAAAGAACATCTAGAATAGGTCTTTTATCAGACAGGGACAGCAAACAGAAAATTTTACTGCAATGTCCTGGTTTAAAGACAAAATAAAAGTAGACAAAAGTGGTTTAGTCTATTGTTTATATATTCAGAAAATAAATACCTTCTCATTAATGTTCGGGAATAGGTTCTTGCATGGCTATCTTTCAGTTTCTAAATCAATTAAAGAAGAAATAAAACAGACAGATGCTGCAGAAAACTCACAAGAATGTTCACGTTCTGTGATGTTCTCTACTCTACTTGAACTACTCAGTGTTACATAAATGGAGAACTTAAACAAAAGGTGTACGTTTTCTTGTTCATGTCAATAAACCATCAAAATGAACTGTTATTATTTAAATTATTTCAGGCTCCATATTGTTTGGTAAAAATATTGTGAAAGAGTGCTATAGACTGCAATAGTGTCAAACATTTCCACTTATTAATAAAGAGGCCTAAACTATGGTATTACCATTCAGTTAATCTGACCTGTGGAAGTTGGTCTATAATAATATTAATAATCATATTTATTCCACTGACCTGGATAATGTCTCTGACACTTTGGCAGCCTTGAAGTTTGACTGATAGATATATTGTATAAATCAATTAACTTCCTCAAGTCCATATTAAGAAATCAAGTAGTAATTACTTAAAGAAGTTACGTGGCACAAGTTGACATAATATTTTTAATTAAAACTCCAGTTTGTTTCTTAGTGTGCAAGTCTAAAGCTATAAAATTATTTGTCAGTTTCCCTTCTCAACCTTGGCTCTTTTGCACTTCCTGTTCCTCTATGTTTTTCCCTAACTTTCAAATACTGTAAAGCCTACTCGGAGCCACCGTAGTAACAGAACCTACTGTGAAATGGGCTAAATATTGTTGCAGCAGCAGCAAAGAAAACAACATTTTTGTATACAGAAATCCGCCAGGGATTGTTTTTTTGGACAAAATACAGCTTTGATAACTGTGTGAAACATGACAATCAACCTATAAAAGTCCCATTTACTACAGTAAAAATACACTTTTCCAAAGATGGAAACAAAGGAGCCAAAATTAGCCTGAATCTGAACATAACGAGACAATGTTTGAGAGAAAGCATGTGGCCGACAAAAACGCTGCAGTAATAGTCATTATAAATATAAAAAGGCAGTTCTAACACTGACATGGAAAAGTGTCACAAACTGTGTGGCTTTTATGTCCATTAAGTGCCTGACATTAAACTTTACCAGTCACGTCTGATTGCGTCTTTGAATTTAAGGAGCAGAAAAGCAAATATGGTTTCTCCGGGGAAAGACAAGGTATTCTGTATCTAAGTGCAAGTTCAATAGTAAAAAACACAGGAAGCAGTTTCCTATGTCACGTTCAAAAGAAGAACTGTGTTTCAGTGATGGTCAGTGTCAAACTGTGAACTGTCCCAGAACAACCTGTCAACATAAAAGCACAACACTACAGCAGCTCTGGAGTCAGGAAAGTCCACTCAAATCGAGTAAAGGAATGTCAAATGCTTATGTTTGTGGTTTCAGTGAATCAATGTTTAAATATACAGAGGGTTTTAGTTACATTGCAGAAAAAATGTGGTTGCACTTTGAGGATAAAAGCCTTTTGGTTAAGGTCAGAAAAGACAAAAAGCGCAAGAGGCCATCAGTCAGTGCATTAAATGTTCATTTTTTTTGGTAGCATCTGATTGCGACATTACAATCATCACTTCCCTCCTTTGAGCAACTACAGTAGCCCTGCAGGGACATGCTGTTGTCTATTACTAAATGTTGTTGAAATGGTAAATAGTAAAATAATGAGTATGCTTTAAAAGATTAGATACAGCACTGATTGAGTTTAGCAAAGTCAAAAGCCTATGTGCAAATGCTCTGGTCTCGTTTTTGTACTCTAGCATCAGTGCTCGCACACCTCTGAGTATTTGGGGCTTTAGGTCAGGCCTTTAGAGGGCTTCCAATTTTTTTTTTAAGACAAATGGACTTTGACCACACTAACACAAACAACTTTGACTGATGTATTCCATGTGCTTTAACATTATTCAACAAAACAATTCACCTTTAAATCTCTGTTGGAAGAACACACACTTCTTCACTGTGAGCTGCCATTGGTTACAGTAAACCTGAAAAACACAGGATGATTTGGGAGTGGGACCAGCAATAAGGAAAACACAATCTACTTTAAATCAACGTACGTGCATTTGTGCTGCAGGTAGTTTAACTCTAAAGGGAAACCTGTGTGAGATGTACTCACAATACCAGTCCATACACACACATCCTGCAGAGTCCCATTTAACTGCACGGGTGGGAAGAAGGAACAATGCCCTCCGAAATAAAGACCTCCATGTCAACTACATTGTCCTGCTGTAACTCAAATAAACTTCTCCCCAGAGGACGCAAATAAAACAAAGCCTTTCTTTGGTGTGTTGGTCTATACTGGGTGTTTATGTGCTGTGTGTACAGTCTGCTGTTCATATAGACACAACAGAGTCCAGCCGGAGCAGACAGTTATGTAGTGAGTCTGTAGGAGTCTGTAGGAGAGTTAGGAACATGACTGCAACATTTAGCTCAAAGCTGTTGAGGCCAGACATGAGCTGAGATGTCTGACTATGTACTGTATATGGAAATATTGGATAGTGCCAACAGCATTAGTGACTTTCAGCTCAGTGTCAGCGGGATTTTCCCTGTGGTTACAGTTATACTGCATTACAAATGACTGTGGCCACAGTGAAATTATCCAGCGCTCTATGGACACAGCTAACAGCACGATTTGACCTTCAGAAGCCTCAACGCAGTCCCGGGTCAGAAAATAAAAGAAATGTAGCAAGAATTAACTGTAGGCCACTTGAGCCATTACAAGAGTGCTGTGGGCTAAGACCCACTAAGACTAAGAGATTAAAGAGTGCATCAATAAGGAAGGACCACAGGAAACAGCTACAAGGTCAAATTAGATCAAACTCTGCAAGCTTCCAAATGTAAATGTTAAAGGTAGTGAGCCTTTTTGAATACACTTTACATTCACAATAACTATGCTACAGGTAGTATGAATATTCAACATTATAATATTTTTGCATATGTTTTCTTAATTCTAGGTATTCTTGGATTAAGATTACACTACAGCTCCAGATGCTGCAACGTCTTGTCAATGTGTCACTTTAAAAAGTTTAACCGAGAAGGATATTATTTCTGGCCCATTTTACATCATCAAACATTGTTTCATGAGTCAAATTTTAATCTGTTTTATCTTAGGTCTAAATGTGGACTAGCTGAAGTGGAGAAAAACCTCAGTAAATTAAACAATACAACTCATTTTGAAAAAAATGACTCATTGTTTGGCTCTTTTTTTAGATTAGCCTTTGAAGGACAGAAGTTGGACATTGTCCCAGAGTGAGTAAAAACGTCAACGTCTTATTTAAAATGCCTGTCCACTGACTAAGTACTGTCACGTTCCAGTGTCTCTTTTCGGAGCCAATGTCTCATGAGCTGTGGACTCATCCTGTCTGCTGGGTCCGGGACGAAGAGGTTGGCGCCAGCCCCGGTTTGCTCTGACGGTCCCAGAAAGGAAGGAAGCGTTTGGCTTGGCAGAAATACGTTATTGTTGTCTGAAAGAGGTTATTAATTAGTGGCTGGACAAACACAATTGTACAATAAAGTCTGATAAAGCTGCAGGGTTTGGAAAGAGGGGTGTTTGCGTGACAGTGAGGAGGTTTAATGAACCTTATGCAGAGAGGTTTTAAGAGGTTTTGTACTTGTGTCCAACACAATCAGAGCAAAAGCAAAAGAAAACAATAGTAATCCCAATATTAAATCTGGATCAGTAGCCTAAAAGTCTGTCTCTTTGAGTTGTTTTGGGTTTGGCATTATAAACTTTTAAAAAATTTTATTCACCAATAACTATCAGTCTTGTGGTTGGAGACATTAAATGGGAAATAAAGATTTTGTCATAATTGAACAAAATAGAACACATCTGTTCAAAACATTGCTGAAAAAATTTGATAATTACGCTAAAATAACACTCTCAGCATTTGACTGTTTTGATAAATTGCCTTTAAAATCTCCCTAAAACCCAGTGGAAAGAGTTATTAGTTTTATTGCTTTCTGTTCATGTCCCTACCACTGCTAGAAGAGGACAAACTGAGTCAAGACTAAACAAACTGTCAAGAAGCACATAAATAGTTTTGTTTTAAACAAAAAGACTTGGGACAATTTAAAAAAAGAAAAAAGATTAAATGTCTGCATTTATCATCTGACCTTTGTTCATGGATTTGTTGATAGACCTCTCTCTGCTGCAGGTACAGGCTGTCAAAGGGGTATTACTTCTGTGGGTTTGCCACTTGTGAATCTCATTGTCTCTTACCACTTTTTTATACCTGAAATCTGGACCAAAGTTGATGATTTTGTTTTATTGCATTTATTTTAGTTTGTGTTTATGCATTTTGACAAACGTATTAAGAGATTTAATTTTTTTTTTAAATTGCAAAGCCTCATCGAGTTATATATTTCTGCAGCTCACTAAAGGAGCAATGTAAATCCACAAAGGTGCTGTTGATTTTAGCTCAAAGTACTAGCAAAAGAAATGATAAAAAAATATTTATTCTGAGATAGCAACCTTTTTAATATTTAAACTTTTACACTGCTGGCTGCTGTTCCCAACACAAATGGCTCAGTTTCACTTTTGAATTTGGTTGGATGTTTTTCTAAATAGACCAACAAACACATGTTATGATGAGCAATGAGTAATGTTTTAGTACATTATCACTTGGGCTGAACCAAGCCTTTTTTCCAAATACTGACAGATTGTATAAGAATTAACAATTAACATAAAAACAGTGTCTGACCTCAGTTAGAAATGCTTCATGGTAGACAGGTGTTTTGTTACTAATTTAAGAGATGAAGACGCTGTGACAAAATTAAAACCTGTTATCAACAAAGCTCACTTTTGCAGTCATTTTAAACAAATGATCTCATGACTCGCCTTAAAACCAGGGCTGATGAAGTTTACAGGTTGCAGATGTTTATGACCAATGACACATACATAATCTATCTAAATCGATTTTGTGTAAAGTCTTTGATTGGACCTCACACGCAAAACCCAGCCCCCTAAAAAACACATAAGATGAATAAATAAAAACAAATTAACCCTAAAGTCCAACTGAATAACAGAAATACAAGCAAGATATTTTAATAGAAACTTCATTCTGCTGATGACTTTTGTTTCTGTTTGTGCTCTTCTCCAGCTCCAAACAATAGGCTACACTTTTGAAGATCTTTCTCTTCACATTATTGTTCATGGCTTCTTTGGTGACTATAAATTTTGCAATAGAGTACCATGAGTAGGCAATGGTGGGAACGGCTTTATCAAAATGTCTGGCTCTTTTAGGAGGAACCTAGTATCCCATGATAGCCTGGGGAAGTATCCCAATTCTTTTGTAATCTGGACGAAGAATTAGTCTAGCCCAGAGTTCCAGAGAGAGTCCCCACAGACACAGAAATCCCTCCGGACGCCACTGAACAGACACACAACCAGAGAAATGAAGTCTGGCCCGTTTTAGATCAACTATTACAGCTGGTCTGATGGGATTACTCTCAAGGGTGAAAGGCTATAAATGAATCAAAGTCCACTTTATTTTACCTTTGACAAGTTTGAATAGGGTTAAATAAGTTCATAGAATACTGGGCTTTTCAGAAACAAGCCAATGACCCACAACAGGCCCTGGTTTAAGGCACTGACCCTGCAGCGGCAGCAGCGTTAGCTCCGAGTGAGAGGTCAACTCAAACCCTGTGCTCGGCAGCTGTCGTGTCCTCTGGGAAACGTTCTGATGTAAGCCTAACCGGGTGGTCTGCTCACTGTCCGTCTGTCAGTCACTGCATGCTTTCAATGTCACCACCATTTTTCTTGGAATGAAACATGTTATAAAAAACATTTTATCTCAATCGCAATGGTTTTCCTCCACAGCACCAACATTGTGGCATTTATTACATCAGAGTTATGACATGTAACAATTAATTTCAAATAGGACACAGAGCTTACTTTCTGAACAGAAAGTTTGAATTGGGTAAAGCATTTATCGTGAAACAGATGAGACCAATTGGCACGTTTTTTGTAACCGCAGAATTTTATTATCTTTGCTGAATAATTCTACAACACTTATGCTCAAACCACACAGGAACACAACCAACGAGAACGTATCTGAGATTATGAGCCCAGTATATCCCAGAACTCTGTATTACATCTCAGCTTTTAGGAAATTGCTTTTCTTTCATAACATTTACAACTCTGCATCCAAATAGAGCCAATGGAAGAGAAACGTGTTTGAGCTGGAATGGGGGCAACTAAGGCTGAAGGCTGCAGTCACTCACAACTCCATCTAGTGGTACAAGGTGATATAACAAGCCAAATTTTTCTATAACACTTCAATTTCTTAGGCAAAGTAAATGGTATAATTTAACACTTTTAAATGATAATCAAGTCAATCAATATCCACAAAAACTGCAGTTTGATCTTCACTGAGGCAGTAGAACACACCCACTGACAAAAACAACAGGAACAAGAAAATATAAGAGGATATTTTCCATTTTGAATATGTTTAATCTAGAGAGCAAGGCAACTTCAGGCATTATGGAAAGTTTTTGACAATAAGAAAGTGGAAGAAAACAGCTGTATTTGCTGCTACTTTAGACTAGAGGAGAGAAACTACATAGGACATCCTCAGATTCCATTTTTGAGCTCTTCTTTCTGCCTTTCCACTACAATCAATACAACAGTCCTCAGTTATTCTTCCACAGAAAATAAGCTGGTTTGTGCTTCACAAATGGGACATCAGCTGCAGAGGTTCTCTCCTTCCTGTCTTCCTTGTGTGCCTTCTCCATGCGTGGTTATATCTCTTACACACACACACACACACACACACACACACACACACACACACACACACACACACACACACACACACACACACACACACACACACACACACACACACACACACACACACACAGGAAACAGCAGAGGAGGAAGGACAACAACAAACAGAGCATCCTACTGACCATTACCCACAATAGGACCATTCTACAGCAGTGAACGTCCATGGCCCAGAGGATAGACCAGCCCTGGACAAACACATACTTCCAGAGCAGAAATGTCCCAGACAGATCCCAGGCTGGAACCACAGTCCTATAGAGCCTGACGATGTTGATCAAAGTATTGTCTCCTCTTGTTTCAATAAGCACATAATCACTGTCTGTTGTTATAAAATAGATTAAAATCTATTTTATCTGCTGTAACAAATATCCAGGAGCTATTGAAGAGTGTTTAGAGTAGCACTAAATTCCACTGTAAACAATCGAAAACACAAAGCAAACATGAACCAACAGTGTAGACAGGCAGGGTCCTAGTTTGAAATGCAAAAACAAGCCTTCTAAAATCTTAAATCTTTAACTAAATAGACTGTTATTCATTCATTCATTCATTCATTCACAGTTAATGAGCCAAATCTCATTCTGCTGTTACTGTCTTGTGCTTGTCCTGTTTCTTACTTCAGCCTGCTTCTTGGTAACTGTAATGTAAAATTAATGGCTGTATAAAAAATACATTTGATAGAAGTAATAATATCAAAAACTGTATATTTGAGTATCCCAGAAATTAATAATACATCGGATTTATACATCGCTTTTAGGGGACACAAGGACGCTTTACATACAATACAATTCACAGAAACCCCAAATATGTTTTTATTTTTGCAGTGTATGGACAGTGGGGTTTACTTTTACCACAAAAAAAACTATAATTAATACCGTCTCTTCCAATAAACTTTACGAGAACACTGTTACCACTTGTTCAATTCAGACTCTGTTTATAGATGTCATAATTGTGAATGTATTGGAAAAAGAAAAGATGTTTGTTTTTTAGAGTTTAGAGAAAAAAAACAAGTTACTGACACTTATTGTCTGTTGTGCGCTGAGGAATCCCAGTTCACATGAAGATAGTTAGAATATATGCACATCACATCGGTTAAGACCTTAAATCCAAAATCAAAACCTAATAAACTGAAAAGTATTGCTCACCTTTTGACTATTTTCACTGAAGGAAAAGACGACATGGAGCAAACTTTCCAAGCAGAGAACTGAGCCGTTTATTCTGGGCCAGTCAGTCAAAACTGTTCCTTCTTACTAAGTTTTAATAATGTAGGTGGCCTTTTTGACAGATTCACAGATTTATAAGACTTTCCCAGTTACAAAACTCTTAGCTATTACCCACAGTAGCCTCTCCCTGTCCTGTGGGAGTGTTTGGGTCGTCCTGTAAGAAGAACATTCAGTTTTAACATGAGCTAATGAATGAACCGTTCCACTTGTTTCGTCTCGTTATGTCTTGTCCTTCACGAGGTTGTTTTGTGTCTATTGTTGTCCAGGCACGCACTAAGGCGTTAGAAGGAGGGGGATTTCTTTAACTTTAGTTTTTTTATTTGTGTGAATGAAAACAAGAAGCAGTCCACAGTGCCTCAGATGAAGAACTTGGAAAAGGGCTGTTTGTTTAATCATTCAAGATCCTTGGGGCTCGTTCAAAAAGGAAGTTATTGTGGGATTTCCATCAATCTGGTGTGTCTGCATAATTGGTGATGGTTAAAAGGAATTTAGTTTTTCAACCATATGGCTTTGACTGTTTTATTTTGTCACAGTAACCTGAGAATAAACTAAAAAAATGCAGCAATGGGATGATGAAATTATATGAAACAATAAAAATATCACCTGAAATAATGACTCAAAAGGCTCCTGGGTGGCTCAAGGGATGACTTTTTTTTTATGAAGCGAAGACAAAGACGGGTTTCACGCTGTGGCGTCACTTAGCAAAGCACTTGACCTTACATTTTCCCAGAGGAGGGACAAAAGATTTAAGTGATTCAGGGCAACTCCCAGAAATAACAGCTCAGGGACTACGGGGCACATTTATTGCCCTGTAGATGAATATTATATATGTCAGCTTTTGAAAAAGAAACACTGACAATCTGTCTTTAGTCTTCTTTAACAGTGGACAAGTCACACATACCACACCTCCAGACCTCTGATCGTGATGGGTCACAGGTGGTTGGAGCCTGTCCCAGCTGCTGTGGCCTCGATGGGATATACAATGAACATCCTGAGTTAATCGCAGGGCTAACACTTAGAGACACTGACAGATAACCATATGCACTGACATTCATTTACAATGGGCCATTTAGATTCAACAGTTCACCGTAGACACTGTAATGTTTAATTTATGCTCATGTTACTCTGTTCTGTGTCATGTCCGTCCCTTAAACTGCTGTTATATCAGACGACCACTATCGGTCTCCAAGTTTACCAGAGCAATCTTGTAATCTATGTGTAATGTCTTTTAAACATGTTTTTATTTTGATCTAGTACTGTCATGTCGTGTGTGTCGTTGTGGCTGAAGTGATATTACACATTACTGGAATAAATAAGTGGATATGGACAGAATGACAAATAAAATGATGACGACATTGAGATCCAAGCCGAGACGTAAATCCAGCATGCTGAAGACAAGAGCCATTTTCTTCCATTTGGATTTACTGTTATTATTTATTGCAGAAGATGTAAAATCACTTTGTTAAAGGACAACTGTTTTGGGTTAAGATTCTATGTTGGGCTGCTGTTAACTTATAGTTCGCCTTATAATAGACAGTTCTATCATTTTCAGAAAAATCAAAAAGGTTTGTCATTGTCCATTTGTAAAAAAATTATGTTATATAAGATGGAAATTACAAAAATGTGACAGACACCGCATTTGTCGAAACAGTGTTGCTCGAGTGACATGACCACACCTTAAAAACTCCTCTTCTGTTCATAAATTTACAGGGAATCATCTCCCATTCCCTCTAATCAACACTGTTTTCTCTTATTTAGGATGTGGCCCATGCTAATGAAATACAGGTCTCTCAATACAGTATCTCTTCACTGTCAGACAAATACAGAAAGAGTTACACTGTGGGTTCTGAGCAGATGTTTAGTCACACAACAGACATATGGAGAGGGATGTGGTAATTTCTCATTCAAGGAGGAGTTCAAGGTGTTACTGTGGCTAGAGCCCAGAAAAAAAAGATAATAATAATAAAAAAAAGGTACTTTACACATTTCTAAGAAAGTTTGATGGGAAACAAATGTACAATTCAGTTACATACAGTTCCATGAGTTAATACCAATGGAGCAGGTTACAGTTAGATAGTGACGACCTATGACCTCAAAAGCTGTTGAGATTGATGTGTACAGAACAATTTAATGACAATCATTTCAATCATAACTAATCGAAGGCTCCTTAAGGAATAGGTTTGTCTGTGAAAAGCATTAAAAATGGAGGAAAAGGACAATGTATTCAATCAGAGGAAGACATGACTTCATTAGTGTAGGTCTTTGGGAAGTCGTGGAATCTTTGAAGAAAACCTTCAAAGACCTGGGTCCGTTCATTAGCAGTGACTTTAGACCCAGAGTGTGTGCAGCTGCAGTGAGGCGTAACACACAACTTCATATTGTTCTCAGTCTTTATCAGAAATGACATTCCTCAGTGACGCTTATGTGTTACATGAGACAGACACGGATACTGCCAACTGTGGGAATATCCATAAAAACAGTAATCATTAATATTAATAATTTTGTGGGGAGAAATGTTTAAAACTGATTAAAGGTCATTAAAAAACAGCAGGGTTAGAAAATATTAAAAGGAATGTGTTTAAACTAATAAAATACAATTGCTTATTTTTTTGCTTATTTTTTTACTGTTTTTGATCTTCAGATACATGATTAGATGTAGAAGTGGTGGCATTATTGGAAATTGTTTTGCTTATGGAGCTAAAACCCTCTACCTCTTACATTCATCGCCCACTTTTTGGTCTCTTTTCCTTTAGTAAATGTAAACCTGCGCACTAAAGCTTTATGGGTCTCATCCCTTACACTGACTCGCTGCACTCTGTCAGACCCTCCATTAAAAGTGATGCCTCTGTCCCGGGTCAGACCCTGAGAGCCAGACTGTGGCACTCAATGGCCCCTGAGCCTTCACTCACAATAACATCAGACCTCAGTCTTTTCCGTGAAGCTGGGACAGGCCTGTGATGAGATGTTTATGCATGACGAGGGTAAAAGGTCACATCAAATCTTCTATAAGACCTTCAGAGGGATTTGTATTTTGTTGGCACTCAACTGGGTTTACTCCCGTCATCAAGTCATCTATAAAGAGTTTATACAGAAACATACAGCAGCACTTCAAGTGTCTTTAAAAAAGCAGTAACCCAATTCTGAATGTAGAAGATTTTCACTTTACTGTCCTTTTTAATCAACAAACGCAGGTAACTTGTTACATCTTCTTAGTTACTTCTTTTCTTTAGGTACCATGGTTCATTCAGTTGAAACTTGTGTTAACTATTCTCAAGTATGTCTTTAGCTGATTAAGAGAATGTACAGTATTTCAATTTGGCCTACATATAAAAACTGTTTTAGAAGAGGCCAAGATACTACTTAAAAGTGAGCATTTTACAGATGTGTAATCAGTGACTTGTTTTGAAGAAGACAGCTGACTTTAACAGAGCATCTTGTGCTTTTATTGTCTTCATTTACAGTGAAATATTTCCAAAAGTGGAATAATAATAATGTAGTACTAATAATAATAAAGTCCTTGTAAAGAAGGCAGTATCAAAAGGAGGTCAAATGAGTACAAGCAGAGTTGATAGAGGCTATATTGTTGTATTGGTCTCTAGTCTGGACAATCCTAACAAAAAAAGAATAAAATATTTTTATCCCACTGGCATCAAACCCATCATCCTAATGTTTTCAGAAAGCCTGACCTTGTAGACGTTCTGAGTTGTAAAGCCACAATGTTAGACCAACGTCAGTCAGATTTCTATTTTATATTATATCAATAGTTATGGCAAATATGCATAGCTTTGCAGATGAATTCCTCCAAGGCCTTTTCAGTCCTGACTCACTGACAGACATTCAAACGGATTTAACACACGAAAACTGATCTCCACCCTGAGTCTGTTATGAGTCAAAAGAGGAACAAACGGATTCTGTCCAGTTCATTGGATTTCCTCACCACGGGTCAAAGTCTTCGCCTATCATCTCACAGTGTTGTCATTTACGTAACCCTGCCAACAGACACGCATTATTACAGCGTTAACCATAACCTGACGGAACCTCCGGGGAAATACTTGATTTATGGTTTTCAAAAAGACGAATGCATCATCATGACAGTCTGTGTCCGCCTCAAGGATCCGACAGCACACACAGATCCAGAGACTGAGTTCAAACTAATGTACAGTCTGTGTCAAATCAGGCCGTTCTCTAAGAAGATGTGAGTCATGACCATAAAGAACGAAAAACACATTTCAGCGTAACACAGGGAAAGGATGTAAGACTTGATCAAACGTCTGGCCTGACACTACAATATGAAAAGATCTTCAGGGAAAAGTCTCCACATTTTTGGTTTAACTGATGTTTCAAGTGGCTCTGCATAACTTTTAGTCCATGATTTTGAGAATATATATTTTTGGGCCAAAACAAAAAAAAAAAAAAAAAAAATGGGCGGTGCTCCTTTAAGTTCCTTAAAAATAAAAAAATCTTTTTTCAGCGTGGCATTACATTTGTTATTAAGACAAACTCTTATTTTTTTCACTGCTGGCTGTTTAGTATTGGTTTTCCTCTGTGTTGAACACTTTTGGGTGTTCACAGCAAATATCTGACTTTTTTCTCAATATATTTTCTCCATACCAAAAAAAATTAAACTTTTGTGCCTAAAACAGTTTAAATCTAAAGTGTGGCTACATAAGAAAATGGTTAAATAACAAAATAAAACACATTTAATCCTTAGAAATGTTCACTAATACACAAAAACAAAGATGCGTGCTCTATAAATTATACATCTGTGGAGCGTTACAGAAATATATTGATAGCTCTTATTTCCCAGCTTTAAAGTGACCAGTGAAAGCCACTCCTGTCTCCTGTTCTTTCAGTTTTCTTGACCTAGTGCAGCCCTATTGTTTTGTGTGTCCCGCTCGGCCAGGTGGAAGTCAAGACTTTGGGTCTTTCTAATTGAATTCAGACCCTTTTTTCCATTAGCTCCATGTGTAACTGTGCAGCCTGACAGGTAACCATAACAAAAAAGCTAATCAGAAGCGAAAGTGCGTTTGTGAGTGCTGCAGTGAGGCCAGCTCAGAAACTCACTTTGTACTGGCTGACAGCCATCAGATAAGACATTTTATTTGGAGTTTTTTGTTGATGCTGGACCTGAAATGATGTGTCTATAAAAGCAATCAGTGTGGGCAAACATAAGCTGAAGGCTGCCACTTGCTGCCGATGACTATCTCAGACCAGTGTGGGCCAAATCTGTCAGCTCTGTTTCCAAAGCAGTTTCTGTCGAGCGTGAATGGGTTTAGTCAAAGAGTTTAAAGTGCTGCAGGGTGCGTTCTTAAATGGGTCTCAATAATAACACTACTAAGTTTAGGCCTGATTTAGTCCTTGCTTTAGTCACATGACGTCATGGTTTAGGGCTGGTTTAGTATTGGTTTTAGTCTTAGTTTATTAAATATTTTCATAGTTTTGGCGTTAGTTCCTAAGTTCAGTATGTATTCAGTCTAGATTTGGTCCTAGTAATGGCTTTAAAGAATATAGCTTTTATTATATTTATTATATTATTATGTTTATTGTAGGATTAGTAGGATTAAAGCCCAGTTTAGTCTGGCTAAATTAACCCTGTTCAGTAATGTTTCACCTCATGGTTTAGTTTTGGAATACAGTATAGCCCTATGGTTTTGTCTTGGTTTAAAAGAAATCTTCTGAATGGGAATCCTTTACAATACACTACCCAAAGTCTAATCTCTCATTACATTTGGGAAAAGTGTCTGTCCCCCTCAATTACAGCCTCGGTTTAAGTCACTGAGGTGCTGAGTTTCTGCGGTTTTCCACTTTGTGTTGATGTTTCGTTTTCTCCCACACATCACTCTGCAGCTGGTGATAACAGACCTCTCCACTGCAGGACCAAGACCAGACCGAGTCAGCGGCCCTCAGCAGGAGGACCACGTCCCTAAGACGAAGTATAAGGGTAGTCTGCGATGGTTTATTTACTTATTCATCTAAGACAGGTATATATTTATATAAAACAGGTTTGTTCATTGTATCTGCTCTCCGGAGACAAATAAAAGCATCCGACAGGTGACTGTGAGCACCACACTCTTCTCCAAACTACTGCTGCTGCGCTGCAGTTTAAAATGACACACACAATGACACAATGTGGCAGGAAAACAACCATCTTTCTCTCACAGGGGACAGGAAACAGCAGTCCCACTCACAGATTGGAGCGCAGACCAGTGGGGTGCTCCATAACAGGAAAGGCACGGACAATTGGGGGAGGTTTAATCACGGTTTACTCACAGAGACACTGCACAGACCTCACGAGAACAAGAGGTAGACTATGTAAGAAGGTAATGTCCGGTGCAGCCTTTATTAAACAAGGTGCTTTACGTTTCACAATTGCTTCAAACAGGTTTCCCTCCAAAATGAAAAAAGTGAAACATTAACAAAGCTGTAGTCCTTATTCAGAAATCTTTTCAACCAAAAAACAACTTTAGTTTGGAAAAGCCCTCTGAGTTCAATGATGAATGAAGTAAAATAAAATGTAATCTCTTTGCTGAATAATAAATCATTTTAATTACATCATTGCTTCAATTTAAGGACTACAGGAGATTGTTGGAAACTCACAAAGCACTGTAACCTCTCAATAAATATTGTGCTAAATATCATGAGAAAGTAATGAGACCTGCCATTCATTGTTAAATTGTGAAATATCCACCAGCTGCACTTTGTGATTACAAGATGCTTTATTCTCACCATTTTATGGCAACAAACATTCAAAATGAATTTTAGCTAATGTTTTAATGATTTCCAGGCTCCATCATCAGTGTTACAGAGACAGTGACATAAAGTAACACATAAAGTCTGAGAAAGAGCTGGTTCATTAAAAATGTATCTTTGAATGCAACTCAACAGCTCACAGTTAAGTGTAGTCCTGGTGCCAACTACAGTTAGCTTCTCAGCACATGAGTCTAAATATAAACCCACACAGTCACAGAAGCACATAATCCACATAAGTCACTTTTATAAACTCACCAAAAGTTGTGTCTGGTTGTTGTTTTTCCCGGTTATTCCGCGGGCTTTGGACAGAAGACAGCAGCTGAGGACGGACAGTGGACAGTGGACGGGGTCCCGGTTGAGATGTCACCTGAAGAGCTCTCCTCGTTATAAACAAATGTGCACATGTGCGCAGACAGCACACACAGCCACTCCTTCAGCCCCGGTCCCAGCCGCGGTCCTGTGCTGCGTTCACTTACGGCTAGGAAACTACAAAATGAGTCCATGGCAAAAAGAAAAAAAAAATACAATGCTTTCTTTTGGTTACCACTTAGAAAAAGGCCGAGTGTCTGACAGTCAGTAAGATCAGTTGCAGCAAAATGTGGATATTTAAATCTATAAATGAATGGCTGCTGCTCTGTGGCTGTAAGTACTAATCAAATACTTAACCTAACAACTTATCAGTGCAACACCAGGGATACACAGTTTGAGAACCACTGACAAAGAGGATAAATAAATGTTTATGAATGTAGAAAGTGTCCATTACAATAACAAAGCTGATTATTTCATTTAGCCTCTTAAATGAGTAGTGTGCTGGTATAAATTATAAAAACTCTTTTTATGTTGCCTGTTTCGGCACAATATTTCGATTTTATTCTTAGTTACTGAATAAATCTTCAGTGCTCAAATTTAATAGCCAACAGCAGTTAAATATCCCAGTCCGTGTGATGTCAGTAAAAGCATCTTCAAGGTATTTTGAGCCACAGCGCTCTCTTGTGGCCGTCTTCTGTAAGCACAAGTTTTTTTTTCTTTTCTACTTTCGGTTTTTGTTGTATGGTGTAGTGTTTTTTTGTTGTTGTTTTGTTTTGTTTTTTATGTTAAAAGGTTAGGCAAAAATAAGTTGATTTCAGCCTACAACCTTTCGTTTAATTAAAAAGAGGGTTTTTCTGTGTTCAGAGGGTTTTTCTGTGTTCAGAGGGTTTCTCTGTGTTCAGAGGGTTTTTCTGTGTTCAGAGGGTTTGTCTGTGTTCAGAGGGTTTGTCTGTGTTTTGAGGGTTTGTCTGTGTTCAGAGGGTTTGTCTGTGTTCAGAGGGTTTGTCTGTGTTCAGAGGGTTTGTCTGTGTTCAGAGGGTTTTTCTGTGTTCAGAGGGTTTGTCTGTGTTCAGAGGGTTTGTCTGTGTTTAGAGGGTTTTTCTGTGTTCAGAGGGTTTTTCTGTGTTCAGATGGTTTTTCTGTGTTCAGAGGGTTTTTCTGTGTTCAGAGGGTTTTAATGTGTTCAGAGGGTTTGTCTGTGTTCAGAAGGGTTTGTCTGTGTTCAGAGGGTTCGTCTGTGTTCAGAGGGTTTTTCTGTGTTCAGAGGGTTTGTCTGTGTTCAGAAGGGTTTGTCTGTGTTCAGAGGGTTTTTCTGTGTTCAGAGGGTTTTTCTGTGTTCAGAGGGTTTGTCTGTGTTCAGAGGGTTTGTCTGTGTTCAGAGGGTTTTTCTGTGTTCAGAGGGTTTGTCTGTGTTCAGAGGGTTTGTCTGTGTTCAGAGGGTTTGTCTGTGTTCAGAGGGTTTGTCTGTGTTCAGAGGGTTTTTCTGTGTTCAGAGGGTTTGTCTGTGTTCAGAGGGTTTGTCTGTGTTCAGAGGGTTTTTCTGTGTTCAGAGGGTTTGTCTGTGTTCAGAGGGTTTTTCTGTGTTCAGAGGGTTTGTCTGTGTTCAGAGGGTTTGTCTGTGTTCAGAGGGTTTTTCTGTGTTCAGAGGGTTTGTCTGTGTTCAGAGGGTTTGTCTGTGTTCAGAGGGTGCAAACACTGACTAAACGCTGAATATAGCATGATTTGAATGATGTTTCCATTCTGCTTCTATGTATTTATTTTTATAATCAACCTTTTTTGTCAGATTTATTTGAATTGGTTGAGCTTATCTGTGTTTTATTTTTAAATGTTGTAAATAGCACTTTTCCACCTAGTACACACTCAAAGCCCTTTAGCACCTGTTGTACTGCTTCTTCAAAAAGAGAAAATGACAAATTGACAAAATATTATTATGGAGCACTTTATTGTGAAATACAAATATTGCATACTAAACCATATAATATATAATATATATAATAATACCATATAATGACAGAGGTAGCTGTATAATAGGACAGAATATAAACGGTGGTAGTGTCATGAGGGTAGTTTTAATACAAAGTGATAAAGCACCTTCTCTTTCAGAAGGCACGGCTCTGGGTTTGTTTAAGCAGAAACCTGAGCTGCACTTAAAGCTTTTCTGTAACATACGCCTCAGCTCTGTGCACTCAAAAACGGTGCATAGTGGTGAAAGAAGTGGCCAGTTGTTTCCTGAAGAAATCTTTACAATCTATACATTTTACATTTATAATCACAGCTAAAGCTTTTGGTCTCTAAAGCCCTATACAATTAGCTTCTTGAAAATGAATGTTGAGACTACAATGTCGCCTCATAACCCAGCTTATACACAGACTATGACATTTACTCAACAACAGTTTCAAAAATATTGCTTGATTTATATATATATACTTTGATTTTGCTGATGAGAAAGAGCTTGTTGCACATTGACTGGAAACACACCGTCAAAACTGGAGAAACAAATCAAAAGACAGGCACCTGAATGTATCACACTAGTCCCCTGTAGAGACCACATGTTCATTCACCTTTTACTGACCATTTTATTGTGTTTAAACTGGAAATTGTGGCTTAAAGTAGTTATGATACTGTCACTGAAACGTAAAGTCGGGCTTGAAGATACATTTATTATTATTGCTACTATTATGGCAAATAAAAAAATGAATTTCCTTTAGAGAAGGTGTAAAACCTGGATGTGTTCTCAGTTTACAAAAGTAAGATGACTATATTCAAACACAATGTAGGAGTGTTCAGGAGCTATTTCCCATCATTACATATATTTGAAGTATTAGAAATGATATTAAAACTGATTACACAGTCCACTGGTGTTACTCACGGCTTGTTTACTTGTCTTATAAAATGGAGCAGGCAGAGGGATATTTGGCCGTGTAAACTTTGTTCTCAATGCCATAAATGAAAAAGCTGAAGTCTTTTCCACTGTAGGTGTAGTGTGCGTGAGTGAGGGGCACCAGCTCGATGGTCTGCCGCTGCCGAGACAAAAGAAAAACAAATTATCACAAACAAACAAAGTTTTTCCTTGCTTTAGTTTAGTTTTATTCACAAAAGCTTCACATTAGTGTCTTTTACTTTGGTGAAATGGGACGCCCTCAGAAGCCAATAATACAGCTCATCTGTCACTCACCTGTGCAGTATCAGAAGCCCTTCACTCTTTGTTCCATCTTCAGTTCACCCACAGAGTATTTGTGTGATTAGTTACCTTCGGCCTCTGCAAACCTTCTCCCAAGTCTCTCCTGGTTTTGACCCTTCGCCCACCTCAGAGCCTGCTCCTTTTTGTTTTTATTAAATCTTTTGAAATCCTTTTTCCTAAATTTGGCCTACTTGTGCATTTTTGTTGATTTTCTTTTCTTTTTTTGAGTTTTCCTTGTTTGATATGAAGCGGAATTGCAGATATTGAGGGGACAATGAACTAACATAAACCAGTATTTTCTCTTTTCTAACCAAGACAATTGAGGAAAGTCTATAATTTGGAAACGACTACAGATCTGACAATGAACTATAGTTGTTCTCAAATAGAAGTTTTCTGCTAAATGTCAGTTAAGTGCATTTCATGTAGCTGTCTGTGGAGGTTCTCAGTTTTCCAGGTCATCATACAAAGTACATTTCTTCAAAAGAAGGCATTTGGGCAAAGTTTATTTTGCCAAACTAGATCCAGATTCTTGTGCTGTTCGAAGTGATACATGACCACATTGTTTGCAGATAAGACATTAAATGTGAGGAAAGCTCTTTGGAATAATACAAAAATGCAGTTACAAACCCAAAAGGAAATAGATTAAAGATGCATTGTGCAAGCGTCTGGCAGCATCATTCCACAGATGCATTTCCTGTCCCAAAAATACCTCATCTGTTTTATATCGTGCTATTTGTCAAAAGGTACTGTATAAATAAACAAATGTGGCTAAATCGACACTGTAAGAGGGTTTGGACAAGTGTCTTTGAAAGTACGTTATCTGTTTGAATCGGTTAAGAACAGCAGAAGAAAGTTTGTACCTGTTGCAGGATGCGGCTTGTGGAGCTAAAGCGGTTCATGTGTTCGCCAATTAGTTTTCTGGAAATGTCACAAATTTCCTGGTCAGGGAAACCTTGGATTGGATAAACCTGGGAAAAGATAAGAGGAAAAAGATTTCGTATATGAATGGTGGAAAAAATAACAGGAAGATAAAACTGATAAAATGCTAAGTAAATCTAATTTCTTTACCAGCAGATTCTCATCAACAAAGAACGGGTCTCCTGTCACTTTTTCAAACTTCCTGTCGGGGAATTCAGGCTGACGGTCGGGAATGAAGTCCTCTATGTTGTTTTTCCTGCTCCGAAACAGACAAGTGTTCAACCTTAACAGGCTGCTAGTGATGAGCTCACGAGTGTAAACTGTCTTTTTAGGCCTGACTGCACTGAGATGTGTTCCCTGTGCTTCTCTTGACACCTGACGTAAACAAATACTGTCCACATGAGATTTAAATGTCCTGCTCTGTAAGCAACATTTGAACACATTGATCAAAACAATGTTAAACTTTGTACATACAGAATAACTTCCTTTAAAATAACACTCTTTGCATTTGACTATCAAAGAAAAATATAAATGTATATCCTCATAAAACCCTTAAAGAACTGCCCAGAGTGGACAAACTAAGCACTGCTGGAGGTGAAGCACATACATGTTTCTTTTTCAACACTGAATCCTGCATGGAACATGTTCGAATTAAATAGATTTTTAAAGTGAACGTATGATCTGATTTTTGTCTACTGGGGATTGTTTATAGATACAGTATGTCCCAGGCGAGCTACCGTAGAAAAGGTTTTTCACATGTGTCCCAAGCCATTGAACATTTGGATCACTTTGAATCAGTCTTTGATTACTGAGCGAGTTTGTATGAGTGAAAATAAAAGCTGGAGCATACCATGTCACAGTGAGCTCAATGAAGTGCATCAGGTTCTGGCTGCCGTGACAAACAGTGCAGGTTTTGTAGCCGTGTCCATGACAGGAGATGCACCTCGAGACAAGAAAACAGCTCATATATCAATGTCCATATGGAAAAGAACTGCTTGTATCACAGTCACATGTATTCCTTTAAATAATCCAATTCAACTTTTACAAAGGTCTTATCACTTTTGCAATATTCAACATAGTTCCTCTCTTGAAGCAATGCCAACGTCAATAATAATAATACATCTTCACAGTAGTGCACAGAAGGTTAGTCTTACATTATTTTTATGAAAAATAATACAACAAAGCAAGAGTAAAATCATGAGCTACAGGCGGAACATGCTCTGGCCTTTACAGCTGATTCTAAATCATCAGCTGCACATAATTATGTTCTGCTGTTTAATAATGTCCCATACACAGTGTAGGCTTTGCACATTGTGATTAAAAATATCCAATTCATAATGTTTTGTACAGAAAATCGTATATTTCAAAATGACATATTACATTACATTTCAAACACTTGTAATACTATCTTTCGGCTGGAAACTCATATACATTCTCCTTAAAAACACTCAATTTTGAGTTTAATATTTTGAATGTTTGCTCAGAGCTCTGTGCATTACTTTTTGCGGCCGCGTCCACTGCAGGAAGTACAGCGCTTATTTCTGGACCGTCCATGACCGTGACAGAACAGGCAGCGTTTCTGGAGACAATCATAAATTTAAAAAGTTAAGCACTTTTTATGGACTGCATTTTAAATTTTTGTTGTGTTCAGTCATCACGGGCTAACACTTCTTTCTAGCTCGAATAATTAAAAATATTACTATTGCACAATAATGAGCTTAAACACTTACTAAGACATACATAAAATCACACCATAAATAAAACAGATTGATGTCCCACCATGCCTCTGCCATGACACTGGACACAGCGAGTCCTTCCGCAGCCGTGGCACTTATGGCACATCTGAAAGAAATATTAATAATCTTATTTAGAAACAATATTGTACAAAAAGCCTTTTCATTCTGATGACTTATTAACAATGTGATAAACATTACCTTGACAAAAGAGGAGTGTGGCACGCGGACCTTCACCACCACGTCTGTGTATCTCTGAGGAAGTGACACTGGGATGTCCCACGGAGGAGGGCTCACACCGTACTGAGGACCATCCACTGGCTGGCCTGTTGGAAAATAAAACATTTATAATGACTGCATCCAGCCGGGGAAAGTATTTATAACTCACTTTACTTTTATATTTTTCACTTTGTTATATGTTATATATATATGTATATGTTTTCACAGATGAAAGCTGAAAGAGTCCCTTTACACAAATGTCTTTAGAAATCTGTTTTAGTTTTTCACCTTTGCTAAAACAATGGATCAACCTGGTGCGTGAGACAAAACAAGATGCTCTATGACAGGTTTGCTTTTCTTCATAACATTATAAAAATAGATCATATTTTACCATTTGCCTGGAAATCTAATCGAACACACATAAGTCGGCTTGTGTTTAAAGACAAAAGTTTACCCTTGTAGGGCTCAAACTGCCAGCCGCTGCCTCTGGTTTCGGTGTAGGTCTCCAGTCGGTACTGCAGAGGACAACAGAAGGATCACAGGCGGATTTGACTGATGTTGAACATTTACACATACCCTGTAAACGGTGACGGGTTTGAGATCTTTAAAGGTGAGGTTTCGGGCTGGTTTGGAGCTGTATTTCCATTTTGATTCTGCAAACTTAAGCAGAGCATCTCTGGCCACGTCCTCAGACACTGTGGGAACTCTAGGAACACAAACACATGCACTCACATTTAGGAGACACATTTAATTCAGTTTTTACCCATGCTACATATTTTGTGTTTAATATTATTTCATATAACCTAGTTGAGTTGGCTTTTAATAGATTAGTTTCAGTATGAGCATCAGACAACTGTATGCTTACTCACTGAAGACATATATAACAATGGACCAAGAGATGGATAGATTTAGAATCATATTTTTTTATTTGACAGTTTGTCATTTACAAAACATGGCGTGACTTTCTTTTTTCTTGTTCATTCATTCATTCATTCATTCATTTTTCTTGTATTTGAGGACAACTATCAGAATCTTGTTGTGACCGGGACGAAGGACTGGCTGCCGCAGCTTTAAATTGGTGAGAATAAATAAACAAAGTGTTGTTTGTCATCACTCACCTGACATTGGGCACCAGAGTGTTCCTGTCCTGCTCAGGCTGAGGGGTATAGGCAGGAGGCGGGGGGTACAGTGGGTTATCATCAGCTGGACACATAACAGATAAAATATATGTAAGATTACACATAGATAAAACCAGGAGCGGGAATAATGCACAGCACACCACCTCCTTTGTGCCCAGGGTATCCGTGAATGTCTTCCAACCAGCCAGGAGGGGGCGCCGAGGGGCCCTCTTCAGGTATGTTAGGATCAAATGCACCTGGGAAAGATAATAGTACAAGAAAACACAGTCTATATATACTATTCGCTGAGTTAGCTCGAGAACCGCCCTCAGTCTTAAACCGTGTTTTTTTTAAATCTCACAAAATTAGGAGCCACTTTATCAATTTATCAAAATTAAAAAATAATTAAACTATTTTCTCAAAACTTTGATGCCACATGGTTTATGAACCCTCACATAAACCCCACATTTTCTAATATTTCCACAAAACATATCTACTTTTCAAATGACCAAAATAACGCCAAAAAAAAACCCACAGCAAAGTTGGTTTGTGATTTCTTCAGCATTCTAAAATTTTGATCTTCTAAAAACAATAAAAAACACATGCATAGGTTTATACACTTTACAGTCTTTTAGCGGCTCATACACATACATTGAAATGTCTTTAACTATAAGACAGCTGAATACTGACATACACCTCCAATATTACCGTTTCAACAGAAGGTGAACACTGCGGGTCCATAAGTCTAGTCAGAATAATTGTAGTGTTTTTTTGGGATTTAAAAAGGTGCCATCAAACAATGGGAAAGGATTTACAACATGACAACACGTCGAAGAGGGGAGGACAGTTTTGTGTCAGTGTGGCAGGAAGCGAGGATATGGAGCATTCTTCAGCTGGAGCCAGGAAACACGTCAAAGCCCAGAGCAACACGACGACAGGCTCAGCAGGACACTGTTACATTTCCACGGGTTTACCATCTTTTTACACATTTGGAGGCTGATAAAAAGGAAAAGGCTGGGTACTGTCTTAACTAAAAGTAAAAGGGAATATGGTAAAAGTCCGATCCATCCTTCAAATGTGGCTTTCAATCACTTTAATGTAATCTGAATTGACTTATTACTTATTGTGAAGTTATGCACTGTCTATTAAGCATTCATCTGTGCAATATTAATCTTAGATAACGCTGTAAGCTGTTCTCATGTGACTTCTGTAAATAGAGCAGTCCTCAAAGGCTTTTTCAGAGCAGGAGACTTCTGGAATAATACCATTAGTGCTACACATCACTCAGAGCTTAACTGCTGTGTGCAGTAAATAATGTCAATGCTTTATCTAATCACCACAAAAGCACATTTTTCATCCAATATAGTTCTCAGTCTGGACTGTGGTAATATACCCACTAAAACTTGGAACGGTTGAACAAAGTTTTTTTTTCCACTTAAATGACCTGAAATGGTCAAATAAATAGATCAATAAAACAAATGCAACCTTTGGGACGGTTAGTTTAAAGCCTTGCCGTAAGAAACAGCATTAATTGGTTTAAAAAAAACTGTATTTTATTCACTTTAACAACAGTTACACAACATTACAGAAGCTCCTCCCATAATCCACCAGCAAATACTACTTTTGTGGATGCATGTGCCTTAAGTTAATAGAGCACTCCTCAAAGGTGTGACAGTTGAGTTGCATCATGGGTAGGTTTTGCAAACATGTCTACAGTGTGATCTATAAAGCATTAGAGCAGTTGAATTAGTCACACAGCCTCACAGTCATAAAGACTGACATTAGGTCTTGTTTACTAAAAAAAAGTCAAATATAGGCAGGTTATGTTTTCAAAAAGACAGTCCCACTGAGCCATATACTTGATCAAAAATATGTTGTCCATATTTTTACCTGAGTGTCTCTAATCTGTATTTGAATATTAATAAAAAACATTACTTTACCTTGAGGTTGACACATAACTTTTACCTAGTTTACAATAAGCCACAACTGTCATTCATCTTAATCAAAAGTCAGCAAGAAAATGAACGTGGGCTTATTTTATTAATATTTTCATAATGTTATATAATTTCTGATCTGAATTGTCTCTTCACATTGTGCGAACAGTCAAAGCCCTAAATCAAACTGTGTTGTTAAAGGTTCTGTCATCCATCATTTGGTTTAGCTTTAAGTCAGCCGTAGTTTTGACTTTGTGTAATCAAACGTTTTTGGTCAAAAGGGGTGTGAAGATTTAACAGGTAATCTACTTTCTTATATTGTTTAACTCCTTTGTTTTGTTCCAGTACTATGTCCTAAAAGAGAGTATTTTATCAGTATTATATCATATGAAACATCACTAGTTCAAATCACAGCTTAAACCCCCAAAAATGTGTCTTACAAAAACAGTAGGATTCATTTATTAGGCTGAATAATTAATGATAAGCTACTGATTGGTTAGCCATGTTTTTTCTTATTTAGAATATCCTTTTATGCACGACATCTTGTCTTGTGACGGATAAGAACTAAAAAGCTTGGTTCATCCGATGAATGATGAGCCTAAAAGAAGTCTCTATAAGTCTATTGATTATTACTGTGGGTAATAACACTTCTGTATATAGTCTACATTTGACCTTCTTTCGTTGAGCAGCATCAACAGAAACAATCTAAACTCGACGAGTATAATAGTTTCGATTGAGATATTATTTACTTTTACACAATGGTGGCTTGATTGAAACACTTCCGAGCTATTTAACTCCTGCGTCATGAAAAACCCACAGACTCAAATACGTTCATAGCAGCGTTTCTCATTATGTTTTCTTCAGTCCTGCTGTCTGCTGATAAAAATACAACACAGTCGCTGATTATGTCACGCTGTAGACAATACACTTAGTAGAGGGACAGAAATACAAGCGAGAAGGTGTTTCCCTAAAAGATCTGGCCTGAGATGGGCTCCGAGTGAGAATGGCATTCGTGAGATGGGGACTCATTAGGATCAAAAAATAAAAACAGGGAGCGGGCCTGAGAAAGGAATGTGGTTTAAAAAAAAAATAAAAATGGCTGGAACAATGCCAGGCCTTATTTTCAAATGGGAATAACTGAATTCCACTTAAAAAGCCCTTTTTTGTGACATTTAATTGTGAGTTATTGCGTTATTGCTGCAGAAACCACCATATCTCTGAGTTTTCACTGATTAATCTGTTATTACACGGGTAGTAACAAGACATTATTCCAGGTCGTTAAACTAATTACAAACTTGAGGACAGACAAGATTTTTTTTCTTTTTTTCTTTTTTCTGCAACACTTACACATTATTTTTTTAAACAGCACACTGAGATGCATCCAGCTGTAAACGATACTCTATTACTACAAAGCTTAATGTAAACTGTTGCTATGTTTAGAGAATGACTTCAGTTGCTGATTTATAGCTTGTAAATATAATTTTGTAATATAATCTTTTTTGAACCTGTGTTTGTCGTTGAACATAAAGAAATTACCTTCATAAGAATAAGAAAATGCTTAGTTTTGGAATCAGTGTGTTAGGCCTACCTGTTGTGTTCTACTGGACGCTAATGATATTTACATTATGCATAGTATTTGTAATAAATGTGTTGTTACTAATGTTCAAAACAATATTGTAAGTGGATAATATTACATAGAAGCTCTTAGACTCCAGAAGAGTTCTCAAACTTTTCACACCAAGTACCGCTAAAAGAAAAGTACCAGGATGCAATTGTAATTTCTGTCAAATGTGTTTTATGTTTTCTTTCCACCTCAGATTTTTTTTAATATAACAGTCAAGCTATGGTAATGACAAAATGAACTGAAGTGTAACTTTATAATATTTTAAATGGTTATAAATCTGAGATGCTACGACACCAGCCGAGTTTAGAGCGTCCACAGTGGTCTTTAAGTTGGGTTTATGTTTCTCATGTAATAATTCTATTACTACATAAATGCACAAAGACTATCTGCATCATGTTGTAAGATAAACAGTCTACTTCTTCAGTTTTAAAAGTACTACAATAAACAGAATATATCACTCGTAAAAAATAAAAATAAAAGTTACATTAACTACTGTACTTTTATGTGTGAAAAGTATGTAAAGCTGAATATGTTTATTTATCTGAATATGTTTATCAGAAGTGCGGTAAAAGTGTCACAAATGAAAATACAAAAAACAAGTCTGCAGTTACAGCATCATGGACTTCACGAGTTATTATCTTTGGCACTTGTGATAGAAACAATGATAAAGAATAATGCTCATAGGTCTCAAAGGCTGTGTCCATATATTGTTCTGAATCTGGACAAACAAGAGTGGACTTTAGGTTGGGCTGCACGTGCGGACGTGCGTGTGAGGTCTGCAGCTGAGAAACTCAAGAAAAAACAACTGTTTACTCTTTAAAAGAAAAAAAGACAAGTTTTCACTCACCGAGATCCTCGTCTTTCTCATCCATTTCAGCGCCTTGATGTGGACGTTTGTGAAAAATAAAGCTCAGCACCGTAAACTACAGATGTCAAGTGTCATTACTAAGTTCAGCAGCCAAGACAACTTCCGGTTATAAGTTTCAAAGTAAACCTCACTAAACCTTACCTTTTTATTTTTTTTAAAACCCGGGTCCTCGCCTGAGCGACAATAATGACTTGTATAAGGTCAGGTCACTCAAAAAGGCCAGGTCGAGCCTAATGCTGTGACCCTTGACATTGCGAGACAATAAATTAGTTTTTATTGCAGATTTAATCTGTCAAAATGAATGAAAAGGCTAAACAATCTTCATTCTCGTCTGTCTCCTAAACGTTATATTTTACATCATGTCTTGTGATTTTTCTGAAGTAAACTTAAGTTTATTGAATACAGCCTGTATTGCCTGCTGGGACTGAATAAAGTGCATAAAATAGGCCTGGCCTATAAGAAGAGACAGGTGCAGGTTCCTTTGTATAAATGTATTATTTCATCATATTCTATTTGTAAACCACAATATGTGAACTATAAATAAAACCATATTTGATGAAGCACTTCCTGTTTGGTTGTTCCTTTTGATTTGTGGCTTTACGCAACTTTTGGCCGACGCCCACTTGGCTCTGAAGCGTTTACAGACACACATTCCTCTTTAACATAAAGCAACTGGAGTCTGGAAACACTCCTGTGATGCAGATTATAGCTTCACAGTTGTTTGTAGATTAGAATCTGTGAATTAATGCATTAGTGACTCTGCACTATGATGCTTGATCATGAGAAAATAGCATACATTGATTATGAACGAGTTAAGAGTTGCCTCCAAATGATATTTTTTTTCATCAGATGTAGGCTACCTTGTGTAACACTTTCACCACCAGGCGGCAGTCTTTACCCAAAGTCTTTTCAGGCAGCCCTGCGCAACGAGACTCGGTTCAGACCCGGACTAATTGGTTCAGTTGTGGTTGGATGCTGGGTTTAGAATTGGGTTGGCAGTGATTTAATACTGAGTTTACTCCTAGGTTTAGTCTCGTAACAAGCCAAGTCAAATATAGACCTACCCAAAAGAATGACTGAACCTGTTTGTAATCTTGTGTTTGGAAGCATATTAACTGCCATATGTGATAAAAGCCTTTAGCCTAACTGATAATGGAAAAAATAAATGTACGTACATCACCATTAACTATTTTCCCGCTCAGTTGTCAAAGTTTCGTGCATGATGGGAGGAAACCGCGGGCAGCAGTGCGCGCAGACACAGGTACGTCTCTGTCTCAACGCACAGTGACAGGAAGCGTGAGCGGCAGCCGTGCGCTTTATCTCCGAAGGTCTTGACATTTTGACGTCGTACTCTCATTTTCTCTTTTTGACGCAGCGGTGAAGTTCTCAGTTCTCTCGTACTCTTTTCCTTCCACCATCACCAGTTGGAGAGCTGAAGGCAGAATAAAGGATAAAGAGTGGGAGCAGAGATGGCTTCAGGAGGTTTGGGACTCTCTGGTGGTGGACTGGACCACGACATAAACCAAGAAGAGCTGGACTTTTCAGACCTGTTTCTGTACAACCCTCCAGAAGACTTTCCTGTTGGCCCACACAAAGGTAAGCTCAAGGTGTAGCCTATTCATTATATTTTTTATTTTATTTTTTTTGTTTGCCTACATGTAAAAATATATATATATAATTCAGTGTCATTGATAATGATTTGACTTTAAAATAAGTATTAGTCTTGGGCTGAAGCAATAATAAATCCTAAATCCTACTTTTTTTATGAGCTACAATGAGCTGCCATTAAAAAGTGCCCTCTGAAGCAGACATGTGGTAGGCTGAGGCGCTGTTATGTAATGTAGGTTCACAAGCACAAGTGTCATTCTAAATATAGAGGTTATAAATGGTAACAAGGACCGTGATTGTAATGACTTAACACTTCTGGGGAAATGAACGTAAGATCTTATCTTTGGTAGAACTCAGTCATCTGAAGTTAGTTATGAAAGTAGATGTTACCTCCATTGTCTTTTTTTAATCTAAGTTTACCAAAACGCTAAAAGAGAGAAAAATGCACTCAGGTTTTTTTATTCAGTGCTCTGCCACAGTTTTATAGCCTTAAAGTAGTTGTGCAACATCTAAACTGAGTTGTAGTAAATGAATGGACTCTATGTAGTTCTATAGAGCTTCCATTGCACTTCTCTTATCTGTCCATCTCTCAACCACATTACCCAGAATGCTCACATACATTTCCATGTGCAGTTATGTGTATTTTCTTTCTTTTTTATTTTTAGGTAATTACATAAGGTTAAAGGAAAAGTCTTATTGCTCATGAATTGTGAGTTACTAATAAAGATATTCATATAATAATTTTAAAAGTGTGGAGTGGCATCCAGGGCGTCCGCGCTTTTCCTGCTTGAACCAATGACGAGATGAACCCAGTTTCAGTTTATTTATTTAAAAAAAACGAGTTAATTTATATCCGAACAAACTGCGGTTCATCTATCTGTTCATAAAGGAAATGTGTGTGCACATAACATTACATCTCTCTGACGACACTAATCATTTTTAAGATTGTTTTAGCTTAATATCAAAGCATTATTGACATTATACTCTTTTATTTTTCCTCACAGATGACTCAAGTGTTTTGCTGCAAACCAACACCCAGCCTCCTCTGCTGGTCGTGGACCATCCCACTGCTTATCTCTCCAACTCAAACCAACCCAAGTCCAGCCAGGACCCCTCCTCTGAAAACCAGGTGGTGTTTGACTCACTGGGGCTCACATCTCGACCCAGTACCATCCCAGCTCCCAGCCCCAGGATTGAGATCACTCCTTCAGGAGACTCCCTCAGCTCCCAGAGCCACACCCACAGCCCTGGGCCCAAAGCCTTGGGGGCGTACAGAGAGTGTGTGAGCCCCGCCAGTAGTAATTCTTCCACAGGATGGCCCACAGAAAACTACTCCCCACTGGCTTCACCTTGTGCCTCTCCATCTAACGGTGCTGGATGTGGTGTGGGGATTTCAGCTTTAGACCTCTGTCCAGGACTGCAGGCCATCCAGACCTCATCTGCCCACTCCTCTCCAGGCGGGTCGCCCCACAACAGTATCCCAGATGAAACCTACCTGCTGCCACACCAACCCAACACAGCCCCCTCTCGACCTCACCAGCGCTCACGGTCAGCATCGCCACAAGGCAAACGCTCCTATAACCAGCTCCACTCCTGTCAGGGGGCCACTCCGGTCAAGCAGCGCTCCCGAAGCCCAAGCCCAAGCCCCGTCCCATCGCCCAATGAGCAGCAGGGGTCCTACCACCTCCACGAATACCAGGCGCCGGCCCCAGCTCTGAAGGAGATGCTGGGCAGCCTCAACACTGCTCCAATAGGGATGCCTTCTGCAGTGGCCCAGGCTCCCCACAGGCATGTCCCGAGACAGGACTGTGTCTACGGGGACGGCTACGACTGGGTCCTCGAGCCTGAGAGGACAGTGAGGCCAGAGGTTTGTTAACTTACTTGTTCAATAAAGGCATTATTTACACACACAGTACAAATAATAACTCAACACAAACTCTAAATTCATAGTTCATAAGCTTTTTCCCCGAAGTTAAAGAAAGATTCAAAATAGCTCAACCATTTCAGGATCTTCCAAGATTTTAGGGAAATTGGAAATGTATATTCATGCATGAACAGTCTTAACCTGAAAATGGTTGTAGTATTTTTCATTAAAATTAGGGCTGGCAAATTAATTAATTAACGCAGACAATTGGGCGGGTCCAAGTCCCATTAAATATGCTCAACGAAAGAGAGACTAAGTTAATAAGTTTTAATTAAAAACCTTTTCCTCCGGTCTCCTCTCTCTGTGTCTGTGCATGCGCTCTCAGCCCCTCCCCTTTCCTTCTCACAGATCTTCGCTGTGACAGATGCTCTGCTCGCACTTGACTGTTTGGGCTTAGTTTTGGCCTGCTTTAGCGCTACTTATCGAGAAAGCTGCATTTATTTTGAACTAAAAGTCAACAGTCTGAATGAAGATAGATCAGAAAGACCAGAGGGAGACATGAAGTGTGAACAGTGAACTCTGGGCAGTAACATATGCAACATCCTTCCTAATAACTTATGTATTTAAAATAATATAGAGCCACTACACACAGTGCCATGAGCTACAAGTTGGTAAAACGATGTTTCTGCAGGAAGCTGTTCAGAAACAAAAGAAAAGAGATTTATAAATGGGAACTTGCTGTTGCTCAGAAGGTGCTTGTTGTAATATCCTGATGGTGGCTCTGGACTCGTAACGTAACAAAATTTTTCTAAAACAAAGTAGATAATACGTCAGTGGTTTTATATTTAATCTGATAACATTATTGTTTAATATTTTCACTGCTTCAGTATAAAGAGAATATTTTAAAGCACCTTATTTGTGTTTGCCAAATGTTATTGTACTTTTGTTCATATATTAATTGCGATTAATTTAAAATGCTGGTATATGAACAAAAATACACTTATAAATGTTGATAGTTGCCCAGCACTAAATAAAAGTATTAGTAAATTCAATGCAACCATTGCTCTTTAGGTAAAGTCTGATGCCTTCTATGTGGTCCCCGCAGTTTGGCCGCCTTCTCATCCCACCCACCATGGAGCTTTTAGGTGAGTTGTTTTTAATCAGAAGGACTTTGTACACATTATATTCAAAGATAATGTGATGTATTTTAGGGCTATGCAGGATTAAAGTTGGTGTCTTCAGTTTTCTTGTTTTCTCTTCTGCTTGAAAAACAAAAAGCTAGAAAAAAGACATTAGAACAAAGAGGTACCTACAAATATTTGTTTGAGTCATATCCCCCCCGGCCCTGCAAAAGAAAACTGGTCTCTTTAAAGTCCTTCGGCATTATTTAGTCAGTGAAATCTAGTATATTAATAAATATTTAAAAAGTTGATATATTAATGGTTTATGAATCTTTTTCCTCTTTTGTCTTGTGTGCACTACAGTCTCTCCATGACACCCCTTCCCTCTTTAGAGTGGCCGGTGCCCTCTGAGTCGGGACAGTACAAGCTGCTCATCCAGCAGCATCCCAAGTCTTACCACAGAGCTCACTATGAAACCGAGGGCAGTCGAGGAGCCGTCAAGACGCCCAGTGGGGGGCATCCCGAAATCCAGGTGACATACTAAAACCTTTACGTCATTACATGGCCTGGTGAAAGAAGGTGAAAAAAAAATAGTAAAAGTTTGGATACAGTTTTATTTATCGCCCAGCGACTATGCAAAAACGTAAAACAGGTTCCGTCATTGTAATATTCACACTGTTGTTGAAATAGAGATACTTTATTACACAAGATGGAAATTTAGATTGTGTTTAATAATCCAGATTAATGGAGGCATTTTAGATTTTATTTGATAGTAACAGTGGAGATAGTGTGGTGCAAACTTGACAAACAGAATACATACTCAGGTACAACAGAATAAGAGATGTAAACAGCATTTTTAAGATTACTTCCCAACTCTAAAATCAAATTCCACCTCTGTCACCTCCACCAGCTGCATGGGTACCAGGGCTCCACTCCCCTGAGCCTCCAGGTCTTCATAGGGACGGCAGACGAGAGGCTCCTGAAGCCACATGCTTTTTACCAGGTCCACCGCGTCACCGGGAAGACAGTCACCACGCCCAGTTTGGAACGGATGATCAACGGGACGAAAGTGCTGGAGATACCAATGGAGCCAAAAAACAACATGAAAGTGGTGTAAGTAACAATGTGTTCAACCTCTAACATGGAAAGAACCAGAAAAATTGGTCTGGAAGTAAACAAACCTACATTTATACCCTTTTCCCAGTTAAGTTTGGTTTGCGTGTGTGAGTTATTGTGTTAATATGATGTTATATGTTCAAGTAGCCAGTCTAATCATGTACTACTCATCATCGACCTCTGTGCCACTATTCAGTTTATGCTAGCAATAGTAAAAGAAAAAAAAAATCTAGTGTGAGAAGATTTCTGTTTATTTATCTTTTTGCTCCCCCCATATTGACTCCCCCGTATTTTCAGGATCGACTGTGTGGGCATCTTGAAGTTGAGAAACGCTGACATTGAACTGAGACACGGGGAGACGGACATCGGGCGTAAAAACACTCGAGTGCGGCTGGTGTTTCGAGTCCACATCCCTGAACCCGGAGGACAACTAGTGTCTCTGCAAGTCTGCTCTCAACCAATTGAGTGCTGTGAGGAATCCCTGATGAGACGTAGATTTAAGATTTATAATGCTGTAGTAATACAGCCATACTTTACATGTTTCCCTCTTCATTCAGCCCAGCGTGCTCAGGAGCTGCCCACAGTGGAACGGCAGGACTTGGACAGATGTTCAGTGCTCGGTGGTCAACAAATGGTTTTGACTGGACTGAACTTCACATCGGACTCCAGGGTGATCTTCTCTGAGAGAACACATGGTGAGGAAGAAACACTTTACTCACTGTTATTTCTGTTCAGCTATAATAATCCTGCATCTTACACATCACTAAAAATATGGATTATGGAATATTTCCAGCTATTAAAATGTTCTTCACCTGATATAAAAGTCAAAATAATATATATGAAGCATATACAGGTTTATGTCAGAGATTTGTGCTGACATCACGGCTTACGTTCGTCACACGCTCATTAATGTTTTTGTAAATGACTGTGCACATCAATGGCAAAAACATAACCAGTAATTGCTGCCGTGGTGGCAGGTATTTAAACCTTGTGAGTTGAAAAAGCTTAGAGTTTGAATCGTTTGATAAATATCACACAAATCGACAGTTCACCTTTATTCTTTATTTAGAGTCCCATTAGCTTCCACACAGTGGTCTCCCTGGGGTCCTTAAAACAATATAAACACATACGTATTTCAATATACTATCCTTAAGGGCATATTAAATACAACTCAGAATAAAATTTAAACAAGTGTATCCACACTCATTGCAAACCCTGATAAATCTGAAAGTCGTAATTCTTGTTTATAGTTTTCTACCTGAGTCTGGTGGATGCATTTTGAGCATTTGTTCTGTTGCTGTGTGGATTTCACTATTTTGCTAAAAGCTCTAGTGTTGACAGGGATATTTCTTAAAAAGAAGGAAAAAAAATGACAGTTTATTAAGAATATCGGGCCTTAAAGTGTAAATTTTTATAGTGAGATGGAAACTTTTCTCAGTTACTGTAGAATGAGCCGGCGAATATGAAATGCCTTTAAAGTCTTAATGCTATGTTAATGATAATAAGAAGTGACCTTGTTTGTAAGGTTAGCTGAGAAGTGTCAGCTACATAACACTAGGAATAGGAATAAAACTGGTTATGTTTAATGTTTTTTATATGGCCCGAGAGCATCCTACTAAAATGTGCCTACCCACTCTCATAGTACACATATTGTCAGACTATTTGCATAGCAGCCGTAGAATCAACTTTCAGTGACGCACATCATCATTAATCCCCCACTTGACAGGTCTGTTCTAATCATATATAGAGCTTTTCCGTACGTCTGCCCACTTCTGATTACTGTGAGAACAGGATGAGAATAGTCAGCTGCTTGACTCCCTTTTGCTCGAGGTGTTATGCAGCAGGATGTGGTTAGACGACAGATAAAGATTCAGACACAGAATACAAGCTTTGTGTTTTCTTTTTTTTTTAAGCGTGGGTTGAAAACTGAAACGACAGGTAAAAAGTGAGGAAGGACTTACTTAAGATAGCTTTTTCCACTTCTCAAATATTACTGTGTTTACATTCAGTTACACATTATTATTTTCAGATGGTTCTTTTATTACTCGATCTGATACATAACATTGATGTTAAAGAAAAAAGGTACGCTACGAATCATACAGTACACTTCTGTTAGTTTGCTCTGTAAGGATTCAGTATTAGTATAATTCTTTTACCTGAGGTTTGGTGGGTAATGGCATGTGATACAACAAATAAGCCTTGCAAGTGTCACAAAGTAGCCACGGCTAGTTGCAGCAGCTAAAGTTAACTTGCAGCAACTTGTTTCTAGACCTGCTTTTATTCAAATTTGGAGAGTTTAAATTAATTATTGCGATGTTTAAACAATATTCAGAGATTATTCAAAACACTTACACAGAAAATGTATTGTGTAGAACTAGGGAGACCATACTTTTACCCTAAAAACTTTAATACTTTAATTCAACAGCATCATCTTAACAAATGAAAAATTAAGTTTTGTTTTTAAATCTGTAAACAGTAAAAAAAATGTTAACCTGATCTACAAAACGCAGCATATTCATTTTCATGACTTTTCTCAGGCAGTTGTATTGTATTTACCTGGAGCTTTCTAACAGCCTCGCGCTTAAGAGCGACAGACCTGCGAAACACTCTTTTTCAGTTGGTTAATATTGCCAGGGGTAAATCGAGACGTAAAACCCCTCACTCTCTTTTGTTTTCTGCAAACAAACACTCATGCACATCCATCTTCAGGGAATCACGACATTCAGCATCTAGAGACTCAAGTCTTAAAAAGTAACTGCATGTAACTGTTTAGTGCATAGGAGTGATGATCTCTTATGCACTTATAAACTTGCTGTTTTTTTCCTTCCAGATGGAGAACAAATCTGGGAGGTTGAGGCGACTGTGGACAGAGACAAGACACAAACTGTGAGTTCATTTACTCCTGCACTAAGAACTAAACTGTCTTAAACTGCAGCATCTAGATATAAAATGTATAGGCTACACATAAAAACAATAGAACTTAGATCTAAAACTATATGGGACTGGAAAGTAACGGCACAGATTCCATTCTGTTTGTCTTTTCTGTTCAGAACATGCTGTTTGTAGAGGTCCCTCCGTATCGGGATCGGACCATTTGTCACCCGGTCAAAGTCAACTTCTACGTGATTAACGGGAAGAAGAACATCAGCCAGTTACAACACTTCACCTACACTCCTCGGATAGGTAACATTTACACCATGTTTGTTGTGGCTCTGTGTCTAAAAACAAATGCACTAAAGACTCAAATGGGCAATGAGGGAAAAGTGTCCATTGTTCAAGCAAAGGCATACATTTTGAGTAGATATGTCCAAAGTCTGGGCCAGGGGCAAACTGTGGCACAAGAGGTTTTATGCAGCCCTCAGCTTCTGTGATAAAATGTACTGTTTGTGGCCCCAGCATTAGGACACAAAATACAATTTATTATCAAAACCATTTAAAACCGGATCAAATTCAACTTAAACCTGTTCAAATCCATACAAAAAACTGTTCAGATCCATTTAAAACATGTTCAAATTCAACTAAAACTTGATTAAATCCAACTAAAATCTGTTAAAATCCACCTAAAACTTGTTCAAATCCATACAAAACCTGTTTAGATTAAAACATGTTCAAATCCAACTAAAACTTGATTAAATCCAACTAAAATCTGTTAAAATCCACCTAAAACCCATTCAAATGCAAATAAACATGTTCAAATCCAACTAAACCTATCCTTAGGAAAAATATAAGAGACAGTTGGCCCCTAGAAATGTTCCTCTCATCAAATGTAGCCCTTTTTGCAAAAAGTTTGGACACCCCTGAGTTAGAGAGAAGGGATGACATGGAGATAAAAAACCCTAGTCCCTCTGGTGTATGTGGTATGCACTTGACCAGGTGAGGCTCAGCCTAAAGTAAACCTTACACCTGCAAAGAGTTTCCATTTTTGCCAACCAAGATTGAAATTGACGTTAGAAGAAGAGATGAGCTTTTAAAGCTGTAAGCAGGCTGCAGACGCAAAACAGGTTTCACTTAAGATGGCACATCTTTTTATCTCAAGGGAAAGTCTGCGAGTCCACCCACAGGCATTAATCATTTCTGACTGAAACTTTTAGTTTCACACAAAGTTAGAACATTTAAGGAACCAAAAATCACACTTAGAAGATATTTAGACAAGATACTTAAAGGTGCAACTAGGTTTTCAATACTGTTTAATCACCTCATAATAACTAAACTTGTGTTTAGTCTTTCTTTTCTTTCAACATAACGGTCAAAAGGAGCTCAGAAAGTTTACAGACAACAGCATGTACCTGAAGGGCTGCCAAAAACTACACACACACACTTGAATATAGTTCCCACACAGCATATTAGTAAGCTTTAATCATTCAACAAACTGCTCTGAACAAGAGACCTTAAATGTTTGGGCATACACAACTAGAACAAAGTCTCCTATATGGGTGCTACACAAATATTTAAGTGGACTTAATTGTCTAAATCACATTATTTCTCATTTTTATTCTAGCCATTAAAGCCGAACCAGTCGATGAATACCAGTTTAACTCATACGGCTACTCAGAAAACCACTCTGGGCTCTCAGTGAAGTCTCTGTACCATCACATTGATCTGGACAGCAACCTTCAAACCTTGAATGTCTCTCCTTCATTGTACCACCATTTATCCACTGTGGACCCCAGAGGACATGGGCTACTCCCAGATCCACTGGACACTCAGCAGTTGTTTTACCAATACAGAACCAGCCCATTGCTTTACCACACTGCAAACCAACGCTACAACAACAACAACTCCCCAACAATGGTCTCCACTTCTCCGAATCAGTCCGCTAAAACATCTGTGGCCAAACTGTGTGAAGCTCTTCAAGTGGAAGATGCCTTGGAAGCATGTCCTGTAACAACATTGAGAAACCAGGGTTTTTATCAGACGGTTTTGCCTCTGGGAAAGTCACCACCTTCAAGATACAACCAAGGATGCAGAGCAGAGACAGGCTGTGAGTCCCTTAAACAGATCAACCCAAGAAGAGGCAACCATGAGGCAACAGAGAGGACCACAGTCAAACAAGAGAATATCAGCTATTCTTATCTGGAGGATGGTGAGAAAAAAACAAGATGGTCTCCTAAAAAAAAAGAAATATTTAGGGGAAAAATACAGTTTTCCCCTAAATAGTTCTCAGATTTAGCAGACTAAATATGTTATGATGAGAATGTGAGTGGGTTTTGACACCTTTAGACGTTTCTTTTTATTTAACTACAGTATTTATTTTTAGAGATATGTGGTTTAGTATGGGTTGATTGTGGTTTGCAGATGCATCAATGCACTCTGTAACAGTCTGTGTGCAAACCTTGACTCATGGTTAATAGTGAACTGTTGCGATCACTTTCTTGCTTTTTATATGATTACTCTTTAGAGACATTCAGAGGCTTAAACTTAGATCAATATATCAATTGTATATCAATATAATAACAATAGAAACTCTTACTGAATTGAGTCAGAGTAGAAACAAACTATTGTAGCGTGAGTAAAGTTCTACAGTGAAACAGGAAGTATATTATATAAGCAAATGTGCAAACATCTGTGGTAAAAATGCAGCAATGTTCTTTGTTCTTGTCACAGACATGACTAGACAGAGTTGTTTGCAAACTAACAGTTATAATATTATATAATAATAAGATATATTGGATTATACTAATCAGATTTTGTGTTGATATATGTTTTGAGTTGTAAAGTAGAGTAATACATTTTATACATTTATATTGAAACTGAGACATCTACTGAGGATCATTATAAATGCATTTGGGAATGTTTTCTCAGTGGTTGTACTCTCTTCAACCCTGACACCATACTTTATAAAAAGCATAAATTAATCAGACCAAATATATAATTGTATGAGTAATGTTTTAGTTGTTATGTTTATGTATACTATATTTTTTTCTTGTATTCCAGTGAATGACATCATAAGAAGAGACCTCAAAGATCACAACGGGGAGTAACTGCGGCTTCAGGAAACAAAGCTAATACAAACACAAAGCAAGATTTCATGCATCAAGTGAAGTTTTCTCTTTTTTTTGCTGTTAGAGGCCCAAACAGCAGACCTATATACGACAATGAGGAACATTATTGTCTCTTTGTTTATAAAATTGATTTGTACCATCACTGTTTGATATAATTCTTTTATAAAATAGTATGTATTTGTACTGCCACTATAAGTAAGCTTGATTTTTTTATATAATAAATTCTTTTCCTTCTTTTTTGTTTGATAAAATCCCTTTAATATGTCTTCATTATTTGTAATGTATTGTAACGCAACATAAACGCTTGGTGGCGCCATTTAATTTCAAACCGCGTGCCGTTCCAAGAAGAAGCTATACGTCACTTCCGGAAGCATATTTTTCAGTTTTAGCAGGCTCGGCTAAAGCCATTACATCTTTTGTTCAAAATATTTTTGTAATAAACATTCATTTAATCCGACTTGAGTAATTATTACTTTTAAATAAACGAAGTGGGAAGTACTTCCGTCATTTGTAAGTTTTGATCTTAACATTTTATTCATGCAGTCGTCTAACACTAATGTAATTAGAAGAGCTGCACAAAGAAACTATTAACCAGCAGTTGCTAATGCACTTAGCTAACAGTTGAATAAACAATGAATGTTACATTATGTTATACCTTGCAACGTGTATTTGTCCCACAGCGAGGATTTTTGGAGGTTCAATGACAAAATAATTTACTCGCAAAATTGAGAAAATAAGATCGGCTAGATAAGAATAAAACCCTGCTTTTCAAAGGTAATCAGCAATATCTAAACTTAATTTGCTTCAACTAGAGGTAGATTTTGCAAAATGTGGTTTATCTTGTAGCAACCCCTTTGTTTTTGCCATAATTGTGGTTATTCTTTGCAGAAACATAGCTTGAAATCCTATGTATTATGCTTATCTTTATTTAATGTAAAAAAAAAAAAAGTAGGCGCTGGCTTTGGAAAGTACAACTATTTACTGCAGTAATTACACAGCTCTATTGCATCCTTGTTCCTAAAGCACAAACACATAATTATCTCTCTAAATGATTATTTTTCCCAAATAAATAATGTCTGTTCTGTTGTTTGAACAGACTGACAATTAAACACAGACCCCACAGGAGCAGCACCATGTCTGCAGACCTGGACCTGTCCCCTCCCGAGGTCCCAGAGCCCACTTTTCTGGAGAGTGTACTGCGCTACGGCCTGTTTCTGGGGGCCATCTTCCAACTCATCTGTATCCTGGCTGTGATCATCCCCACGTCAAAAGGCCATGAGCAGGTATTTTTACTAACTACATGTATGTCAAAAAATATATATATTACTGGAAAATAATTAAGCTGTTTGGTTATGTCCTAGTGTGGATGGTGTTTGGGATTTTTCAGATAGTTTATTTTACTTTATACTGTTTTGCTTAAGGATTGCGTTTTGTTGTTCTTGTACGTTAACAGAGAAAGATACTCTTGTATCGCAGCAGCATGATTTTATTCATATAACAAATCAGTAGAGTATAAATGTAAATATTATATATTCCTCCTATACACATTTATGGTTCTATAGTATGTGTATAGCAAAGTTGGCATTAAAGAGGGCTTAATATTTTGTGGGATGCCACCTGTTTCTTTGCTCTGGTCTGTGTTACTTGCAAAATTGTCTCTTTAAGAAATATTATTAAGAATCAAGAGAGTACTTATTTTGATTCTAGTTATTAAGAAAATTTACAAGCGCTTTAAATGAACAATCACAATTTTAAGCAGGTAGCATTTATCTATATTGGTAGATTAGGGGCATGTTATCACAATTATATATAAGCTTGTATCTGGAATTGTAAACTTTGACTGAATAATATGATATGTCAATTTACAGCTTGTGCCCACACCAACTTATAAATGACATGTCAGGGTTTATCCATCTGTAATACAAAGCAACCAGACAGTCTGAAAGACGTTAATTTACCGGTAGGAGTTGGTTACGTCAGCGAAGACAGATCCATTAAGGGGTTACTGTCTCAAAGTCTATAATAACAGCTGTCAGGAGGCATTTATAGACGAGGGCAATTAGGTACACCGTCTAATTACTGTATGTTCAGCTACAACAATTTCTCTCCACATTATAGCAGCATTTTATTCTTTTATTCCAGAGCTATCTGTTTCGATTAGCTTCAGATAGGATTTTAAAATGACATAATGAATTAAGTACTGTAAGAAAAGGCTTGTTTAAACTAGGGCCTGTATATTTATCTCATGTTTTGTTGTAATAACATCACATTTTGGTTTTGTCTTTGCAGGAGGAGACTGAAGCCACTGAGAACAAGACGGCTGCTGAACAAATAAAAAAATCTAAAGGACCCGTGCCACAACTTCGACAGAAACCAAAGAAAGAGAGCAAAAAGAAGCGATAGGCAGCTCTTTTTTTTAAAAAAAACTTCTTTATACTGTATGTCTGATGTTTTGAAGTTTTCTATCATTACAGTAACTACTACAGCAACACTAAAGAGACACTTAACCTTGTTTTTTTTTTTTTTTTTTGTTTAGATGTTTTTGTTTAAATTTAAATAAATAAAAAGTATAATTTTTATAGACTTTATACAGAAAAATTCCATTTAATTAGCATTTTTGTGTGAGAAATGCTTGAAAAAGATTTTTGAAAGGCATTAACACTGCAGTCAACAAATAAATGTAAGAGTTTATAAAATCATGTTCATTTAAAAAAAAAAAACTGTACATTATATTTAATCCTCTGTGGATTAGTACTATCAAACTTTTTGAAAAAGTTTTTGGCCAGTTTACATTTCCACACCTCACGCTCCTAAACCTTGATGCAAGATTGTTTGCTCAAAAAGAAACAAAAGTGAGTTTGTTCTCTCTGGGCTCCTGTAGCAATAGGAATGAATGGGACTAACATTGGGTTTTATAAGCTCTAAATATCTAGTTTTTCAATTTAGAAAAAAAACAGTACACTATTGAACAAGATGTGTTACATTTAGTTCAGTTTTGTCCCATCTGATGTTCAGGTTTTGGCATGGCTTCAGGTTTTTATTTTTGTTGATTCTATTGTGAGGGTTTGAGTCCGACATGCCTGATCCTAACTAACACAAAATGAAAATTATTAAATGTCTTTAGCGCTAAAAAAAAATCAAAACTTATTTAAGGAGAGAAGTAATTTAAATCTGTTGCAGAATCTGGAGAATACAACATTATTCTTTTTATTGGTCAAATACATGACTTTAGGTTGCTGTTTCTGTCACGTCAAAAAAAAAAATGCCTACCCTGGCTTTAATTCTTATTGCATAAGACGTAATTTGTGTGGTGTTGTCGTTTTCTCCGACATCTATGTGGTTCCCTGTGTTTACGGCATCAGTTTTACGCTACACGACGTAAATGTTGCGCGGTGCTGCGTAAACAGCGTAAACCCATCGGCGCTGCCCTCTCGCTTTCCGTCAGTGATGCAGTACACCGTGGTGGTGCCATTCCCCCTACGAGCCACATCTCCTCTACTACACCGCTCCTCCTCCACCGCGACGCCGCTCCGCTGAGCAGGCTCCTTCCCCGTGGGCTGGCTGTTTGTCCGGCCGCCTGTCCACCTCCTCCGGCAGCTGTGGCCCCCGCTCCTCACGCCTGTCCAACCCGGAATGACCTCCTCTCGCCGTCTTTCTGCTGAAATTCCCTAAATGGGCTTCGGAGCTGGGCCGAGGTTTCCACAGCAACTGTCCCTCCGCTTCTCTCACTTCTCTAATGAGGACAGCCGTGCGGATTTAACACGGTTCCTCGCTGCGCGTCTCTGATTTTCTTTTTGGGCTCAACCTCAAGACGCGTCAAAGGTGAGTGTGGCGTTTCAATGTTAAAAATAGAAACGTTCTCAAATTCATGTAGTGTTTCGGGTTTGTCGGAGCGTATTTTCCCACACGACGCGTTACGCACAGTGTATTAGCCCCAGTGCCTTGTATTTCATTGTTGCCCTGGCCATTCAGTCAGTGTTGCTCGCACATTTGGCCAGCGGCTCAGTGCCTGACAGGGCTAAGCGTTACGAGATTTACTACACCCAACAGAAAAGAGAAAGCGTTCAGGGAAAAGCTGGCGTTTTGTCTTTTACACAAGCTCAAATCTTAGGCGAAGACGCACGAAATCGACTGCGCAAAAATATGAGAAAACCAAAAAAACAAACCCTCGACGTTCAAAATGGAGCTGTGAGGAGCACCTGTTTTGGTTCATCAGGCCGCATATGCGCTGTATATGAGCCCATAAGCTACGACACTCCAGCCTGGCGCCCTTTACCTCTGTTCCCATTCACAAATCACAAATCCATGTTTACGACCCAGCATGGACTGTTCTGGGAAAGAAAGGCCTCTCCGTTTTAGCCTGTACGTTTCTTCCTATAGTAAAACACATTTTCCCATCTGCCAGATACTCCTGTGGCAGGGGCGACCACCCCACCCCTGGTGTCTCTGAAAGCAGCTTTGCTCCAAACAACTATCCTATAAATCCCGTGGAAACAGCGTTTTAAATACGTGACTAATCAGCGTAGTTTTGGTGGAGATTTGTTCCAGCTCATTTGCATAAAGTTGTTGGTTCGTTTTGAATGTAAATGAGACCCCAGACTGAGACCAATGCATGATGGGAAACCCCGTGATGGGATTTACCTGTGGATAAACATGACATAGTAAAATGAATAATTATATATATGTGATTAAAATAGATCTGTTGTTTTCTTAAATTACAGAAATAAGCTTTTGAACCATTGTTTTCCCAAGGATTACTATATATATTACGTAAGATTCCACAAATTCCACATTGTTTTCCTGTTGGCATATAATGACAAATGGTGTGTTTACTGGTCAAAATATGATAAGATAATGGATAGGAGCATTTATGTGCAATATGTCCCAAAATCAGGCTTGGCAAAGTGGGGCAATCATTTATTTAGTAGTTAAATTTTGGGTCGACTGAACAACAGATTTAATAAATACACTGTTATTTCCATTCATCTGAAAGAAAATGGCAAACCTTATGCTCTTTTGTGTTTGGTCCAAGATACAGAGAACACATGTATGTATGGATGTATGTATGTATAAATATAAATATGCAGAGTTGATACTAGTTTGATTTATGATGCCTATAAAGTGGAGCAGTGAGTAAAATATGCATTTGTCATTAGTTTAAAAGAGTCCTGTGGATTAGCAGAGTTAATCATTTGCTCGGAGTATGGCACTCCAGGAATGAAATGGCATTCATGTCCCCTTCCTTCCCCACCCTTTGACTGCCTCCACTGAATTAATCATGGCACGGCGGCCCGTTGCTCACAGCTCGGAAAGAGCCACCCGTTTATGATGGACAGAAAACGGAAGTCGGTTTTATCAGCTGAGTGTGACAGTGCCCCTCTCTGCTTCCTTTTGTGTTGTGGCGATGGGGAAACTGTGGAAGTGGGCACTACAATGAACAGAAGCATCATGTACAAAATGTTTACAGTAATGTGCTGTCTTTGTATCAGTAAATCCCTCTCTTAATTCATTTTCACTGTTTTTTTTTTTTTTTCAAAAAGATGGAGAGTATTATAGAAAATGAAAGGGTGGGAACAACTAGAGGGGGAAGTGTTTGGAGAGTTTGTGAAGTGCTAGTAAGATGACTTTAGCCTTGGATTTGGATAATTGGCTCAATTCTTTTTATTTTATTGGATTGGAAATTTGGACATAAAGTTGGGTGAATTGGTGAAGTGAATGTTGTGGAGTATATGTAGCCTATGCCATATTAAACAACACACATTATCCTCTACAGTATATTGTATGTATCATTTTCTTCTCGTGATACATCGTCATAACCTGTTAAAAGGTCATTTTCTTGAAAGGCGTTGTTGTGGCTATAAAAACATGAGGGACTTGTGTGTGCCAAAGTGGGATTATCTCAAACTAAAAGCATCATGAGACATTGATTCATTACAAATTAAATTAAAATGACCACAAACAATGCAATTAATGCACAAAATCCACTTTAGGGCTGACTTTTCACTTCCACAGATATCATGGTGATGTATTGAAAGTTTATGTCTGAGTGATGTATTGTGATAATATTGTTATTCCGGACGGTGTTTTGGAAATTGTGTTGCATAGTAGCATGTGATTCCCCGCCCTAATTCTCTACATACTGTAATAGAGCTGGAGCTGCCGGTACATGTCTCACCCAAACACTGGAAGACGGGCATCACAGGGAATTTCCATATGGTCTTACAGCACTTCATCCTCCGTCAGAGCAATTATAAAGAAGTGCTTTTTCCACATTGGATTTAATTCAAATAACTTACATTGCACATATCATTCACTCAGCCACATCATAAAAATCTATTCAGAATGGAAATGAATACAAATAAAATATTAGTGGACTAGTGCATGGACGTGTAGCTGTTCATGAGTCTGAGTCTGATTCAGTTCCTTCTTTGGAATTGAATCAAGCTATGTTTTTATAAATGTATGTGGCCTGCCGGTGTATCATGTATTCCTGGAGCGTACGGTGGGGTAAGACGGTGATGTTACGGCACATTTCCTCTTGTTTTGATCTACAGGAAGCACTGTCGCCCCCTCCCTCTCCTCCTCCTCTTCCTCTTCTTCCCGCTCCCTACGGCAAACTGTAATTTTCCCTGTTTGAACACAAGCTCGAGCTGCTTCTCTCTGCAGCACAACGGGAACCAACCGTTACTGTCCGTTGTGACTCACCGATGTGTCTCCCGGCCAAATGTTTTCATGGCCCGAGCCGCTAGTGCTCCTCGGGATTAAAAAGTGTAAGGGACACCTTTTTGAATTATTGAAAGATGTGTGAGATCTGTTTATTTCAAAGACAACGATGCAATTTCATAAAACGTACGATTTAAACATGAGTTTGAAAAAGACAGATTAAGCCAAAAGACTATATTGCATCTGTAGTCCCCTGACCTTGATGTTGAAACGGCTTAAAATACACATAACAGCTGAATGTTTAAGAAGAATAATGAACAGAGACAACAAAAGCAGCAGATATCTATAACAAAATACACACGGGTTCACACTAAAAGACAACACTTCCATTACCAGACAATAGTTATTTTAGTGCTGACAAGTGTATATGTTAATCATCCACTGTTTTAACTGTTTAGTGACAGTCAGGAGTTAATTCCATTCTCTAGAGCCTCTCGCAGACCAGTCCGACTGAATGAAAGTGCTTTTCTGCAGCAGAATAACGCAGTGTCCTCTCACAGATCTTCTCGTGAAGTGCTCAGAGCTGGTTCTTGGACTGATGCAATCTGCAGAGGAGCTGAAGCTAAATTGTGTACAGTGTGTTTAAGTGTGCACTCGATAATCACAATCTGCATTAGACTGATGACGGCACTGCCACATAAACACTGCATGTTTGAGATTACTATTCTGGCCGATGAATGAGTGTGCTTTTGTAATGTTTTGCATCATCATACCATAAAAGGAAATCGAAGAAGCTTGTAGTGTATGCCCTTTTTGCATTATCTCAGCTGAATCACACGCACATGACAGATTGAAACTGGTGTGATTAGCTGTAAACTTGATCAATCCGATCAGCAGTAACCGATTACTAAGTGTTGCAAAAAGATACAGGGCTTATTCAGGTCAGTGAGTCTGTAAAATAATAAACTGGCAAAAAAAAAAAAAAAAACAAGGGCCTAAGTGTGACACACAGATGGAAGAAGATGACACATTGGTGGGTCATAGGTGTGGGTTGTTTCAAACAAGTGTTGAGGTTGACCTGTTTTAGAAATCAGCCTCAGTTCAAACACATCAAAGACTTTTTCTACAGAAGACTGCATTTGAGGATGTGGAAAAAGCCCGAGAAACTTGTACCTTTTGAACTGTAAAGTTTTAGTCAACAAAATAAGGTCTTCTATGCATTTCAACAGGTGGTCTATGTTCTTGTGGGTTATGGACTGTTTTTAAAAATGGCTTTATACTAGCGCACAGAGAAGAGGGAAACGGAGCTAAACTACATGGGAGGTGGGGAAAGTCAGAGTAAAGCTGGATTTGACTTTTACTGGTGAGCACTAAAGACATGATGGGTCACATGGCCAGGGTTAATTTGTAAAAATTACCCGGAGAAATCCTGCATTTCTTCTCTTTTAAATGTAAAGGATATATATTTTCCACCATTTATGATTTATTTCATAGTGAAATATGGGAGAGAAATTAAATACAAAAGAAAACGGTCATTAGCTAATTATCCAATAACAAATACTGTCAATATTACAGTTGTGTGTTTTTTTTTTTTTTTATCTTTATTTAGAGCGAGATTTGAATTTGGAATGTGCTTTATCAACTGAGCCCCACTGCAGTTGTTTTTCAAAATACAAATTTAACATAGTAGCATACACGTTCACGATTAGTTTGGGGCTTACACTGAAGTCCTTATACAAACCTTGACTACATTAGCAGAAAAAAAGCTGACATTTATGGGGTCATTGATGAGGAACAGGAGTTGTCGGCCTGTTTTACGAAAATTAGTGTCCTTTCAAATAGTTAGAGCTTGATTGTCTAAACAGCTTTAAGAACCCCAAACCATTGGAAATCTTTCAGTTTTTGTAGTTCAGGCTCAGATGTTTTTGGCATGACTTATATGTTTGATAGAAGAAGTAGATGGAGACGAAAATGAGAGGAAGCAAATGACGCAAACCAGGCCTGTTCCATTTAGGGCCACGCTGATGAGCTAGGTTCTTTACCAGATGAGCCACTGGGGTTCCTCCAAAACAGATTTCTAATGAAACAACCATCCAGTCCATATCTTTAAATGAACATGTCGTGCTGTGTGAGTCAGTCTCTACAAATGAATTCCGCTTTCTGCTAGAGTTAAAATGGGGGCTTATGGTTTGTATATGTTTCGTTACGTAACGTTTTCTTGTGCGCACATCCAAATCCTTACACACAGTCTTATGGTTATATTACTACAATAAAAGGGTTAGGTCCAAAGTTCGACAGAAAGCCACTGACAGTTCTCACACTCTCCACAGTGGTTAGGGTTTGGGTTCATTAATAAGATTATTTAAATGTGTCACTTGGCCTCCTTGGCTTCTGTTACATGCGAGTGCCTTTCAGCTGTTTGCATTTGTTCAGTACAGGGTCTTGTATAGACTTGGTAAGCCTCGGTCAACAGTGACTCAGGGACAGTGATGGATGCACTGTGTGGACACTCCTGTGGTGCTCCTCCAGTCCATTGTGCTTCAGCCGTAAACACCAGAAGAGAGGGATCTTTTTGAATGAAGCCTCTATTTGGCTTGATTTTATAAAAGTCTTTTACATTTTAGTCACAGTCCACATCACGTCACTCCTTTTGATTTCAACTCTGTCTCTGAGATAATTAGAGACTGTGTTCTTGTATTTCCCAGGATGCTGCCGCTAAATGAGAAACAATCCATGATGAACCTTTTCTCACAGTTTTGTGGTGAGTTGAGTTTGTGGATGGGATAAAAAGTGGAGTTCACAGTTCGGGCCCTTACCTCATGTCTCCATGAGTCTTGAAGCGGTTATGTAGGATTTTGGTTCGGTCAAGTGAGAGGAAGTAGTTCTGTGGAGCCTCTAGCCTTACCTATGTGTGGTCTTTGTCCAATATTGTTAAAACCTCCGTAGTGCGAAGGTTTTCATAAAATGCAGGAACATAAGGGTTAGTACGATATGAGTATTTGTAAGCAAAGTTCGATTTTTGGAGAAGCAGAGAGCAACGACAGAGGCTTTGTGTTATGACTGCTTATGTGGCCAACAAACTTTTATTACAATTTATACAACAATGAATTAAAAAAAAAAATTAAAGAATATAATTGGTGCAAAATACGTAAATATTCCTGAAATGTATACATACAATACATAATTATTCATCTTAAACATATTGTATTTGTCCACATTTCTGACTTTTAATTAAGCTAGGCTTGCATTTATTATAGAAATGTCCAGAACTTGTTTCCCCAGCACTTTATAGTCAAGGTGGGGTCCTTAGTAACACTGACCCAACATTTTCACATCCATATTTGTTCACTGAAACACCTGTTTAAAATCCGTTCAAAGGGTTGGGACCCAAAGTATAAGTGATGTGAATGTGTAGGCACAAAAGTTGTAGCTCTAACAATCATTTAGCACTTAAACTGACAAATTTCCTGAATTTGCTTTTTGGTTTGGAAATCAGTTCAGTCTGGGTTTTTATTTCCCGCCGCCCCATCATCCTTCCTCATTTCTCACCTCCCGTTGCTTAGGTGGCTTTTCTTGTCACACAAGCATTGTGTCTTGTTGTTCCCTTCACTTTCTTTTTGTCTGACTGGGGAAAGTACACACTGAACCAAAACTTTTATTGCCTTTCAGTTCACTTCCACCAAAACTTCTTATTCGACCCCTGTCCTGCGTGTTCCTCTTTAAACTAGTGTTGCATTTCCTGTTTTAAAACCATATTAGGAAGGAAAGTGTGAGGTGTAGCTCCAGTGTTAGCTTTTTCAGTTTACATTTACAGTCTTTCAAGGATGTCCTGGTATGTGCAGTGCAAAGAGAAAGAAGCAGTGGGACAGTGAGACATGACTCATTATAAAAGAAGGTAAACATTACAGCTCACTACAGTCTTCCACTCGAATACACAGGTATTGTGTAAAGTGTAAAAATTCATAAACACTCCCAACAAAATGCAACATCCCAATCAGATGAGTTTAATGCACTTAAATATGCAATGTGTAAAAATATGTAGTAGATTAACCTTTTATTTTCAGTAACGTTTAAATTCCTTAAAATAACACTCTTTGCGTTTGTCGTAATGAAACACACATTTACAGCCACATTGACCAAAGTGGAAAGACCCATTACTTCCTGTTTCTACACAAAAGGTCAGATGGACTGCACTGTATAGAGGACTATATAGTGCACTCAATAAGTAATTGGTTTCGGACAATACACAAATATTAGTTTTTTGTTTAAAATGCAGCTGATAATAATAGACTTTGGTAAAAAAAATCACAATTAATATTAATAAGCTTGTCCTAAACATGACTTAAGCCTCAAGAGGAAAGCTCTCAAAGGCCGTCTGTATGATCTAAGTTTCAGAAAACTTTAATTATTTTACATTGTAACAGTTTATTAATAACAATTGATGTAATTTATGTTTCCACAGAAAAACTCGTTTCATTCAAACCTGTTGTGTTCAGTTTAAAGCTCTGAGGGTGCACGTGGCAGAGTGGTTAGCACTCCTGCCTCACAGCAAGAAGGTCGTGAGTTCAAAACCCGGCCGACTCAAATATTCTCGGCCAACTCAAATATTCTCGGCCGACTCCGGTCTTTCTGTGAGGAGTCTGCATGTCCTCCACGTGTTACCGTGGGTTCTCTCCAGGTACTCTGGCTTCCTCCCACCGTCCAAAGACATGTATGTACAGGTTAAATGGCAACTCTAAAGTGTCCCTAGTGAATGAATGTGAGAGTGAAAGGTTGTCTGTCAGTGTTTGTCTCTATATGTCAGCCCTGCGACTAACTGGCCACTGTCCAGGGTGTACCCCGCCTCAGGCCCAAAGCTACTGGGATAGGCTCCAGCCACCCGCGACCCCTAATGGGACAAAGTGGTAGAAAATGAATGAATATTATTAGCTCTCCTCTGACAATTCCCAAAGCATTCGCTTTTGCATCGCTGCTCGCTACTTTCACTAATGCATTGTGGGAAACTGAGTGCACTACATTTCAGTATCTAGACATTCGGACACCACTTCAAAATGGCGTAATCCATAGATAGTGCCACTATAGTGTGTTGAGTCGGACACAGCCTATATCTTACAAATCTGCTGCCATACAGACAAACCGAGCACAGCCAGAAGAGAAGCCCATTTGTGTTTCTTTTTTTGAACAGAATACATGCATAAAGGCTCAGGGCATTTATCAACTAAATAAACTTTTTTTTATTTTGTTTAAAATAAACTCCTGGGTGTGTTCATTAACCACAGTAGCATGGGTAAAAGGGAGGCATTTAAAATTGCAGTCTGAGATTTCACCTAAAACATTACACTGCACCATGTCTGCGCAGGTTCTCAGTCATCCAGGACATCTTGAAGCAAAGGTTTGGTTTCAGAGGAAACTCCTCCCTTTAGAGATTAAGCTCAGCTCTCTTTCCAGTTGAACTCAGAATTGAGAGAGTCTCTTGGAATAGAGACGAAATGTCTTCACCTTGAAAACTTAGTTACTCAAACCTTTGCTTTAATACACTACACCGTTTTATTTAAATTGTGCTTGATCACATATTGGAATCATATTTTCTTATGAAAGAATAATACAGTTGCAGTTTGTTTGAATTAAAAGGTCTTGTACATATATTTGAACCCTTAGGCACTGATGTAGATATTTATCTGTTTCATAAGTTCCTTAGTTACTGCTTCAACTCTCGTGAAACTGATGTTTTCTTTCTGTAAAATGCTGAATATCTATATTTTAATTTACCCTATGCTTTCTGATCAACCCTCCATGACGTATTTTTCTGAAACTCTATTGCTCAATCAAACTTGGTACTCTTCGTTTTTTCTCAGTTCTATTGCTGTCCATCACCCTTGGGTCTCTCTGTGACTCAGTGCAGTGCTGCGGGATACGCTCCCCCCCGGTGTGCCAGATTACATCCTGGCAGGAGTTGAATCAAAGCTTTACATGGTTGTACTTGTGCGCTTGTGATACACACCCGGCAGCGTACACTTCCACACTTCTCCTCTCTGAGAACCCCATACCTGTGTAATTACCTTCTGCATGCATACTACTCTTAAAACACCCACAAGCTGCAGCTGTCCGTGCCGCACAACATCCACCTCCACAGAGTTTCCAGAGTCATTATCCTTTTAATAACAAACATGGGTACAATAGATTAACTGTTAATTAAGAATTTATTACTAAAGGAGAAGTAAGTCCACAGAATTATTGAGAAAGATACAATTTTGTGAACAGACTATTTCTATTTGAACTATTGGATGAATAAATCGTATTAAAGCTATTTGTTTTGTTTTTTTTCCTGTAAATGGTGTTCAGGTCGTGGTAAATGTCAGGGTGAAGACTATGGGCAACAGTTCACTGTGTTCTTGTGTAGACAGAGGACACAGGGCTGTATTTAAGCATGGTGATGAATTACCACATGTTCACGGCACAAAACAAGTTTGCACATATAGATGGTAACGACATGAGCAATAATGAGGCCACATGGCCGTGTACGAAGTATAATTCATTTATTTATGAACAAGAATGCAAATGACTGCTTGTTTTCAGGGTATTTCCTTGTACCATTCTCCAACTTTGTATAACAAATTTAAAAAAAGGATGTCAGCCATTGTAAACAAAGACCACTTACTTTCAAAATAAAAGCTTTGGGCTAAACTGTGAAAAGTTGAAATATTATAATATATAAGCCTACATATTTTCACATTTTGGTGTTTATCAGGTGTCATTTTTAAACTATAGTTACCAGCCTACCATTACACAAAATAAAATTATAATAAATATATGATCTACTCACCAAGAATCTAATTTCACGTTATTTCTATTCTCTGACATTTTGCCAGTTGTGACATGACAGCTCTGTTGTAGGATACATTGAAAACAATCTGGTGGTCAATTTCCTAAAGCCATCTGATGCGTCACTTTTACGTTAGACCTGCATTCATTCATTTACTTCTTTTTAGTCCTGTTAGGGGTCACAATCTTTTGGCTTGATGCGGGGCACACCCTGGACAATGGCCAGTCGAACGAAAACAATAGGCTAGTTATAAGACCATACATTCAATGTTTGATGCTTGACACAGCATCCACAAAAGTCGATCTCTTTAATACCATTTGTAATATAGACTTCGTAATGACACGCCCCGCTTGGCCATCATTGGCTGCAGGTGTGATCACCCAACATTGCTTGGCCTATCTGTGCTGCAGGGAATTTGGTGCAAGAAACACTGATCTAGACTATGTATAGGCTCAATAATGTATAGATATGGTGGTGTGTATATTTTTAGTTGTCGCACTTCATCTCTTGTGCGATATTAATTCTATCGCTGGTTTATAGTTTATGGCATTGTGCCGGTTAATAGCCTAACTATTTTACAGTAAAGTATAAAATAACAGACGCATCAGATGACTTCAGGAAATTGACTACCAGATTTTTATCATTAAATATAGCCTACAACAGAGCTGTCATGTCAGATAATAAAAAAAAAATGAATGAATGTGAAATAATGGGGAATCAGATTCTTGTTGAGCAGATTGTATATTTGTTATGTTTAGATTCTAAAGAACTGACACTGGATTAAAAAACAAACTCATTCACTGAAGCGGTACAGAATGGGCCAAAGTGTCCCCAAAAAGCCTACTATACTACTTTGGAAAGGCTCTACACCAAGATTTATTCTCCTCTTTACATTAATTATTGACAACAATATACTACTGTAATGCTACTACTAATATTCTTAATGCTTAGGCTGCTTCTGCTGCACGGATTGGAAACAAACCCATTTGATTATGTCTTAAGAGAAAAAAATACTTAAAAGTAAAAGATATGTTAGTTTCAGAAAATTTACTTGAGTAAATGTGACTAGTCACTTCCTTGCTCTGGTTAACAACCCTCTGTGTCTTGTCTGTCAGCCTCTGACAAGTGTTGGAAAGACTCCCACAGATGCAGCATGTGTTGAAAAAAGGATGTGAGGCACAACTGTGGCGGGCTGCATGTGTGAGATAGAGCTTTTTTTCCCAAAGCCAGAGGAACAGCTGCTCGGACACAGAACCACTCTGACACCTGCACAACATCCACACACTGGTGTCTGGAAAGTGCTGTATTCACAAAGGAACCAGGCTGTTTCATGTGTCTATGACTGTCTCTGTTTCAGCCTGAAATAGCTGGTCTCACGGTGAGTCACTGCACAATGCCCTGAAGCCAGGACTAGACTTTAGCACCACGACGGTGGAAATGGAAAACACAGGGATAAAGAAGTGTAGAAGTGAGGGCCGTCTCCAAGAGGCTAGGTAACCTATGACTCCAATTAAAAAAAAATTATAATGAAGTATATTTTTTGCTTTTTTTGTGTTCAGTGGTTTTGATGGAGGACAAAGGTTTTAGTAAACATTTAGGCTCCTGTTTGACTTTAAAGAATTGACAGATGTGATTGGTGCAGTTACCTGATTGCCTGGTGTTTGATTGGGAGTTTTGTAAGTCCTCTTGGCACCTTCATATTGAAATAGACTTGTCTTCTGATATTGTAATAAAGTTAATTGTAAATCAAATAAGCTACTTTCTTTTGTATTCATGGTTTATGAAGTTCAGTGCTTTACTTTCCCTTATCATCAATACAAGCTACATAGGCTTTAGCTATGTCTTGTAACTTTTAACCATGTCCTGATGCTCTTTCAGCTCACCATTTAAAGATTTAACACTTCTACAGTTTTATTGTACCTGTGATGTTATTGACTTTAACTTGTGACATGATTAGTAAGGGTTGTTGGCGCTGAGATGAATCTCTTGTGTTTTTTTTGTATTTTATTGAGCATTGCCATGGTCTGACTAAAATTGCTGGGACATCCATTCCTGGTAAGATTATCAATGTTTAGGGGCAAATCCTTGGGTACTTATATGAATGACGCCACAGTTGCTACTATTCTTTTACTGTCAAAAGTCAGCACTACTCTTTGTGGATGTTCTTCTTTGCTTGGTGCAGTATTTTTCTCTTTTATAACAAACTCAACATAACGGCACACTGTGTGACTTGTTGCCTCTTTTCTCCGACCGAGAGAGAGGATGCATTCATTCAGTTTCCAGTAAAAGGGAAGCTGTGCGATAATTACCTGCAGAAGGTGCTTTTGTCCTTGTCAAATCACCAGTGTAGACGCTTTCATTACAGCCCAACGGCCCTTTGTTTAAGGCTTTGTTTTCTTCTATTGATTCGAAACAGATTGAATCAACAGGATAGAAGTGACCTTGGATGCATATGAGTGTGGACAGCCATACTGCGTCCTTCAGTGTTTGCTGAACGGTCCTAACAAAACCTGGACAGGCTCCAAAGTTACGCTGTGGTGTATTTGTAGACAGAGCACACTGCAAACAAGAGTCCTGTTGAGAAAAGGTGAATGGAAATGCGATCACACTTGTTTCTCAGACATATTTTGACACAGGTTTATTTATTTAAAGAATTTGAGAGTTATGTACGGTACATGTTAGTGCCACAGGACATAGACTTCACACAAAATGCTAACGATATCAAGACCAGTGTGTAGTGATACTGACGGGACATAAAAGGTTTAAAAAAGAGAAATCTACTTAATGACTTGGATTATAGTGGCTTTATAATGTATGTCCTTTGTTGAGTTTGTGTGCCTTTTTTTATTTATTTATTTATTTTTTGTTATTTATATAGTGCTTTTCCACCTGGGACTCAACAAAAAGGTTTAATGTCTAGTCTGGATTAGTCCAGGTAAGAGCATAGTCTGACTAAGATGTAAATGTAATGAGTTAAATAGTATTGTGACTAGATGAGGGTGGCACTGTGGAGATTTAATGTTTGGGTTAAATGGAAGTTCCACCCAGTATGCAATACAATAAAAAAAATAGTTTGGTCGAAAAGTTACTTCTGTGCACTGGAACCTCACTCATCCTTTCCTCTCGTCCCAGGTCGGCTCATGGGGGCGGGTAAGAGCAAGCCCAAGGAGCCGGGCCAGCGGTCCATGAGCCTGGACGGCACCATCGGCTCAGGCTCGGACAGCGGGCGCTTCCAGCACCTGGGCCCGGCACAGCAGACCCAGACCCCCAACAGGAGCCCTGCGGTCGGGACAGGCAGACGGGGACACCAGGGGCACAACCAGCACGTCCCAACAAACACTCCTGAGCTGACCCTGTTCGGAGGAGTGGACCACACGGGCACCATCACGTCGCCGCAGAGGGGACCCCTGGCAGGTGAATACTCGCAGCGTATTATAATCTCTACATAAATGTTGCCAGAAATTTGGTGAAACGGTCAAAAAAAAGACATCCAAACTAAGTCGGTGTCGGTTTTCACTGATTCTAGTAAATAAAGCTGTCATTTTTATTAATCATACTTAAAGTTGAGGATATGGTAGATTCAACTTCAAACAAAAAATTCAGATGACCCTGTTTTACTTTTCAACTGTTTAATTTTGACTGGCTTCACAAGCGTCTTAATTAAAAGCTGTTTATCTGCTGTCAGGTGTGTCTGAGTTTTCTGTGACATGAAGGTGTAATGTCTCTAGACAGCCCAGAAGGTCAGGCTAATGTAGCTCCAGCCTGAAGGAGGAGGGCTGCTCCGGTGCAAGTAATGAGCAGATCAATGTTCACCGAGACAGATCCCAGGTTTACTCAGTTCATTATAGAAATATAGGGAAAGAAAAACAGCAGCCATTGTTATAGCTTTGTCCTTCCCAGGTAATCAGTCACGGGTGGTTCGAGCATCGATATTTACTGTTAGGCTTTAGCAAATTATAGCCATCTCTGTTCAGTTTTCCAGAACAATCAGCAATGTCTGTGCCTTCAGTCCACAATGTCCACTACACAATAAAAATCTGTGTCTTTTTATTGTATGTTTTATATGCACCATTAGCCACAGCAAAAATAAATAACTTACTTGCTACACCCAGTCCAATACATTCTATTTAAATGAAAAAGAGGTCATTAATACCACATTGTTTTCCTCTAAAATATTGGTCTGGTCTTTTAAGCAAATGTTTTATTCTTTAGAAAATGCTGTAGTCTGCTCAGAAATGTAGCAGTAGTTATCCATTACAATTAAAGCAATGGGTAGATATAACATTTGTTTGTCAAAAATCACATTCTGAATAATGGTTACAGTAGGTGTGTGTCATATGGTTTAAATACTGTTACTGTGCACTGTTGCTGCAAAGAAAATAAGTAAATGTGAATGTTATGGAGAAGGCCATAAAAATGTTTTTAGGGTTGGTCTTTCTGAGATCAAAGTTGGGGCCAGTGAAAGAGAGATTCCGAATGTAGACACTGATGTCTCATTTTTTTGGCCTTTTTGTCTTTAAAAATCTGACAGTAGACAGGAAACAGAGTGAGAGAGGGGGCATACATCAGACTGAATGATCAGCTGAAGGTTTATGTGCAGCTGAAGAACCTGAGTTTATTGAAAAGCTTTAAATATGTAATGTGAATTTACTGTAAAAGTCTAATTTAATCTCAGAATTCTGACTCTTTTCTGACTAACACATTTTTTTCTTGGCCCTAACTATACAATGTGTTGTCTTTCATTACTTTCTTCTCTAAAATGATATTTCTGTGCTCGTGTGTGGTTTGTTGCAGGAGGCGTCACTACCTTCGTGGCACTTTATGACTATGAATCACGGACCGTCTCTGATCTGACCTTTAGGAAAGGCGACAGGCTCCAGATTGTCAACAACACGTAAGAAACTACAATCGTCCGTGTGTTTCTGCTGCTGCACATTCACAAATATGTTAATGAATTTACCGACGACATGTGAGAGTCTGAATATGAGACAGTCTCTGCAGCGGATCCAGACATGAAGATCCACCATCTGTCGTCTCAGACTCCATTCAGCTAATCATTTGCGCGACAGTTGTCATCATAGTCTTTAAAGCGATTATTGCGGCAACACTTACACTTAAATGACCTCCTCTGCACTGATCTATGAAAACAGCTGAAGAACCAGTCCATTTAAGCCAAAGAGTGAGCTTTTTTATGTGTTTTTTTTTTTTAAGCTACCTTTTGTAACAAAGAGCATGTGGAGGTCGTAAAGTCAGAACAATGGTGTTTTCTCGTTTGTTTTTTATGAGATCTTTCCATAACTTTCTGCCATATGTCTGCTGATGTTTATTTTTTTAGTATGGGCTACAAAGTGGGGCTGAAAATGCAGTTGAGTCAGACTTTACAACAACATTTTTTTGGTTTGGATGTTCCAGTACCACTCTTTACAATAATTAAACTAAACACTACTTTTCAGATCCGTGACAGTTTTTGAGCCTCTTCATAATTCCAATGTTACATTTTATCATCTTCATCCGCCAGGAAATATCTCCAAACAGTGCTATATAGAGAAAAAATGAAACCATAACTCATTCTGAAACGAATAATGTCAGTTATTCATCAAATATTGGTATCAGAATCTGATTAACCTGACTCTGTCTTTATATCTACACTTTGAAACATCATGGAGGGCCACATTAAAAATCCCATAACGTGCCATAACCTTAATCAGACCAAATGCTATGACACTAGAAGTCATGTCTCATGTTAAATCACATGTTTTATTGCTTCTTAATAATGTTTTCCACTTTCTTATCAAAGTCTAGTGGGTCTGGAGCCCCACTCCTTCAGCCTTTGTTCCACCAGAGCCAATTATAATTGTTCATCTGAACTGAGGAGAAGTGGAACTAGTCTCGGTGTACATTTGTCCCGCCCCCTAGAAATCAAACTCTGACCGAGAGGGACCAGACTAATTCTTCTGTACGGACTAGAAAAAGCGCATTTAGGGGTTGCTATATCATTATATTAATGTTGGGGTTGTCTGGAGGCTGATGACCTGACAGTAATTGCCAGTATTAAAACGTCTTGTACTCGTACTTACTCGACCTCCCCCTTATTTTTTCTCATTTCTCTTTTTAGTCAATAAATATAAAAGTAAATATTTTGCTTCCTTCAAAATAAATCATTTGAAAAAGCTTCATTAAAAACTGCCCTGAAATCTCTGAGTGGTTCATAAACGAAAATACCCGGAATCTGTGAGAACATCCTTACAAATAACTCTTTAAAAAGAGAAAATGATTTCACTATTTCTTAAACCTTATTGAGTCGGTTTTGTTAGAATATCTCCCCTGCATTTTGAACCCAGTCCCACGGTGAACCCTGCTCCTGCGCTCTCTCCTGTCGGTGCTGCTGCTGCTCGCCTTGTTGTGCTTCCTGCAGTGTTTTGATGTGTCTGCTGTGTCTGTTATCTCTCCCTTCTCTTTTCTTTCTCATGCTCCATGGTTTCTCTCAGGAAAAAGTACAGCTTCAGGTCAGTAATACTTAATGCAGTACACATCTTAACACAACCTTTTGTTCCCAGTCTACTTTTGATCTGTTGCATGAGTTTTTTTTCTTGCAATTGTTTTGGAGTAAGACATATACCTTTTTATATAGAGCTATACGTTCTGTAAAGTGGGAAAAAAAAAAGGCTGTGTTTGCCTGCCCATTTCCTCATGGTTTACTTCATGTCCTTGTGTGCACTTTGGGGTGGAAGTTTTTCTTTTTCTTTTTCTAGTTTTTTTGGGGGTATTGGGACATTTTAACCACTGTTAAATGTTTTCTTTAGGTATAGAAATTACTTTTATGACCACAATATCAAAGACAATTGTGCTAATATTGTGTATATTTATTGCCAATGTTATAAAATTATCCTTTTTTTTTTTGTTTGGTTGTCCAGTTTGTTTGCGTATACATTGACTTTCTGGGTCGTGAGTTTCTTGCTATGTATGAAGTAATTTTCTCTTTAATAAGCTCACTATATAATGCGTTTAAGTCATTTAAATAGCAACAAACAGACTCTTTTTGTTCACAAACATTTGCTACAAACACTGACACTTGTATCAGTCACTTTCACATTTCTAATGTAAATATAAATGGTATAATTAACATAAGCTACCATCCTAATTATCTTAAATTCAAAATAAGGGCATATAACAGCTTTAGCTCTAGAATCAGTAAAGACGTGAATGAAAATTATTAAGGTACTCAAATGTTCTAAAAGGTGCCTGATGTCTTAACCAGAGGGACATTCAGAACATGTGACAAAATGCACCTGCCACTATTTTAGTTATCATGAATAATCATGAACTTTAACACCAGGCTTATTCTCTTTTGTGTGGTTTCTCTTAAATACAATGTTTTTAGAAACAAACTGAACTCCCTGCTCAGTTAAAAGCAGTGTTTAATCCCTTGTCTGTTCTTTTTTTTGTCCCAGAGAAGGCGACTGGTGGCTGGCGCGCTCCCTCACGACCGGAGAAAGCGGCTACATCCCCAGCAACTACGTCGCTCCGTCCGACTCCATCCAAGCAGAAGAGTACTCTATCCTTTCTCTTCTTTCAGACTTTTTTCTACAAAGTTGAAAGCCCCAGTTGGTGCAGTCAATAAGAGCTTTTCACTGATCTTATTCTCTCTGGCCCACTTTGGCAGGTGGTATTTTGGGAAGATCACTCGGCGCGACTCTGAGCGGCTGCTTTTGAACGTTCAGAACAGACGAGGGACCTTCTTGGTGAGAGAGAGTGAGACGACCAAAGGTAAGAGATGTTTATATGAAGCTCTAAGGGCTACACTGCAGATATCATTTAGATCACGGATGGTGGCACATAAGGAAATATCAAGAACCTGACATCTATTCATGTATGTTCTCTTATCAGCTGTTTAGTTTTATTAATATTGACAGTGTTGTTTCAATCCCAGTTTGTCTAGGCTCTTCACAAATTAATAATATCATATACTGTATTTTAGCATAATTTTTTTTTTCTTTCTTTTAAAGTTATTTGTTATCCCAGGCACATTTTGTTCCTTGTTTTTATTAGTGATATTTGGCTTCCTTTATCTCTTTTCTTATGGTCTTGTTGTCTTGTTGTCTTGAATTTCATGTTTTTGGCAGCCAGAAATAAAAACTCGGCTCCTTGAGTACTCTATTCAATGTAGTTTTTGGCAGAGGTAGAAATCTGGGGCTCCCTTTGACCACAACTTTATAAAAAAAAGTTCTGTGTAGCCAAAGTCTACACAACCAGGCATTAAAGGCATAGTGCTAAAAAGACTAACACTTTTTTTTTAAGCTAAAAGTATTCTTAAAACTACACCTATTTTCTTTTTGATGAGTTATGTATTTTCTTTTTTTTTGAGCTGTTTTGCTGTGTTTTTAAGACTTATTCAGTGTTGAATTTACACTTTTCTTTTTCATTTACGGCCATAAAACCTTCTACTAACCTCCTTTTTATTAAAGCTATCTGTGATTGGCCAAAACCTCCAACCCGAGGTAAAAATTCTCCTATTAAAGTCCTTAATAATAATAATAATAATAATAATAATATCAGATATAGTTTGTTTGGGTTTAAATCGGATAAAAAAGAGATGTTTATTTAATGTGGACTGTTATGTCACCACTGCAGAAGGAAGTGGTACGTACAAGAGTAGGGCAGAATTTTTCTACATTAAGTTAGAAATTATGTCATTACGTGACTCATTTCAACGTGACACAAATATATTATTTTGAATGAAGTTTGATCTTTTACAGATTAACAAGTCATTAAACAAGCGCATTGTTTTTCCTGTTTATTTTGGATGTGCTGTGTTTTTACTTTTACAGACATTAATTGGTGTTTTTATAAAGGTCATAATACAATATTTAACCAGCTTTGAATTGATTCAGAATTATCCTAAATAACATGAAGAGCATTGTGCTGCATATTAACAAATGCAAACTACTGATGGCTTTTTAAATCTGAACAGAGGAAATGATGACACTTCCCAAGTCTCTCTTTAGGGACTAGATTTGAAAGAAGCTGCTAATTAACTCGTTTGCCTTTTTCTGACACAGCCTTGTGGCGCTCGGTCTACGTGTTTTGGGGCTTGTGGCAGCTTCTTCTGCAAAACACCAGTGTAACATGTCCCTGTGACGTAGCAGGGGTCTTCTGGGGGTTATTTTGAAGGAATAAAACGAGAGGGAAAGAGGTAAATAAGGCTCGTGAATGGATCGGGGTGAATTACTGTCAGAACTAGGTCAAGCTCTTTGGGTGCTGAGATTCCCTGTGGCTGTAAGGCTAAGAGAAAGTGAGAACGGAGCGAGGGGAGCAGGAAAGTGGGAGATGTGATCGGAGCGAGGGGGGAGGAGCTCTGGCAGGAGGTGAGTGGGCCTTAGGGGGCCATCTGTATTAGATGTCAGAGATGTCAGGCACAGACGAGGGCTCACATGTCGGTCTGATCTGTGGAGCCGAGGCGAGAGACGAGATGTGACCCATTTCAGAGAAAAACACGAAAACCTTTTGTATCAGAAGTCAATGAAGTAAAGGAAGGAAGGGGTTTTCTCACACTTCTTTGAATGGAGTTACATAATACTGTGAACATAGTAATAGTTCGAAAAGGATAGGACAGAAAAAGAAATACAAACCAAATAAATGCTTTTTAATCAGCAAATAGAGTAGAATTTAGTGAATTTAAATAGTTCTACCGGCCGTTGAGTGACATTTTTAAGTCTGTTTTTTTGTCTAATCAATATCCGCTCATATTTGTTGTCCTGTCGTTTTTAATGTTGCCTACACTGTAGACATAATTCTTTTCTGCAAGTAACACAAACCAATATAACTTTTTTTTTCTTATTTTTATGATTATTTTTTTGAAACCAAGTAAATAATATTCCTTTTACAAATGTTCATTACAGAACATGTCACTTCTATAGTTGCTGTAGCCCCTCCCACTTTCTGGTGGTACACGGGGAGGGTTGTCCTGCATGGTGAAATGTACAGGGGGTCATTCGGGGGCTTTCCCTTTCACAGCTGCTGGGACGCCCCACAGAGCAGCTGTTGCCTGCTCAGAAGAACCCCAGTTCCATAACTCTGACCTGTTCGCGTCGTCTGCTGTTGTCTGTCGTCCACAGGGGCCTATTGCCTGTCGGTGCTGGATTACGACAACACCAAGGGCCTCAACGTCAAACATTACAAGATCAGGAAGTTGGACAGCGGCGGATTCTACATTACGTCCCGCACTCAGTTCACCAGCCTCCAGCAGCTAGTCTTCCACTACCGCAGTCAGTAAAGACACACATGCAAACATAGGCTACTGTATGAAACATGCAATCATCAACCCTCCTAATCTTTTATTTCACAATGAGTCGCTGCACATTTAATTAAAGCCAGAATTTCTTTCTTTTCAATTAATTTTGAACTTAAGTAGGCAATAATTGAACTGATAGCCTTTGAATTACAGATGCGGCTGTAGTATATTGGCCAAAATTGAATAATCGGAGATAAAATTGGATAAAGTAAAAGACTGTTCTGGTATTACAATCATTTTTAAACCAGATATTTGGGTTGTAAATACCAATGGTATTCAGATGTCTCCAGTCTTCTTTTATGTAGCAGTTTGTTGGAAATATATAAAATAAATATTGAAACAAAGATCTGCCTTTTGTTAAAACCTTTTCTACATTATGTCCTGGATGATTAAAAACCTCCACAAAAAAAAGGATTTTGTTGAACCTGGTGGTAGAGCCTTAAAATGTGCATAAATGTTTTTCCAGCCTCATGTTTCATTTACTGGTATAGCTGCCCTAAACCTTAAACCTGCCCCACTCTTGTCGCTCCAACAGAGCACTCCGACGGGCTGTGCCACGCTCTTTCAGACGTATGTCCAGTGACCAAACCTCAGACCCAAGGACTGGCCCGGGACGCCTGGGAGATCCCCAGAGAGTCGCTGCGGCTCGACCTTAAACTGGGACAGGGATGTTTTGGAGAAGTCTGGATGGGTAAGAACAGCTCACCACTGACTGGACGCAGCCTAAAGAAATTACAGATAAAATACTTCAAAATGACTTGTTGAGCATGAGCAGTACAAGAAACTTGAATGACATTTTGATTTTTCCAGGAACATGGAACGGGACGACGCAGGTGGCCATCAAGACCCTGAAACCCGGCACCATGTCTCCAGAGGCCTTCCTTCAGGAGGCGCAGGTCATGAAAAAGCTCAGGCACGAGAAGCTGGTGCAGCTGTACGCGGTGGTGTCTGAGGAGCCCATTTACATTGTGACAGAGTTTATGAGCCAAGGTAACAATAGCAATAACTTCTATCTAATAACATGGCAACTGTGTGCTGCTTGTTGCAAGATTTAATTCTATAAATTTGTCGTTGTTTGTGCTTTAAAGGTAGCTTGTTAGACTTCCTAAAGGGAGATGCAGGAAAGATGCTTCGTCTGCCTCAGTTAGTCGACATGGCAGCTCAGGTAAGAATGACTAATGTTTGTAATGAGCTGAAGACCAGAGCACTACACTTATAGAACGCCCTGTGCTGTGTGTCCAGATTGCAGCCGGAATGGCCTACGTGGAGCGGATGAACTACGTGCATCGAGACCTGCGAGCTGCCAACATCCTGGTGGGAGACAGCCTGGTGTGTAAAGTGGCGGACTTCGGTTTGGCACGACTCATTGAGGACAATGAGTACACCGCACGACAGGGTGAGTCCACACTTCCCCTTTCCACAAAAAAAATGAATTTTTAAATTTTGGCTTATGTACACTTATAGGAAATGGAAAATATGCTTCCATTTTTAATAATTGAAATCAAATATATATACGGTGCATTTGTCTCAGGTCAGGTTCACAATCTTACATTTGTATTGGGATCACTAATATATTTCAAGGTGGCATGTTGATTTAAGAGTCTTATTCTCACTGCGCCTTGGACTGGTCACAATAACGAGCCACTTAAAAATTCAGTTCCACACAACCTTCCTTGTGTGGAACTTCCTTCCGTCCTTAAATTTAATTAATTAATGGTTTAAAATAGAGACGCATTATCCTCAGTATAACAGATTTTTTTTTCTTAACCATAATTTGTTCTGAACAGGGGCCAAGTTCCCGATTAAATGGACGGCACCAGAGGCAGCTCTTTACGGACGTTTCACCATCAAGTCAGACGTCTGGTCCTTTGGAGTTCTTCTGACGGAACTGGCAACGAAAGGCAGGGTCCCATATCCAGGTAAGATGTCTTGGCAGCAAGAACTAATGCTTTAATATTGCCTTATTAAGTATTATAGTGTGTACTAAAGACTAGTCAGTTAAGCAAATGTGGTTTCAGTTATTGTCATAAAGAATAAATCAAGACTGACCTATACCACAACGAATTTATCTGCTTCATCAAGTTGTTTATCATCAAGTTGTTTATCCTTATTATTATTGTTATGTTTCATTGGTTTTATTTTTATTTGTTCAATATCAGGTTAACTATAGGTTCACTACAGGTTACCCACAAAAAAAATATACACAATCTTGTCCAGGTCTAAACATAAATGGCACAGGGTTTTACATTTGTTCAAGTCCTAGTTCTTTTAAAGTCTAGTCTAAAATTTACACTCCTTTTTATTCTCACCCATACTGAACTATGTTAATGGACTTTAAAGTCCATTAAAGTCCTAGTCTCGCACGATCTTGCCACACTTGTTCTTGGTTTGTTTGTTCTTCATGACATTCATTGTCTCTAATGTCCTGTCTGCAGGGATGGTGAACCGCGAGGTGCTGGAACAGGTGGAGCGCGGCTACAGGATGCCCCCTCCCTTAGAGTGCCCCTGCTCCTTACACGAGCTCATGTTGAACTGTTGGAGGACAGATCCAGAGGAGAGACCTACATTTGAGTATCTGCAGGGCTTCCTTGAGGACTACTTCACCTCCACTGAGCCCCAGTATCAGCCCGGGGAAAACCTATAGACTCCCAACACTGGACGTCCCGGTACGATGTGCACTAACCTCAGAGGATCAGAGTCTGGGAAACTCCTCTGTGGAAGTAAGACAGAGACACGCAGAAGTCCTCTCTGTGCCATAAAGAAACTATGACCGAGAACCTTCCTGAAGCACCTCTATTTTGTCGTGACAGTGTGGAGTTGCTACAGAATCGAGGCTTTAAAAATGGAGGTATTGGAAAAGGCTACATGTGTGCGGGTATGTTTTTCGAGAGGTGTGGTTGCTGTGGAAGCAAACCAAATCAGGACGGAAAGATGGGGCAAGCAGGGGAAATATTCTCCCTTTGCAGCAGGTCAAAAGTCAAAGGTCATGCCTCAGTTTGGTTTCTTTCCACGTGCAGCTGAAGAGCACTGCCACCGCGGCTCAAGCCTCTCTACTTCTCAGTCTCTGTCTGATTTTAGAGCATTTCTCTACAGTTTTTTCTCAAGTGCTGCTTCTTCAAAGTTTCTCTCTGCATCTTGACAATACGTTTCCTGTGGTTTATGTTTTGTTCAGTGACAGACAACGGTTACAACAGTTACTTTTTCTTCTGTAATGTTTAACAGGCATGACAACTATTCATCTGGTGCCGGAGTAATTGTACCAAAAGGCTTGAATGTGAGGCCTTTCTCTCTCTCCCCTGTTCAGAGCCTGTATCTTTGACATATGCTGGAAATTAAAATGATTTTGAGGAGGTTTTGTTTTGGAGGGGTTTTTTTTTGTTTTTTTGGATTGACATTAATTTAACTGGAAATTACACTGAAATTAGCACTGCAGTGGCACTGAAGAGTAGTCAGACACGTTATCAGCTCAGCTCCTGGGAGCCATTAGTTTCATGTAACATTCATTTGAGCTACTCAGAGGCTGTCTATACTTGAGCCTAAAAGCCTTGATTTTTGTTTTTCATGCCAAACACACCTTTCTTTAAAGCTGTTTATGTATATACTCTTTAAATTGTTTCTGCTCTTTATCTGGTACTATATCTCAAAAATCCTGCTTTTTTAATTTTTATTTATGTCTGAATAGATAAACTGGTACTACATTACAAGTCTACACAAATGAATGGTTTGTAATTGGATAAAGCAACACTACGTTACTGTTCAGGATGTGTCCCGACAAATACGCAACCGCAAACTGAAATGTGGCTGTTGTGTCTAAAAATATCCAATGAGTCAAAGTGTAAAGAGTTGTGTTGATTTGAAAACTTATATGTGATGGTTGTGTGCAAAGAATTGAGTTTGCTGAATATCTTAAACTGAGTATAAAGTCCTTAGGAGGGGTTATTTTTTTAATTTTTATGTTCATTCATTCATTCATTTTCTACCGCTTAGTCCCAATAGCAGTCATGTGACTAGAGCCTATCCCAGCGGCTTTGGGCCTGAGGCGGGGTACACCTTGGACAGTGACATTAGACATAGACACTGACAGAAAACCCTTTACTCTAACATTCATTCATTACAAACATCTCAGAGTCACCAATCGACCTAAACATGCATGTCTTTGGGAGGAAGCTGGAGTACCCGGAGAGAACCCACGGTAACACGGGGGGAACATGTAGGATGTTTGAGTGGGCCGGGGTTTGAACTCACGACCTTCTTTCATGTGAGGAAGAAGCGCTAACCCTTTTGCCACGTGCATGTGACCTTTTAAGATGTGAGGCTAAACTGTTTCAACCATTGTCGTTTGACACTCCTGTGCCACAGATAGGAGGTTGTTGGATCGATTGAACCCACAATGGCTCGTATGTTTGGAGTTAACACCCTTAGGTTCTCGTGCAGGATTCAAATCCAGTTTCTTCCCACTGTCCACAGACATGTTGAATCAGAAATTGTCCAAAGTGAGTGAAAGTACGTTTAAATGGTTGTTTCTCGTTGTCTAGCTCCACATGTTTGACCTTTAATACTGTTTTTTTTTTCCAAGTCAAACCCCTAAATTGTCATGATAGGAATAAAAAATCAATTACCTTCAAGACTAAACCGTAAAGCTTGGCAACCCTTGACCACATTCATTAAAGCGAATAAGAGCCTGGTTAGCGTTCGTGACTCACAGCAAAAAGGCCATGGGTTGAGGGATCGATCAGTTGTCTTTTATTGTGGAATTAGCATGTCCTTCCTGTGCTACTATGGGTTCTCTTCCTCTAACCATCTAAAGACGTGTGCAGGTGAACTGGTGACTGTAAATCGCCCGTAGTGACTGTATGCGAGTTTAAATAGTTGTCTGTCCCCTTTTAGTGTTGGCCCTAAAATGAACCACATTGTACCCCATCTCATTCCCAAATCAGATGGGAAATGCTTCAGCAACCTGTTCTATAAACCGTTTATATGAGTAGACTTTTAAAGCAATTAAAGCATTTCCTGTTGATATTCAAAAGCATCCCGTTTATTTCTCGCCTCTCACAACATATGCAACCAGGCTGCCCCATTGAAACTGTAAACCTTCAGTCAGGTAACCTTAATAATACTGTGTTTCTGTGATTTTAATCCAGTTAGCATGCTTTTGTGCCGTTCTTCTCTTAACCATTGGACAAGGTTTGTATTTATTCTGTACTTTTACATGGTTGGGGTGAGGAGAAGGGTTCATCGTTCCACCTAGAGTTTAGTTTTTTCCACTGACTTTAATTCTCACTGTACATAATGTAGCTGTGTGGGTCGGGTTCGTATCATGCACCACTTTAACCAACGACAGGTGGGTTTGTTGGGTTTTGCACTCATTTCATGAGGTTTAAGTTTAAACAAAAGTCAAAACAAATTCCAACCCCACATAATGAGCCATACAGCAAGATGAATCTTAGTAATCATTGCCCTCTGAAATTTATTAACCGTGATACAATGGAGACTAATTACTAATGTGGAAGCGGCGACGTTTACAGTTGGGGCTGTGATCGGATCAAAAATGACAAAGATGTAAATAGTATCTTAAACAAATGACTGTGACTATCATGTAATTTGTTTGTATATATTTTTCTTTTCTTTTTTTTCTTTCAAATGCCTTCACACTGAGGTTTTTGTAGTTCATGCCGGCTCTCAAAACGTTTTACAATAATGGGCAACTTTTCATGTTCATAATTAGTTAGAAAGGGGATATTCATGAATTCAAAAGTTCTTGCAACCTGTTAAAGAAGAGAAATAAGTGAGTTGTTGCTTGTTAAATAGTGTGTCCACACTTAGTTTGACCTCATTTCTTGAAGGTCACTTTGATGTAGGCTCACTATTTGGCAAGCAACAAGTCTCTTTTTCTTTTTTTGTCAAATGGAAATAGATAATTACTTGCAGACATTTAAAGAACCAATTTGTAAACTGTTTACGAACACTTTAAGGGGCTTCTTTTGTAAAGTAGTAATGGTTTCAGATGCTAAGTTTAAATTGGGGCTAAATCAACAATTTTGTAAACCTCCACCTTTTTGGCTCTTGAACTTGCAAACAAAGTACTTAAAAATGAGCTCATCACACGTTTATTTCAGAAACTGTTACTCAGTTTGCGTTCCTTGTTTAGTCGGGAATTACCCACTTGTTTATGACACACACTGAACGCCTCCAAGTCACCGGGACAATGTGGAAGTGGCTTTACTCATGACGACTGAGTAACATCAAAACATTCTGTGCCATAAAAAGAAGTGTTTTTTTTTATTATTTGTTTCAACCTATTATTTATTTTTTGATAAGTTTTTGGAAATCTATGCAGTTTCGCTCTGGCATTCCTGCAACTTTATGGCCATTTTGTTTCTAAAAGTCAAACACATTTGTTCTAAACAGAAGGTGTGAGCATTTTGTAAGGACTTCTTTTGTTTTTATGTAACGGGACTGAAAATGGATAATGTGCCACTTTATGTTGATCTTTAAATGTGCAATAAATTATATTTCAAATGTGTTTTGATAAGAGTGAGTGCTAGTGTGGGTGCTGTCCTTGACCTAATGTCTAACTCAGGATAAAGGATTCATCCAGTTGAGTGCTGAACAGGTTGAAACCTTTGAAGAGATGAAGATGAGACATGAATATGAATACTAGCCACATTTTCAGGGATATTAGGACCATAAAGGAACAACATATTGTTTTTATTTATTGTTGGTATGTGTTATTTAAGTTTTATTTGCAGCTTCACTTTGTTACAGTTAAAGTGGAACACAAATTAATCAATATTATTCAATGATCCAGAATAAGGTCCTTTTACTGTTTCTACAAGTGGCCAGTGTGGACAATCCTAGCCTTGCTGGAAAATTACATCTAAGTGTAGTCTATTGTATATTTTTTAATACACAATTCTGCATTGAGTTTAAGGATTAAATTTTTTTACTTTGATGTCAATCTCATCCGATTTCACCACAAGACGCAGCCGACAACTACACGCTGCACCTTTAAGTACCTTTTGACCCTCTTTACCTCAATGGATACTGAGGCAAGAAAAACATAAGGTCACAAAAATCATATTCGACGACTGGAAAACATTTGGAAACAGGACGGCACACTTTCTAAAATGATGAGAAGTAGATGTAGTGGCAAAATTAATTTACGTACTATATTCGATCATATGTCTCGATCAGACCTTAAGCTTGCAATATTTGTCAAATGTCAGTAAAATTTTATTTAGGACTAATGCTACAATGTCCCAAAAAACATGAGACATAACATTATAAACATCCTTTGCCTCAAAAACGTTAAACCATTGAGGCCTGGTCCTAAATATATTTCTGTAGACTGTGTGATCCACCAAGACACAGATCCTTTAAGTCCTGGAAGTTTAGTTGGAGGTCACCATTAATAGAGTTTTTGTTCTGCACATGACCCTTTTCTTCCACTCGCTGATCAATCAAGTTGCTAAAATATTTTTTTTCCATTTGCTCATATTATGTCTTTTCCTGCGACAGGCGCCGTGGGAATAAAACAATCATTGTCACTTGCCATTGATATGATGCTATAATGCTGATGGCTCTTTCTGAGGAGTATTAGGAGTAGTCACAAATTTCGGATGTTGTGGGATTTCCTAAGGCCATCTTTAAAATTGTCACAGTCAAACAAACAAAAAACAAAGCTTATATTGAGGAACTATGCAGCTTCTCAAAGCCATTGTTGCAATGGAAACCTCATAAATGTCGCAAACTGTGGCTCATCCAGAGGTGGGTAGAGGAGCCTACAGTTGTACTTAAGTAAGATTAGTGTTGGTTAAAAGACTTCTCAAGTACTGAGGAGAAAAAGAAAAAAAAAACAGTTACAAAAAACAAATTAAAACACAAGAAACACAAATTTTCACATAAAGCTTTTTAAACCATTGCCTACAGTAGGTCACACTGCTTTACAGCTGTCCTTTTGCTCTGTGTGTGAGCGAAACTGTTGAAACAGTCATGTGGTAGATCCACCTGCGGCATCTCTCATTAAAGCACAGAATGTGAAGAATTATGAGTAAAACAAAAAACAAAAGTAACTGGTCGAGTGTAGCCCAATGTAACTGAGTAAGAGTAGCATTACTTTTTCATAAATCTACTCAATTAAAGTAACTGTAAGGAGTAAATGTAATCTATACAGCACCTCTGAGTTCATGAACATCGGTTTAAGTGACCGTTGCTCCCTCTGTGAGATCTGTGGGAGAAATTTAAGATTGCAAACCCTTGTAATGTTCCTTTCTACAGCTACACTTACAGTATCCCTGTAGGGACCTGGTGTTATCGATGGATAAACCCAGTAGAAATTAGTCAGACGATCAACTTTAAACAATTTGATGTGGGTGGTGGGCAAAAGAAATGATTCATTCAGTTGGGTGCTGGATCACAAGTGTGCCATGTGGTATGAATGTAATTAGAGCCACATTTAAAACACATTTTGAGGAATGTTAAGACTGGCCAGGGATAATATATTGTTTTTATTACAGTTTTTACAGTACAGTCAAGCTATGCAACCAAATGTCTACCTCAACGCTCCATGAAGTTGTAGCTGTTGCCTTTACAAACCTTTACAACCTTGACAAAAGCAAATAATGTTACTATGAGGGGATTATTCTCATATTATTCAACAGCTACAGCTACTTTATGTAAACGGGTTTTTGAGTTCAAAAGTAAAATGAATTCTGCAGCTGAAATAACTTTGGTCACAAGGGGGCAGTGTTGGTCAGCAGAACCAAGGACACACAAAGCAGCAGATTGTACTTCATCTGCTGCATTGGCCTCCACTGACCACCATTAACCTTTGCCTGTCGTCTGTAGACAGTTGGATGAATGGCACGCCCATTAACCCCCTCATGGCTCTGCACTCAGGGGTTAAATGTCCTGGCATAGGGCAGTTATTTCTCTCCTGGGCTTTATGTCACAGTCCAGATCCAGTGAAATCTCCTGCAGCTGTTAATCCAGCACAGATGAGTTTCCTCTAAAGTCTATTGGTTTAAATCAGTGACCACGAGGAGCCAATCAGCAGCTGACGTCCACCCTCTTATTAGGATACTCTTTCTGTTTTGTAGCAGTATTAGAAGGAATATCATCTGAACATAGTATACTAACTGTTTTTCATAAATCAACATGTTCTAAATAGTTTAAAGGAGCAGTAAGTATTGTTTTTTATATATATATATTATTATGGTAACATAAGTAGCTCTATATTAAGACAAACTTTAATGCTCAGTTACTAATATGTTGTCTCAGTTTCAAACAAATAGATAATTATTCATATAAACTGTAACTTGTCCCTCTTTCACCCAGTAACAACTAAAAACCCCTTAAACAGGCTGTGCGCTGTGTTCACAGTTTTGAACTGTGGCGGACAAAAACTAGCAATGGTTAAACTATATATTATGACTCTACACAAGCCATATAGATGTTCATTAAGTTTGTCTTCAGTGGTTTGTTGCTTGTTTTTGATGTGCCTCTCAATGTAATTTCTTTGTTTAGTGACAAAAACTATAAAAAAAAAATAGCAAGTTAAATAGTACACTTTATTGTCCCCCGAAGGAACATCTATTTTCTGCATTTAACCTTTACCAGTGTCGCTACAACAACCTGTCAGAGGCAGTGGGCAACAGCTGAGCAGCTGGTGAATATTTCCTGATCTTGAACCAGTGTCTTGGCTTTGGTTTCTGACGGGTACACCCAGAAAAAACCCATCTGTCCAGTGAGAACATGAAAACTCCACAAAGAAAGGCCTCAACTGTTTTTGGTAGTTGCAGGTGTATTTTCTTGTGACCAAAAGCAAAGTTTCTATTGTCCAGGGGCCTACTTATTCTACTATACTAAAATTATATTTAAGACGAGATAACTTTGTTTCTGTCACACAAATTACAACAAAAAGTATTCTCAATGCCCACAATGGCAACAGTCTCTTAGCCTTGTTTCAGTTTTAGGTTCATGAAAATGCTTTAAGTTATGTTTCAAACCTTCAGAGCCATCAGCAGATAATTGTTTTGTGTATAAAGAGCAGGTAACAGTGTTTTTTATTCTTTCTTTTCTTCACATGTCTGGATCTGCACAGATATAAAAGTCATGAAAACCCCAGATCTGTGTGGCTTATGGCTGGTTTTCCCATCTGCGTAGAGCCCGAGTGCGAGTCATTTATCTCCGTTATCCAGACAGTGTCAGAGCTCCATCTGTGAAAACAGTAAACACTGACTCACTCTGTGTCAGGGACTGCATTCAGACGAGAGACGGGAAAGAGAGGGAGCTGCATACGTTTTGTTTTCATCACAGCAACAGGATCGTGGCGGTAACTTACTGACAATAGAACTGTTCTGTGTTTTTTTTTCTCCCTTGTTTAGCTATTCCACAGTTTCTATTCATGACTTAGAAAGAGTAACAAGAACATAGATTTCTTTTGTCTGATGCCATTTAATAGGACTATCCAGACACAGAATACAACTCTTATTCAGCCTGATAGGTTATACCCCACTAGTAGAACATTGAACCGCTCAGACCCGTTCATTTTTTATTTTTTAACTAAACTTCTAAACCTTGTTCCAGAGCTGTGGGACAACCAACTCTCGACTGTTTAAAAAAAGTCTCTGGACCACCAACAACAAGAAGCAACTGGACCGGATGTATGTTTCTGATCATCAAAGTCCTTACGTACGACAATACATCTTTAAAGATGTTAATAAAAAAAAATTAAAAAAGGAACAAACAAGAATAGTTAACAGCTACACTTGTTTAAAGTAATGAAGAGACAGCAGTGGATCATATCTAGAGTTGGTTTGTAAAATCAAGTACCATGATGCGAGCAGGAACCGTCAGATCGTCAGGTTGAAGTGTTGAGTGTCATCCGCAAAGCAGTGATAGGAAAAGCCATGCTTCTGAATGACTGACCCGAGGGATGTCATGTATATGGACAAGAGAAGCGGTCCAAGCACTGAGCCCTGTGGCCCCCCAGTATTGAGATGTTGGGACTCAGAGACCTAGTCTCTCTAGGATACTCATAAATAATGGAACTGAGGGAGACGTAGTATAATTCCAATGGTATAGCTGGCACTTAAATACCAGTACTATTGTCAAAAGGAAACAAAAATGGCTTTTCTTTTTATGTAAATTAAGAAAAATTACATTGAACAAATCTTTGTTGCCCTGCTGAAAGTCTTACCAGCTCAATGACTGCATGGTTTGGAAATGTAACTTCTCTAGTTTCCAGTTCTGGAGGACATCTACAATACCAGACTTCTGTCACACACTTTACAGATTGTTAATAAGACAACGAACAACCTGTGAGTGATTTTTTTAACTCACTTTAGGGAAACAATATTGCTCTATTAAGTGCACTACTTAGCGCCACAATAAAAGTTTCTTTCCCCGTTTCCCCGAGCTGTGACGAGTCTGAACACATTCTTGTAAACCTCACACTAGCACTTTCCAACCGCTGACTCTATAAGTACGTGTGTTTGTGTGGTTCCTTGTTTACACTCACCTGCTAATCATCCAACAATCACCACCACCAGGATAAGAATATTGTTCTGTCATGACTAGTGGTGCTTACACAATGCAAGCTCTTTTGAAATATTTGAACTTTCATTAGACTTACCTGCATTTTCTTCCATCTTTCCAGTGACTTCCAGTTCCTGTTTTCCTGTTATGGCTCCTCAGAGAAAAATTTATTTTGACAATACAAAAGTTATTAAAGTCTTAAACATTAATAGCAATGTTTGTAACTTAATGGTGTTTATTAATGTAGGATGAATGGTTTGTAAATAATGAATATTATTTTATTAATACTTAATAATGGTTAGTACTAGTTATTATAGTGTTACCCAATATTTTCTCATTTGCTGCAGTCACCATTTTGTGCCTTTAGGGGGCAGTGTAATATGCTTCAGTTCTTTCTTTAAAAATGAAGATATCAAAGTTGTTGGCTGCTCCACTACAAGAAAAACAACTCCTTATTTTGAACAGTGGCATGTTGCAGCAGAACGAGATCCGACGTTTAATTTCTCTGCTCAGATCTCTCCTGTTTCCCTCCCAGTTCCTTCCTGTCTCTCTTTACACAACCTCCACTGCTGCGTTTGAAGGCACAACTTTCCTCCAGGAGGTGGAAACTGATCCACATGTTCTCCGTCATCGGCCCACTTCAAACACAAGACAGATCACTCGGCTAAACGTACGAGCCATCCGTTCATTTTCTCCCTCTTTGGCCCGTGCTAATGACTCTGCCAGACCCTGTGTGCAGTGAGAAACAGGAGAGTTGAGTTTGATATCAGAGATGAGCAGGTGTGCAGGCGTTAATCAGTCTTTTCTTTTGTTGTGGAATTTTGTTCGCATTGGGTTTCCCTGCCAAGTTGCCACAGGTTATGGAGCGCATTGTGGCATGAAGTTGTAGCTGTTAGTGATATCAAGTCGCTTTGGCAAGAGTGAGAAGAAAAAAAACCTACACCTGGGGCTCGGCCCTGACTTGTGCTGGGGCCGTTTTGCTTCGCATGAACTGCTTTAGTGTTTTAGAGTATTTTGATGTTGAAAGAAGAGAGGATTTTATCAGTTTGGTGCAGGTTTACCTCACAACTTCACCTTGGTTATGGAGGTTTGTTTGCGATAATGCGTCTGTTGCTAGGCAGCTGTCTCTTTTATGTTGCAGGATGTTTGTGGCAAAGATGAATGTGTTCAGCCGCATTTCCAAGAGTCCCACAAGTGTTCTGTTCAATGCATCAACACATTTCTCCTCCTGTTTTTTTACTTTCCAATGGTGTTTTTCTGTTGTGTTTTGTTCCTTTCTATTCTTCCAAATTACGACTAATAAATCCTCCCCTTTTGTCTGCTCGCCTCCCCTCGCAAACATTTGGGCTTTCCCTCTTTCACTCCCTTTTTTATCTTCAACAGGACCTTAACTAAGAGCAGTTTCACAAGGGCCCCTGATGTAGGAGGGCCGTGAAAGGGATTTACAGTGACTTATTGAAAAGTGTAAACATGGCAAAGACATTAAACATTGCTATATGAGACTATCTCTGTCTAGATCAGTGGTTTACAGTCCGTCAGAAGATTCAAATGAGGCTGAATTTCAGGTTGTAGCAATTATTATTTTCAAACGTCCAAAGCAGCAGTGTGTGTCTTTTGTCAAGGTATGAAGTATGTTTGACCTCTGACCTCTTACATTTCTGTTAAAATTTGCTATGGTGATGTCAAACATGTCTCTTGGCGTAAGGCATAGTACTTGGTCTTACCACTAAAGTGCTCTATATTGTAAATACTATTAACGTTTTTTGCATAGTCTGAACTTGAACATAAATGCAGTACACCCAAAGTTACCCACAATGCATTGTGAGAAGTGCAATGGTATCTAGGTGGTCCAAATAGATAATAAAGCTTCATGAGTTGCCTGTAGGAGAACAGCCCAATGTGTCTTTAAGCTGGACACGTCTGATGGAAATGAGTTACAGGCACAAGTTCGATCTTCAACTTAATACTAATAGAACTTGTAATTTATTATACTATTAAGTTAAGCAAAAATATAATCACTATCAGTTTCAATTTCAGGCCTCACTGAAAGACGTTTTGCTTTTCAATCACAGACTCACATCTTGCTTCTACATTCATGTTTCGGGCCTTTCTGAGAGGGTCCGCTCTTTCGCCTGCTCCCTTCTGTGTTATCCATCATCCTCTATTGGTCCATTCATCACACGCTCCGGACCCTATTGGTTCATTCATCAAGCGGCCCCACAGCTGCAGCAGTGAGCAGGAATGTACTACCTCTGTGTGGACCCTAATGCTGCCCGGCACAAAGGGGCTGAGCAATAAATACAGACACACGGATTTTAAGAACCCTATATTTTCTCATAAATCTAACAACTGTGACGATGTAGAAATATAGAGTAGGTTTAATCCTCAATGTTTTGGAGTTTTCAATACTAGAGAGGTGTCTTGATTGATTCTTCTGATAGAAAAGCAGTAGGTGGTATGAATTTTCTTGTTGTACGCCACACTCATCCAACAAATCAGTGACTTCATTTCAAACAAAGATAGATCTTGTTGGGGCAAGTCTTCGTTTTTCTGGATATTAAAATAAAGTCTTGTAAAGTCTGCCTGATTATAGAGAACATCAAGAGATCCTTCTTAAAGATAATCACATCTTTACTGTATTTTCTGTTTAGAGACAAAACGTCCTGGGATTAAAACTCGGGCCATATGGGTTCTACCTGGTGAGGTGCCCTAACACCTAAGTGTGCATTGTTCCAGGTACTGTTTCTGAAATGTTCCATGAACAATAAAATAAAATGTTTTCCAAGGGGCCATTTACTGTACATGACCTGTTTGGATGTGTAACTGTGGTTGTGACACATAAGAAGTATAATGGCAGAGGTCCACTGTAAAACCCTTTCAACCTGGTTTTCTGGAGATTAAGAAACTCAAAACCACAGCATTTTGCCTTTCTTCCTCCTGTTTGTAACCAGCAGCCAATAGTTTCCTGGGACCTGGCAGGAATGCTTTTATGTTTTCAGTGAGGCAGCTGCCTTTACAGTTTACACAACAACAGAGCATGTGTTGAAATGTGGAGTTAGAATCCTTGTGTAAATGGACGGCCAAAACACAACAGAATCTTTTAATTTTAGATGCAATTGTTGTGAAAACGCACTCTGAGTCAAAATGGGGTCCTTGAACTTTTCACTGAATCTTGTCCTGATAAATCCAGTAGCGTGGTGGAAGACATATCCACGGAGAATGATATTAGATTCTTTCATGTTTCGAAAGCCTAATACATTGTACAGCACATGTCACTGAATAGCTGTGTATTGGTTATCATGTTTTTCACAGCTGCCAGCCTCCTGTGTGAGTAGGTTTTGACCTGACACTGAAGAAGGTGGACCTCAGTCGGAGGCGCCGTCACATTCCTCCAGTTACACATAAATGTTTGCATGTGCCAAAAGCAAACCAGTAAAACACACACAGGCGTTGACGCTGAGACACTCCCAGGGCTGTCCTGAAGGTCAAAAGACAACCACAACAAATATTAGACGACGACCAACGACGGCCAACGACGGCCAACCCAATCTAACGTGACCCACTTTCAACAAACCACTTTGGCGTCTGCTCCTGACATTAATTAAACTGTGGACGTTTTTATGACTCGATTAACACTCCTGCTCTCAGAGGACACATCTGTCTTATCCTCCGACTAAGCGGCTCCTTTGCCGGTTTGTGTCCTCGCCCCTCGGTCTGTCTGTTTGTGTCCGACAGACGGACGGAGAGACGCACAAACACGTGTAAGATTTCTGTCAGCACAAACGTCTTTTCTGTAACATTGGTAACCTCTTCTTCAACGGGGCACGTTTGATTGTTTATCCAGAGTTTCCTGGTCCTGCCTGAACGCTTTAGCGGCCTGGTTTATTCAAACTTTTCATTGCCAATTAGCTTTCCAAACAAATGTGGGACAGAGGAGCTGGCACTGGGGAGAGACATGATTTATGACAGTGAAGTATTTGTGTGTTTAAGACCACAGCTGTCAAATATACAAATAAAATATTAATATTTACAACATATAGCCACAGTCATCTTAGTATGTCTCCGCTGTTAGAGAAGCACAAAATAGAGATGTAAAAAAGTTAAAGTATACAGTCAAACAAAATGAAATACATGGTTAAAAAGGGGGTTTTAATGTGTGGAGGTGTATGTTCAGGGCTACAGTAGGTGCTGAGATGTGGACTTTAAATCAGCATTGTTGCCATTGGAAGAAACAAAAAAGTACACAGTCCACCTTTAAATGAAAGTTAATGCGTTTGTTTTTTGTATTGAGAGAAACTGTTAAATCACCAAATCGCTAACTGTAATAAAGACCTAAAGACATAATTTAGTAAGTATTTTAATAAGAATAGATGAGTTCAGCACTTAAGGAAAGCTTTGGTCAATCTCGTGATCACAGAAGGAGGTCTGGACACTCCCATTTGTCTACATCAATTGTCAACATTGAATTAAAAGTGTCTTATTCCAGGTCTAGATATGTCTGCTTACCCAGTGAAACAGCACAAATAAAAACATAAATATGACAAAAGGGAAGCTAAGTGTCTTGTCTTTGAACTTGATTTTGTCAGTCTCTAATATAAAGTGGGTTCACGATTGTAAAGTTAAAACACAACTAACAAAGTAACACCTTTCTTGTTTTTAAAACTTTTTTTCCATTTTCTGAAATCTTGATCTGATCTTGGTCCTTCAAAATCTTGAGCTTGTCTTGACCTTGGTTTGCTCTCATGACCTGGTCTGGGTTAGTTTGGGTTTTTAGTGTCCTTTAAACTACAACACTGGTGGTACTACTTAGTAAACCCCTTATGTTCCCAGAGTTTGCCTTTTGGAGAAAATGCATGTAACGTAACTCACTGAGGCTGCTGTTAATGCCATTAGTTTCTGCACTTAGTTCTACATTAATCAGAGTATAATGATAGTTTGTTGAAAGACATATTATTATTGGACCAAAGGGACGAACCTTTCCTTTTGCATAATTAAAACTAAAACAATCATTTTCTACACACAAGGCTTTCTGACTGTGTTGGATACTCTCCAGACTTCACTGTGAAAGTTTTTATTGGAAGGAACTCTCACTGAAGAAACAGTCCCAATGAAACTTGTTCAGTTTACTCTGTATAATCACCACTGAGGTGCTGATATGAGAATGAAACTTTGGTCCTTTCAAACTGAAATAAATCCTATTTGTGGAGGGTCTCAGTGATCCGGGTCTTCCTCTTTGTACTAATCAGCATCTGGATGGAGTTTAAGATAATGTTGATCAAGATGTTTTAGTTGTCTCCCTTCAGTTTATCCACTGCCAAAAGTGACACAGCAATTTGTTTAGCTTCGACTAAATCCACTTGTTGGAGTTTTTTGTGAATTTCGTTGCTCCTTCCTTTGTTTTCAGTTCAGGTAAGATGATTAAGGAATGCAGAAGAGTAAGTACAGCAGGTAGATTTTGGGTTTGATTCCCATGACAGTGGCTGTTTTAGAGTGTTTTGATGTTGAAAGAGGAGAGGATTTTATCAGTTTGGTGCAGGTTTACTTCACCTTGGTTATGGAGGGTTGTTTGCGGACTTGTGTGTAGTTGGGTTTGTCAGTGTTCTTCTAAGTGTCTAGTCTGGCTTCTATCCACTGTCCAAAGAAGAAGGTGAAATGGTGACTCTAAATTGCCTAAAAGGAATAATTGTGATTGAACGGACACTCAGCCATGTGACAAGGTCAAAAAATAAGAGACTCTAATGCTGTAGTATTGAAGTGCTGCTGCTGTTCTGTGCTCCTACAAAACGTTTCATTCAAACAGTCTGTAAATCCTGCACTGAAACCTAAATAAATAAATATAACCATGACTTATCTTTGATATCAAGCAAACAAAAGCCGTATTTATCTTCAGTACCAGGTTACGGGACAGCACCTAAACCCTTTCACAGCAGCCAGGCTTTTTTCTGGTTCAAATTTGGTTTCAATCAGAACCTTGCTGCTTGGTACTTTCCCAAAAAAGCTGGTACAACACACAAAGAAAGTAGACAATTACCTGTAATATAGATCACACCATTGAGTATACATGATCCGAAATATTCTTCCATCCTGGTCATTTTAAGATAAATATGGTTAATGTCCATTTAGTGCTAAGGGAAAGTAACATTTGCTTGGTCAAAACAGCAAATTGAGGCTTAAAAACAATATTATGTCATGGTACAAAAGGAATAAACTTTGGGCTGAAAACCGAAAGTTATTTTTGGAGCAAACCCATCAGTTATTTTGCCAGTGTCTTTGTGAACCAGAAGAAGAGTGCAGCCTGGGTGTTGTTGTGAGATCAGAGGTAGAAGTGTCCTAGTGTTAACAAGGCCCTCCTTCAGCAGGGCTCTGTCTGGCAGCGGTGCACCTGTCGTGGGACGAGTCAGTGAGAGGACACTGTGAAAGTGCAGAGACATGCGGAGCTTATGCACATTCCTCCTGCTCCGCTCATGACTCACTCTGCCCCCAACACCCCCCTGACCCCAGAGCAGGGTGGAGGCGAGAGGGCCGGCTGAATGAGGAGAGGTGTAGCAGCTAAAAGTATGTGCTCAGATACAAAGTACAGGCTTTGTAAGAGATTTATCTGCAGAGGACAAAGATAGAGCAATAGATGGAGGAAACACACGCAGTAGGCTCCATGTTTGAGGCTCTTTGCTTTGGGCAGGGATGAAGAAGATAAAAGGAACAATGTTGTACTGTAATGTATTTGTTTTGGTGTAGCTTGAGTGAGTAAAAATGTCCATTTGTAAGATTAATAACTTTGTAGATGTAGGCTTGAATAGTCCCATTAGGATGTGTGGAGTAGATGTAAATGTTATCTGGCTTGAGCCGAGATGTTGTAAGTAAGACATACAAAACAGACCTGAAGTGCTTTAGAAACATGGAAAGTCAACGGTATTTTTACAATTTGGTTTAGATTTGGGTTTTGTAAAAGCAATCCAGTGTCTTCCAAGGTTGTATGACAGTTCTGTGGTGATCCAAACGTGTTATTTAAATATTGCAATATCACAACACAGCTGCCTGAAAGGACTTGGCATATAAACTTTGTCCTTAGACCATCAGACTTAAGAAAAACACTTGTGAGAAAGAGAAAAAGCTCAGTCCCACTCCAGGGACTAACATACTTTGCAATATTTGAGTCTAGCACAGTAACCGACAGTTAATAAGTGCTTTTGGAAAGACCAGAAATGCCAGGTTTCATCAGCTCAAGTGATAAAAAGGGTTATTTTTCCAAAAAAAACAGTACTTATGCAAACATAATGAAAGGATAAACTTCACATTTAACTCCTGAACAATGTCTGAAACAATGTCAGAAAAAGAGAGTGAAGAGAAAACGGGAAGCAAACCGCAAAAAGCTTATTTTTTCATATTATGTCACAAATCGGTTCAACACAGGCAGAGGTTAGTACGTTAATTAGAGATATTCAGAAAAATCTGTTCTGATTTGAGAGACCTGGTTATTTTATCAACAGTGGTTTTATAAACCCATCTATCCAATCCACCAAAAATGTAATCAAAGTCTAATTTTTACATCAGAATTTCAGTTAACGTCACTTCTGTTTTGAAAACTGTCTTCAGTGGTTTTGATTTCTCCTGTGATTTGTTGATAAAGTTAAAAGATAAACCAGTGCCAGTGTTATACTTTAAACTATCTGCTGTGGAAATATCCCTCTTACCGAAACCTGTCCAAAGGGTGCAGCTGCTATCCCCTGGCAGTGGGAAAGCCTGACTGACACTGGCTGTATCCCGTCCACTCACACTCTCCCACAGGGGCCCAACGTGCCCCGGGACACAATGTCAAATTCCACATGGCTGAGCTACCTGGCCAAGCTATTATTGGAGCACATGCCTGACAGGACCGAGAGGAGACAAAGAGCAACTGTGGAGCTGATTAGCGACGTGCTGGAGACGGACGGGGCGACTGACATGGACCAAAGACTGTCCCTGGACTGGAAAACAGGGAAGAGAAACTGGGCAAGGGCAAAAAATGGTTCAGAATACTTTTGAAAAACATTCAAACACCTTAATCAGATAAGACAGCCTTAGAAAATCACATTACCAAACATACTAAACATAAACTAAGAATGTATTTCCATAAAAAACAGTTGAGGAGGTACAACAAGCATAATTAATTATAAAATACTGAATTATTGCCACTTAAAGCAACATTAAAATGAGTGGGTTAAAATGTAAATTTGGCTCAACAGGTCTTTGTAATGACACATTTATAATGCTTTTGTTTATGGGCTTGCTACAAGTACTTCCCATGTCCGTGAAATTAGTTCTGATATTTACAATGAATGAAAGCAGAATCAGACACTTTTTCACACGTCCCACTTAAGCATTCCATTTATGTTCTCCAAAAGGCAATCTATGTCCATAAGAGGAAGAGTTCATCACTGAAACAACCGAGCTATGATCTGTGACAACCACACAGTCCTCTCCAGACCCGGTTGTGTCTGGAGAGGACCATGTGGCTCACATTTGCATCCTCCTCCTTTAGAGTCAGGACTATTCAGGGCTCGTCCCTCTCGTCCCAGGTCAAGGATCTGCTTAGTGTGAGAGGAAGATGAAATTGTTTGTGGAGGAAGAGGGACTGTGAAATGTTTTGTTGAAGAGGTTAGATCTCTGGTGGGAAAAGAAGAGGAGCGCTGGGAGGGATGCCACAACAAACATTGTGTGGTGTGAAAGGATCATGTTATAATGTCAGTTAGTTGTAAGAGTTCATCGAAAACAAGTGTGCATTATATGGGCTTAACTGTATAATCCAGAGGCTAAAGCTTTAGCTCGTCAGATGGTTACACTTATTGAGTTAGTAAGTTGATTTTACTCTCACAAATGGTCATGAGCTGTTGATTGTGACCAAAAGGACAAGATCCTGGAACAGACTGAATTGAGTTTCCTCCACAAGGTGCCTGGGTTTTCCTTTAGTGATAGGGTGAGGACCTAGGTCAACTTAGAAGGAGCCCAGGGTAGAGCCGCCGTTCCTTCACGTGGAGAGGTGACTTGTGCATCTGATTAGGATGCCTAGACGCTGAGACTACCCAGGTCATGCTACAGGGACTATGTCTCTTAGCTGGCCTTGGTATCTGGAAAAAGTGGACGTGTTTAGGGAGCGGAAGGTCTGCCCTGGACAAGTGGCTAAAGAGGGAGAGTACAGTGGCTCAGGTAGTTGAGCGGTTGTCCTGTAACCGATAGGTTTGTTTCCCGCCCTCCCCGCAGTTCATACTGTTGTTGTGTCCTTGGGCAAGACACTTAACCTTCCATGCCTGAATGAATGTGTGGCAGCTATGGTTACAGATGTAGCTTACCACCACCAGTGTATGACTGTGGAGTGAATGAATAATGAATATTTCATACACGGGTGCATTGTCAGTTCAAACCCCGGACTGATTATTAAACATCTTCGGCTGACTCTGGTCTTTCTGTGTGCATGTCCTCCATGTGTTACCGTGGTTTCTCTCCGGGTACTCCGACTTCCTCCCATCGTCCAAAGACATGCATGTACAGGTTAACTGGTTGAGTGAATGGTTTTCTGTCACTGTCTGTCTTCAAATGTCAGCCCTGCAACTAAGTGGCCACTGTCCAGGGTGTACCTTGCCTCAGGTCCAAAGCTGCTAGGCTCCAGTCAACCCTAATGGGACTAATCAGTAGAATTAGCTTTTCTTTATACTGTATGTGGTGTCATTCATAGCCACAAAACTCAAAAGGTGGTGTGTGATTTAGTCCAGTTGTAGTCCAAAAAAAATGTCTAAATAGCACAAAGCAGTGAGATAAACATAAAAAAGCATAAACCAGTTATGTTAATTGATTAAACCACTTTGTCAGATGTAGCCAGTTTAAGAAATCCAATAAGGTGTTTGGGCAGGAGATTAATAACTTTAGAAAAATGACTTGTGTGGCTTTAGGCTTTTTTTCAAACAAGATACTAAACCCTCAAGTAAAGAGGAAAATGGCCTCATGTTATGTATATTATAGTAAAATACAATAATGTTCTTAAAAGTAAGTTACAACCAGATCTTTTTCTTGAATAATTCTGGCTGAGCTCTTTCATTAGTGGCTGTAGAAATTGGACAACTTGTTTAGTATTTCTGCCTTCATCCCATTTGTGGTCGAACAACTGTATGTTATTATATTTTTGGGCTACAAACAGATGTTTTTTGGTTCAACGCAGCACAATAAAAGTTTTAGTCCACTTATCATAGACTTGTGGGCTTGTGTTTGGGAGGATGGGAAGTTACTTGTGTTTAAATGAACCAAGCTTTCCCCTGTGCCTCTGGCGAACAAATGGAAATCATTATGTGTGATTGGAGGGTTTGGCCTCCAGTTTGTTTTGTGAATCTGCTGCAGAAATGAGACAGAGGACTTCAGCCGCTCGCTCTCAGATGGTATTTGTGCTAAAGCATTTGTCCCGAGGGATATGTTTCAGTTATGAACTGACCGGCTGCTTAGTGTAAGAGTGCTACGTCCACACTTACACAAGTATTGACAAAATGAGACCAGAGCGGAAAAACTGAGCTCTGTTGGTGGCGGAGCACATTAATGTTTCATAATCTTGCAAGACAACTTAGCTAAAATCATATTTTTTGTCATTAGAGAACTGTATGTCCTAACAGGGCTACCGTAGGGGCTCATATCCTGTAGAAAGGAGGGGTCTGAGTTGTGGAACTGCAATGTTGCTGATAGATGGCACCATGAAGTACTCACCGCTGGTACTTGTGAATTTGTATCAACATTTGTGTTTGCAAAATTAAAATTTAAAAACCCTTTATAAATTTACAAATATAATCTCTACGCCACACACATGTCTTAATACGAATTTTGCCACAATAAAAACCACATATTACATGATTTATTTTCATGGATCCCCATCAGCTGAAAGCCGAAGCAAGTCTTCCTGAGGTTCGTAATAAAAACATAACAATTCATTACAAAATATAAAATCTGATTATGACTTAATACAATTAGATGCAATCATACATTTACAATAATTTATACATTTAAAACATATTTTATTCATTTAATGTTGTTTTTTGTAAACAGATTACTTAAATAAATTAAAATGTATTTGTAAACTCGTAATTTGTCCTAAAAACGTGCTGTGAGTATTATTGTTGATGTTGTTACTGTGGATTCTTACACAAAACACGTTTTGTTTAGCAATTTGTTTAATATTCTGCATAGTTTATATTTCTATTGTATTGTATTACTTTTACTTGCTGCCTTTTGAATTGCCTTTATTTTATTTTAACATTCATATTTTGTAATATTATTTACTTTAATCTTTTTTATACTTCAAATATTTTTTATATTGTTTGGCATTCATTGTGGACAGTAAAGGAAGAATTTCATTGTACCTGTTTCCATTCTGTGCCATAAACTCTAAAACTTTAACATAACCTCATTGGTATAGTGCTCATAAAAGATGCGTCTGTGTTTAAGATTCCTCTTGTGCAGACACTGACCTACATGCCACAGTCTGATAAGGTCTAAAAACAACAGAATTAGCTCAGACCTGTTGGTTTTTTGTCACGTTCTCCGCACACACCGGCTCCAGACCTCTACTTTCTCTGGTCTTTTTGGCTTAAACTTCCTCCCTCCCGCCTCTGTCTCCCCCTCCCCTTCAACTCCTCTCTTTGATCTTCCTTGTCAGCCCCTCCCCTTGACCGGGCCCAGCCAGATTACAGGGTGGTGTCCCACAAGAAGGAGAAGCCACACAAAACAATCATTTCTTCAATCGTTGTCTGTACAAAACAAAAAAGTCTGCCGCATGTGTTCCTGCTCTTAAAGAGGATTGAGCCATATTAAATACATATTTTGATCTTCACCTTTAATGATAACCAGACAGATACTTTTAGCCCAGCTCTTAAAAACAACTGCTTTATAAACACCGACTTCACAATTTTCCGAAAGCTATCAACGCAAAAACACGACATAAGGACATGTAAAATTGTTCATATTGGAAGTTGTTTAGGGTTAAAAGTTCAAATAAAATCGACCTCACACGAACATTGAGAAAGCTTAGTTCAGTCTTTCATTTTCTACCACTATCCAGGCTATTCATAGTATTTAGCAGACTCTAACAACATAACAACATGCCCCACTTTCTCACTTAACCATGTTTTGTTTGTCTCGACATAAATGTCATTCTCATTTTCATTCTGACACTTCTTTTAACATATGTCTTTTTAATAGCCACAAAACAATCACAGATCAGTAACCACGCTCTAACACAATGGGTCAAAAACCTCGCAAAATACCAATTGATTAATGTAAAAGGGTAAAAGTGACTTTTTCCTTTCACTTTCATCAGCTTCCCAAACTAATTTAAACACACAAACACTGCTCCTACTTTATTATGACGTGTTTGCATTTCCTACACATTGTTCCTCAATCAATCTCACTAAGCCTCATTCTCTAAATCCTCTCATAATGATGCAAAGACTTGCTCAAGACCAGAGGAGATTTCACTCTGTGGCTAGACTGCTACTGTGGAGCCTTATCCCCCTAAAACCCACCAAAATCCCCTTATCTCAAACCGGCCAGTGCTCCTACTAGTCTACACTCTCTCCCCTGACACCTTAATCTTGACCCTAACTCGATTTGACCTCTGGGCCCCTCCTCTCCTGCCCCTCCGGTCGTGTCAGTTTGACAAACACCCCCCCGTCTTGAGGAGCAGCAGGCAAGCAGACCGTGATGGATGTGCACTTCACGACTGCAGTTTACAAAGCCAAAGTGAATACGGTGCACCCACCGCGGCCCCTGTCAGCGCAGACCCTCAGCGCGGCCCGAGGAGGGGGTTCCCTGCTTGGACCGGCTCCTAAATCTGATAGTGAAGATGGTGGAAAACCTCATCCATAAATGTCAAGTCTCCAGCCCCTGCCGCTAACACCAACAGCAACCGTGGAGCGTTTTAGCGCTCTGTGGGGGTCTAACACAGGAAAAGTCTGAAGATTAATTGTTGTCACTAAAGAATGCAGCACAGAAACTTCAAGAGTTTTTGTACTTTTGCACTTTTCTCTCTGTTGTAAAAGCATTATTCACTTTTCGAATTAAAGGTTATTAAACTATAACTCAAAGAAGAAGAAGAATAGAGACCTCAATAACGAGTCGGCCATCATTAAATCTGCCTCACCTCTGCACGAACTGGCACAATGTTACATCGACTTAACTCTCCACAACCGACACAGAAGCCGACAAGAAACCCGAGCTCAGATGTGCTATTACACGCCTCAGACTAGTATTTATGTAGCTGTGTGTTTGTTGTGTGCAAAGGAGGAAGTGGTGGATTGAGGGACAACGTCAGGGTCGTAAACCCTGAGATCAGCCACCTGTGTGTGTTATCAAAAGGAGCTTGATAATCCGCCGTGCCCTGTGTCTGCCCTCTCTGCCTCGGAACACATTCAAAGTTGGAACATATTCAAAGAAAACACCATTTGATCTCACAAATATTGTTCTTATTTGACGTAATTTCTTGTCATTATGTCACTGGTCCATCCCATTTTATGAATGAATGTGAATGTACCTTGCATTTTGTCCAAAGTGAAAAGATTGTGTTGCGTTTTGGCTGATTGTTTACGGAAGGCCAGTGTTCTTACGACACAAAACCACAAGTGTTTGAGTATTACCGACGAGGTGTATTTGTTTCAGGTTTAGACATTTAGCTAAAAAGTATAAATAAAGTCAGTCAATAAATGAAAACAACTAAAAACAATGAATAAAATATTAACAATAATAATAAAAAATGTCCAGCTCAGGTCTTATTACAAGCAACAAGGGCAAGTGAAAGAATACTGTGTTTTTGTGTTTTAAAAAACATGTTCTGATAAAATATTTTTTGTATTAAATGGAGGTACATGGTGCTCCCAAAAACAAGCCAAAAGGTTTTTCTGTTTTGGAGTGGCCTTCTTCCAGTACTTTCACGGCAGCCCTACTCGTACACTCAACTTTTTTCACCAGCTGAGCATGTCTGTGTGCGTGCAGATCATTTGGATAAAGAAAACACCCCCCTATGTTTGCCACAGATCCTAGTGTTAATACCTGCTGTGCTGCGCTGATGGCACTGGGTCAAACGCCTGTCTTTGAATTAAATTCTTGAAAAATGCTTATTTTTAAATATATAATGATTGAATCAATGTGCCATGTTTGTTAAATTTAAGTAAAATTGATGAACTATTTTCAGACAACCAGGAGAGATGTTTATTTATTTATTTAACTTTTTATTTTTGTCTCCTTTTCAAAGAAGTCCTGTGGCCAAGATGAGCAGCCGTGCAGACTATGGGCAGGGTACAAGCAGGCAACTGAACATTCAACAGATGTACAACATAATCACTCTTTTGTACAATCACAGGAATATGAGATTACAAAAAAAGTGTGAGCCAAGATCCAGTCTCAAAGTTTCTCATCTGAGTGAAGTCCCTAGCTTTATTCCTTGTGGCAGAATGGTTAACTTTGTGCATTCATACACCTGCTACTGTTACAGTTAGCATACGTATTTATCATTATTACTCTGCACTGGCTGCTCCTGGAACCTAAACTACAGTAAAGTGCTGTTAAAAAAAGTATCTAAAAACGGATCTTGATAATGTTTGATACGTATGTCAATGTAAAACAGTGTGTTAGTGAAAGGCTGGGTTTAAGTATAGGTCAAACTTCGTAACATTTTACTATTTGGGGAAAGTTATCTTTACAAAATAATGGTTGAACTTTGAGAAAGGCTGCACATTTTGGCTTAAATAAACTTTTAAACACACTTTTTAATCCTACACAAGCTCTAGTCCAAACCCTAATCCCTGCTCTTTTGTTGTTTTTGCCTCAAATTAAATGTCATTAAAGAACAAGAGAACAGACTAAACATTGGATTGTTATGCCTTACTTCTTCACAAATGAACGCAATAACTCACCTTTGGAAACATAACTCGTGATAAAAGTGATCATCTGAAGAGTTGAAAAAGTCTGTTATAATCAAACGTTATCAAAACACTTCTAATGTGTGATTTCCAAATTCAAAATGTCCTCACCTTCTTCAAGAGAAAATAAACCGCTCACTGATGAGGGGAAAATTCTCCCACCACATAATTCAAAAACAGGTGAAGACTTTAGGATGCAAATCAAGAGAATATGAGCCCAGCTGTAGACTATAATTTCCTCATCAAACCCTAAGACAGACTGTGGCAGGAGCCGCAGCGATCCAAACCACATCTCAACAGGTAATTAAACATCACTCGCTCCCTCTTTAACAAAACCTACAGCAGGTCTTTAGAGCTCCAAACGCAGGAGCCAACACGTCAACCACATGCTTCTCCCACAAACCCCAGCACCTCAACACTTAATTTTAGATTTTTCACTTGCTGCATCAAAAGGGTTTTAACGTTCAACTCTGCAGTCGCCTCCAAAGGGGAAACTCCAATGCAGAGAATAAAAAAAGTGAGACGAAATTGGTTTATAGTAAATGTTCATCTGTTTACCACTTAGGCTTTACAAGTCAGTAGGGGCTTGACCTTTTCCAGCTTATTGTTTTGTCAACTAGGTCTCATTTCCATTGAAGCAGTACAAGACTGGTAAATGTAGGTACATTATTGTAGGTACCTGAAAGCCCGGGTCATAGTCTTTCTGGCGTCCAGGACTAAATGGTACATTATTCCCGTACATACATAAAAACGATTTGGAGGAAGGGATTGTATTCCTTGAAATATCATACACTATGTTTGCTGGCATTTGTTTGCTGCTTGATTGAAACAATGTTTTTGAAGCTAAATTAAAGACTAGTTGTGAATGATATGATGCTGTATTTTTACTAATGTACACTGTGTGTATAAACTATTAAAACACAGAGGAAACTAGCGTAGACAATGTTCCATGAATAACTGTGTGTTAAAAGTGACAGCATGGATACGTTAGCTGGAACGTTATTGCTTTGTAACAACCAATCACAGCAAACCGTCCATCCAGCCCATACTTCCTGCATAAACCTTTTCAAATGGGGTATGAGGCATCCCAAATAAAAGTACAAAGTTCATTACCGTTTAGCTTGTCACTGTCTGTTGATTGAACAATAAAGTCTAAAAAATGAGAAGCATAAGGTAAATCCCCAAATGGCCATTTTTGGTGTTTTTAGAATAAAAAGTGTGTTCTTCTTTTTTGAAAATAGCGCTGCTGTTTATTAGCAATAGCGGTTTTGAATTTTAGATAAGTAATAATAATCTTTATTTTTATATAGCGCTTTTCCACCTACTGTAGTAGCACTCAAAGCACTTTACATACATTAAACTATTACCAGTGTTACAGAACTTCACTGGAGGTAATGTAGGTTAAGTGTCAATATGCAGGAGAGAGCGGGATGTTATGATGTTTTGGGATGTTTCGAGCAGGGATCGAACCGCCCACCCGTTGGTCGAAGGACGGCTGCTCTACCCACTGAGCTACTGCCGCCCAACTGAGCAAGAGATGGCATCTCTTACAGACCATTGCATTTGAAGTCTATGATGACCATAATTTGTGACAAATAAAAGAGAATCCCTAAAATGCAGGAAGCTAAATGTTCAAAAAGCAGGGAATAAACCTGAAACCTTTTCCTTCTACTGTTTATTGCAGCAGTATACGGCTATAGCTCCAGCCAACTTTCTTCTTTATTCCAAGTAATGGCAGCACATATACGTTTTATCCTCTTATTTTTATATTGTAATTTCAAACAAAACATGTATTGCGCATTGTGCAGGCAGATATGTGCCAAGACAGGCATTAACAAACACAATCATTCACTCTGGGCGAGTTAAATTCACCAGTTCACCTTCATATTCAGGTTTTTCTGGAACCAGACTGAGTGAGAATCCAAATTAACACAACATTTTTCACTTGCTGCTTCAAAATGTTTTTACCATTTGGCCCTGTAGTCATGTCCAAAGGGGGGACTCCACTGCAGAAACATAGGTAAACCTATCCAACAAGGGAGCCCATTCTTTAGAAACATCACTAAATTTCAGATGTAATTGAACCCTACATGCCTCCCGTCCCGTATCGCGGCCGTGTGTCTCGAGAGAACAGTAAATAACGACCGGGGTCTCCACCTCTACCTGCCAAGCTATCATTCCTGTACAGTGCAGCCATCATGAAGGAGCTGCTGTCGTAAATATGTAATGTCCAACAGCTCCATAAAGAGTCCACAGATGGGAGTTATGGCCGTGCGTAGGCGTGTGAGTGAATTAAACACTGTAAGGTCTGGAAAGAAGATGCCTATTGTCAGACTCTAGTAGCAGATCATACATTGTAGAACCGGCGCGTGGGGATAGACTTACAATACTGAATCTAGACTGGTCTATGGAAAGAACATGGAGGGCGAACACAATGCATAACACGGGGTTTCTTCAAATACCACTTTTTCCAAAACAAGTATGAGTTTTTAAATTTGAGTGTTTATCATACACACAAGAACCGTACACAGATTTCAGCACAATGTTGATTTTTCAGATGTCTTATTTGTCTTTTAATGTGTTATTTGCCAGTTTTTGGAGTTCTTGACTTCAGAGCATTATTTGAGTTTTCTCTACTTTTATCTACTAAAATATTTCCACACAGTGCTGTATAGATGAAAAGTAATAGAACAGAAATGCATAGTGCAATAAATAAAATACTCTGGCAGATACTGAGCAAGTACAAGAGTCTCCAATACTGCTGCTATCTTACTTAGTGCATTGTGTTTTTGTTGTTTATCATTTAAACTTTAAATGAAGATGTGAGACAGAATGTGGTTTGTTTTTTACTGTTAGTATAATATTTTGATGAAAGTATGGCAGTATTCTGACATCACAATCAATTACAAGTGACAAGCTCTTGTTGTCCTGTTTATGTGTCATAATCCAAATGAGACAAGATCTAACTTCCTGCTGCATGTGGCCAAAACAGTTAGGTCCCAATCATTTTCATCTTTATGTAATGTAACTGTAACAGCCATTGCGTGTTGCTGTTATTGTCTTTCTCTCAAAAATAGCCTCAGAGAAATTAAATAGTGCTCGCTGACCCACTATCGCAACACAAGATTAAATGGATTACCCACATAGTAGTTATAAAAGATGCTTTGACTCTGCTTTAAAGTAGTAATTTATCATTATCGCAGCTCAATTGTTAGTCTCAAAACAAAGCAAATCATAAAATATCCCCAATAAAAGTAGTTGTTGAAGTAGGTACTTTTTAAAATCTTAAATACATTTTGCCTTTCATTTTCCCTACTTCAAAAATCATAAATGGCACAACTGCTAGAACGTATAGTTAGATATCCCAGTTCAGTGTTTAGTCCTATAATGTGTGCATTTGTAATATGTAGGAGCTGAACCCAACTCTGTCCCTGGTTCACAGATGTGCCTCCTCTTACGATCAGTGTCAGCACTAATAAAACAGGTCATGCGTTCTCCTCTTAGTTCCACATCACATCCTCAGGCCCCGCCCTTTTAATCCAACACCACTTCCTGTGTTCAGCACCAAAAGCAGAAATCATTTGAATGTTTTTTATACCAACTGTGCAGCTTTGTCTAGCAGGCAAGCTCCAAAAGATTAAAAAACTAGTAAAACACAAATATAATGTCAAGCTTGGCCAATCAGTGTGAGTCTTGAACCCCTCTCCTTCACTAAATAGCTATTTCCATTTTTGATTCTAGACATGGGTCTGTTTCTCCACAGTTTCCACAAATCAAACCCTACCTGACCAAGCATAATCATTTTATAAAATTAGTCGGCTTTCTGCAATGCCTTTTTTCTTGGTTGGTTGGTTGTAAGTTTTTTAAAATGCACCCGTCCTGAAGCAGTTCAGTGAGTTTGTACAGCCTCATGTTTCAATAAAAGTAACAATTTATTGTATTGTGAGCTGAACAACTGATAATCTCCACAGACTTGCATTGATTTTCTGATTCGCAGATTCTTCTTTTGTGACTGTTGTACATCTACATACACTCGATCAAAGGTGGAGTGTGTTGTTTTTGGCAGCATCTCGTGGTGAAATTGCTCATAGTCAATCCCAGACCTTCAACCCATCCTTTCTACAGTCTGTAAGCACCTACAGAGGCCCTGCAGGGACATTCTGTTTCACCCCAGTTGAAATACTGTAGGTCATATTATGAGAATGCTTTAGAAACTATGATAAGTGCTTCTCCTCCAGCAGTTCTCAGTTTGTCTGCTGTTGGGACCTCTAGAAACGGAAGTTTCGGCTCTTTACTGGGTTGTTTAGATATTTGAATGTATTTCTTTGAGATTTACAAATGCAAAGAGTGTAATAATAATTGGAAACAAGACACGGAGTGAAAAAAAAAGTCTATATACTATCAAATATTATTCAATGCACTTCTGAGTCTAACCAGTACAAGTGGTAATTTTTCAGGTGTATTTTTGTTTTTGTGCTGCTTGCTATTATTTGCCCACATGTCCCAGCAACAATCAACTCCTCGTGCTGTTTTTATAGTTTCTCCAGCTGTTTTAACTAAACTCACCTTCACTGTATTATGTCCAACGTCCCAGTCCAGACACAGGGGTCACGTTAACAGACCGTGGGAGGGTCTTCTTCATCCCCACCCCTCCCTCTCTGTCCCGTGCCCAGCTGCGTCCTGCCAAGCACCTGTCGGCAGGTATGAAATAAGAGACAGACGTCTGCTTATCTCTCTGCGTCCGCTCCTCGCCACATCCGTCAACATCGAAACAAATTAAAGACGTGGAGTGGCACTTGTTGTAAGCAATAATGATTACAATCCGACACGCAATCTGCAATTCACAGCCACTTTGAGCTGAAACACCCGGCTCTTTTTTACCTCTATTGAAAAGCAGATAAATGTGCTTCCTGTCTGAACCTCTGACTAAAGCCCTCAAGCAAACACCAAGCTAATCCAAAAGAACAATTTATAAGCAGATATTACTTTTTATGAGTGGCATTAAAACTGATTAATGTCCTAATTTAACTGCCTCTAAAGTTGGCTCTGTGGGGGAATTTGTTAAGTAATTAAAATGAAGTGGGTTAGAGTTTAGGGGCCAATCCAAAAATGGTGTTGTTCTCCTCATGGGAGCAAATGAACGCGTTGTAAACACTGACATTTTATCACCCTATAAACGAGTCAAAGGGAAAAATATGCTGCTGCCACTTCTCTCAACCTGCCCAGACCCTCACCATACTGTACATTTATATTTATACTTTAAGAACCGCTAATGTGTTTTGTAATGTTTCGTGTAAGCATTCTTTTCCACAAAAAGTAACCCGAGTAAATGTATGAGCGTTTTTATAACTAGTTGCTGCCCGCCTCATTTATCATTTTCTAAATCATGTACAAAACACAAATCAACTTCCACTCATTAATGCAAGAATTATTACTCAATACTTCAATAATTCATTATCAAATTAATTAATCTTGCTCAAACTCTGCCTCCTTCACCAAACACGGACCTCTAAGTCTCTAAGAGTCTAAGACTGTTCCATTGTATCTATTACAGTGTCTCATGCCCTGGTCTTGGTCTTGAATCGGTCTAGATAGCAAAAAGTCTTGGGCTCGTCCTGGTCTTGGACTTGACTTGGTCATTGTGGTCTTGACTGCAACTAGTAAACACATTTGTCTAGACATGTTTAGCGCAAAAAGGTCCCCATTATACTTTTTCTTGTAACATTTAAACAATTTTATGATGAGTTTACCAGCCATTGGAATAAAGAAAACTAAATATAGTTGAATCAGATTGTGTTTGGTTCAGAAACATAAAAATGATTTGCATGCACCATTCTTATTCAACAGAAATAATAACCCTCATGAGAATTCCTATGTTTTGATTATCTCCAGTGCTTTTTTCAGCCAACTCTGAGTCACTGCTGTCTTAATAAACCCTGGTGATTTAGAGCTCCTTGAAGCAGCTCCTCAGACCACCATCATTGGGCTGGAGGTGCTATCTGTGGTTGGGATCAGCTCTCACCTCAGCCGGCCTACCTCATGTCCCTCATGTGTCCCTCGTGTCCCGCTCTAATCTGGGACTGGGACCATGAAGTCATCGTAGAGACCTCAGGAGGAATGTGACACGTCATGAAACCGCCACAGCCACGTTGTGCCCCATTTCCACTGAATACAGCCATAAAGGGGAGGATATGAGACACAATGGTAGCTGCTCCGGGTCACTGGAAATACTGGAGGTGCGTTTGATGTACCGCTCTTTGAGGAATGGCACTGATTCATTCTGCCCTACAAAGTCTATAGGGCAACCGTTACAACAAACAGCATATTTTCAAAACAAAAACTGTGGTTTTCATTGTGATGAATCTAAAAAATGTAAAGTACCTCAGGCTTTGATGAATTGATCTAACATCTGGAGCTGTGAGGTTGATGTATCAATCTTTTTTTTCTCTGTCCTACCTTCACCATGGTCGTAATGGATAAGATACAAGCAACCAAATTTTGTTTTCTTCTATGGGCTCCTTCAGTGACAGGGTGAGGAGCTTGGTCGCGCTAACCCAGGGCAGACCTAGGCCTACTGGATGGACTGTCTCTTGGTTGATCTGGGAGTTTACAGAGAAGCTGAATGAAGTGGCTGGGGAGTGGGAAAGAGAAACAATTCGGGAATCAAACTATAACCACTATCCGTTACGTGGCAGGCCCTAGACCAGAGATCTCAAATAGTAACTTTTGCAACTAAATAAGTCACATACAGGTAATAAATACAACATTTTTTTAAAAAAATTTCTGATATTCTGAGATTAAAGGTTGTTACATATAGGTATTATCTGAAATCCCTTGGATGATGGACTAAATGTTGCAAAACCATGTCCAAATGCCTTTTTTTGAGCTATTTTTATTAGGAATATGAATGTATAGCTTGATTCAAGTTTTTAGGTATAAGTTAAATCTTGCAAACTCTTCTTCGAATATATTATAAGGAGCCATATTTTCCCCATGCCATATCATTCCTGCCAAATAAAGTTTATTTTACAGTTTCTTTTATTACCATATAAATACCTGAAGTGTAAAGAAGCTACATTTCCCAAAGGTTAAAGGTTATGAGGGTATTTGACTTGAAAATAGATATAAATATGTAAGTAATGTGACAAAGGATGGAACCAACAAACTTTAACATAAAGCAGAGTGGAGCATACTGAAGCAGTAAAGGGCAATATTCTAAATGTACTGTCTGGGTTGCATAATGATCCACTTTCTGGGAGATTTATGCCCAAATACTGTGATGATTACATGTCATATTGCTCATAAATCATCAGAAGCTGTGGGTGGGAGCTGTCTACATCTCTGATAAAAGATCTGACTGGGTCTGTGGACTTAATGCAACATGACTTTTGCATGTCAGGATCCCATTTGCAGTCTGGGACCAAAACCTCCTCTGCCGGCTGAGGTCAAGTAAAGTAATATGTGAGCAGATTTGGGACAGCAACTGATATGGATCCAAATGTCAGATGACAGGACGCAGCGCTAATGCGTGCATACTCGCCAGTGTTTGTTCAAGTGTTTTCTTTCTCTTTGTGGCCGCACAGTCCCTTTAGCGGGAGATCCATTATCTGGCTCGTATTACAAAGCGGCAGGGATCCTTGGTCAATTCCGGCTGACGGATGAAAAGAAGACCTAAGATGGCAGCTATGTCAATAACAGCGTGGCCTCCACTGACATCTGCCAGCCTCCAACCCTCACCCTCTCAGCTCCGTTTTACAGACTACACCAACCACATGTGACTCCTCGCCACATCTGTTACAGACATGACCCCTCGCCTTCAGTTCAAGCCTGTTTAAAGTCACTCCATTTTGCCCTTCTTCTGGATACTACAGTTATTATTAGTATCCCTAACAAACATTTATGACTTACCACGAACACCATAATGCACGTTTTTAGCCTAAAAGCAGTGGGTAGAGTGTAAAGACATGATTGTTTTAAAGTCAAAATGCTTTCTAACTGCCATTATTATTATCATTTTGCATAAGAAGAGTGATTTAAATCCTTCATGTGCACTTCATGCACATAAATCCATTGTCGTGCCACTGTCTGGCCATGGTCCCATCCAGTTGCTTTTCTTATTGATGCCTTCATATGAAAGGTTAATAGAAGCATCTGGACATAGTTTTGACCATCATCCAAGGGACTTTTTAATCCTAGAGCGGACTTTTATATCCCTCAGAGGAAGTGGTTTACCTGGGTTTTATTGTGATGGTGTCGAGAGCTAATGACTTTTATCGGAGGAGACAGGTTACACTAATTACCCACAGGTGAGCATGTCTGTGGAGGTTCTCATCTTGAAACCTACGTCTAGAGTGACTTTGTTTTAACCACGTAGGTAAAGACACTTCTGTCAACAGAGACCATCCAACTGCTAACGCCCTGAGTAAAAGTAGATCTCAGACTTATTTGATGGATCCTGTTAAATTTGAATTGTGTTGTAGCTTCAAACATTTATCAACCAAAACCACTGGGTTTGTTCATTGTCTCTGTGGATGCTCACAGGAAGTGGAGGTTTAAGGTGTGGAATTGCTGTCTGAGTTTCTTCCAATAAATGTGGCCAAAAAATACACACGACCCCTTTAAAATGGACTTGAATATTCTTGATGCAGAACGTTTTTGACAAAATAAGAATAGAAAACACCTCTGAACAAAAACATGAGTAACAAAAGCAAAAAGAATGTACATGAAGCATGATTGGTGACTTTTAAACAGTTAAACTACAGCATTAATAGAAAATATATATTAAACCTTTGTGAATACACTTTTATCTCACATAGTCTTCAACCAAGGTCCAGATATAGCTTTACTGTAGCTGTAATTGAATTACTTTTGCTCAAATGCTTAATCTTAATTACTATTTGGACTCATCACATAAACGTGCACACACAAGACTCGGCAATGACTTGAAGAAAGCATAAATCAAGAGATAGCACATAGCATAAGCTGAAACACATGTTCTTTCGCATTAATAAGAAACACTTGTATTGAGTTAAAGGGATGCACACATGATAATGTAGCAGAGCTTTTTCACAGAGGCTTAATGCAGCTTGAGATATGACGATTATTACACACTTAAGAAAAGCAGCTTTCTTTTAGCTACTTTTCAAGTGAGTTATCGAATGAATGACTACAAGGACCAAGCTCAGCACAAGTGGAGTAATGAACACACCAGAGAAATTATAAACATCAACCTGCGATTTGTGTTAGCAAAGTCCCAGTTTCAGACTAGACTTACAATAAAGTTGGAATGATATAAACTATAAATAGAGATTGTATAATGTGCATGAGTTCCTTTAAAAAAATGTTGATACACAGTGGAAAACCCTTTTATTTTACACCTATTTCTTAAACATGTAAACTGACCTTTTGCAACTTTTATCGTGATTTTCCTCTTTGTTTAAATGGGAGTGTTTTAGGACACAACATCTTAACTCAGGTTTGCACAGTTTGCAGGTTTACACCCTACTGTGTGTTCCAATGTGCCATTTACTAGAGGCACAATTTCACAGTAGATCCAGTTTGGATTAGTTGGCGTTGACTCTGATAAAGTTGTGGCTTTCACAGCTGTGGTAATGAATAATCTGGCAATCATCTGCTACTGATCTGCGCTTCTGAATATTGGCTCAGCTTTTCCAAGCCTCTCAAATGCAGTATGTGCCACGCATCACTCCATCTGGCTCAAAGTGTCAGGGGACACAGCTCCCACTGTTTCTCTTCTAATCGGTTTGTGTTTCGTGCAAAGAAAATGAGAGCTTCTGTAAAATGCAAGCCTTTCTCGCAAAGTCAGTGTATATATTTAACTATGCAAGGTGTGTGGATAAGATAATGAAGAAAATTTTATATTTATGGAGAACATTATAAAAAAGGGAAGAAATTATTTTGTGAAAGTATAGCATAATTGCAATGGTTAGGATTGGGCACTATCCACATGATAAATAGCTGACTTACATACAGTACTTAGTGCTTAGTAACAGCATTGGAATAATCAAGCCATTCATTCTTTTACTTCCACTTGGTCTCGTTAGGGGTCACAGGTCTTAGATCATAGGTACACCAGTTAGTTATAAGGCCGACATTTAGAAACAGACACTGACAGACAACAATTCAGTCACTCGGGATGGTTTAGGTTTGCCTGTTGACCTACACATGCATGTGTTTGGACGATGGGAGGAAGCTGGAGTACCCGGAGAGAACCCACAGTAACAGACTCCTCACAGAAAGACCAGAACCACAACCTTCTTGCTGTGAGGCAGGAGTGCTAACCACTCTGCCACGTGCACCCCACCACTACTTGAGTTTAATTATTATTATTATTATTTTTATATAGTGCTTCTCCACCTTCGCTTTGAGTGCCTTTTGAGCGGGGATTGAACCGCCCATCCTTCAGTCAAAGGACGCCCGCTCTACCACTGAGCTACTGCCACCCCCAGTAATTCATCTGTATTAAGACAAATGTTACCTTCAAATAATATGGTTATTCAAGCATTCATTAATGGCTCTAATTTTGCTAAACATAATATTCAACAATTATATAATATATAGTATAATATAACGGCTCAAACATTCTCGGCCGTCTCCGGTCTTTCTGTGAGGAGTCTGCATGTCCTCCACGTGTTACTGTGGGTTCTCTCCGGGTACTCCAGCTTCCTCCCATCGTCCAAACACATGCATGTACAGTTAAATGTCAACTCTAAAGTGTTGCTAGTGAATGAATGTGTTTATTGCGACAATGTCATGTCACATAAAATTTCTGTGACTGTCCTGTATATAATTCTGTGTTATTTTTTTGTGAGTGTGTGTGTGTGTCACAGGAAATAGTGAAACAAAATAGGAACTAAATTCTCAAAGTCTGGTTAAAACTATGTTTGAGTGATAGACAGCTATGAATGGCGGCCTGTGTCTTTTGTGTACACACTGCTGAGGACGTCATGAAGCTGCAGCGTTACAAACAAACCTCTGAGGAATCCTGTTGGTCGTCCAGTGAGGTTAGCTTCCCCCAAATCTACACGATGACGGACAAGAGAGAAAAACCAACACACAGCTCTTACAGCCACTCTATGTCCCGCTCCAAACTCCGGTCTGGGAGAGTGATTGAGAGTTTAGGGGGCAATTGTTTGGCACAGCAGCACTCCATCACAAACTCCAAGCAAGCTTCTCATTACCACTGACAGCTCTACAACAAACTCATTGTCTGTCTGTAGAACAACGATGAAGGATCATTCATGTCAAAGGAAAGTTGTCTCATTCACAGAAAGGAAATGCAAATGAGCAAACTCTGACAAGACTTTAATTCGTTTGATGTCACATGAAAAGAAAATACTTGGAAATGGTTTTCTAAAAAGTGAAATGTTGAGCTCCAATTAATGTTAACAACTTCAAAGAGGCGTATTACTTCAACAGCACTTTAATACAGTCACAAACAATATGGGATTTATGTCTATTAGCTATAATTTTGTGATTAAAGCAGGTGAAGGCAATAAAAATAATATTACCTGGTTGTCATGACACCCTCAAACAAAAGACTTGAGTAATTGACAATAGACATGTTTACCAAAAATATGATGCAAACATTGAATGGTGCAAAATGAAAAATGGAAAATATGTGCCCTCGATGAAGACACTGTGGGTTTAAGATTTGTGAAGAAGCTGACATTTACTTCATTAAAATCATTTCTGTTTCCTTTTCAAAAACAGGTTAAAAAAAGAAAAAAAAAAACTACAATGGATACATGAATGACCATAAAGGATTATATGATCATAAAGTTCATAAATTGATCATAAAGAAAGTGACTACATTAAATGTTACTCTAATCAATCTATGGACATTTACATTGTTTTGGGGTAATTTTAGTCTCACAATGCCATATTTTCCCTGTGGTGGTCTTATTGTTTATCTGAATAATGCCATAGAAGCAGTTTTTAGCGCTCACAGATGAAAGAGAAAAGGTATAAATACAGAGATTGCAGTTGTGTGGCTGAAACGTTACAGCACAACTGGAGAATGTGTGTGCGGTCACAGTCCCGATGGCAGACGTGATGACATTCCTGGCCTTCACTGGCTCTGTAACGTGTTCAAACATCTGCAGCGGCTCGGGATTACAACATAAGTCTCAGAAGCCGAGCCTATCTTCTCATCAGCACGTTTAAGAAACATCAAAACAGCCTTTATCAGAGCTCACCTGGATACACCACCCAGCAGAGTCAACAAACCCAGATCTCTCTGAGTTTTGTTTGGCTCCGGGGGGTGACAGAGGAGCGACCCGGTTCTGATCACAGTGAAATCTGAAAAAGACTCATGCGGGCGCCTTGTGTTGCTCAGTGAGTGTAAAGTTATGCCTCTTGTAGATAACATGAAGGATGTGAATGTGTGATGATTAAAGTGAAGGGCGTTATCTGCAGCAGGGCTTAGCCGAGGTGTGAGTGAATGTCAGGAAGGCAGCAGTGTATCCTGATTGTTAACCACAGACTCAAACATCTGAGGGTTTTAGAACACACGCCAATCCAGCATCTTAATTGTTCAGCAGAGTTACAACCATACATCGGCGTGCACTATTTATCATAAAGAGGCTACAGAGTCAATCCATATGTTCTTTTACTTACTTTATAGTTAGTGACTTAATCTAACTTTATAGCTTAAGAAGGGGATCATGGTGGAAACATTTTTCTGTGGAAGTCAATGCCAGTAAAAAGGGACTGATTTGCACAGAATATGAAAATGTTAAATTTCACTTGCAAATGCTCTCTTTAAGTTCTGATCAATGAATGAATGTCAAATCCAGGTTTACTGTAGCTTTGAATGAACTAAAGCTATTTCTAATCAACACATTTTGCTCTTTTGTGTAAGCTGTGGACTTCACATTTTAAAATTACATTATTCTAGGAAGGTAATAAAGGGGATTATGTGGGGAGTAACTTAAATTTTATAAAAATCCTGAAAATTATTTGCGTTAGCATTGATCTGACCAGCCCAGATTGTCTGCAGTGTCATAAGAATAATGAAGTTCACATGTTTTAAACTAAAACAAATAATCGGTAAGTGCTCCATTATGTGTTATGTTTAAAGGGATATGCAAGATTTCCAGTTCTTCTTTAGTGGTCATTATCAAGACTGATTCCGGATTACTATAGCTTTGAATGAACTCTAACCAATTCCCTTTCTTCTGTTTTGGTCATAGAGGAAAATATAGACATAAATGCCAAGGATAGTGTGCAAATGTAATTCCTGCCTGCATTGCTCTCAGTGACATAAATGTTTAATGAACAGGATGTCTTTTGTGCACACATTTATTTATTTCCCATAAGTCCACTATATTTCTTTGGAAAAAAAACAAAAAATAAAAAACATATTTTCAATGATTTGATGCAGATGTACAGTTAGCCTTCTGGGGGAGCTGTTAGCTTATGGTCATAGCACAAAATGACCAGTGTGAGTCTAAAGAGTGAAAATACAATCCACATAAAAAACTCAACGTGTGATTAATAAAACAAATTGTATTCATATGTCTGTCTTGCTGTGTAGGATTTACGCCTGAGAAAACACTGCGGCCCACCGTCAATGACACCTGCTCAACGGAGGCTATTATTAACACAGAACTGAGAACTTATTTGTTTTAGGTTTGTTGCCAGGTGCTGTGTGCTGCTCATGTGGGCGGAAAGAACAAAAAGGAAGTGAGAATGAGGGGCTCAGTGGCTCAGTGGGTAGAGCGGTCGTCCTTCAACCGGAAGGTAGGTGGTTTGATTCCCGCTCTCCTCACACTTTATACTGACGCTGTGTCCTTGGGCAAGACACTTAACCCTCCAGTGGTGTTCCAGCTGTGACACTGGTGATAGGAAGCTTCATGTAAGTCGCTTTGGATAAAAGCGTCTGCTAAATTAATAAATGTAAATGTAAATGAATATGTGCAATGTGGACCAAAGGACTGTGATCTTATACATGAAACAAAAATTTGCTTTCAAAACTGGGGATATTTGCAGATGTTATGCAGCCATTAATGACCAAAAAGGTCACAGCTTAAAGCAAGGCATCTACAAAGTTAGCTGTAATGTCCGCTTTTATAGCTAGTGATGCTAACTGTTTGTAAAAGTAGCTAAATGTAATCTGTAAAGTACTATATTCCCAAATCCAATGTTAACACCACACCAGGTTGTGTTACATGTTCATTAGCCTGACATTTAGCTAAAAATTGTTTTTATGTTGCTTTAATTGCTTTTAATCATCCAATAGAAAAAACACAGTACACATATTTAAAAATCCATCTTGTACTTCTCCAAGCAAAGTATATATGTCTGAATGGCTGGTGGTTTTGACCAATGATGTGGCCGTACTGACAGTTCTGGACATGTTTTAGATTTGAAGAAGCCCTGACAATTACTGACATGAACAACATGGATAAGAGATGACTTGTAAAAAATTACAAGATTTCACAAAAATCTTGTCCTGCTCCAGGCAAAGTATACACAGTCCAAGCTCTGACTTTATTGACTTGTTGTGTCTAATGAGGTGGCAGCTCTGTCAGACATAGGTGTGTTTTTTCCATTTCACTGTAACAAACGTTAACAACATTGCGCTGCTCTGATTGGATAACTCCTGTTGATTAATCCAATCACCGACCAGGTATTCATATAACGTACCTGCCCTTTTGCAAATGCTTTTTACAAAACCTTTAACAAGCAAAAAAAAAAAAATGTATAAACCTCCACAATAAGTACTTGGATCTGCTCATGGGTCTCCTTGGGTCTCTTTCAACAACAGTAAAAGTCAGTATTAATATTTTTGAACATTAAAGCCTCTGTTTGAGGTTCTTCTTCATTGCTTCCAAATTTTTTTTCAGGGTCGAGATAAAACTGTGACATACAGTAAGAGTCACATAGTGAGGCAGGAATATTAGAGCCAGCTACACAACTTCCTCATTAGCGGCTGATCCCGTGGTCCACTATTTTACTGTCGACGTCCTACAGAAATAAAGTGTATCTATGCACAGACACTTGTACATTGCTGTGGGATAGTTGTTTGTGTGGGTGTGTGCATTCCTGAGAGGAGCCTGAACAGATCAAAGCCACTGACCCCCAGACAACGTTCTCCGGAGGCAGCCAGCTCCAGCCCCGTCTGTCCTCCCTCCTGTCGCTCTCTGTGGGGTCTGTCACAGCAGGTTGACACATCCCCACAGGCACTGATTAACAATGAGATTAGGCCTTTGCTTGAGAAATAGCTGTGATGAGCCCGGGCACGAACGAAACAGTCCAAGAGAGAGCCGCGCTGTGAGAAAGGGCAGAGAGGTGATGCGCTTGGTAGGCAGTAATTTTCACTGTGTGACAGAGTGAGACTGAGTTGGAGGCCTTTTGGAAAGTGTTTATCAAAGTCAGTCATCTTAAACCGTTCATTCATTATCATCAGCTTTTATCCTTCATTCAGAAACACAGGGGGCTGGAGCCTGTCCCAGCTGATTTAGGGCGAGGTGAGGAGGGGAACATCCTAGACAATTACTGCTTGTTTGAAAGATTTAAGAGTCAGACAATTATTTACACCCAAGAGATGTGACAATTCAACCTGTATTGAAGGACATTAGACTGTGGGAAAAAATATATATATATACTTTGTTAAAACCCTTGCAAGTAGAACCTGTGCATGCATTTATCAAGTAGAAAGGACAAAGCTATAAGCAGACTATTTTTTCAAAACCTGCAGTGTGACTTTTTTAGCTGCCACCTAATGCTATGTTGTAATAGGAATAATCTGTAAAAACAAGTGGGACAGTAAGCTTTGGCCAATTACAGACTTTAAAAAGACATTTGCGTCCATTTGACTAATGTATGCCCCCGTTAGCTGTCCTTCTTCCCAATTTGTTAACATTAAATTAATGACTGTATGACAAAAGTTGCTATTTCAGCTATGACTGCTTAAACAGAGAAACAAACTGAAGAAGGAAAACAGAAATGGAGTTGGTTTTGATTTATTGTGGCATTTACCCTTTGCAAAGATAACTCCTTTACATTCTGTCAGCCTGATACAAATGATTACATACTGAAGAAGCCTATCACAACTAAGAACCAGGGAAGAAGAGCAGACCAAAGAAGACTTTAGGCCTTTGGTTTTAAAGACAATGTGTATGGGCAGATATGACACAGAAAGTAACTGTGTAAGATAAGTTATTTTCTGCCCACTCTCACCTCATTCTCACCTAAGAAGTTTATTTTGTTTCTATATCCAACTCAAATCCAGAGAGACTAGATGAATCCACTGTAATCTTAGCAGTGGTCCATCTCCAGACTAAAGCCAGTACCTTGGACATGAAAAGCTTTGCTCATGAGGTCTGACTAAACATGTTTTCACATTCCCTGATGTTATTGCTTTTAAAATAATCCACAAAATGTTAAATACAAAGCATGAGCTATTCCTCACGTTCTGTCTCTTTGTGATCCTAAGAATAAGGCTTACTGTAATAAGGCATATTGTTTGGCTCAGGCCTTGGACAATTGGCAAGAAAACGTTAATATAAGCAGCATGATGCATTAGAAGTGTTCCATATAAAACAGAGCAGCGGTGGTAAATGACTCAGCCCTGCAGTGCGTTGGCTACTGCTCTGTGTAATGTATGGGGAGTGCTCTAACCTCCGTCTGCGCCAGGTCTCTGGTCAGCCCACCATGCCGCTCTCTCTCTGCCAACTCTCGCTTGGCAGCCACTCTCCAGCCCTTCTTTACCTCTGCAGCGGTCAACAGTGTCAGTCCAGCCACATGTACCATGTGCTCAGGCGATGAATCACTGTGTCTGCGTGGGCCTTTCGAATGGGCTGTGATATGGGTTTGTATGGGCTGTGTGCAGCTGCTACAGGTTTCAACAAGAAAAACATATTTATTTCAGCTTTGAGGGCATTTAACCAAAGTAAAACCAAAGTTTCTCACTCATATACAAACAATTTGAAAATCGATTTGTTGTGACAAACCCAGACTTATGTAATTGTATTCTCCCAACGTTAGCTGTTACCGGTTTTATTGACAATAAAATCCTACTCATTTAATGTCATCCTAAAGACAGATAGTACTGTGTTTACATGATTCTAATTTAAACATTTTTATTTTGTATGACTAAACCTATGAAACTTTTCATTGTGTTTGCACTAGATAACTTTTTTTTTCAGTTTTTTCATTCAAAATACATTGAATGAATGCAAATAATACTGATGTAATTTGAGCTACTGCTGCGAGTACACAGCTTATTCTGATTTAAATGGCTTCACTTTTGCCTGGACAAGGTGTATCAGAGGGATAGAAAATGCATCAACATGCTACCACATGAAGAACTGGTTACGATGGCTTTGTTTTTTCCATCCAGGACTAATGACATGTGTGTCTGTGGATTCATTCCTTTGCAGCAATCTTACATTTTCAGAAAGGTCTCTCTGTTTTTAAAAGAAGTTGTATGCCCTCAGTGCTTGTCAAACACAGCCCAGCAGAGATGCCCAGACTTCCCTCTCCCTAGACAGTTATCGGGGCGTTTCTAGGCCAACTCAGCCCCTCCAGCGTGTCCTAGGACTCCTCCGGATGAGACGCGCCCTGAACACCTCCCAAGGAAGATCTTCTGATAAACCTAAGAAAAACCACAGGTGTTAACGACCAACATTGTATTTCTGGACTCTGTCGTCGGATATACTTCGGTCAATACAGTCATGAAATAAGACAATTAGCTCTGTGTTCAAAGAGACCTCACTGTTATGTCATGGTTGTCCACTGCTTTGCAACAGAGCATACATTTAGTGTTGCTCTCACTTATTTTAATCAGAAGTGAAAACTGGGCAATTATACAGGATAAGCTATTGGTACGTATTTATTCTTAATGAAATACTCATCGTGACTGTTTTGACTAATGGTAACATGCAGTGACCCCTTCACTTACTCCTGAGCTACTTCAGAGGTCTTGTGGTGTCTGACCACGTTTAACAAAAATGCTGAGACATTTATTTCTGCCTTGTTCCAAATAAAATGAAGCCAAACAGGATTTTTGTTTATTTGTCTCAAGCATAAAAAACACATTTAGCACATCCAACAGCAGCATATTTTTTCTCAGAAACTCACATGAAGCCACAGAGCTCACTGTCAAAGGTTTTCATCGGGAATATCTCCTTTGGTCCAATACAAACGGCACAAAGCTAAGTCTGTGAATTATCTTGAGGAGATGGAAAATTTCTGACACGTCTGAGTCGACATTTTTGACCTCCTACTGTCGCTCTCCTCTCTGCTGTCAATACAAACACACGCTGCGTCTGCAAACACAGTTCAAACCACAGTCTATTTAGAGATACCTAAGATTTCGGGCTGTCCTCATGCATCTGTGAATGTGATGGATAATGGAGTGGTGCAACTATAAAAACATAGGATACAATATTTCACCCTAAGTAAACTTTAAAAAATAATATTAGAGTATTTTGCAGAGTCATTACAGCCATAATGAATATTTGAATATTTTTCACATGAATTTTTACGAACTCCTCTACCAGGTGTCAGTATGCTTGAGTATGCTCCCGTAAGTTCTTAGCTTAGTGTACAGCATGAGGATATTTTGATTCACATAAGCTATTTTTGACAACATTCAAAATAAAGATTTATTACATTTATTTAGTTTATTTCCCTGATGTCCCTCAAAATGATTGTACTATCACATGAAAAAAAAAAGGTTTACATTTATTCACTTCTATCCAAAGCGACTTACATTAAGCTTCCATTCACCAGTGTTACAGCTGGAGCACTACTGGAGGCCAGGGGGGTTAAGTGTCTTGCCCAAGGACACAACGACAGTATGAACAGTGGGAAGCGCAGGAATCGAACCGCCAGCTTCACTGCGGATTAATAACCCCTCTGTCACAAGCTGGTTCTTACTTGGTGCAAACCCAGAAATGTTTCCGTACCGTTGAGTAGTTAAGTGTAATGTAAAATGTGTACTTGCTTTATATGTATAAAAGCAACTAAAAAAAGACAGACTTCCTTGATACTGGATGGTAATTTTGTGCAAGAATGCATATCTTTAATGACCAAACTCTGAACCGTAAAATGGTGAACAGTAAAATGGCAGACCTGTTCTTCACACTAACAAGCTCCAGGTTCTCAGTTTGTGCTGCAATTTCAGGTTAAAGACCCAAACGCAGAACTCAGGTAAGTGTGAACAGGTAGATTTATAGTCTTTTCTTTGGCAGCAAGCAGGTGAGGTGAGCCGAGGCGAACACTAACAACGGAGTAAGTGGAGCCACAAGAACAGGAGAAGCCGGGTCTTGAGGATGATTAAGGCCAGAGATGCTAAAGGAGAAGAAGAATCAATTAACAAGGAGTCCCAAAAAAGGTGCAAACGTGTCTCTCCACTGGACACTTTAGTAAATGTCTTAACCAAATGTCTGTCGTCATGTTGTGTGAAAACATTTGACATTTGCAGCAGTGATAGTGTCTCTGATACAACACACTGACATAAATGATAGTGTTGATGGTGATATTTCAAAAGTATTTTAAAAGTCTTCTTACAGTACATGGCACATACAATCCCTTTATGGCCGGGACATATTCTCGGTCGACAAAACCGACGTCAGACTAAACACAAGCCTCTGTAATGTGTTTGAAAGTGTAAACAGAATCCATTGAGTGCAAAAAGTGGTGTAACTTGTGGCTTCACCGTTGGCTCACATTCATCACTGTCCTTTTGCACCTTGCTCTAAAAGCTCCCCGGAGCGTCTTACTTTAGGAAGTTTTGAGCTCAACTCCCTTCCTCCTCCTCCTCCTCCTCCTCTCTCACACTGAAACTCTCTCTATCTCTGCCCTCCCTCCTTCTTCTGGTCTGCACGAGGAGCTATAAGAGGCCGACACACACACACATAAAGACACACATGCACCAAGTGGGACCAGTCCTGTACCGCACTAAGAGGGGGGCAGTAGTATTTTGTGTCTCTCTCAAAGCTTAAGAAAGGAGGCACCGGAGTGAAGAGATTTCTACTTTTTATTGAACCATGGAAGCTTAAAATCAAACCAAGGAAGGAGGTAAACATTTAATTAGAAGTTCAATTTCCTCCTCCAAAGGGATTTATTGGACACATTTTTTTTTAAAAACACAACTCTGGGTCATGGTGATATCGCACACGGTCGCCTCTTGTTGACAGAAGCTTCCCGGTTTCTTGGATTTCCTCAGGATCAAAGTTTGTTTGGCTGGAGTGTGTGAATGAAGTGTGTGGAAGCAGGAAACATGTCGAGCGGACCTCTCAGTCACCTGTTGAGGGGCGCCTGGCTGCTGTGCTGCTGGCAAGGTGGGTTTACACACAGTAGGCAGAGCAAGGCTGGGGGTGTTGATGCATGTTAGAGCAAATCGGTCATGTTTTTTTACACAATCACACCATTTGGGATACAGTTTGAATTAATATGAGTAAATGTGAAATGGAACTCCCCAGAAAGTTAAATAAAGCTTGAGAACGAGGAGCCCAGGAACACTTTGCTTTGAGTCAAAAACATTTAATGTAATGTGTTCCTACAATTGTTCTAATGGTGGATTTAAGACATAAACATATTCAAGTAATGTGGTAGATGCTTCATACAAAATGAAGTACAAAGTTTTGAGGCTGTTTTGATGTTAATTGAATAAATTACAAAATTTCCTTTTTTGTTTTGAAAGGCTCTTGCGTGAACGGGTAATGTGACCTTTTCATAAATCAATATTTGACTTAAAATCACTGGAGTCTCATATTAATGTTTTGAAAATATGTTGTGAAAAAGTTCCTCTGTTTAAATTGGACACAAGGATTAACCAAGAACACATGACTTCAAGGCAAACAGAGACAAACCTACGAATTATATGGAAGTTATTAAGTCATTTGTCACATTTCCAGTAACCTCTGGATGAGGCAAAAGTAAAAACACGAGCTGACGTTGGGTTTATGAATGGCCCTCTCTTTGCTATGAGTGTCTTCAAAGCACATCACGGACCTGCGGGACACTGAAGGAGTCTTTAAAAAGGCTCCGGCGGCCACTTTTAGACAATGGTTCCCTGGGAGCAAGGAAGCATGGCCCTGGAACTAATGTTGTCATTATGTTAATGGTTAGAAAAACAGGAGACAGACATTACTGACCTTACACATCGGGCCGTGGGGCTGATTATCGAGCCGTCGCGGCGGAAGAGCGAAGTTTGGAGCGTCAGGGCTGGTTAGTGTGATGGACGCTGGGACAAGGACACGAGAAAGCATCTGTCTGTGTTTAATCATCTCTGTCCAACACTACATCAGGTCAAAGTGAATAACTAATGCTGCTTTTATGTACTCTTTGCAGGGTCTAAGTTGACAAGTTCAGAAGTCATTGAACTGAGTTTGTCTTTTAATCTAACAAAGTTGAATAGTTAGTCATAATAATTTACTGGCAAGGTTTTACATTTCTTTATTGTTAAGGTACTGTATAAAAAATACATACTAACAATTCATAGTAGCTTTTTGTCTATTAATCAAGTTCAGACTTACGTAATGGACAACAAATATGAACATACAAACTTAATTTAGGCAGAGCAAAGTTTATTAGCGATATAAAAATTAGTCTCTAAGCATTGTCTTTTGACCTGATTTTCTGAAGTTTTTAAGAGCCACGTGAAAGAAATATTCCATGTTTGCAGTGTTTCACATGACACAGAAAAGTGACATTTGTCTTTGTTTGATCAGCACAGGTGATTTATGAGCACTTTCTCAAGACTTGCTGGATGGGACTGTGTACTATTAGTACTTTTTTAAAAAAGTGTTGCCTGTGTTAGTTTTAAAAACTAGTTAAGTCAAGTTTTAATGTTCTGTGGCCCTTTACTGTTTTCACATGAAGATGTTGAGTTTAATCATCATCATCCAACGCCCAACCAAGTCACAGAGAATTCTCATTACTAATTATCAAACATAATGTTTCTAGTCAAACGATCATTACATGTAATGTGTACCTTCTGCGTAATATTTGTCAGATATTATGAGCGTTTTCTTAAAGACTTAGGGATCTAGTTATTTCTTAAAGGTTTGTTTTTCCTTGACAAAGCTACCGTTTGTCAAAGTGGTTTAACTTTTTTGGTTGATTACTTGAGACAGAACAGTTTTTCTATAATATCGACCTTTTTTCCAATGCCACCAACCTCTAAAAGAACATTTACCTATAGTGCATGTACGTAAATAAATGACATACAAAGTAAATATGATGTGTAATCTTTCACTAATACAGCTTGGATTCTACTTTTCTAAATTTCTGGAAACATAAGATTTTAATATTTTGAGATGCCAGCGCTTTAACCTCACCTCTTGACTCTTGCCGCCTCATAGTGCTTTAATGGTGGACTGGTATCTACAAAACTGTTTTTTCTTGCACGTCTCAAGTGGATTCAAGGAGACAGAGCCAAAGCCAGAAGCAGCAGAAACTGGGCAACGGTGGCTAATTAGAAATTAATGTAAGCAGAATAGAAAAGTAGACTTGGATCCTGAAATGGGAAGGTAAACATATGGTTATTCAGATATTCGGTAATGAGTCACGCTTTTGCAGCTATCCAACCCAAACTGCTACCTATTTAGAGGAAGCCAACAGCAGCGGCACAGAAAACATTTGCATAAAACCCACTGGGTTCATTTGCTGGAAACATTTACAATCCCACTGCTTCATTTCCCTAACTTCACTAAACATAAAACCCAAGATAATCTTGTAACATTTAAACTCAGGATGTTCTGCCATTTGACTGATTCTTGTTCCAATTTGAACTTTTGCACATTTTCTGAAAAACACACTGAAAACCCTTTCCCAAAATGTCTCCAAACCAAACTTTTGGATAAAGGTGATGTAATCTCATCTCTAAAACATCAATGGACCATCAACTTTTTCTTGTCTGTTATCAGCGTCTCGACTGACTCGATCTTTCACAGAAAAGAGATACCACAGCGTTTGAATCCTCTGTATCATCCAAAGCTAAATGAAAATCCAAAAGTCCTCTTTAGCCAGCTGTACAGTTTGGTTCAGTTGAATTTATCACACTTTTCTTGGCATTTCTATTTTGAAAATGTAGAAATGAAAAGAAATGTACTGTATCACATTCTCACATTCAATTCCCATGTATTTCCATCGTGTGTACTAAAATGTGGAGCTTCTCAGGTCTGATAATTGGTAAGCAAACATAATAAAACAGGATTTGAAGTACAAAAAAGAGAATATTTGACCTGTTCTTACTGTAGAAAGTGTAAATAACTACACTTTTAATTATAATCCAATGTAGTAAATATCTTATCTGAAAACTATGCATATATGGCTTTAAATGTTGCATTAAACTTTACCAACACAAGAAGAAGGAGCATTAAAGGTCTGTTGTTTTTTTATTTTTTAAAACTAGACAATGCAAGTTTTATTTTGACATGATTATAAACTTCTCAGATTAAACAAACAATTATTCTATTTGTTCAAGGAGAAACTACAACATTTTACAAAATGTAGTTCACCTCCACTCACCAATGTTCCGAATGTCTTCAAATTCAGTGAACACATTGTACAGATTCAGAAACACAACTATAGTATGAGTAGCTAGCTCCATTGTCACGTTCCAAACTAAACCGTACTGTAACTCTTGGCTAAAGCTGGAAAAGGTGCTTCTGGTAAAGCAGGGACACTGGTCTTGTAGTCTCTGAAGCCACAGTCTGTTCACTACAGAGCACTTGGCAGAAGCGTCCACTGGGCAAACCCCCGTAGATCCCTTCTCTAAATAAACGAGGCTGTGGGATTAGGCAGCTTACTTTGTGATGAAAAGACAACAGTAGCTGTCCGTGCGCTGCCCCGGGGACACGGGGATAGTCCCGGTCAGAGAGACGGCTGTGAGACGCTGGGGTTAAAGCCCAGAGAAGGAAGGGGGACACAGGGTTAAAATAACACCCCACACTTCATGTTCTTTGAAAAGCCCCTAACTCACCCTGACCTTAACCTGACTTTGACGACGAGGCCAGGGTCGAGGAAGAAACACAGGCAACACTCTGCAGCCAACCAGGTTAAACAAAGCTTTAAATGTTTGGCCGGGACTTTCTGAGTCTTTAAAGCCTGTTATTGTGCAACAAAAAACAATAAAACTGGTCCCATACAGCTTGCAAAAACTGAAGAGGATTAAAATACTTACTAATACATGAGTGTAAACATGTACTGTGTATTTGCTGCTGAGTTTGATCAATTGAGCCCAAGTTAGTTATACCTAATATAATAATAATAATAATAATAATAATAATAATAATAATAATAATAATAATAATAATAATAATAATAATAATAATAATAATTATGCATTGTATATTTACAACCTTAGTGGATGCTTTTAATTTTGAAATCTTACTTTAGAATGTCCCAAAATTAACAATCTTGACAGTGTTGTGTTACTGAGAGAACGTGGGGCAGTAATGATTACCTTCGATTTCTGCCACTAGATGGAGTCATGAGCTACTCTAGCACTCATTAAGTTGTACCTCAATGATCTATCTTTGTACCTTTTAGAACATCTTGTCATTGTTGTGAAAGAACAAGTGCTTTACGGTAAATGTAGCATAATACTGCCCTCTAGTGTTTGATTGCAAGTAGGCCTATTTATGTGACTCTTTAATGTCAAGAATGAAAGATATCAACACTGTAACCTACATGTTTTGTAGTCTCTGACTGACACTAACTTTTTTCAAATATAAATATGCGAAAAGTGGACTTAATTTCTGCCACTAGAGGGAGTCATGAGCTACCGTAGACCTCAAAGCCTATTAGTATCATTGGTGTAAAAATAATAGCCGTTCCTTGTTAGGAACAGTATAAAAAAAACTCCTTAAAATGTATTTTATCATCTACAATTGGCATTTTCCAAATTTTTGTCCTCTTATATTGTTTTAGGTTATCATTATACAAATACAATGCATGCACATGGTCATACCTAACTTTCAAACCTCTGTTAACATTTGTGTTGCTAAATAGAAAAAAAAACGAAAAAACAAAAAAAAAAAAAAAAACAGTGCTGATAGTCCCTGAAACCTATACAGTATATAACATGTTGAAATAAATCCTTTAGAAATACTCAGAAAAGTGCTCTTAAAGCTGTAGATTTTGAAACAAAATGGATAAAGTAAAAGCCCACAGAAGATGTATATTTCTAATATAACCAGAGGAAGCATCTGTGAAAGAGGGCAGAGCCAAAAACTATATATAATCCCTCGTCTTGGTTGTATTTCATGAGCCGTGCCAAACAATTGAGTCATAATAGATGCATCAATATGTGGAGAGTAAAAGCTTTCCACATTAAAAAAGCAGTCCAGGTATCTTAAAATATCCTTCCAAAAATCTGCTCAACAAAAATAACCCAGGAAAAGCAGCTGTAAACTGTGAATAATGCCCGGCAGTCGACTAAATATGAGGAATATTTCTGCTCGGCACGATACTTCACCTCAGTAATCTTGTCAAATGAAGTACAAACCCCTATAAACTCCCCATGCCCCCCTTTAAGCCCTCATTCTCCGACTGAAACTGCACACACCTCATCAACCAGTGACTACTAAACAAAGGCAGGAAAAAAAAAATCTATCCAAGAGAAATGAGCCGTTAACGTTGAAGCTTTTTTCATGTATGGGATGGGTGTAGCAATCAGCAGAAGAAGAAGAGAGGGCTTTGGGCACATTCAGAACACCGTAACCTCTTGTTGTGAGAGATTAGTTGGTGTTTGTGAATTTTTGTGACAAGTTTGTAAATTTGCATGGAAACGGTGACGTAATTCATGTTGCTATTTTATTTTTTCACTCTTTTGCATATAAGCAGTTTGTTGTGTTTATCGTAAAAGTGATTATTAATGTTGGATTAAAGCTTAGTAAATGATGAATTAAGGATAAGTTACAAATACTCAACTAATGCTTAATAGTGTTTTCTCCAGCTTGTCAGCACCTTCATGCTTGCCCTTCTTTATCTGTCGCTGCTATTGTGATTTGTTTTGTGATTTCTAACTGAGCTGTTAGTCCAGATGTAGAGACCTGTTGGCTGATTGTATTCTGTTGATAAATGCTGCTGTGCTTCAGGCAACACCTAACTTTTTTTTTTTTTTAAACATATTGTTTACATCGTAATAAAATTTTTGTTTCTAGTTTTGCTTATACATTGTTCATTTCTTTTCTTTTCTTTTTTTTTTTTTTTTTTGAAGATGGCCAAAATAAACTAAAACTAAACTGTGAGTTTGTTTGTCTACTGTCACTGACGACAGAATTACGGTAGCCTTGTAGGGACATACTGTCTATGAACAAACTCAGTGGAAATAGGTCAGTTCACTAAGAATCAGTTTCGAAACAAAATCAGTCTAGGTCGTGAATGCTAGATGCTGTGTTCAACGAGAAACATGAACGTACTTCTCCTCTAGCAGAGCTCAGTTTGTCCTCACTGAACAGCTGTAGAAACAAGAAGTAATGTAACATCCACTGGAGCCACAAATGTCCATTTTTCCAAGGTAGACATACTTTTAGAGATACCTTTTTAGGAATTACACACTACTAAAGCCCGTTTTAACCTATGTTTCACTTAATTCAGCCATTTACTACAACAATTTTAAACAATACACCTTTAAACTATTTACCTCATAATCCTCCTTGGATCTCACTTTTTCTCAATCAGTTCTAATCCTCCTGAAGTAAATGCTCTCGACTCACTGTCAAACATTGACAAATGTTGGGCTTCTTGAAGTGGAGTGGAGTTGTTGTGTAGGGTGTGTTTGTCATTAATACATAAAGGTAAAAAAAAATAACTTTAATACATGGCCTTTTCAGACACACTTGTTCATAGCTTCACCTCAAACTGTTTTTTAGCATGAGCCCAGGACTAGTACATGCTCTGACTTTGTTGAAAAGTTAAATTAGTGACCACATTAGTCACCCCTTTGGTCTCTGGGCCTGTGCTTGGGGAAAGGTATTGAGGGTTTTTGTCTTGCAGCACTGACGTAAACTGAAGTGAAGTCTGATACAGAGTGACTTGGGGTCAACAAGCTAAAAAAAATGAGCCAGAGCTAAAGTAAAAAATTAGGAAACACATAAGGAAGTAGTTAAAGCACTGGAACATGGAGGGATTAGTATTGGTTTGCTCTCGGGCTGAATATTCCCAATGGCAAAAGTTATATTTACTTTTACCTTTGCTCCTTCCACTGGCAGCTTTAATAAAAGGCATAATGCAGCTGGAAAAGACCCACCTCTGTAATGAAAGAGGCACAAGGTCGACTTAACCGTCAAGCGCCTGGATCCCGCTGCAAATCCCAAATCAAAAGCGCCTGGATTTGATTCTTGTTTTCTCAGGATCGCTCTAAATAAGGACTTACATAAAACCATATTTTCACTGGGGCTGCTGCGGATGAGACACGAGAGACGAGATGTGAAGGTTGCCAAACTGTAATCAACAGCGCAAACAAACAAACAAACAGAGAGCAGCCTGGAGGTCTTAGCTAAATGCTGTCCCTATTCTGCAGAATCCCTCGCTCTGGGCTCAGGGTGAAAACAGGAGCTCAGAGACACAGAGGGTACTTTGGACGGTCATCAGTCAGAGGCAGGGCAGTGGCAGCGGCGTGTGTCCGTGGTGATGACAAACTGACCAGGAAGACCACACACACAGGCCATTGGCAGCAACACTGACCCCTGGTGGGAAAAGACAAGCATTACATGAGCACAATTTATCTAAACAGAATAATATTGAAACAGATGCATAGATTTTGTAACTGTATGTGTTTTTTGTACAGTAGTTTTTTGATATTTTGCTGCACTAGCCATGTTTTTGTTCTTATAACTCATTTTAGTTTAGTACAACTTTTTCCAAAATCACTTTCATTTGAGTGCTCACTGATACTAAGTACAGCTATCGATGCTTAATAAGTATGAACCTCACTGCGATTTCAGTTCAATGTTACATCTTTAATTAAAGTCATCTTTGATTGTGCTCAGTGGCAGAGTGGTTGTCGGTTTGAATCCCACTCTCTGCAGTTCATACTGTTGTTGTGTCCTTGGGCAGGACACTTCACCCTCCATGCCTCCAGTGTCTGTGGCACTGGTGTAAGTATGTTCGGTGGTGGTCGGAGGCGTCAGCACCGACGCAGCAGATTCTACAGATGTTGCTTACCACCACCAGTTAGTGACAGTGGAGTGAAAGAATAATGTGAGTGCTTTGAGTCTCTGGAAAAAAAGTGCAATATGAATCAAATGCATTATTATCATTTTATTAAGGTTGTTTTGAAGGAGCCAATCTTTTGACACTTAAAAAAATATTATTGTACATATATCATTGTTGTTTAGAGTAAAACAGTGTTATATAGAAGAAACAGGAAATTTAGTCTGTACTATGTAATACACACGGCAAGAGAGCATCAAATGAGTACAAGGCCCTCTAATATCCACCAAGTACCGAGTAGTTTTATGTTATCTGTTGTGTTGCAAACTGGTACATTTACATTTAATTGTTGTCATCAGTTTTTCTAAGTGTGGTACCAGGACCTTTTTTCTGGTTCTAACATATTCTACAATCCAACCAATAATATTATAAAATAATATAGAAAATATTTCATGACCCAAAGGTAGCCTGGCCATCCTAATTCTTTTTTTCTGTTCTATAAAATGCATTTGTCTGGGCCCTGTCGATTTAAGTTTGATTTCCAGGAGGGGAAAGAACTAGGACAGATTAAACTATCGCTGAATGCAATTGCATAAGCATACAACAAAACAGAACTAAGAGACAGTTACAACATATGAAGAATAATCTGCGACAAAATTGAATAAACATGAAACAGAGAAACAAAACACTGTATAAATAAAGTGGGTGGTCCTGCTCCCAAAAGGAGAACTTTGTGGGAAAATCATTATTACAATTATTTCATTAAAAAATGAAGATGAATGGTGGGATTACCCATTATTATAAAACTGCTTTATTGATTAACAAGATAATATTTTGAGGTATTGATGAAATGGCTAGCAGGACTAGGAACTTAAGACAAAACATAAGACTAAGGCCAAAAATGAAGTCTGCTCGTTTGAATTGGGTCGTGATTCATTTGGCATTTTGGAAATACGGCTTCTAACAAGTTAATATGCCACACAATGAACCGTACTGTAACAAAGTGGAAAGAATAAATCGACTCAAGGTAAAACTAACGAGATGTGACGGCTGCGTAGGAAGTGAACAAAGTCGAACTGAGGCTTGGAAATTATCATAAATATTACAACATCTCTTCACTTGTGGTCGGAGTAGATTCCTTTGTAGAAGAATACTTAAACCCTGAGATGAGCAATTTTGTTTTACTAAGCCCTGCTTTTATGAGTACTGTTCTGTAAATGCAACCATATGCCGCGACTGGAATGAGATCCGAGAAAAGGAACAGGGCTGAATGACAAGTGACCTCAAGAAACACTCTATAGAAACGCTTTGGCAAAGTCCAATACAGCGAGCCCCAAATGAGTCCACATCACTGGGGCTCTGTGTCCGCGCTGAGAGGAACATGTTGCATGTGGCCACAGAGAGTGAGTAACACTGAACAGACCTATTGGACGACTGGGGAGACGCAGTGGAAATGAATGAATCCTGATCAGAATTTCGGCTCAGTTTTGTCCCGTGAGAAAGCAGCTGGGCCCGACTGAGCGCTTTACATCGGCCAGCTGCAGTGACACAACACATAAACAAACGCTTTCACAGGAAAATTGCAAAAATGTTTCAATGTCAGCAGCACTAGAAAGCACTATTAATCATTTCAACAAACTGACAATCCCCCAATAATGTCTGTGTCCCCATTCATGCAGAAGGGAGAAAGGCCAATGTAAGCTGGCATCAGGAACTAAGACTATTATAGCTACATAGATAATCGGTCAAAGCAACAATCCATGCAAACTGGTGCTTTGCAGTTTTATAGATTAGACGTTTTATGACTCAAGTAAAAAAAAGCACTATATTAACTGATGTCAAATTAGGTAGTTTACTTCTGCAGTGTTTGACTTTTTTTCTTTAAATTTAGTAAAACTGATTTATATTGAAATAAGGATGATCTGTGAAAAAAATTTTGATTTTAAGATGTCATCTAGGCTTTGTTATGAAGGATTTCAATAGATGATAATGTCGGCATACTTAGGCCAATCACATGCTCACATTGAATAGGCTCTCAATTAAGGAAAGTGACTTTGTCCATTTGTTGACAAGGCTTGAATCAATGGTTATAGAAAACTCCAATTGGGAAAGTAGGACGATCTGACACTGAAGGCAGTGATGTAATGTAAAGTATCTTGTAATGGCAAATTAGGTTGGTTCAGAAAGTAACCATTTTGTGAAACATGTATAAATCTGAGAAGTCATTCACAGTCTGGAAAAAAATGCAGAAAAATAGACAGTGCACTTCTGTTCTTTTTGGTTCTGTAATAAACTGTTAAAAGGTTAAAACTAGTCCCCTTTTTTAACCTATTTTTAGACTGATATTATTGGCGCTTCACCTTTATTTGATCGGAGGTGTAGACCTGCAGGAAATGAAGGAGATGTGGTATGTGCTGCACCAGGTGAGACACAGAGGCACCCTGTCTTTCTCATTTTAAACGTCTCAGTTAAACTAAACATTTGGCAGATAGTGTTTCCAAGTAACTGAAATGATCATCCTTCAGATTTCTGTCTGTCCCGGCCTAAGCTTTAATCTGGTTTTGTGGTCTGTGGGCTGTGTGTCTGTGTATCGCAGGTGAGAGGATGCTTGGGAAAAGCTGAGTTAGTAGCTCATATGTCTGTGGTTGTGCTCACCATATGGGAGTCATTCCAAGAAAAAAAAAGAGAGCAAAAAATCCTCCATCTGACACTAACAAGGGTAATAAACCCTGATGCTTCAAGATCCATCTCAGAGCCTGCACCAGAAAAATCCACCGGCAACTTCTCCTCCCAGACTTTTCCACAATAAGTTCTCCATTCTGCTCCATCTGTTCAGCCATAAGAGAAGAACTAAGGCTCTTTAAAAAGTCGAGGCTAAACAGGTGAGCCTCTCTCAGTGTGCACCTAAAGTTGAATGAGAAAAGGCACAGGAAGGACATTACAACTGTAAAGCTGTCTCAACACAGATGACCTCTCGAAACGGGCTAGGAACGCAATATGAGAAGGTACAAGAGCCCAGGGAAAAACAAGAGCAGAGGGAATATATAAGAAAACCAAGAGAAAGGAAGTTGGATTTAATGGAAAGGGAATATGCAGAGGTGGGACAAATAGTCCAAAAGACAATTACTGTTAATAGAAGAAATATTGGTTAACAAAATAGTGACAAGAGTGACAAAGTATACATTACTACTTCCTGCCAATACCTATCACAAATGTGATTGGCCAGTGTTACTATTTGGTAAAAGCACATTTATAGTCTTTGTCCACTTGGATAAATACTAAAAGTGCTTTACATATAGCATCCAATCCATCATTTACACACCATTGTGCTGGGACACTGTCGGCAAGAGGTTTAGTGCCTTGCCCGAGGAACCTTCATATGAAAGGCAGCTACTGTGAAGGAGCAGGAGGAGCTAGAGCAGCAAAAGATTAACACCGAGCTCCAGGCAAAGTTGATGAAGGAGGAGGAGGAGCAGAAGGCCCTCCACAGTTTGGTTGACCAAAGCTAAGATCCAAGGTCAACCCTAAAAACCATCTGAGACAGTCTGTCGAAAATTAACATGGTGTGAACCCTGGTGTTTCTAAAGTTAGAGATGGCCAACCAAGCCTTCGCAGCTAACGCTAAAGAGGAGGAGCTGCAAAAGGAGCTGCAGAAGGTCAAGTTCCAACTGGAGAAGGAGCGACAGACCTTCGAAACAGTCACCATAGAACAGGAAGAGCTGCGGTCTGCTTTGAAGAAGGCACAGGAAGAGCTTAAAAGATATGGCAAGTGGGAAAAAGAAAAGACCACCCTTGTCCAAGCAAGAAGAAGAAGAAGAAAAAGAAGAAGAAGAAGAGACTCTTCAACCAATTGTCCTAATAACAGAGTTGACATGTTAAAAACAAATCATACTAAATAAACAAATAAACAAAACAAAAATGTCAGAAAGATTGATTTATTATTTAGACTTTTTTTGTTACCAATGCGTCTTTGGTTGGTCTGGACTTGGTCTCAGACTGAGACAAGACGAAGTAAAATGGATTTCCAGACCAAGACAAGACCATTAGGGATTGAGAACATGACCTTTGCAAAAGACCTGTCTCGAGTACTACATCACTACGACCCACCTTGCCCTAATGTATGTACTGTAAGTTACTGATTTGTATATTTTGAAATGTTAGTTAAAGGAACATCTTACTGATTTTACTGAAAAGATATCAAAGTAAAAGTAAGTTTAAGAACTGTACTTACCAGTTAGTTACCCACCTCTGAGGATGTAAAGGAGTCTGTGAGAGCTCTGCCTTTGACTTTTTGTCGTTTGTTTTTTGGATGTAACTGAAGCTCTTACATTGCCCAGACCCCAGCGGCCGTCCTCACGTTGCAGCCATGAGGGTGCAATCAGAAAAATCTCTCGCCTTTGTCTCAGCTGTAACCAGAAACCTTACCACGTTGACAACACACGCATATCGTTGATAGATCAGAAAAAGGCTGTTATGGTCAGTGACAGGCAGAGAGATCGCAGATGTGAATATGTCAGATCCATAAATGTTAAATGATGAATAAAGCTTTCATTTGGATTAACGTAACTGTCAGTGTTTGGTGAAACTTAAGCGAGACCATTCATCATTATAAGTGCCTCTTGAATCATATTATCACCAGATGTTTTGAGCTACAGAGGCCTGCTGTTCCCAGTGACCAGTTATTGACTTTTTTGCAATGACAAAAATACATATTCATGAAGAATTTACACTCTGCGGGGGGTGATGATGCGCACACAAACATGCATTTTGTTAACTCACAAACCTCTTTGTGCTTTGAAGCAGACTCAAAACCTTGTGCTGCAGCTGTGGGCTGATTGTAGTGACAAGCCAAAACTGTCTGCACCGTGGCCAAAGTCCTGATTCACGGTTCTGTATGGTTTCTATAGCACACTCTCACCACTCATTACATGGAAAATTTACCAAAATTACAGCCGTCAAACAGCTCGCAGTCAACCAGAATAGTGTTTACATATAACAGCAAGACGTGCCTATTCCCGTATGACTATTATTCCCTTCATTTTTTGATAAATGTGACCAATAATTATCTTTGAACACAATCATTTAAGTGTTACCAAGTCCACAGTCTGGGAATCTAAATTGAATATAATAGACTAGTTGAATTTCTAACAGGATACTGACTGTTTTTAGATTTTTCTTTTCGTCCACAGCTGTTTTAGTGGCTGGCACAGAGAGGAAAGTTTGGGAGGTGCCCACTGCCATCTTCACTTCCTCCACAAACTTCAGTGAGAGTCTACAGTGGGAGCAGTGTCAGCATAGTCACCAACAGGACAGGGCCCGAATCACAGCGGACACCCCCCCCACACTGGACGGCACCTGGGTCTCCACACGGTAAATATGCCTCATCCAAAGATATATACACTATTAAAAACATAATTTAGACTGAAGTGAACTTTTAAAATGTATGTAAAGAGGCAAATGCAAGAGCAAATGTCAACTGGAATGATCTTGTATCAGTGAATTATTATTGGGATATGCATTTAGTGAGAAAAAAAAATCAAACACATCAACAACCGCAACAACACTATCTATCAGCCACTTTGCAAGGGCTGGAGCCTACCACAGCTGCTTTGGGCATGAGGTAAACCTTGGACAATTGATTAGGTTTAATTACATATTCTCACTCATTTACTGTGAGCAATGTATCAATTAACCTATGGCAGCCCATGGAGAACAGAAAGGGTGGATTTGAATTGTGTTTTCTCTCATGCTGAAAACTGTCAGGTTTCAAGTAGCCTACTCTAATGGAGTGTTTCACTGAACACAAAATTATTTGCGCAGGAAAAGGAAATTAGAAGTTGACACATTGAGACATAAACATCATTCTTGAGGGCTTTATGTGCCAAAGATGCAAAAGGAGCAGCGCGAACCCCACAGTTGAAATGTTGAGCTAAAGATGCACTCAATAATTATATTATTTTATAGTAAATTTATAAAAAAAAAGTAAATTTTGAGAATCTTATTGTTTACTCAAATGAACGATTAATTTTTAAGATTCTTAATAACAGTGCACCTCCTCCACTGCAGCTCTGCTCAGAACAGACTTCTAGGACAACCAGGTCCACGAGTCGAAATGACTGCAGATTACCCAAAAGAAGCTCTGCCTTTGCACAGACAGCCTTCTCATTCAAAGCCGTAAATCAATGGAACAATCTCCCTGATACTTTGACCTCTGACCTGAGAGACTTTTCTCATAATGTTGAAGAAGTATTATTAGAAAACCATTTATGTCAGCACTGATTATGTTTATGGTAGTTTGTAAGGTTTTAAGTTAGGTTAGGTTTTTACTGTAGAAATTTTAGAAAGTTGAATGTTATGTATAGTGTGATTATAAGGTTAAAGTGTGAATGCTGATTTGTGGGCTATTGATGTTTGATGCATGCATTTTATTGTATCTTAATGTTTTATCTGCCCAGGGACTGCAGATGGAAATTAGCTTTTGCTAAATCTGTCATTAATCAATTATTTATTCTGCAGCATTTGCTTATGATTTTTTAATTCCTTTGTCTAACTCCAGATGTGAAGTTCGTCCCGGTCCTGAGTTCCTCCTTCGTTCCTACACCTTCCACCCGAGCCGTCACCTCCAGGCCCTGCAGCACTACTACTCCGACAGCGTCTGTGGAGACCCAGCCTACTCGCTTCTGATCAGGGCCAAGCTCCGTCTGCGGCAGGCCTCATGGATCACACTCGGCGGCACCGAAGCAGAGCACCACATCAGCAAAGTGGGCATTGTGGTCCACAGCCCAGCTGCCAAGCAGAGACTGGCCTCCAGACTGCCTCCGTCCTGTGTTGGGCTGACCTTGGGCCGAATGGTGCCAGGAAAGATGTATGAGCTTTACAACACCCGAGCGGGAAGGGGCTGCCTGTCAGCGCTGGGGTTTTCTTTGATGGAGTTGGGTTTGGTTCGAGTGGAAACGCAGCGCTTTGGCCATGGAGGGAAAGTCCAGGAGTTGTTCTTGGGGGATATACACACAGAGTGGACACAAAGGACTCACTACAGACCGACAGGATACCAGCAGTCTTTGCAGAATGCCATGGTAAGAGTTTTGTTAAATTACCCCCGACCTGCTTGTTTCACATTTGAAGTCGGCCAATAAGAAAAGAAATTGCATCAGCAGTGAACCAATAAAAACAAGGGACGTACAGAGAGCTTCAAATCATAGCACACTGGATCTTACAAGGGCCAATACTTGGATTTTTAAGAGCCTGCTGAACATAAAAAATGTGGTGTATGTTAAAAGTTAAACACGCACACTTTAGTGGACTTTAAAACAATGCTAATGTCAGGAAAAATAGCAGAATAGCAGGATTTCAATCATGGATTTACCAGAACTGATGCTAAAATGAGGATATTAATGGTAATGGAACTGAGTAAGTCATTGAGCACGGAGCCAAGTTACAGAACAAGTGGAAAAATGATGAATGTCCTGCACATGATCCAAAACCATGAAAGCCCCCTGAATCTAAAAAAACTGGAGGATTAGTTGTACAGCAGAAGGTCAAAGTTAATACAATAAATTATCCAATGTAAGAGAACATGCCAAACAATTGCAGGCTGTGAGATCTACAATGATTTTTCTCTACTTTTGGATTATACTGGCAGTGTGTAGTCCAGTCACCAGTTTTTGAGTCCAAGGCACTTCCAAGTCCTCAGTGTTCAAGTCATCAAAGACTAGTCCAAGTCGAGTCAGTCCTTCAAACAAATTTAAGTTGAGTTTAAGTAAAGTCATCTTTATTCCGAGTCACTAAAGAAAGGTCCAAGTCGAGTCCAAGTCAAGTCTAAGTCAAAACAAAGTGAGTTACAAATCTAAAAACTGTGGGAGCCAAACTGACACTGATTGAGATTTTAGTTTTGTTTAAGCCTTTTTCATTAAACACGTTTAATTGAGGTTTGATTGTGGCATATCAATTTAGACTGTAGTTTACATAGGCCTATATTTTTTAAATGTATTTATTTAGGCTCAACTTCTGGGTCACATTTAGGGGCTTGGAGTTAAATGAGAGCCGCTCGTCCCGCTCTGAACACATGGAACAAACAGAGGTTGTGTGATGTCTCTGAGCATAACTTGCAAGTCCTTTGTGCTCAAGTCCGAGGCTAAGTCCGAGTTATTAGTTCTCAAGTCCGAGACTAGTCCCAAGTCTGAGAATAAACAAGTCAAAGTTCAAGTTTCAGCCATAAAACGGCAAGTCCAAGTTGAGTCACTGAGGCTTACCTCACGAGTCCCAAAAATGAGCCTGATTACTCAATTCTATCTCTGTGTGGCGTGCCTCAAACCATATTAACATTTATTTTCTATTCATCTTTGCAGCATCACATCCACCCCTGTCCCGTGTGCGCCCTGGTCTACCGTTCATCAGAGCTGCATCCCCCAATATTGCCCCGCGGACCCTCACCTCCTCTGTCTCTGGCTGGACGTTGGGTGAGCCAGCGCTGTGAGACACGACCGACTATCCTCTTCCTCACCAGGGACTTCACCTTTAACCCGGACCAACACAAGTGGGAGGGCGTCTACAGGCACTACTCGGACCCGTCCTGTTCCTTGCCCACGTTCACCTTGAGCGCATCTGGACATTACGCCCAGGAAAACCCCTCGACCAAGGTTTTAGGAGCCACTGAGTTTGTTTTCAAAGTTACACAGGTGGGAGTTACAGCTGCAGACGAAGCCACAGCAAAGCTCCTGAACGGAACCCGTCCAGGAAAGTGCGGCCGGGCCAGAGGCTGGGAGGTCGGGCTGGAGCAGGACCTGACCCCCACACATGGGTGCACAGCTCTGGGCATCAGACTTCCACATAAAGAGTATGAGCTCTTTAAGATTGAGCTCAACCACAGGAAACAACCGCTGCTGTTCATCGGAGAAAGGCCCACAGACGGATCTAGTCCCGACCGACCGCAGAAGAGGCCCACTTCCTTCCAAACCCCCTTGGTGCTGTGCAGTGGGGGCGAGACGCAGCCCTCCCACCGATATCGCTCAGGTTTTAACAGCAAGCAGGTCCAGTTAGAGACCAGCGGGACACAGCGGCCGGCACAGCTGCTCTTTCTGCTGCTGGGCTCTGTGCTGTACAGCTGGCGGTGGCTGTGTGTTTATTAGATCCTAAAACTCATACCTGTTCCCACAGCCCAAGTGTTGACGGACATTGTTTTCCTGGCAGCTTTCCTTCACGCTCCCTCCATGTGATGTTGACCACACGTGTGTCAGTCCCGAGAATTCACGAGACTTTGAGGAGAGCTGAATGAGTTTTATATCTTCACGCTCTGTTGAACTGCCAACTGGCCTTCACGCGCTGCCTGTGGACTCACTTTAATGACTCCTAACTTCAGCCGCGTATGCTTTATTGCTACCTAAAACTAATCTGGATATAGACCACCAATATTGGTTCATCGTGTAAGATATGTTATTTTAAACCAGCTGTATTTGTAAAACGTCAAGGAAAGGTTTCAATTCTTGTTTTCCTTTAGATATTCTCACTTAATACCTTTCAATGAAAAATCCAAAGACCTATTATTAACAGTAATCCCACCTTCTACAGTTTAATAGAAATATGGTACTTTTTTAGCAGCTATTTTCCGGATGAGACATTGTTCGGCACCAAAAAGAAGTTTAAGCCACAAAAATGTTGAATGACATTGTTACCAAATATGTTTCAGCTCGCTTCAAAAAGTACAACACACATGTGGGAGTTGGCCTTTTTTCTTACACAATACGAAGAAACAAAGAGTGTTTTGATTCTGCAGCCTTTACCCGTTTCAGTCAAATGCAGTATAAGGCACTTTGTATAGACTCTCTTCACCGATCGAGCCACTGTGATGTGAAAATATCCTTTTCCTATTAAATCTTTTGCCTCTAAACAAGTCAAATATTTATTTTTAACCATTTAAACTGTACTTTTTCCTTAGAACAACCTTCTGGTCTAATGCTTTAGTAAGTTGTCCATTTGAGATATGCTTTTATATCTGTAATAAAAGTACTTTTCATAATATTTGTGTTGTTGCAGTCGTTGTGAAATCGCAGACTCGGAGGGGGGGAAGAACCCGAGGCTGGATTTAGGCCTGACTCTCGGGTTCGTACTCTGTGGTCTGATCCAAAGCCCAGATAGCGGGATGAGTGCTCTGCTGTTTGATAAATAACCGTCATGTGGCTCACACATTACTCAAGACGTTCCCCTGGTCCAGCGCGGAAAGCACACGAGGATATGAGATAGGAGGCTGGGTGTTTTGTTCGGACGTGCAGCCATCAGCCAACACCAGAGATTTCACAGTCGCTCTGAAAATAAATGAGCCATGGGAAGCAGCAGTTAGGAGACAATGGAGAATAAAGAAAGTTAATAATGTTTAGTTTTAAGACGAAATCAAGTGTAGCGTTTTTCTCCATCAGACAGAGATCCTCTAATCTTAAAATCACACCGGCTTTCACAAAATGATTACAGTCAGAACAAGAAAATGTAACTTTTTATTATTTAATATTCAAGAGGGACTTTGAAAAAGAGAATTAATAATATTTCCAATAATATATCTTCAAATATGTTCAATATGGTGAGCCAGACAGTTTAAGGAGTTTCTAAGTTGGATATTTTTTAAGACTATTCAATTACAATGCACCTGTCTCAAGAAAAAAATCTGCACTATTTGTCTTTCCAGTTTGAAATATATCCAGAGAAATAAATATCTGTGTTTCAAATAGAAAGTCTTAGCCCAAAAGCGGAGAATGTATTATTCCACACAATATTGCCTCCTGGTGTTGATAAATGAATTGTAGAAGCCACTCAGAGTGACACACTATTATTGAGTTGTTTTTCAGTGTTGGAAGCAGGAATTTTGGGATTTTTTTAAATTCTCTTAAGCAGGTGGAAATGATCGGAAAGCAGTTAAAGAACATTACCTCTGTTGGTTTTCACTTTAAGTTAGCCTCCAGAACGTTATACTAAGCACATTTTGATACAGAGAAAGTGCCCATTCTTTTAAAGGCTTTGACTGAAACAGCACAAAATGGAAAAACACAGATGAAGAAAAGGGAGGCAAATTGGTAAATCTGAGCATTGGATTCAGGGCGATGTTGAACAAGGCAGAAAATGTTACGGGATCAACTTGGTCTAAAGTTTAAGATAATCTCTAACCTTCAGTTTGATGTCATGGATTTGTATATTTTGGGCGTAAATTGGTCCAGTTTAACTTAAAAGTAGGAAGGGTTGCTGTTATTGAGGGTTGTAGGGTTGGGACCAAGCTGGGTAAAAAAAAAATCAAGTAGGGGAGCTTCATGACAATTGTAATTTAAATAGACAAAGGTGCAACAGCCAGTTTCAAAGACTTTGGTGAATAGCAACTGTCTAACTTTGTGTGTGCTGTCAGTGAGTGGGCAGAGAACATTAATGACTTTTTAAGTTTGATAGGTTGTTTTTTTGCCTCTTCTAAAATATCAAACTTTCTGTTTTCTCCTTGAACACTTGCTTTTGATGCTACAGTGGGCAGGTGTCTTTTTGCTGTCTGTAAAAACTGTCTATATGTAGACTACAGCAGTGCCACACCCATTGGGTCAAACAATAAAACAGACAGATTTAGCTCTTACAGAAATGATAAAGGATTAAAAATCTCAAAATGATGTATTTTTCTAATTATCTTGTATTATAAATCAAAGCACGAAAATGCTTAAGAGTAAAATTGAAAGACCAGAGCTTTTCCTGAGGCTACATGTTGTTCCTATTAACTCCAGTGAGGACGGCGATGGAGGCTGCGAGCCTCATGAGGTCATCCTTTTGAGCTCGAATATAGAATGTAGGTCTGTAACCCCTAAGCTAACTCACAAACCCTCATGTGAGCGAAATAAGTTCTGTGGTTGGATGAGTGGCATTTATCTGCTGATCATACGCAGGAGCTGTCAGTGGATGAACAGTGGGTAATAATACAGGCTGTAGTCGTACAGATGCATTGGGGTTTGAGCTCTGGGGTTGTGCTGTTTTTCATCGTCTGTTTTGTGGTTTCTACCCAATGCCAAAACGTAAGAAGACCGTCGAGGCAGAGAGGTGCGTAACCTGTTAGCAATCAGGGCCAGTGGCTTATTGAATGCATCCATTTAATGACAAAAAACAAGCAAAGATTCAACACAGAACCAGTTTAGTGACTACATACTACAGACATGAACACGCTAACAGGATCAGGTCAGGCCCTGTTTAATGTTTAGCATATGACATCTTAATGAAAGGGATTATGTGGAGTTGTAAAAGACATGCTTATGAACAGCATATGGCTCAATTTGTGTGTGTGAACATATAACTTAAAAGCTTTACAGGTCAGAAATACAGATCTCTCACACCAATGAAAAGATATTGTAATGGGCCGTGAGAATGGATGTTTTATGGAAGTTATTAATTGGTGCATAAGCTCGGGTCAAAGAGGAGGTGCACTACGACCCTCGCGCTGTCTTATGGTTTACCTGCTGCCACGTTCTGCTCAATCGGTTTTGACCAATGAACTTGGAGGTGGGACAGTGTTTTGACGTCATAGCCAGAGAGAAAAATGACAAGATATTTAAAAAGGCAATTAAAACAAAAAGATAATTAACAATTTTGGCAGTGGTGGGTGTCATGTCAGCTGCACACTAGGGGTCTCTGTGGTAAAAAAAAAAACAAAACATTCAGGGTCTGAATGGCATTTTCCTGCTGCTTTATCTTAAATAGAAACTAATTGAGGTAAGCTTGATGTACACAAGAACAGAGAAATGTGTTAGGTGAGAATTTATCTGTTCTTGAGGAGTATGTACTGGCCTTTAGCGACTGAGCAGAGGTAGCTAGTCCTATAACCAGGAGGAGCTACAGGAGCCTCCATTTTGATGTGCACCTGTGTCAGCAGTAGCTCTATCTGCTGGAACAATAAGCAATTTAACAGAGCGCACTTCTTATATCTTCAACATATATGGCATTTTGCCATCCTGTGGTGAGTATTAGTTCTAATGCAAGATCATTTTGAATTTATTTTTATGTTAATAGGCCTATAGTTAGTCCGGCTCCATTTGTCTTTATTTCACAAAAGTAAAATTAGAATTGTTCCTGTGATGCTTTGTGTGTCTAGTTGCATCCAGAGCCAGAGACAAGAATGCTGTAAAGACTATAAAAAGGATTCACATTTCATATTTTATTGCTTTTCATTTTGTAGTTTTTGGTCTTTGGACAATGACACATGACTTAATCAGAGATCATGTCCCAACAGAAGTATCAAAAGTCTCCTTTCATTTAATATTCACTTATGCTTCATTTTTCTACACCATCAGGATGCAGTATTGTATGTCCAATTAAGACCTGCTGTCAGGGAAACTGTTTTCTTTTCCTCACATTGGTCGCCCTCAGACTGTAATTCTGTTTGGATGAAAGGGACTCAGAGCCACTGAAGGATATTTTGCATAGCATTTGAGCAGCAAACGGAGCTGTTACCAAAAGCAACATGAGGATGAAGTGATGCATGTTTTGCAGTAATATCGCACATCTGAACATGAGCAAAAAGGCCAAGATTCCTTCAGTGGAGGGGAACTTGAGTCGTTCCAGGCGAGAGGCTAAGCTCACGTCCAAAACCAGGTCAGAGTCAGACCAGCCATAACTGCTGTGAAGAAACCTGAATACCACAGAGAAGAAGTAATAAGGGCTCCCGTGAAGATGTCCAAGATGTGCCAGATCCAGTTTATGTCACAATGCTATGAATCACAAATGCTGCTTTTGTTTTTTAAGTACATGAACTGAAAGTCTCAGTGTAATAGAACTGGAGAATTTGTGATTTTTGCTTAATTAAATGCTGTAATTTTATACATATTTTACTGTTAATCCTGTAACTGTAACGGTTTAGAACAAATTACCATCTAAAGCATCTACTTAAAAAACAACCCCTACATGAATGTTTCATTTGTTTATATGATGTTTATAGCATCTTTATATTAAACTTTCTCAATTTTTTATTTAGCCTTTTTGTCAAAATAGACAAATAATTGTTACAGACAACTCTATCTCTGATACCAATAACTGGCTCTGTCAGATGAGTTGGTAGTACTGATCAAACGTCTGCCTCGGCCACAATGTGAAAGAGAAAAACACGTTGGGCAATGATCAGTTTGTTTGCTCTGGCCTCAGGAAGTAATGGCTGCTTCCAAATGATTTTTACACATTGCAACAGTCAATTTAGCACTGACTTCTTTTACACTAAAGTAGGATTATTTTTTCTTGAGGATTTTTTGGCTGCTCTACCTCTGTTTTTTAGAAAAAGGTCTAACTCAGTGAATGAACAATCTTTAGGAAAGTCTGCCTATAGAAAAAAAAATGTCCTTTCATTAACTAATTTTCCAAACCGCAAACAGTTGGGGTTTGCTTTGACAAATGTTTGGAAAGAAAAGGAACAGGCTCAACAGAAAATGCAGCAAATGTATGTGTTTTGTTTCTCTGCCTCCAATAAAATCTCAGTTAAAGCGACACACACGTCATCTCAACATTTAGATGATATCACTGCCGTAGTATGGCTGTCGTCCAACTCCTTCAAATTTCAGGAACCCCATTATTTCTCGGTGAATATAAGCTGCAGCTGCCTCATAAAAGACAGCATCAGACATACGTTGGCTGCCTCGGTAGAAACAAATGAGTTCCTATTGAAACATTGCTCGTCTTGGCTCCGGGACAATTGGAGCGAGTGTTAGAGCTGCGTTAGAGAGCGGCGACTGGACTTTCCCAGTTGATCTTGTGCCAAACAGAAATGGGCTCTTTTCTGTCATGACTTCATGCTCATAGACTCATAGACTGAACAGGTCCCACCCATTCCACTGCACAAAGAGTAAATACAGTATAAACAAAGACAGTGTTTTGTCAAAAAATCAAGTGTAGCTTTTACTTGGACTGCTACATGTTTTTGTTTATTGTAATTGACACACAACTCTTACTTATAAGTTTGCTCTGCGTAGAATGTTTTATTTTGGGTACTGCTTTCTGGTTGAATAATGTGTTTGTTTGCTGTACTTTGCTGTGCAATAAACAATTATTTATCTTCTCAATGCTGCTTGTGTCATTCTGTTTAGATTTCATAACACTGTTTAATAACCTTAACCTTAATAAAAAATGAACAATTAAAAATGAACAATTAAAAGATGTTTGGAGTTGACTTTACACATTTCATTACTACACCTCAGCGTGGTCCTCGAGATTTCTTGAGTGGTACTTAAGAAGTGTTAGAAGGTTTATTTTTTAAACAAAAATTTTAATACATTTTTCACAAGTATTTTAAACATTAATACAATTTTCCTCTGGTTTTACTAATGAGTTTAGTCTTTGTTTAAGCCATTTCAATGGAGTACAGTTGGTAATAGAGATACTTGATGGGTTTCAATTGTGTAAAGTAAAGGGAAAGTATGATTTATATAGAAACAAAAATTGCCTGGTTTACTGTATTCATTCAGTATACTCAAACTACACTCGATATTCTGTGCTGTGCTGAGGAGCAACTTGATATGATCATTTTTGATTTGTCTGTGTTTAGATGCAGAAACTTTGATTAATCCAGGTAATCCAGGTAAGGTCTTTTAAGCATTTAGTTAATGTTTCCACAGGTTTAACGTTGTCAGGAGTGAGGGAGATATAGAGATGTGTGTCATCAGCAAAGTATGATTTTGTATTTTGGATTCTTGAAAGGTTTGGACAAGAGGAAGCAATATTTAGATTAAACAAAAGTGGGCTCAGAATAAAGCCCTGTGGAACCCCACAGTTCACAAGCATCTTCTCTGAAGTAAATTCACCAACCAATACAATACTGTTTCTGTTTCCACTACATAGGCCTACCAGTATAGTAGACCAGTAATTGTATACACAGGTGGTACTTGGGAAGTAAAGTATTTAATGAGATAGTACTCGTTAGATTTTGTTAGAATCACTAACAAAATCCTACATAAAGTAAGGTTTTACGTGAGTTTAGCTTGTGTAACATGAATTTGTTTCTCCAATCACAGTTCTCTGTTTGTCAAATCTGGGTTCAGTTTGAGCATTAAAAGATTAGAAACCAAGGACTTTATCCACTGGGTTCTTAGGAACTTATCTATGTTTCCAGGTTAAGGCAAATACACAATGCGCCTTTCAGTATTGTACCTGATTGCTTGGATCATTTTATTTTGAAACAGGAGTACTTTTACTTGAGTTTATTTTGGCTTCTCTCTCAAACCACTTTTGCTTCAGATGCTGATTGTGATGTAGAACATGTAACATCACTTAAATATATACTTTCATTGCATCTGCTTTTACTTAAAACTTACTCTCTAGTCTCTAAAATCAAACAAAAAAACATCCAGAAAACTTATTCACTTCCAATGTAATTAGTGTATTTGTAGTGAACACCAATCTATAATTTATCCATTATCTAAAAAAGCTTCCTAAGCTAATGAGGTGTTTTGAATGTTCCCTAAACACTTCATATTGAGCGCTTTTCCCTTTTAAAACATAACTGTACATTTAAACAAGACCATCCAAACTGAGACAAGCTGTTTAGCCAACAAGTCTTTTGGGACTCATCTATACATCCACTTTCTGTCAGAATCGATGGCTCCTAAGGTTCTATTGTGGTTTGAAGGTTAAGGTTACACAAATGATTGAGAAGGTTGTTGCTGGAGAGACCACTCTTCCACTGTTCTCTGCCAGCTGTCCTGTCTCCAAACTTTCTGGCCTGCTCCGAGTCTTATTCAAACAGTTATGGCCCCTGAAAGTTGAACACAGACTTCCTGGCTTGACCATTAGACAAAAAAATGTACTTATCTATATGCCAAACAATTATGCTGTAAAGTGTATTGTGTTACAATTTAAGAAAGACAAAAAGAAGGTTTTCACCAAAAAACAAGCTAAATGTTGAAAACCTGTTGATAAGATGACACGAGGAAGTTTTTTTTTCTTCTGTAAAGTCGGATAACGTGGTAAAATAATACTGATCCTGTTGCCAGATGTAATTATGGCAGAGTTAGCACCAACAATCTGTGAGTTAAATCTGGCAAAAATACAGCATCTCTCCAAACATCAAAGTGCAGCTGGACATCCGTTTCATTGTACAGACCTCAGTGAAAAGCACATTCAACGAGACAAATAATGGCCAGAGATGAAACACAGTCTGTGGACAGATGATGAGAAAAACCTGAGGCCTTTGGAAAACATCAGGTCAGAGATCAAAGTGAGGTAAAAACAACAGTCTGGGGTAAGGCTGAATTAAAGATGCATTGTAAATGAAGAATTAAATGAACACATCGGTCAAAAGTGTATTGCATTAGAAAATGTCTATCCTGGCAAAAGAGACACTTGTTTACCAAGTCCAGAGAAGACTGCTGGAGAGAGCACTGCTGAAGTGGTGCTTTCATCTTTCTGGTTTGAACACAAACTCTTGCTTAGGAGTTTTGGCCAAAGACATTTAGGAAAACTAATGTTTCTCATTTTTCAAATGCACTTCATGATTAATATAACTTGCACAACAGGGCAGGCCTTGTGCTTGTGTGGACCTTATGGAGGATACGTTTGGCAGCCGCTCACATACGACTGGTTTGTCATTTAAAGATAAGGATTGAAAACAGAAGACCTACCCACAATATTGTGTGCTACCGCACTATTCACAATATTGTTAGACCCCTTGAAAACCAAGGAGAGGGCTCCGACAGCTCCCACTGACTTGCTCTGATGTATGTCATTGCTGTAAATGAACCCCAGCAGTAGCTTACTTAGACTCAAATTGATTTAGACTCCAACTTGGGCTCGGACTTGTACTTCAGGTGATAACTTTTTTTTAAAATCATTATTATCATCATGTTAGTTTTCACCTTGAAAAGTCCAAATGTCTTTGCTTGAACCTTTTATTTATTATCCCTCTATTATTCTTGTAGGTAAATTTCTAGTCGGCAGAAAACCAGGGGGTGCCTAAAAACAGGCACAACACCCAAGCCCAGGGAAAACATGCAAACTCCACCCCGAAAGGTTCTGCCCGACCCAGGAATCAAACCCTGAACCTTGCCACCAACTTGATTCTGTCTCAACTAGTCTTTGCTTGAACCTGGACTCGGACTTGTACTTCAGGTGATGATAACTTAACTTTGTTTCGACATCGGTCTAGTCTTTGCTTGGACTTGGACTCAAAAACTGAGAACTTAAAAGTTACTTGGACTCAAAAAAACGGTGACTCGACTACAACTTAAACCAGCAACAACCAGATGTTTAAAAAAAACTTGCCAGGTCAGTCAATTCATTGAAAGACAGGATATGTTAGGGCGCCTCCTATTGGCTGGAAGGCCGGCTGCAGCGGCTTAAAGGTTTGGTTAACCCTGAAGCTCACAGACTGTAGAAGAAGGGTTTGTTGGACATGTTTTTGGATAGCAAAAAGGGAAAAAACTGCAGTATTAAATGCAGAAAATTAACTAAATGTGTTAGACAAATTATAAAGAGGTCCACAAATGTTATTATAATGTTCTGCCACTAGATGGAGTCACGAGATTCTACAGTGCTCAGACTGCCAGTTTAAAGACTTGGAGGAAACTTCTTGATACAAACGGTTTTTGTACCAGTTCAGAACATTTGTTTTGGCCAAATTGAAAAAGTAGAAGACATCTTTAATCTGACTTTTTAGTTAAATAGGAATTGCACAGTAATTTTGTGCTGTGCAAACTTTAGATGACTGAGATTAATGTTGATACCATGTTCAGCCTGTCTTTTATTTGCAGAAGAACATATCCTATAATATATATTCATTTGAAACAAAAACCCTTTGGCAGATAAAGTATCAAAGTCAGCACATACTTTACTGCCTTTTTGACCTGCTCCTCGAGCTCCGTATCACTGCAGGACTTGAGGTTAATTTTCACTTACTCAGTACAGCATTCCTCCATGTTTTCTCCTGGAAATGGATAATACACCTGGATGCATAAGTGTAGAATAACAGTTGTTGGTTTTTACTAATGCAGCTGTGTCGTGTTGTGGCCAAGTCAAACAGCTGCAGAGCTACCGGGTCCAGATGCTCACAGTCAGGGTCCTGATGCTCCCGGTCAGGGTCCTGATGCTCCCAGACGCAGACACAGACACGGCTCGATTGTTGCTAAATCAATAATAAACATGAAGAATCAGAGGGATTTTGTTTAACACTGCAACTGGAGCAGACATAAGAGTCTAATGGGCAATTAATTTCCTTGGAGCAATGGGTTTTATTATTGGTATCTCTCTGCAAACTCTGGTACGGCCAAACCAAGCAAAGTGACACTCACTGTGAGCGGTGCAGGTTTGATTGTGATGAAGAGAAATCAGTTATTAGATATCAGTTTTCTCAGCGTGTAATAGTTTCAAAGGGTCTGGATGTAATTTCTTTGCTATTTGATAGTCTGAATTAACTTACAATACCCTCAGGTTTAAAAATATTAATATACTAAAGGACTTTTGTATTGTAGAGAATAGAGCTGATCCTAAAAACACAACAGTTGTGGACTAAAATATAGCTTTTAGTCACATTATTTTTCTCTATTAATGTCTTCCTGTTTTGAGTTCAGTTCATCTGGTTGGTCAAATATTGTGTGAAAGATTGTTTTTTTTGGTTTGTATATGTGTCCTTTTTAATTGTGTTTTCTAAATGTTAGCCACACTACTGTAAATCACAATATTCAATCCATTATTTTCAGAGAAAAAAGTTGAATCTGTGTTTGATAAAAAAAATTAAATCACATAACACTAACTTTTTTTTTTTTGCATTAAGCATTGGGCCCTTCTCCCTTCTTCTCCAGTAGTAATGGCGTTGCTTTCTGCACACTACTCCCTCTACTGGTCATGGGTGAATTTAAGATTTTGTAAATACAGATGTCCAAATATTCAACATGCCTATTGTGGCATGTAATTGTTAAAACAGTAATTTGTATAGGTTAAAAATGCAATGAGTAAAGAATTTCAGAAACCAAAAGCAAGCAGTGATTTTAGGGGCGCAGATCCATCCAATTTTCTATCCAGCTGAGGGTACTGCGTCAGTGCAATAGGCATGATTCTACCAAACGCATGTCTATAAGAACCATTAATATAGTTGCGTTAATTTACAAAACACTTCTTTAAGGTCAATACATACTCCACATGGACAGAGAAATGTGTTTAAAGTTAGATCTGACCAGGACATTCCATACTTCACAAGAAAACTCAAGCACAGAACTTCTAACTTTTTTGCATTAACCACACCCACTTCAGTTTTCTAACCAATCACACAATCAATAGTTCTCGGACACCCACAAGAAAAAGGTTCTGCTCAGACAATGTGCCAAGAACAAGCTGCAGGAACTCTTAATCCAGGGCTGCAAGAACAAAATTCCATAATTTATAAACAGTTTCTTGGCAATAATTATATAGTTCTTAATGCTTTACCACTGCACTAATAGTGTGTTGGTATTATAAAGTGTTACCAAAATATCTCTAAAGCCCAATGTCAAAAATAAAGCACACTATGAAATGACTAGACGCAGTGAAGTAGGGGCTTTATTCATTTAATTTATTAAGATGCTACATAGTCCAACCAGGTTGGGTTGTTTTATACACCAGAGAGACTACTTGACTAGGAATATTAATCTTCTCAGATAGACTTATTTATTTATTTATATACATACAAAACAGTTTCCCGACTGCTTACATTGATCACGGTGATGGTCAGAGACTCCATGACAGGTCAGTGCAGCGAGATTTACAACCAGCCTGAAGCACTGTTGCATTTACAAATCATTACAGTTGTCTCTAATTGGAGTACCGGACTGCTGGGGTCATAGGATTGTATTAAAGTTCAATGTAAATCCCAATTACAGTATACTCTGGTACTTTCAGGTGTGTGTAAAAGTAAAGGACACTCCGACCAGCACTCAGAAAACAACTAGATGATAGTTTAATAAGTGTAGACACTTGGGACTGCTCTGCCCTCCCTCTAAACAGCAAGTCATCCTCAATCCGACAGCAAACAGAGACTTAACCTGTTACCCTTCAATTTAATTTATGTTTGGGTGACGTATTGAATTTTTATGCGTTTTTTTAAATTGAAAAACCATGTCAAAAGATATAATTGTCTCTGAAACAGTACAATGTCATAAGGTGGTCCCTTGAGGCAATAGCAAGGCTTTTTACACTTTTTCCTTTTTGTAAGAAAATAAAACATTGCAGGAAGATCAAAAGGAGAGACACACTTAGGCTTAAAATGAATGTGACTTCAAATGCATGTGGATAATGACATTAACAAGCAAATGAAGAAGGGAGTAAAAAAAAAATGAAATTGAGAAAATGTTCAGTTTGACGTGCTTTTGCCTAAAAAACAAAACAAAAATAAAATCACATTGCTCACAAATATTTTGCAAAATAAAAAACAGAAAATCCACTTTGACGCATTAAAAACATCTAAGCTTTAGTCACATGTCAGTTTCTCTCTTTGCTGTGTGCCCAATTTAACGTTCTTGGTCTGAGAATAACTTGCCGAAACAGGTCACAAGGCAAGACTCAACGCTTGTTAACTGGAGCTCATTTTATGTAGCTGCTATTTCCTTAAATGCTCATAGACTCTTAACACGGAAAATCTTACTTAAAATCATAAAAATGCAACAAAACACAAAGATAATCTGAAATGTAGTTGTGCAAACCTACAACCGAATGACACTTTATCATTATTGTATCACCGTTTTATAAAAGCAATTAAATTAAAGATTAAAAGAAAAAAAAAGAACGTCCAGATGAAACACTCTTCTGTGAACGCATGCATTAAAACAGTCCCACTCTGGACACGGTGAGTGACCGGTGATAAAAAAAAGTCAGGTGAAGACCAAAAAAAAAATAAAAATAAAAAAGGACAGGAAAAATTAAATAACACCTAAGGTAGTGTTTGTTATGGAGCCACTTTAAAATCCTGAAAATATCTGCAAACAAGTTATTATCCATTGTGAGCAGTTTGCAGTTACAGTACGATATCTTCATTATTCAGAGCTAGTTCAGTAATAAAACTGTCTATAATGAACAGGTAGCATTAGAACGAAAAGGACAAGGATACAAGTAATTGAATGAGTCAACAGCCTTGTATTTTAAAGCAGCATTATGTCAATTTTCAGGCTGTGTACCAACGAAAAGCATAAAGAAGACAAATGCTGAGGCAAAACTCACACAGTTCACTTTTTACAAACATAGATATGTGTCCTCGTGAAACTCAGTTACATAGTGTACACACAAATCTGTCAGATCAGGCACATTTGTTCTAACAATGTTAAATTTACTTGTTTTTTGTCAAGAGACTGAATTTCTATGTTATTTAATGATTTTCATATATTGGTGTAAAAGTTACATAGTGTGGCTTAAAACTGTGTTCAGATTATTTTTTATAAGATTTATTTATTCAATTTTTCACTGCCCATAACTTTAGACATAGGTAAACAACAGTTATATTTATTCTCAATGAGCAAATGAGACTCGCCAGTATCACCAGACCGTGTAAAAGTCAATCCTAAAATCCTCTTGCAATTTATCTCAGTTTATCCGTTATAATCTATTGTCATTGCAATAGCTCAATCGGGCTAAACCGAAAACTGTCTTAACCGAATAATACAGCGACCAGTGGAAATTAAACAGCTGTTTAAGGGAGAAACTCAAATAAATATATGTCCCTAATATTTTGCACCAAACTGTAGTTTTATTTCACCTGTTTGTATGTCTTTGATTTGTCTTTGACCTCAGATTCTTCTGTTAAATCAAGTCAAAGCTAGAAGGGTGACTAAAGGAAACTGCTTGGGCTATCTTCTCATCAGTAGAAAGAAAACCCAGGTTTATTCTGCCTTTTAAATGAATTTTAGCCACCTCTTATAGTTTTGCTATATATTCTTTTGTTCTGAGCTGTGATTAGCTGTAAGCAACACACACACACACAAAACAAATCTTCCCCCTCAACTTCCCCCTCAACACACATCTAAAAGGGTCAGAGGTATGGAATAAAATAAAGATAGAATGGAATAAAGAGATAGATAGAATAAAGATATTAAAGATAGGGCAACATACCATGATGCAAAGAGACACAGGATAATAACTTGTTGCTCAAACAAACAAAAAAAAAAAAACGTTGTCAGGACTTTAGTGGCTCAGTAAATTTTCTACACTAATCGAAGTAGTTCAGTACAATCAAAGATGAACCTAATTTTACAAAGCCTCTGGAGGAGTCAGTGTGATGTAGCCCTGTGCGTAACCCTCACTTCTTTTAAAAGGGGTTAAGCTAGAAGGACATCCCGTACAGTGGCAGGGGCATGACAGATACATGTACATAGGCTCTGGCCGCCATTTAGAAAAAGAAACAACAATACACTAAAATGACATTTGCACAAACTGACTCAGTTGCACCAACACTACCTCGCCAGTGTTAGAAAATCCATCGGTCTTAATCACGAGCATCATCCAAAACCTGTACTTTCGACTTTGGGGAGTGGGCCAGAGTGATTATGTGATGATTACTTAGAGGCAAGACCTGTAACAGTAGGCTTCTTCATCAATCGTTTTCTCATACATTACCTTTGAATGATTTATTAAATTTTTTTTACATAATTGAGGCTGAATCAAAACTCCTACCACCCCACCCCACCCACCCACCGGATATGGCAATTTTGATCCAAAAAACAAAACAAAAACCCAGATTCCGTGTTTGTTTTTTCCCCCCAAAAGCATGCTGCGGCCCGCGAACTCCACTGCACTCTACAAGACCAGTTTGCCGACGATGACGCCCACCACAAAGAAGAGCACAATGAGCGCTACAGTGCGGGCGCTCAAGCCTTCCTCCTTCTTCATGCCGACTGATGCATGCTGGGACGACATCATGTTGCTCTTCCTCATCCGCAGACCATCGTCCTCCTGAAGGAAAAAGGAAACCGAGAAGCAGAGGTGTTGAGGAACGATGAGTATTAAACAAAAAAGTGATATATAAACGGGTTAAAAAGTTGTATTAAGTGTGGAGTCAGTCCCAGAGTTTCTGATAAAAACAACCTGTTTTTATCAATGACATGGATATAAACTGAGCGAATCAGCTTTTTGCCAAATCACATAGTAACTTTCTTTTGGTGATCTGATCAGGGTTGTTTAGATAAACATACTTGGTATTACACTAGTATCAGTACTCATGAGTACTTAATAACTTTATTTCACATTATTTTAACATATTTTACAGGCAATAAAAATAATTAAAGAAGGATAAATAAAATATTAAATATTGCTCTGTTAAAGCAAAAAAGTTTAAAAATTATATCCTTCAAAACAAGTCCAACAAAAATCAAACATGGCACAAAATATGAGTATGGTCCTGTAAGGCTAGCTGCTTGAGTTTAAGTACTTATAGGTGAAAAGAAAAAAACAAAAAAGTGGCGCTGGAACACCTTTAGTTGTTGGCTCAGTAGATTACATTTTGTTGTCAAAAGCTGTTTTAATTGGACCTACTTGTTTTTTGAATTGACCTACTGGTCCCTATTACTGCTTTGGTAATACAGCAAATACAACGCTGAGAGCACAATCTACAGCCATCTATCAGCCACAATCAGAGAAGTCCTTTTACTTACACCATTTCACAAACTATTTTGGAAACTTATAATAGGATACAATATGATATAGTCATATTCATTCTTTCATACATTCTTTATGGTTCACAAATTAATAAACTTTGTAATAATGAACTGTTTAAACAACAGTGTATTAGTGACTTTCTGGACAGATGTAAATGTTCAAGCAAGCGTGCAAGAACTGCACCAAGACAATCTGGTGCTAATGCTGCCCCAAACAAAGACAACATGTTGATCGCATCAGTCAATAAGATAAGACTGTGTTTATTTATTAGCTCAGAGAAACCAGATCTGTTTAAATGTTCATCTGAGCCAGTCCCCCGAGATCTGTGGAAGGCGCCAGGCTGTAACGCACTTCATTTCCCATCAGCGGGTGGGAGCGCTCTGTTAGTTTAATCTTAGCCACAGGAGCAGCCAACAGTCTTTGTGCCTCCGGCAAGAACTTGAAGAGGAGAGAGGTGGGTGGTGTTTGAGGCAAGGGTCGCTCTCGTTTGAATCAGTCTGATGTAAAACCTCTGCAGCTCTCTGTCTTATTTCCAAATAAAGCTCTAAGACAATGATTCTGAACAGGTCTTTTTTTCTTTCACCAATTCTAAAAAAAAAAGCTAGGAATTGTCTTGTAAATAATTTAAATAGAACCTTAATGATATACATTTTAAAACCAATGCCTATGTAACTAGAGCTAACTATTACATTTTGAAATTAAAAGAAGCAGTATCGAAACCAATAACAAAATAAAAATTTTGAGCCGATAAGGTAATAACCTTTTTAAAATAATGTAATAAGTTACGTTTTTGGCTGGTTTTTATGTTATTGGCCTAGTATTAAAAAAATATATGTGAAAATGTTGTAATTGCAGCCAATAACACAATCATTTATTACATTATTGGAAAAAGTTGAATACGTTATCGTCTCAAAAGATGTATTAAATTATCGGTTTTATTATATTTTAAATGATCAAAATGATTACATTATTGGCAGGTATTACGTTATTGGTGGTTGCTACAGGGAGAATAAATTTAATTTAAGTTGGCTCAATGTTATCTTCAATAGTACATTTAATACTTAAATTTAAACTATCATTTTAATTTAGCTCATCTTGACAGTAGATATTAATCAGTGAAAAGCAAATCATAAATTTATTTTGTGAGTGATGTCAAACGTTATTACCGAGAAAAGGTTTGACATTAATCTGGTTAAATAACACATCTGCACCGTCTTTGAGCTGAGAAAAATGTGCAAGAGCTCAAGCTTTTGTGACTTTGCTGAACAGGTTAAAGACAGTATTTAATCATTGGTCGTTAAATATACTGTACGTCAGATGCAAAAATGTAAAAAATATAAAGCAGGATATCTCTTTAATTTCAAGAGGAAACCTGTAAGAGAGATGCTCAGATAGTCTTTTAAAAGCTCAAAAACTAAAATTAAATGAAGAAAATGCTCACAGCCTGGGCCCCTAAAGAGTTTGTTGTTATCTCTATTTGAAACATTCATTTACATTTTTACATCCTTACAGGTCACAGGCTGCAGGTGCGGGTCGGAGATGTGTTAAAAACTCCGTACACTCAATGAACATGCACACAGAGCGTAATAATCAGACAATATCAATGTAATGCAGACAATTAAAGCTTTTCTGAGCAAAAAAGCCATTCAGTAGAAACCAGGTATTTCAGCTTGTAGCAAAAAGCTTTGGAGTTTAATGTTAACAATACAAATAAAGCTCTAAATAGATGTGCTATTTTTGATTACAAAAACTCTTAACAGATAACTAATGCAGCAGAGCAGAGCAGGGACTATGTTTTTATAGAGAGTATACATTTCAACATCTCTTTCCTTGGTTTACTGGACCATGTTTATTTGCCTGTGTGCCCTTGTGCTATAGTTCTTCTATACACTGACACTTGAGTAAACTTGACTAACTGATGACACAATGGCCACACGCTCTCTCACCCGAATCTGTTTGTTTTCTTCTCGTAGTCGCTGGGCCTCCATCTGCAGCCGCTTACACTCCTCCATGATCTTCTTCACCTCTCCGTCGTCGAGGGTGGAGCTCATCGACTTGGTGGGCAGCACGGAGGAGTCCGACTTCAGCAAACTGGACGAGATCTTGTTGTCCATGTCGTGCTGTGAGAGGGTTACACAGGGGCAGGTTTTAACACAGCGTAAAAAGGTTTCTGTGGTTATTATGACCAAAGCATTGGCTGATTTATACGTTTTGGGGCTGACTTGAGCCCAGTTTATACCAAATAATCCATAGACTGTAGAACACTGACCACTTCTTGGTTCATTTGACTGTAATCATTTCCATGATCACCCTTTCTAAAAACAATCCTTGTCTTTAACGACGACTGTGAGGTTTCGTTGGTGAATAGTGTTTTTCCATATCCTCCGCTCCGAGACAAAAGAGAAGAGCATCACACTCTGGACACTTCCTACAGCTCATGGGTTGGCCCTGGGTCCTCCTCCCAATGGGACATGTCGGGACTACCTCCACAGGAAGGTGTCCTCTCGAATGTGGAGTAGCAGTGGCTCTTCTTGGAAGCCCCTGGAGAAAGTGCCTAACCACCCAGCCGAGGAAACTCATTTTGGCCGTCTATATCTGAGATTTTGTCCTTTTGGTCATGAAATTGAACTGACTTTTTCTGACAATTAAGACCATCACTTTCTCAGATACTTGTGCAGCCATCACCTGGGCTTATTCTGACTCATCCTCTCTATTTTCTCCTCACAGTGTAAACTATATAAAACTCAGCAGGCTCAGAGGGTAAAAACAGGTTTACCAAAATGTTGCATCATTTATCGAACAAGAGGAGGACTTTCAACCACAGTTGTCAGCAATATTGAAAAATATAAAAGTACAAAATTCAAAGCAATATCATTTGTATATTTCTTATTTCAGTCAGTTTCTGGATCATTTACAGGAGAGAAAAAGTACACTCTGAATGTTCTGGTTTTCATGGACATGAGGACTCCAACAGTCACAGAGAGTGTGTTTAAAGCTCCACTACCTGGCTTTCTTTTTGCCGTCCCTGTCTCAGATTCCATTCTCCCCCAAAAGACGCCTAAAGGACCTCTCCTGTTTGTGTTGTATTAAAAATATGTGTTTCCTCCACAAAACACTAATGCACTACAACAAACTGAAGTTTAGAGTTTAGCATTAGCTTAGCTACGAGGACGGTTTGTTTACCATTACGTGACTGAATTGACAGTATTTATCAGCGCTTTACGTTGCCTCCCTTTTCTCTGTTGATGTTTTTACAATATACTATTTTTGGTTTAAACCCTTTTCCCAAACTAGCAGAAATAAAATATCAGGTACAATCTGTTTAAGGTTTAACTGTAAAAAACTAATACTGTGTCCATTAACTAATCAGTTAATTTTTCAGCACTTGTGTGAGCCCCAAAATGTGGCAGTGAGAAATCAAGCTTGTTTCTATCAGCTAAATCTGACTCTGTGTCGCACTGTGTCAACTGGGCACCTGTGAACGAAAAAAAGCAACTGTCTCTCCCTCTGTTCACAGACTCACTAAACTCTGCTGATATCAGGACCAGCTACAGCTGTGTGGGGTCTGAGAAGATTCACAACAACAATAAACAGAGCCCAGTGAGGACGACAGTGACTCGGATTTTTGAGTTTACGTCAGGTCGGAGCTGTGAGAAAGTAGGACACGGTTTTATGCTGCAGACGTGTACAATGGAAAAACAGTCACTGTTGAAACGTCTTGTCCCACTGTGAAAACTGAAGTGTTGAAGTTAGAATAGAATAGAAAAGTGTGTGCTCACCGTTTTCTCGTTCTCCGAGGGCAGCTCAAAAACGCACCTCAGCTTCGAGTCCATCAGCTCCTCCGGCTTAGCCTCCTTCCACTGAGGACACAAACAAACAGAGAGACAAAATTTAATTTAACTGGCAAACACGAAAGACAAAAAGGGATTGTGTTTCAATCAGGCATTTAGTATACTGATGGTTAGATATTTTTTACAAATGAAAAAGGCTGTCGTGTATAGTATGATAGAAAGAGTTAGTGAGGGACACTTTCCTTCTGTTGATTAAGCCCTTTCTGGATTTAGAAAAAGCAATCATTAATTTTCTGTTTATGAGTTCATTTCTAAATAAAGTGACAGGAAAGTTTGACTTGTTGCATTTGTTGTAGTGTAAATCGAATTGAATTTGACTTGTTATTAAAGGTGCTGTAAGGTAACTAACATGGACTTGAAGGTAGAGAATTCAAAGGCTATTATAAATAATATACTTGAAAACATATTGAGGAAAAATAGCTGTGACATTTTAACAGTATTAATATTTGATCATTATTTAATTAGTGCAAAGATGCCTAGTTAAGTAAAGCATTTTTCATTCATAACGTAAGGGTGGGTTCATTTTGTCTTTTTACCACATAACTGCAGTTTCACAGTCACGTTTAACTGAGGCTCGGCACTTTCTGAGAAGCATTTAAGGGAATATTTACAACTAACTTTGTAATTTTGTGCAGCAGTATCATAATAACAACTCCAGTGACAGTGGCATCCATCTTCAATCATTTCACAAAATAATTTTTCAGAACACTGTGCGTATACTACAGAGAACTTTCTAACTTCAGTTTTATTAAGCGTTATTTATTTCCAGATTTACATGTCACCTGAAAATTATTAGGGGGTGTGACCACACCTGAGGTCCGCTTCATTAATTTACACCAAAACAGAAAACAATCGCTTTTGTTCAGTTTGCCAGCAAAAAAAACCCTGTCCACGAAGCGTTCACAGCTGGCATTTTAAACTGCACCAAACCAAAAAAACATGCATTTTTTAAGAAACACACTAAATGGTGCTGTTAGCCCAAATGCTAATAAGGCATGTTACTATAGCTTTTTAGCTTCTCAGTGCTTCTCATTGGGTCTCTTCTCTTTTTATTTAATTGGACAATATTGTTTTTTTACGACCTCGATGAAAACTAAGCATTATGTGATATTTTTGTTCCCAATTTATGAGGCTCTTCCTGTTTGAGATCGTCTCTGGTCCACTTGAGGTTCACAATTGAATCAAACTGTACCCGAGTTTACTTGGAACAGTTTGGAGCGCGTGTTCGGTGGCTGTGAGATTTGTCTGGAGTGTTCACAATTATCCAAGTGAATCGCGCAACCAGAGCAACTGCACCAGAGTCCGTTTGAACTGCATTAAACACGGCACCAGTGTGAACCCACCCTAAGAAAAGCTCCAAAAAATGAACCAAAGTTTGTAAATGTAATGGGCGATAAACACTCACAAATTATTATTTCAAGAACATTTACACATTTTAAGATTATTAGTGATTTCTAGATCACTGTAGGAATAAAGAATTACTACAATCAACTAAATTTCTTTTTTCAGGGACGTAAACCCTAAACAATGCTCTTGATTTGGCAACATTCATTTTATCAATACTATCATTCAACAACATGCCTTTTATCAGGTAGTTAAGCTCTGCCAACTTTTTTTGCTGGCTCTAAATGTGATGTGTGGTAACAATAAAGAGACATTTACAATATTTCTACACAAAGTTCTGTATTTTACATTCTAACCTCAAGTCCAACCCCTGTTATTATCATGAGCTGCACATTGCACACCTGGGGTTCAAGCTCAGTCTTATTCTAACCGTTGCTTTGCTTGGCCTGTCATTGCATCATCAATTTTCAAGACACTAAAACACTGACAGCGTTCATAACTCCAATAGGATTCAACTGTACTTCTTGAGTTCGGTTTTTCTGCCTTGTTGAAGAAGTAGATTTATTGTGGCCTAAATGTGAAATAAAAGCACCAATAGACTAAAACACAGACGGGATTTCAGAGTGTACTCACCACTCCCTCCATGTCGGTCATGTCAGGAGGTGCCAGCATCGACTGCACCATGAACTTGTGTTTGCTCTTCTCGTTGGGGTCGTAGTCAAACGGCTGTAGCATAACTGAAATTAGAAGAACAGATTAGGCAATGTAAGAAAAGGCTTTGAAAAATATGATGATAGCCATTGAACTTGCTTCGACTGAATGGGACAATATTCTTTCCTCACAGAGTTGCACTAAATAGTAATAATAATGCACATACTGGATAAATGTTCATTTTAAAACCACGAGGCTTAACTATCACAGCTACCTGATTTGTCTACAGCAACAATAATTTTATCTTAACATAAACATATCCCTCTAAATCTACCCTTGTCACCAAATGCAAACCCTTAATCAGTTTAGACTAGAACAGCTTGGATTTTATAACTGTTCCATGGTTTATTAATGTAGTATGACCTGGTCTTTGATCTTGGTCTGACAACTCTTATTTTGTTGTGGAAAATGTTTGTCTTAAAAAGCATTTCATTTCATCGCTGTGTTTACTGAACAAAATGGCCTGTTTTTTTCATTTTAAGATGCAAATGTATGCAAAACTATGTTAAAAGGGTTGTGAACATGTTATTCTTTTGGATTGGATTTTTTTACCCTCTGTGTTAAATAAATGTGAATGTAAGAGCATTTAAAAAGCATGGGCTGAATACCTGCTACAATATGAACACAACATCATTCATATAACAAAATGAATATATAAAATATTGACATAATAAGTCAAGACCAGAAAAAGCAGATTGAGGTCAGCAGATGCAGAAAAGAGCAATTTGGTTTACATTTATATCATTGTGCATTAGAAAAAAACTAGTGACGTAGTGCTTGAGAGTTTTTAAGTCTATTTTCTAAAGGTTTCATCTTGTTCTTATTTTTACTAAGCCTCAGACTCCAAGACCACACATGGCACATTTGTCTGTTCTTGGGACTAAATAAAAACATCATTCGCTTAAAACACTCACTTCCGTGAGTCTGGACTTGGTTTAAGATCTTATTTTCAATTATTTCTTTTAATATAAACCAACCATTAACATTTAGAAATATAGGCAGTTTAGAAATAAGAAAACTGTATTTGGTGTTGTTTTTTTTACCCAGACCCATGAAGTGGTTGCAAATGAATAACACTCCCAAAAACTTGAAAAAGCCATCTTTTTCCCATTTGCAGTTTGTAAAATTCCAAGGTATAAAAGCGCAATGACTCATTTATTGCAACATCTGGAGGTAAAATTTCAAAGTGCATATCCACATCTCACCACCTCATTTCTAAAGTCTGTGAGCACCGACGGAAGCCCTGAGGGGACATAACTTTTGGAAGTAGGTGAGATGAGAAGTTCACTATAGACAGAAACAAAATCAATTTATTTCATAGACGTACTCAATGTATTGATGGATTTTTCCATGTACTATATAAATGTCTAGTTTTTGTTCAATAATAGACAAAGACAAACTTTTACACAATACTCTTTAGAAAGGGAAATAGCACTTGATTTTGTCCAGCTGTAAACCAGGAACTCCACATCTTCTGCGTCTCTCTCATTTTGCCCTTTGCCGCTCGGAAAAAGTGGCGCGTATGATTTATTTCCACATCCATGTTGCCATGACGGCGAAACATTGACTGCCATCTACCATTACCTTGGGGGGTAATCTCTCCAACAGCTTCGCAGGGCTCTTGTTTTTCATCTTAACGTTACATATTGCCCTAAGAGAAAGCAGGTGTGGGGATGGAACACTTGAACTGTTATTCCAGTGACTCAAACTGTATTTTATAGCTGTGACTATGATTTGTAGCCCAATAGGATGATCACTCTCTTATGTTAGCACAGCAAATGGACATGGAGGATAAAACTGTCTGTTGGTGGGTAATATTTTGGTATTTTTAACCAAATCAAAGCTCTGTTTTTATTATTTCTATAAGCTATGTATACAAGGCCCCTATTAGAAATAAATTACCTTCTAATTTCAAAGCCTATTTTACAGCTCAGAGGATGGTTTTCATATATGGCACATGCCAGTTCTCCCCGGAGTGGAAAACCTCAAAGATGTAGTGCACCATTACAGCAATCAGAGCAGTTCAATATCGCAAACTAGAAACAGACGGCAGGAACAGATTGAGAACGTCCTGTTTCAGTCAAAGCCAATTTGCACAGTCATCGACTTCAAGTCCCAAAGGACAACACCGGAGAATGAGGCGGGAAAACATTTAAAGTTCTTCGAGATACACTAATTACCATAAAATGTCTTAAACCCAGAGCTAGTCAAAACAGGAAAAACTATTCATAACTTACAAAAACAAAGTCTAATTCAGCTAATAGGCGTTCTGTAATGAAATAGACACTAATGTCTTAAAGTCACAAAGGCTAACTTGTCATTAGCAGGATGTATTTATTGGCCTAATTATTGACAATGGAGAACATGGCTCTTTTTTAAGAATTTTTCAAAACTATTCTTGACATTTAGGACAGCATCTTCACATTAACAAGTTTGTTCCTGACTTTTCTTGTTATGGATGACTCATTTGTTGCCATCAGCTGGGATTATCTTGAATATTTATCTCTACTAACTGACTCCACAACTGCAGGGGTCAAAACTAAAACGTCTCTTGAGGTTCAAACACATAATTTAGCATAGTTTATTTAAAAACCACTTGAGTTTTCAAACCAAATGTGGGTGTAGTTTACAGACACAAACTTGTAAACTTGTAATGCAATGGGCTATGATACAAATACATTTTCCTGGATAATATACTGGAGGTACTTTTCTGTCACTGCTTACTTGTTATGAGAAGTTGGAGCCCTCCAATATAACGAGGAACTATTCACATGAAAGTACTCAGAGGTCATTTCTTAGCTCCTATTCATAAAGATGAGGTGGATACAAATACAGTTATTAACTATCTTCTGAGAACAACTGGGTACACTGATTGGTGCAGTTTTGTCTTTGAGGGCTATGAGTATCTGCAAATACCAATCTAATATATTTTTTTTAATATAGGCCTTTACAAAACAAATTAGGACCCTCGTATGTGTCACATGACTTCTTAAGATAACGATGTATGCCTTTTGTCTGTGAAGGTTTTCAGTCATCCAGGACATCTTGAAAAAAAAAGGTTTAAGTAGCTTATGATATAGCTTTTTTCTCAATGTCTGGACTAGTTTCCAGTCCTGGTGTCAGAATGGAAAATCCCTAAAGGTAATAGATTTTTTGTCTTTCCTATACACAGCACTGTTTAGAAATATTAACTAAAAGATAATAAAAGTAGCACAAACTCCAACTAAACAGTCTCTTTCAATTGATAAAACATCAAGACTCAACACTAAAATCTGTTGAGTTCTCAATTCTCACACACAGGCTCTCTTCAGAAAACATCTTCCACGAGTTTTGTTGATCACCTTGGAGTGAACTGCGTATAAGGCCAAATGAAAAATAACTGAAGTTCAGCGGCGCTCATTTAATCTCTTGTATAAAATATCGAGGTTATATGGTTGAGCAGTGCTCGTATGATTTTAAATCGTTTCTTGAAAGACTCAATGCCTCAGGAATGTGCCTTTTCATTTGTTTTCATTTTTGGATCAGTGCAACCCCCAAACATTATTTTGATGTATGTGTGCTTTAGGTAAAGAAATATGTGACACAACAGACGATCACTGACCCTTGTACGTGAGAGTAACATGTAAGAGACCGCTCTCTGTTCTTTACGGTCATTATTACTCAACACACACCTGGTCAAAGATCAAACAATACTGTACATTTATTCGGTACCTTTTATTACAATTGTCTTCATTAAGGTCAGTGTTGAGGTGTGTGCTGTAAACATGCTCGATTATTAATCAGTGACTTTCTACCAAGTACTGGTTTTGCTTTATGGCCAAGATTCGCAAAAAGAATAACCTTTCGATATTTTAAGTAAATAGATGAACTTGTCTATTTTTACCTAAAATTATGTATCTCTCATTATATCTTAACTACAATGAGATGTATGAGTTTATCTGCAAAAACTAATGATAGTACTCCAGACCAGTTTAAGACTATTTTGTAAAAGGCTTGGTCTTGTCATGGTCTCAAACTGTTTTTACTTAGTCTTGGGTGCACGAATGGTAAATGTATCTATTGTTGGAATTAAAGGAAAACCTATTATTACCTATTATTTTTTTTACTCTAGTCTAACGTCCTTTACCAAACACTGACCTCCATGAGTCTGGACCTGGTCTAAGACTGGACTAACTCTGTCTCTTTCTTCAAAACTCCTCTATGAGTGGGCTTAGATAAAAACTGGACCTTGTTTGGATTTTATAACTGTTCCTTGGATCTATTCCAGCGTATCATGCACTGGTCTCGGTCTTGACTTGATCTCGTGCCATAGACGCCAACACTGGCAAAAACATACTAAAATAATGATTATGAGAGTTTGTATGACGTAAATACAGATTCATAGGAACAACCACATGGGGCCCAGGGAATGGGGCATAACTAATATTTCTCACTTTCCTCAGCAGTAAACATGTTGTGAATGTGTCAAAAAGACTTTCACAGACTTATTATGACGTTTTTGTGGACTCAAGGATTTTTGTTACATTCATGCCACATATTTTTCCACTGCTGCACAATTCCGGGTCGGCTCAGCTACATTCCCGTGGTCATGGTAACGCCAACATATACAGTTACAGCTGGGATTAGCTTCAAAACACCGCATTTCTCCGCTAAGCCTTCAAATGACATATTATAGGTTTGTAGGTGTCCTGTGGCAGACTCCTGCTACGGTTTAGAGGAACATGTGTGCAGCTCAAGCGCAGCTCACGATCATTTTGTGGGGTTTAAAAGAGTATTAAACTTCTATTACACTATTATCAGTTCATACACTTTTCCACCAATATTTTCCCATGCCATTTTCTTGACTCCTCCATAACCTTTTCCCATACTTTCATGACTTAATGATTTTTCAGAACACTGTGCGTATACTACAGAGAACTTTCTAACTTCAGTTTTATTAAGCGTTATTTATTTCCAGATTTACATGTCACCTGAAAATTATTAGGGGGTGTGACCACACCTGAGGTCCGCTTCATTAATTTACACCAAAACAGAAAACAATCGCTTTTGTTCAGTTTGCCAGCAAAAAAAACCCTGTCCACGAAGCGTTCACAGCTGGCATTTTAAACTGCACCAAACCAAAAAAACATGCATTTTTTAAGAAACACACTAAATGGTGCTGTTAGCCCAAATGCTAATAAGGCATGTTACTATAGCTTTTTAGCTTCTCAGTGCTTCTCATTGGGTCTCTTCTCCATCCATCCATCCATCTTCTACCGCTTATCCGGGGCCGGGTCGCGGGGGCAGCAGTCTAAGCAGAGATGCCCAGACTTCCCTCTCCCCAGACACTTCCTCCAGCTCTTCCGGGGGGATACCGAGGCGTTCCCAGGCCAGCCGAGAGACATAGTCCCTCCAGCGTGTCCTAGGTCTTCCCCGAGGTCTCCTCCCGGTGGGACATGCCCGGAACACCTCCCTAGGGAGGCGTCCGGGAGGCATCCGAAACAGATGCCCGAGCCACCTCAGCTGGCTCCTCTCGATGTGAAGGAGCAGCGGCTCTACTTTGAGCTCCTCCCGAGTGACCGAGCTCCTCACCCTATCTCTAAGGGAGCGCCCGCCACTCTGCGGAGAAAGCTCATTTCGCCGCCTGTATCCGGGATCTTGTTCTTTCGGTCATGACCCAAAGCTCATGACCATAGGTGAGAGTAGGAACGTAGATCGACTGGTAAATCGAGAGCTTTGCCTTACAGCTCAGCTCCTTCTTCACCACGACAGACCGGTACATCGACCGCATTACTGCAGAAGCTGCACCGATCCGCCTGTCGATCTCACGCTCCTCCTTCCTCACTCGTGAACAAGACCCCGAGATACTTAAACTCCTCCACTTGAGGCAGGAGCTCTCCACCAACCTGGAGGGGGCAAGCCACCCTTTTCCGACTGAGAACCATGGTCTCAGACTTGGAGGTGCTGATCCTCATCCCAGCCGCTTCACACTCGGCTGCAAACCGCCCCAGTGAACATTGAAGGTCCTGGCTTGATGGAGCCAACAGGACAACATCATCTGCAAAAAGCAGAGATGAAATCCTGTGGTCCCCAAACCAGACTCCTCCGGCCCCTGGCTGCGCCTAGAAATCCTGTCCATAAAGATAATGAACAGGACCGGTGACAAAGGGCAGCCCTGCCGGAGTCCAACATTCACCGGGAACAGGTCTGACTTACTGCCGGCAATGCGAACCAAGCTCCTGCTCGTCGTACAGGACCGGACGGCCCTTAGCAAAGGGCCCCGGACTCCATACTCCCAGAGCACCCCCACAGGGCACCGCGAGGACACAGTCGAATGCCTTCTCCAGATCCACAAAGCACATGTGGACTGGTTGGGCAAACTCCCATAATCCCTCCAGCACCCTGGAGAGGGTATAGAGCTGGTCCAGTGTTCCACGACCGGGACGAAACCGCATTGTTCCTCCTGGATCTGAGGTTCGACTATCGGCCGCATTCTCCTCTCCAGTACCCTGGCATAGACTTTCCGGGAGGCTGAGGAGTGTGATCCTCTGTAGTTGGAACACACCCTCCGGTCCCCTTCTTAAAAAGGGGGACCACCACCCCGGTCTGCCAGTCCAGAGGTACTGTCCCCAAACGCCACGCGATGTTGCAGAGGCGTGTCAGCCAAGACAGCCCCACAACATCCAGAGACTTGAGGTACTCAGGGCGCATTCTCATCCACCCCGGTGCCTTGCCACCGAGGAGCTTCCCAACTACCTCAGTGACTTCAGCCTGAGTGATGGACGAGTCCACCTCTGAGCCCTCGGCCTCTGCTTCCTCAGTGGAAGACGTGGCGGTGGGGTTGAGGAGATCCTCGGTATTCCTTCCACCGCCCAACAATATCCCCAGTTGAGGTCAGCAGATTCCCACCTCCACTGTAAACAGTGTTGGCAGGGCACTGCTTCCCCTCCTGAGGCGCCGGACGGTTTGCCAGAATTTCTTCGAGGCCGACCGATAGTCTTTTCCATGGCCTCACCGAACTCCTCCCAGACCCGAAGTTTTGCCTCCACAACCACCCGTGCTGCAGCTCGCTTGGCCTGCCGGTACCTATCAGCTGCCTCAGGAGTCCCACAAGCCAACCAGGCTCGATAGGTCTCCTTCTTCAGCTTGACGGCCTCCTTACTTCCGGTGTCCACCACCGGTTCGGGATTGCCGCCACGACAGGCACCGGAGACTTTGCGGCCACAGCTTCGAGTGGCTGCGTCGACAATGGAGGTGGAGAACATGGTCCACTCGACTCAATGTCTCCAGTCTCCTCGGAATCTGGTCGGCTCTGTCGGAGGTGGGAGTTGAAGATCTCTCTGACAGGACTCGCCAAACGCTCCCAACAGACCCTCACAGTACGCTTGGGTCTGCCAAGTCTGTCCGACCTTCTCCCCGCCATCGATCCAACTCACCACCAGGTGGTGATCAGTTGACAGCTCCGCCTCTCTTCACCCGAGTGTCCAAGACATACGGTCGGAGGTCAGATGAGACAACTACAAAGTCGATCATCGACCTCCGCCTAGGGTGTCCTGGTGCCACGTGCACTGATGGACACCCTTATGCTTGAACATGGTGTTCGTTATGGACAAACTGTTGCTAGCACAGAAGTCCAATAACAGAACACCACTGGTTCAGATCAGGGGGCCGTTCCTCCCAATCACGCCCCTCCAGGTGTCACTGTCGCTACCCACGTGAGCGCTGAAGTCCCCAGTAGAACGATGGAGTCCCCGGTTGGAGCACTTTCCAGCACCCTCCCAGAGACTCCAAGAAGGCCGGGTACTCTGCACTGCCATTTGGCCCGTAAGCACAAACAATAGTGAGAGACCTATCCCCAACCCGAAGGCGCAGGGAAGCGACCCTCTCGTTCACCGGCGTGAACTCCAACACATGGCGGCTGAGCCGGGGGGCAATAAGCAAACCCACACCAGCCCGCCGCCTCTCACCGCAGGCAACTCCAGAATAGTGGAGAGTCCAGCCTCTCTCGAGGATTTGGGTTCCAGAGCCCAAGCTGTGCGTGGAGGTGAGCCCGACTATCTCTAGTCGGTATCTCTCAACCTCCCGCACAAGCTCAGGCTCCTTGCCCGCCAGCGAGGTGACATTCCATGTCCCTAGAGCCAGATTCTGTGTCCGGGGATTGGGCCGTCGAGGCTCCTGCCTTCGACTGCCACCCAATCCACATTGCACCGGCCCCACGGTTCCTCCTGCAGGTGGTGGGCCCACAGGAGGTCGGTCCCACGCCGCTCTTCGGGCTGTGCCCGGCCGGGCCCCGTGGGAAAGACCCGGCCACCAGGCGCCGTGATATGAGCCCCAACCCCGGGCCTGGCTCCAGGGTGGGGCCCCGGTTGCGCCATACCGGGCGACGTAACGGTCCTCGATATTAAACTTTCCATAAAGGGTCTCTTCTCTTTTTATTTAATTGGACAATATTGTTTTTTTACGACCTCGATGAAAACTAAGCATTATGTGATATTTTTGTTCCCAATTTATGAGGCTCTTCCTGTTTGAGATCGTCTCTGGTCCACTTGAGGTTCACAATTGAATCAAACTGTACCCGAGTTTACTTGGAACAGTTTGGAGCGCGTGTTCGGTGGCTGTGAGATTTGTCTGGAGTGTTCACAATTATCCAAGTGAATCGCGCAACCAGAGCAACTGCACCAGAGTCCGCTTGAACTGCATTAAACACGGCACCAGTGTGAACCCACCCTAAGAAAAGCTCCAAAAAATGAACCAAAGTTTGTAAATGTAATGGGCGATAAACACTCACAAATTATTATTTCAAGAACATTTACACATTTTAAGATTATTAGTGATTTCTAGATCACTGTAGGAATAAAGAATTACTACAATCAACTAAATTTCTTTTTTCAGGGACGTAAACCCTAAACAATGCTCTTGATTTGGCAACATTCATTTTATCAATACTATCATTCAACAACATGCCTTTTATCAGGTAGTTAAGCTCTGCCAACTTTTTTTGCTGGCTCTAAATGTGATGTGTGGTAACAATAAAGAGACATTTACAATATTTCTACACAAAGTTCTGTATTTTACATTCTAACCTCAAGTCCAACCCCTGTTATTATCATGAGCTGCACATTGCACACCTGGGGTTCAAGCTCAGTCTTATTCTAACCGTTGCTTTGCTTGGCCTGTCATTGCATCATCAATTTTCAAGACACTAAAACACTGACAGCGTTCATAACTCCAATAGGATTCAACTGTACTTCTTGAGTTCGGTTTTTCTGCCTTGTTGAAGAAGTAGATTTATTGTGGCCTAAATGTGAAATAAAAGCACCAATAGACTAAAACACAGACGGGATTTCAGAGTGTACTCACCACTCCCTCCATGTCGGTCATGTCAGGAGGTGCCAGCATCGACTGCACCATGAACTTGTGTTTGCTCTTCTCGTTGGGGTCGTAGTCAAACGGCTGTAGCATAACTGAAATTAGAAGAACAGATTAGGCAATGTAAGAAAAGGCTTTGAAAAATATGATGATAGCCATTGAACTTGCTTCGACTGAATGGGACAATATTCTTTCCTCACAGAGTTGCACTAAATAGTAATAATAATGCACATACTGGATAAATGTTCATTTTAAAACCACGAGGCTTAACTATCACAGCTACCTGATTTGTCTACAGCAACAATAATTTTATCTTAACATAAACATATCCCTCTAAATCTACCCTTGTCACCAAATGCAAACCCTTAATCAGTTTAGACTAGAACAGCTTGGATTTTATAACTGTTCCATGGTTTATTAATGTAGTATGACCTGGTCTTTGATCTTGGTCTGACAACTCTTATTTTGTTGTGGAAAATGTTTGTCTTAAAAAAGCATTTCATTTCATCGCTGTGTTTACTGAACAAAATGGCCTGTTTTTTTCATTTTAAGATGCAAATGTATGCAAAACTATGTTAAAAGGGTTGTGAACATGTTATTCTTTTGGATTGGATTTTTTTACCCTCTGTGTTAAATAAATGTGAATGTAAGAGCATTTAAAAAGCATGGGCTGAATACCTGCTACAATATGAACACAACATCATTCATATAACAAAATGAATATATAAAATATTGACATAATAAGTCAAGACCAGAAAAAGCAGATTGAGGTCAGCAGATGCAGAAAAGAGCAATTTGGTTTACATTTATATCATTGTGCATTAGAAAAAAACTAGTGACGTAGTGCTTGAGAGTTTTTAAGTCTATTTTCTAAAGGTTTCATCTTGTTCTTATTTTTACTAAGCCTCAGACTCCAAGACCACACATGGCACATTTGTCTGTTCTTGGGACTAAATAAAAACATCATTCGTTTAAAACACTCACTTCCGTGAGTCTGGACTTGGTTTAAGATCTTATTTTCAATTATTTCTTTTAATATAAACCAACCATTAACATTTAGAAATATAGGCAGTTTAGAAATAAGAAAACTGTATTTGGTGTTGTTTTTTTTACCCAGACCCATGAAGTGGTTGCAAATGAATAACACTCCCAAAAACTTGAAAAAGCCATCTTTTTCCCATTTGCAGTTTGTAAAATTCCAAGGTATAAAAGCGCAATGACTCATTTATTGCAACATCTGGAGGTAAAATTTCAAAGTGCATATCCACATCTCACCACCTCATTTCTAAAGTCTGTGAGCACCGACGGAAGCCCTGAGGGGACATAACTTTTGGAAGTAGGTGAGATGAGAAGTTCACTATAGACAGAAACAAAATCAATTTATTTCATAGACGTACTCAATGTATTGATGGATTTTTCCATGTACTATATAAATGTCTAGTTTTTGTTCAATAATAGACAAAGACAAACTTTTACACAATACTCTTTAGAAAGGGAAATAGCACTTGATTTTGTCCAGCTGTAAACCAGGAACTCCACATCTTCTGCGTCTCTCTCATTTTGCCCTTTGCCGCTCGGAAAAAGTGGCGCGTATGATTTATTTCCACATCCATGTTGCCATGACGGCGAAACATTGACTGCCATCTACCATTACCTTGGGGGGTAATCTCTCCAACAGCTTCGCAGGGCTCTTGTTTTTCATCTTAACGTTACATATTGCCCTAAGAGAAAGCAGGTGTGGGGATGGAACACTTGAACTGTTATTCCAGTGACTCAAACTGTATTTTATAGCTGTGACTATGATTTGTAGCCCAATAGGATGATCACTCTCTTATGTTAGCACAGCAAATGGACATGGAGGGGATAAAACTGTCTGTTGGTGGGTAATATTTTGGTATTTTTTAACCAAATCAAAGCTCTGTTTTTATTATTTCTATAAGCTATGTATACAAGGCCCCTATTAGAAATAAATTACCTTCTAATTTCAAAGCCTATTTTACAGCTCAGAGGATGGTTTTCATATATGGCACATGCCAGTTCTCCCCGGAGTGGAAAACCTCAAAGATGTAGTGCACCATTACAGCAATCAGAGCAGTTCAATATCGCAAACTAGAAACAGACGGCAGGAACAGATTGAGAACGTCCTGTTTCAGTCAAAGCCAATTTGCACAGTCATCGACTTCAAGTCCCAAAGGACAACACCGGAGAATGAGGCGGGAAAACATTTAAAGTTCTTCGAGATACACTAATTACCATAAAATGTCTTAAACCCAGAGCTAGTCAAAACAGGAAAAACTATTCATAACTTACAAAAACAAAGTCTAATTCAGCTAATAGGCGTTCTGTAATGAAATAGACACTAATGTCTTAAAGTCACAAAGGCTAACTTGTCATTAGCAGGATGTATTTATTGGCCTAATTATTGACAATGGAGAACATGGCTCTTTTTTAAGAATTTTTCAAAACTATTCTTGACATTTAGGACAGCATCTTCACATTAACAAGTTTGTTCCTGACTTTTCTTGTTATGGATGACTCATTTGTTGCCATCAGCTGGGATTATCTTGAATATTTATCTCTACTAACTGACTCCACAACTGCAGGGGTCAAAACTAAAACGTCTCTTGAGGTTCAAACACATAATTTAGCATAGTTTATTTAAAAACCACTTGAGTTTTCAAACCAAATGTGGGTGTAGTTTACAGACACAAACTTGTAAACTTGTAATGCAATGGGCTATGATACAAATACATTTTCCTGGATAATATACTGGAGGTACTTTTCTGTCACTGCTTACTTGTTATGAGAAGTTGGAGCCCTCCAATATAACGAGGAACTATTCACATGAAAGTACTCAGAGGTCATTTCTTAGCTCCTATTCATAAAGATGAGGTGGATACAAATACAGTTATTAACTATCTTCTGAGAACAACTGGGTACACTGATTGGTGCAGTTTTGTCTTTGAGGGCTATGAGTATCTGCAAATACCAATCTAATATATTTTTTTTAATATAGGCCTTTACAAAACAAATTAGGACCCTCGTATGTGTCACATGACTTCTTAAGATAACGATGTATGCCTTTTGTCTGTGAAGGTTTTCAGTCATCCAGGACATCTTGAAAAAAAAAGGTTTAAGTAGCTTATGATATAGCTTTTTTCTCAATGTCTGGACTAGTTTCCAGTCCTGGTGTCAGAATGGAAAATCCCTAAAGGTAATAGATTTTTTGTCTTTCCTATACACAGCACTGTTTAGAAATATTAACTAAAAGATAATAAAAGTAGCACAAACTCCAACTAAACAGTCTCTTTCAATTGATAAAACATCAAGACTCAACACTAAAATCTGTTGAGTTCTCAATTCTCACACACAGGCTCTCTTCAGAAAACATCTTCCACGAGTTTTGTTGATCACCTTGGAGTGAACTGCGTATAAGGCCAAATGAAAAATAACTGAAGTTCAGCGGCGCTCATTTAATCTCTTGTATAAAATATCGAGGTTATATGGTTGAGCAGTGCTCGTATGATTTTAAATCGTTTCTTGAAAGACTCAATGCCTCAGGAATGTGCCTTTTCATTTGTTTTCATTTTTGGATCAGTGCAACCCCCAAACATTATTTTGATGTATGTGTGCTTTAGGTAAAGAAATATGTGACACAACAGACGATCACTGACCCTTGTACGTGAGAGTAACATGTAAGAGACCGCTCTCTGTTCTTTACGGTCATTATTACTCAACACACACCTGGTCAAAGATCAAACAATACTGTACATTTATTCGGTACCTTTTATTACAATTGTCTTCATTAAGGTCAGTGTTGAGGTGTGTGCTGTAAACATGCTCGATTATTAATCAGTGACTTTCTACCAAGTACTGGTTTTGCTTTATGGCCAAGATTCGCAAAAAGAATAACCTTTCGATATTTTAAGTAAATAGATGAACTTGTCTATTTTTACCTAAAATTATGTATCTCTCATTATATCTTAACTACAATGAGATGTATGAGTTTATCTGCAAAAACTAATGATAGTACTCCAGACCAGTTTAAGACTATTTTGTAAAAGGCTTGGTCTTGTCATGGTCTCAAACTGTTTTTTACTTAGTCTTGGGTGCACGAATGGTAAATGTATCTATTGTTGGAATTAAAGGAAAACCTATTATTACCTATTATTTTTTTTACTCTAGTCTAACGTCCTTTACCAAACACTGACCTCCATGAGTCTGGACCTGGTCTAAGACTGGACTAACTCTGTCTCTTTCTTCAAAACTCCTCTATGAGTGGGCTTAGATAAAAACTGGACCTTGTTTGGATTTTATAACTGTTCCTTGGATCTATTCCAGCGTATCATGCACTGGTCTCGGTCTTGACTTGATCTCGTGCCATAGACGCCAACACTGGCAAAAACATACTAAAATAATGATTATGAGAGTTAAATACAGATTCATAGGAACAACCACATGGGGCCCAGGGAATGGGGCATAACTAATATTTCTCACTTTCCTCAGCAGTAAACATGTTGTGAATGTGTCAAAAAGACTTTCACAGACTTATTATGACGTTTTTGTGGACTCAAGGATTTTTGTTACATTCATGCCACATATTTTTCCACTGCTGCACAACTCCGGGTCGGCTCAGCTACATTCCCGTGGTCATGGTAACGCCAACATATACAGTTACAGCTGGGATTAGCTTCAAAACACCGCATTTCTCCGCTAAGCCTTCAAATGACATATTATAGGTTTGTAGGTGTCCTGTGGCAGACTCCTGCTACGGTTTAGAGGAACATGTGTGCAGCTCAAGCGCAGCTCACGATCATTTTGTGGGGTTTAAAAGAGTATTAAACTTCTATTACACTATTATCAGTTCATACACTTTTCCACCAATATTTTCCCATGCCATTTTCTTGACTCCTCCATAACCTTTTCCCATACTTTCATGACTTAATGATGTCATATTCTAAACACATGTATCTCATTAAATGTATTTATATATTTATTTATTCTTATTAAATCTTGAAAAACTCCTATAAACATTTGTAGCATCTGCACTGACTGTCCCCCTGAGAAGTAGGGCAGGACAATATTACTCAAAATTATCATTATTGCAATAAATACAATGTGTAGCAAAAGAAACTGTTGAAATTGAATCACAATAAAATTATGGTCTTCTATCTGACAGAGATTCAGTCTTCTTTTCCTTTCACCACAGCAAATCATCTGCCTCCTTTAGTCTTGGTTTAGTCTTTTGCTTGGAATTAATTTGGTCCAATTAGTAAAGTTAGTCCTGAGCCTTGTATTTTTTACATAAATTTGAAGTTAGTTAAAGGTATTGCATGCATTCTTTATTTTATTTTTTTATTGTGTAGCCCTATTGAGACCATTGCTACCGCATTCACTGACACTGTCTTTACCACAGGGCAATAAAATAGCGGTTTAATCCAGGCTTTTCTGCTGTTACTGCGAGGTAAAACAATAGTTTTAATATAGCTTAAACGGACGTATTAATCAAAAATCCACTCCCCCAGAGTTGTCATGTAGTAAAACTTAGCTCTAGAGAACAACAGGCTGTAAACATAATTTTTACACTAGTAAAGTTGCCACTGGATTTCTCCTTATATTTCCGCTTTCAGCGTCTGCCCTCTAGAGGACGGAGGTCGTGGCGCCCTTACTCAAGGCCCTTTTAAGAGGCTCCATGAGAGAGGCTTGGAACTACCCCATACAACCCCATTACAAGCCTCAGTTAACACTCTAAATAATAGTTAATGTGAACTGACTGGAGACCCTTTCTATAGGTTTTCCATTGGAGATCATTCCACAGAGTCTACATTATCTGTCTGTAACCCTTTGCCGCCTAAAAAGGGTGATGATCGATGGCCTCTAACAAAGTGTATGTGCTGATTTGTCATGCTCTGTTGGTTGTAGGCCCCACTGACACAGTTTGCAGGTGTTGACATCAGATAGGGCAGACTGTAAAACGAGTCTGCGGCTGTAAATTGCAAAGGTGGCACAGTCTGGAAACACTAGCCTGTACCTGTCTCCCTCAAAGTGCAGGGCTAGGAATGAGATCCGCCAGGGCGCAGGCTGGAGTACGAGGGAAAACTGAGCAGAGAAACCTCTTTGCTAAATGGCCAACAGGCCCAACTTTACCTGAGACATTGATTGAGGTGCCTGCATCAATAATCCCGCTGTTTGGCCGCACACAGTACCGGCGCGGCGCTGTTGTTTTCACCTTAAAGCACACATTCCTGTCTGTGGGGTTGGAGAGCTTGAGATTTGTGGTGACCACGTCTGAGAATGGACCTGCACAAAAAGAGAGACAAGGCAAAAAACTATTTCAAATTGATTTTAAGAGAAAATATTACATAATCCCTTTATCTGACATATCTATCCAGGCCAAATAAAAATCTAAGCATTAATAGTGGGTAATAGTGTAACATATTTTTATTGGACTTAACAACTGCTCACTTTTTAAAGTCTATAAAGGAAAACCAAATAAAAAACACTGACACTATTGACTATATGACTTTTATTTGTTCAGCTATTTGATATTTAATAAATACAGAATTTGCAGCATGTGTAGTTATAGGAGAAACATGAAGCTGTAATAAATAAGCTCACAACAGATTGAAGATACATTTTTGGCTCAGTGAAGGTCCAGAGCCAATGACACTTCCCGTTCTCTGAGCAAAGACAGAGCCTAACTTTGTCTTTTAATGAAGACAATTCACAGCAACAACTTATGTTCACCTGCTCTTCTGCTTCCTAAAAATGTGAATAAAACCACAATCTGTTAAAAACTATTCTGGAGTGATGATGTGGGGTGAGGTGGTGATTCTGTTATAAAATGCAGTGGTGTGATTAGTTTTACTTCAGGCATAAATAGTTTTTATAAATGGTCCAGTATTTTCAACAGTATGGTTCACTATGCTCAGAGTATTGCTGACATTGTTTCTGACACTCCACAATGCATGCATTCAGATCCCTTCAGACTGAGATACACGTGATTTGAGATACGTCTGTGTAATCAGCCTCCAATTGAGCCTTTCTCTTCATATGTGGAAAATAAAGTTTAAATTATGAATGATAATTTCAATGCTGAAGTATGCTTGGCAACAGCATTTCCACAATGTGCTATTAAAAAAGGATAAAGGATAACTATTTATCTTCTCAATGTTGCTTGTGTCATTCTGTTTAGATTTCATAAAACTGTTTAATAACCCAACTGTTTTATAAAAAAATGTTTATCCGTTAACGCTTAGATACGTTACTGTTGTTCAATCTGGACTTTCTGCATGGTGCAGTTTTTACTCTAATGTGTATGCTTTTTGAAAGATTTTAAGAAAGCTCAATATCTTTTTTTTTTTTTTACTTAATCTATTTATCTCTATAGTGCCCACACCCATTCGCAAATTGTTGGTACTTTGGTGATTAATTTAATTAGCAATAAAACAGATTCAAACTTTATGTTTGCAGAATATATCTGTTCATCATTTTGGTTTTGCAGCTGAATATTGAGAGAATGTCAAAAAGCTGATGTGATGTGGAGTATGCCTTTGCACAAAAAAGGAAAAAAAACAATACACAGAATTTATTATCTCTGAAAAAATAAACTGAGAAACATTAAGCAAATTATGAGATCCAGACATATGTGCTTACTTACATATGTGCAGGGTAAACTAAACATGTCTAATGTCTTTTTTATGTTGTCCTTTTCTGGTACACTACACAAAATTCAAAACATAGGTAAAACTTCCACCACTGACCATGATTTATGGTCTGGTTTAGCTGGTATGCTTTGAACTTTCTATATTCAAAAATGTGTAAAATTAACATCAAATTAACATTAATAAACTGTTTGGAAAGATTTATACATCTGCAAATAAGCAGAATTATATGACAGTTATGGACAGTGTTAAATGCACGTGGATGTTGCAGAGGTATAAGGGCTGCGACGAGGTAACATTGTTTGAACAAAACCTTGAACAAAGCCATAGCATTTTCTACTAATCAAAGCACGACTTAACATGTAAAGTACAATGACGTTGAAATAGAAACTTCAATCTCAGGTTTTGGTGTGAATTTCTGAGAACTAGACTTCATTTTCAGGTACAATGAAATATGATATCTTTAGTAACATACAGAGGCATTCCTGTTACACTTACAAGATATGATAAGCATCTTCAACTAATAACTGTCAAAGTGACAAAAGCAGTTTTTTTTAAATTTTTAATTAATGTTTTCAATGCGTGGAATCAATTTAGCATTATTAAGATTCATTCATTGAGTAGGTGTAATGTTTTGATACGTGACATGTTCATCTCTAACATCTCTAATTTGTTGCAAAACAATAATAGCATGTTTTTATGTAACACTATTAAGGCATAAAGCAGCCTGACACCTTGCAGCCAAATGTCGAGCTGCGCTCAGATGTCTATTCGGGTCTGGGTATGTTGATGACCTGTAGCTAAAACATATTAAATGGCAGAGGTTGCCCGGTTTCTTCGTCCTGTGAGCTGTCAAGTTATTATATGACAGCAGCAGGCTCTGGCCAACAGAGCAAAACAGCCAATCAGGGAGCGAGCTAATGTTAGCCAGCTACCACTGCTACACCTGCTAAAGATGGAGTAGCGTATGTTCAGTAAAGAGTTATATGTTCTTAAGCTGTTATTACTTCTGCTATGCCCCTTGTCGATATGCTAATAGTACATTAGGAAACGTTTTATGAGCAGGAGAAATGTGTCTGTCACTACCACAAAAGTGTTGCTGCCCAATTTGGGTCAGTCCCTTTGCTTAAACGTCCTTTTAAAAGCTATAGATATTTTAAAAGCCTATTCAATATGTAGAAAAACAAACACTGTTAATAAACAACCGTTTCGCAGGGTTTAAACGTTTAAACACACAAATAGATATTTACCAATTACATTAATATGAGTTAGATTAGGGGTCAAATACTGGCGTCATATCAGTTTTGTCTTGGCTTTTCTGTCTATATGTTGTAGCTAGTTTAAACATAGGTTTACAACAATAAAAAAGTTGTATTTATAATTATTATCCATGATCATTCTAAGTATATGGAAAATCGAATGGTGTAATGTTTGTCCACGGTGGCTTGCCGTGATCAAAATGGAACGCCGGCTCACGCATGCGTAGAGCACATTTTGAAGCAAATAAGGTAGCAACCATGGACCTGTGATCGCAACACAAATCGGGGAGTGACTGTAACAGGGCCTGGCTAGCTTAGCTGTTGGAAGCTAATCTACCGAGCTAACTAGCCAGCTAGCTGTCACTTGACCTGCCGTCCTTTTAGAGCAGGTATCGCGCTTTTAATGATGTGATATTAGAACTAACCGTGACCCGCCATTTCCTTACGGCTTGGTTATAATAACATTGGTCTGTCTCTGCTCCAAACCCCGCAGGGACAAGCAGATCCCCCCTCCTCCTGTCCGAACCGGGCCCTCCCTCCTCTCTCACGGGCTCATACCTCTGAATTTTAGTTCGTGCTGCGGCTCCAAGAGCAGAACCTGTTCCGGCCTGGCCATATCCCAACAGCAGCTGGAGCGGGGCTATCGCACTGCAACCAAGTCCTGTCGGTCTCCACCCCCGTGATCGGACGCTGTTCTTGAGAAGTATTGCACCGTCAGTGAGTGGAGGTGTTTAATGAATGAATTAGCTGAGTGTGCTGGTCACTGGTGCTAGTACGGAGCTATGCGCTGAGGCTGTTGTGATGCAGCAGGAAGGGAGTGAGAGACAGGCGGCTGACGTCACTGCCTCTGCAGAGCGCCCAGCGGCAGCCAGCACCAGCCAGCCTGCCACAGAAACCCAGAAGACTGTGATCTAGTGCCCAGGCAGAGTAATACACCAGCCAGCCACAGCCACCCAGAAATACTAGTGCCCAGGCAGAGTAACAACTCAGCGAATGTAGTCCACCCGCAGTCATCCATACACAGTAACTCAGCTCACATTTGTCAACCAGCTAAAGTCACCCAACTCAAAGTAACAGTACCCAACCAGAGTAATCCAGTTATATAGTCAATTTGCCTACATATAGTCAGTCAACTCAAGTCACCTCGCCTACTCAAAGTAACCCAAAATACAGTATAATACAAAAGTTACCCAGCCAAAAAATGATTCTGCACCTGGTTACAGTCACAGTTAACCTGCTACAGGCAGAAGTACCCAAACCCACAGCCAACATAACACAGAAATTACCTCTACACCCAGCCCCAATGCAATTAATTAGGAGAAAATGGAATTCACTTAATATATGCTTTAATAAATATATAAAAGGCATTAAAATGTTATTCTTGAGTAATGGCATTAGTTGTCCACTATAGACCAACACAAAATCAATACACAAGAACAACTATGTACTTTACCTGGGATTAATGGCTTCTCTTAATTCAATATGATAGCCCCAAAAATATTACATTTGGTCTGGAGTGTTCTTTTTGTGTTTTCAACTGTATTCTTTAAAATGTAACACAAAAACACAAACACATGGTATACTGTACAGATATAACTTATGTAATAAATAAACCCAGATGTGTAACTTGGCTAGAGTCATCATGTCCTCTTAGCATTAAAAGTGCTGTCAAAGGCCTTCTGTTAATGTCAACTATGCCAAGCATGCATCTCAAGTGTGATTTATAAATATAGCTATTTGACTGAACAGCACAGCAGTCACTAACCACAGTCAGTGTATCCCAGAGGAAGCACCTAATGTCCCACAACATACCCTCCAGAGATTAAGGCTCTTCATTCAGATGTGGTTTTAATTTACACTCACACACATATACAGATTCATATTTTGTCAATCTTTTTATTAATAAAGAAATTGACAAGTCCCTTTTTGACACAGTGGAATTACACTGCACATGTGTTTTCAAGCACTTGTTACAATTTATATGAAACATAATAAAATGATAAGCAAGGGTTAACTAGTACTGTCGTTAATCGTATTACTGCAAAACTCTGCAAAAGGCTACTGCGGTTACAGAAATGCATTACAATAGTGATGCTGTGTGTGCAAACTGATGGTATCTACACTGAAATATACATAATTATATATAATTATCACATTCCCAGGGCCAGCCCAAGACTGTTCGTGTTTGTCCACTGCAAAACTGACACACATTTGCCTTTTGTTTTCAAAAATGGGGAAAGAGACTCACACACTTATTAGCACATTAACTTAAGTAACAAAACAATATAAAGGAAAGTGCTGTGGGATGTATTGACCTATGTTTTTAGCATTTTGTAGTTTAGATCAATAACAACTGAGCCAACAAGTAATAATATCAGTAACGTTTAGTTTTATATGATTTTAATTAATCTCAGCTCTTAGTCTCAGCTCAAACAAAATCTATAGCCTAGTTTCGGCCAAGCTGTACAGTATAGCTTGGTGGGTAAGTTACGCATTTAACTGTGTTTATATTGCAAAAATGTTGTTAAAGCCACCCTGCATAATATTCAGCCAGCAGATGGCGCACATCTCTTTCTGTGCAACTGCACCAGCAGCAGCGCAATATTTATTTATAAGTAGAGACTTAAAGATGGGCAAGTTTGAAAGAAAGAGCTCTTCTGGAATGGCCAAGTCATTTTTGTGTATTTTGTACAAATATGACTCTGCTAGGGTCTTGTGTATTGGGTCTATTTCCTTTCTTAAATACATAGTTACAGATCCGTATCCATACAGATCTCATAACTAAAAAACATTTAAATTACTTTGAGAACATTTATTTTGGGGCTAAAAGTTACACAGGGTGGCTTTAATAAAGAGTAAGTAAAGCTTTCAACATTCTAACTTACTTACTTGTTATATTACTCATGCTACTGTGGGTAAGGTAACCATTTTAATGTATTTGGCTGTGTACTTTGACCAGTATTTTGACAAAGTGGGGAATATGAGATCCTTAGAGAAATGCTAACTACAGGGGTACTAAGGGATATGGTTGAGCCACTCTTATTTTAGTAATTTACTCATAAGCACAAAATAAGGTTTGTTGAATACATAACATTGCCAGTTTGAAGTAGTACCTCTCATTCTTTCCACATCTTAGTATCTAACAAGTGTATAAAGATTTGCTACTAAATAGACACCAATTCATATATGTGGAAATAATGAGTAAAAATGTATTTGGAAATACACTGAAGCCAAAGAGTTACAAAAAAAAAGTTTGGAAATTCCACGTCACCTATCGAGAGTTTAATGAGTGTAGGAACCCATGGCATTATCTGAAGACTGTAACATATTGTTCTATACTTGTCAGAAATAAAATAAAACCTGGCTCAAGTACAAAACCCTCTAAGTTTATGGGAAAGAAAAGTGAGAGAAAGGAAATTTGGAGAACACATTGAAAAAAAAAAAAAAAATCACATGCTGTCATATAAGCAGACTAGAGACGAGAAGTTCATGAAGAGGCCAACATTTCAGCACAATGACACATCTTGTATTCTTCTGCTAACGGAGGCTGTCTACGTTCCTGGACTTCTTGTTTTAATCACAGTCTAAAACAATATTGCATTAACAAGTTTTTGCTGCTTTAGTTCAAATAGAGCATGTTTAGGAAAATTTCATCAGAGGAGCCACTAAACATCCTTCATATACAAGCAAGACTGTGTTGTTGTCTGTAATTATATATACAGTATTAAAACCTGTCCACTACTGCCATCATAAATAAAGAGACCTTCATTTGATGACTATTTGGGTCAAAGTTCACTTATATGGACTTGCAAAAGAGGTTAAATATTCCTACATGCTGCTGAAAATACGTAAGTTAAGGTGGTAGCTGCTTGTTGAAGTTACTTCATTTATGATTCCCCCAGTGCCTCCATAACTTTGTCTCTGATTTAGGCTTTAAAACCAATGGACGACAATAAGGTCAATTGTTTACATAAACTGATTTGTGCATAAGCTACATGTCACTAAATTAAATAAAAGTGAATCTAGTGTTGTTGAGGTGCAACTGTCAGCTCAATCTTCAATCAATACTTCATGGCAATTTAATTTTAATATTCTGCCTGATAGATGGACCCATCTCTTCAAAAAGGAAGAAACATAAAACGTGTAAGTTTGGGATGTGCTAATACTACTTTTTGAGGACAAAATAACACATTAGTACAAATACAAGTGCTTAAAATCCAATGAATCATGCACTGATTTTAGAGCCATGTTCATTTTCTAAAATGTTTTATCAGGAGACTGTTTTCGAGCCTCTTGACTTACAGAGAATTACAGATTGCTCTACTTTTATGATTTTAATTTACAGTAAATTATTTCATAACAGTGCTGTATAGAGAAAAAAGAGGAACAGAAATTACTCATACAGCACCATCAGAGGTGAGTGAGTATGAGTACAAGAGGTCCTGAAACCACTGAGTACTGGCATTGGTATCTGTACAACCACAGTTAACTCTTATTAAAATAATCTGGACGAATTTGCATGTAATCAAAAATACAAGTTGTTGCCAAAAAAAAACTAAATAACTTAAGTACTATGAAAATATTTAAGTGAAATTTCTTTAACCTGTACAAATTTACAAGTGATTAAAAAATTTGAGTCAGGCTGAACGTGCACTATTGTACATAGAAGACTTATATAATTTGTCTTTTACACGATTAATGCTTTGTTACTATTCGTGCAGGGTAAAGTGTAATGTCAGCTATTTTTGATCTAATGTTTTTGTATAAAAAATTTCTGAATGGCATGTTTGCAGTGAGGCCTTGCTGCTGGAATGTGTGGGCTGGATGTGATCAGGTGCAGTTTGGGGTTAAAGGGTAAGTTGGGTCACAGGTTACGTGGGGTTAAGTAACAGGCTTCATCAGCAGCACGTCCTCTGAGACTCTGAGGCCTGCCGTCCAATTTTCAAAGTCTTTCCCGAGGTCCCTCCAGCATCGTCGCCGGAAGGAATGCGCTTACCTGCGATAGAGCAAAGACACAGTTACTCAAAAACACAGCTTAACCTGACACAGACTTCATATTCTTCAAGGACAAATTGATGTTTAATTTCTAAAAGTGAAGTATACAGTTTTAGGCTGGATGCAGATCACAATTTCAAACTTCACACCCTTATTTCTACAGCCTACCATCACCTACGGTAGCCCTGCAGGGACATGCTGGTAGTTATGAACAAATGTTGTAAAAATAGGTCAAATGACAACATTAAGAAACAAAATCAATTCATTTGAAGAGACATAACATCTGAATTTTCCTTTAGGGATTAATAAAGTGATTTAAGTGGTGCAGGCCAAAACTTGGAATGCAGAGTTATTTTGAAGCCATTTTATATTATTGAGGGTTATAGTTTTTACTTATGTGGCCCTTGTTGGTTTTTACTTTTAACTGCAGTACTGTAGTACAATGCTCCGCCTCTTTCATTTTGCAAATGGTCAAATACGATTTTAATTTTCAATTGCTAAAATTATATCTCCAGTTAAACTATGTATCTTTTTCCTTTTTCATAGATCCTATCTGGGGTTCTGTGTCTAAGTTGCGACATTATAGGTTTATAATCTACAAAACCTACATGATTAAGTGATTTACAGCAATTTTGACCAATTAGAAGCCTGCCATTAGTTAAATGCAGTAACAAAATGAATAGTAATAACTGTCCAATTTCTTCTGTCAAATGCCCTGGTGTATCTATTACACACTTTTATTTATTTAATGTTCTATAGATTGTGTGTATGTGAAGTAAATGTATTTTGCAAGCTAAAGACAAATTTCTGCCTTTGTTTACAAATGGGAGATAATAAAGTCAATAATCTTAAAAGTGATAAATGGTGAGAGGTGGTATGATTAAATAGTATAATTTACAGGATGAAAAAGCTTTTTATTCCAGCATTTATGTTACTTGTTTTCACCAATGTCTACTGAGCCTGCTTTAAAATGTGTTGCAAATACATTATATTGCTTCATTTGTCAAAACATAGACAGGTTAATGGTGAGTGCGGTATTTAGAGCTCAATGGGTCCAAATGCTTAAAGCACACACTCACTTATCTCTATAAACACCTCGTTGATGTTAATGGCATTTTTGGCACTGGTTTCTACAAAGATGGCATGGATGGAGTCAGCATAGTCCTTGGCATCTTTCTCTTGTACCTCCCTGGAAAAATAAAATTATATAAGAAATACTTATATCTATGAGCTGATCAGAAATATTTTTGATATTTAGTAAAAATAGAAAGAACTGAATATCAATAGCAATGATACCGACACATGACATATATTTAAGTTCACCTGGCGTCAGACAGGTCACACTTATTGCCAGCGATTGCGACCACAATATTAGGAGGACCGTGTTGGCGCAGCTCCCTCACCCAGTTCTTCAGTGTTTGAAAGGACTCCTGGTAATTAGAGTGAACAACAACATTGATTAACACAGTGTATGTGACAGTATAAGGCACAGAGCTGAACTTTGCAGTTGCTGTCTTTCGAAAATAAGTTTTAAGAGTCTTGTGCAGCTTGGGGCTGCTCCAACCAGTTCACAATTCAAACAAGGTCTCAAGGGAATTACATAAAATTACATTTAACAAGTGTTTGCTATTTGGTTGTAATTTTGTTTGACTGTTATGACATTATTTGACAGCGCTGTTGTAAAACTTTGTAAACGCAATGGTGTATTTTATCCATAAAAATAAGAACTTCCTCTCTCGTTGTATTTGTTTATGTTTTGGTCCTGTCTGCCCAGTCCAAAACGACAGCAACGCAGTCTATGTTTTTTACCCCATTCAGAAAACACTATGGCAACTTGACTTTTACTACATTCACTAAAACGACGGTGACATAGGGTCATTTATTTACTATATTCCTGCCTGTTATTTCTTTAGTAAAAACAAACGCATTTTTCATTGAAGACTAACAGTGTTGTGGCAGGGGATAAAAAAGGATGGTAAATGATAAATGCTGCTCATATATAGCACTTTTCTACTGACAGACATCCATGCAGCGTAAAACAGAATAAATACCTCTTTAGTGATATCATATACAATAATGGCTGCTGCTGAACCTCTGTAGTACATCGGCGCCAAAGCTCTGAACTGTGAAGAGAAAAAGATCAACGAAGTGACTACTTTAATGCAATATATAATTAACATTTCACACTCAAATAAATACGACAAATTTAGTAGCTATATTACTGCTTAATTTAATGGCACTACTGGCAGACACTAAAACTGTATTTTAATAAACTAAAGACAAGTGTTTGAGCCTTTCTATCAGGAGGCTTCTCTTTAAAAAGGGAGTACAAGGAATCTTTCCACCCGGACCTCACACATGTGGTAGCCATCAGGAGAAAGATGAGCAGAATGTGTCAAAAGCTGTTAGTGTTTCTTTATGTATGGTGGACTATACATTTCATTTTAACTCAGTACATCACACGGGCCTGGTTAATCAAAACATGTGCAAATTTCACCATCCATCGCTGGGAAGACGATAGTTAATATATTACACAACCTTTGGTATGTCCCTGGTAAAATACTTTCCTATGCAAAGCCAACTAAGCCTGGTTTTACCAATTAGTACTTGGTGAGACTAAACTTCACAAGGCTAGACTAGCTAGAAGGTTTCACTACAATCTTAGAAAGCAAAAAATATAGTTGCTTGGACTTTTTTTGTTCAGGTTTACTTTGTGTTTGCATAGTGCCGCAGTAACTTGTAACCAATCAAACAAAATAATAGTTTAGTTACATTTAGTAATGTACAAACACCTTAAAATAACACTATCATTTTCATTAAAAAGTGACATTTATAGATTCATTACTGTTCCTCTGATTACAACTGCTCAGAGAGGACAAACTGAGCACTGCACTGAAAGTGAAGTGCGAAAATAATTTAGCATAAAGGCTTAGGGCATCTTGGTAAATATTTTAATGTCTGTAAATGTCATAAATAAATGAAAAGGTTAACTCAACATATTTCCACTGGGTTTTTTCACAGACCACTCAATGTACCTGCAGGGCTACCGTAGATGTTCACTTTGTCTAAAAAAGAAAGGCTGTGAGGTGCAATCTGCAATTCCTCCACAAGAGATCACCAAAAAACACACCCTACCTTTAACTTGCTTTTATTAATTGCGCTATTCCTATTACAATTTTAAGCTTTCCCTTCAAAATAAATTGCTACAATATTCTGAGGGTTAAATAAAAGGGGGCCCCCCCTGTAACTCAATTGGTAGAGTGCATACCCAGGTTGGTCATTTGCCCAATGGTACTCTCCTTTCTTTCACCCTGTTTCCCGTCTATCTAATTCTACTAATAACGGAAAAATTGCCTAAAAAAAGATCTTAAAAACAAAACAACTGAATAAAAGGCACACAACCTATTCATTCTGGAACATTTTTAAGACATTTTAATGCTTTTCCTGAACAAACACTGGCTTCTTTGAGGTATTTGATGTAATAAGACTTTGTCATCATTCACAAGATTCATAACACTTCAGAAATTGGTTGATTAAAGGTTTATTTTGACTAAGCTGAACTTTGACTTGTATGTTAACATCTAAGACCAGTTGGAATGCTGGTAATTTTTCTTAGACCTTTTAAAAAGCAACACATATAGTTTTGCTCTTTTAGCATCATAGTGAATTTACAGTGTATTTGCATGAACATTTATATTATTTGTTGTTGAATCAATAAATTGTGCTATACTTACAACATCACTAGCTCTATGCCATTTCTGACTGTAATATACACAAGAGGTCGGCTTCTAAAATAAGAAATTAGCAGCTATGTTGCATGTGTCAAGCATTAACTAGTGATATTAATTTTAAAAGGAAGCAGAGAGTCCTTCACTTGGAATAACCTCACTGTACTGCCAACTCTATTTTCCTTTACAATAAGATGGAATAAACTATCCGTCTTGGAGTGACTTTGTAACCTCGGGAAAGCACACATTCCACATAATTATAGTTCTAACTGGCCCAAAGTCCACTAAAGGGAATCCAAGTTAAGATATTTGGCAAGATTGATGGGAAGAGTACTGTCTGTGTTGTTGGCCTCACCACCCTCAGCTCTGTGTGGTCTAACTCTGACATAATCACGGCCAAACCTGAAGTCTGGCCACACAGAAGTCAACAGAAAAGCCCCAGTGATGACAAGTCTGCTCCAATTAATTACCGTAACCACATGTTTAGTGCTTAATGAAAGAAGCCACCCAGCTCCAGCAGTCGGCAAGGTTCCTCTTGTTTGTTTGTAGTTCAATTTGAAGACTGAGGCTTGTACAAGCTGCTGCTGCTGACAGCTGGGGCTCACAGAAGAGTCGTCTACAGATATGGAGTCTGCAAATCACAGAGCTCACCGTCTTCCCAGTCTCACATTCCAGTTTGTCATTTCAACAAATTTTGATGCTCCATAAATCCACTGAGATTACAAAACCATCCATGAGCTTAATTGGGAATAAAGATGTACTGAAATTGTCATTCAATATTTTTTATTGGTGCAGGAGCCATTTCTTTTTTTTTTTATGTCTGTACGTTATTTACAATACTTTTCTTGATTTTTACAATTACATACAATTTGCACTCTAAATTAATTTGTAATATTTTAGTTTATGTTTTTTTAGGATGCAATAACTATTGAGGCACCTGGGCTATAGAGTAATAGAGCACAATTTTAGGACCACAGGGCTATGTTCAGAAGCAGAGCGGGAGAGACAATAAGAAGTACTTTTTTTTTCTTGATTCTTTTCTTGATTCTTGACAGAGAGGCAAGGGCCTCTCTGTGAAGAATTTAAATAAACCACTTTAAACCCATCCATTGATTTGGACATTGAATTTTCTGATTGTGTAAACCATGTGATTATATGAAAATGTTGGTGACTACAATTCATTTGTAGCATTTTTAGATCAGGGTCTGAAATGTGCCTTTCCAAAGCACTGCCCAGAATACATTATCCATTTAGCAGTACTTTTTAGAAATTTGAAATGTTGTATGGGAACCACTATAGGAACACAACTCATTTTGTGGATCTCAAATTGTCTCTTTGCTTTACAACTGAGAATACCTATTTGGGTAAGCCAATCTGAAATGATAATATTAGAACATAGGTGATGTCAAAGGGCAGCTGTCATGACAGTGTAGAAAATAATTCAAAATATTTCTATTAGTCTAGGACTTCGTTGTGTTTTAGTTCATGCCTATTTGGTTGCATTAAGTATAAAGGAGATAAAGGACCAGAATGCACCTGGATTGGCCTAGACTCGGTTAGCCAACAGCAGTATGGAGGAAAAAGCAAGCAAATGTATTATCTGCTTTTGATTCACATAGGATCTGGTTTGATTTTGGATAAATAGTCTCTACAATTAATAGGTTCTTTAGTAGCCTTTTGGGTCCCCATTTATACAATTAAATCAAGGTCAATAAAAACATTTCCAATGCACAGACAGTTACAAGTTGAAAGGTTACGTGGAGCTTATAAGTACACTGTTTTGACTCAAAAGTATTCATGTCTAAATGCTATAGTTTAGGTTTACTGTAATTTTTTTGCTTTATTTTAAGGGGGAGAGATGTCCAGGTAACACTTTTCTTAATGTTTAGAGTTCTTAAACGTGATTTTTACACTTGTAAAGTTGCCATTGGGTTTTTCCTTATATTTCTGCTTTTGGAGCCTGCCCTCTTGTGGACGGCAGTATATCGCTGTATTTCGCTGTATGGCGGCGCCTTTACTCGAGGACCGTTTTTAGTGCCATGTTGAATTTTCGGTCTTATTGGTTACATATCAGTGACTTGTTTTGAAGAAGCCATTTTGAAAGAGTTATCAACTGCAACTATTATCTTCTTCATTTACTGTATTTTTTTTATTCCCAAACAATGGTGCATATACATATTGGAAAAAAGAGGAACCTAAACTCAAATGGCAGTAAGTCAAGTACTTGTGAAGCTGTATCAGAAAAGTTTTGGTACAAGAGGCGAACGATACCACCAAGCACAAAGTACTAGGACTGAAGCTGGACAACACTAATGCAGTAAATTAATACTGCTTTCTATTACTGACTTAGTTAATATCAAAACACAATGCTGACTGCTAAGTGACTGAAGGTTAACCAAAGTAATTGTGGATGTTGCTTTTCCTTTAAGAATCAGAATAGATACAGAATATAGGAAATACAAAAGAATAAAACAGGCCTGGAGTGGCGGCGTGTCATAGATAAGCCCCAGAAACAGCACACCCCAGTGGGCTGAGACAGCTCAAATTCATTCCCCATCTTATCTTTAACAGGGCTGCTTTTATGTCCCTTCAGGGGCTGCAAAGAAGCTGGGCCACGAGGGAAGAAGGATAAAAGACGAGCAGCCTCTTATCTGACCTCTCAGGAGAGATTGTGCGGGAGAAAAGCAGATGGGCATGTACAAAAATGGAAGTGGGCAGCAATAGGATTTCTCTGTTGTGTGATGCCAGTCTGAGTCAAAAGAGAAAGTAGCTCATAAAAAAGCAGTGTGTAAGTGAGTATTGTTTAGCATTTAAGTTAAAACACTAGGATGTACTGTTAGCCTTTAATCCTAAACATGTGTGCTTGTAAATCCCTTACAGCATGTGTGAAGCAATGCATTTTGCCATGTGTTTGCCAAGTATTACGAGAAGATTTGAAAGCAAAAAGTGCACTTGAATGCAATAAGCCACTTTTAAATAAGCCGACAAGCGGTGTATGAAACATAAAAGCCAAGGGGAATGGACTTCTTAGAGTCTAAATTATAAGAATGCTTTGAAAATCAAAGGTGTCAGACAGAAAGGAGAGGCAGGTCAAAGAGTAAAGTTGACAAAAAGGCCAAACTATAACACGCTACCGATGTTTCCACTAGATTTAACAAAGTTCATTGTACCCTAAATCCACTTAACATAAACTGGGGAAGTACTAAAAAAGGACTGCACTCAAAGAATTTACTCCACAAAGGAAGAGCTGCACTTACACAAAGGTATACATTGCCCCCTATCAGAAAATATGAACAACTGCACTATACATTTGACTAGTTCAGGGAGTGGTGCTGTATGGAAGTAGCTTTTATTTGTCATTCTTTATCAAATAGAGGCCATATTACGTTGAACTAACGTAAGGCTGTGTGGTATTGTGGAGATGTAGTGCAAAGATATTAGGTATGTGAAATTCAAATAAAAGACAATAAAGCTAGTATCTTGGAAAGAAATACAAACCCGCTCCTGTCCCGCTGTGTCCCAGATCAAAAACTTGTGCAGCTCATTTTGATATTGCACTGTCTTTGTCATAAAGGATGCCCTGGTGAAGACAGACAGAAATATTAATCAAATCTTGATTAATTACTCAGTATTTCTGTTCATTTAAAATCTAAGTGCTTGTCCAAAGTTAGAAGTAACCAATACATTAGAAATGTACTAGTATTGATATCAGCAAACAGCTGTTTCATAAAGAACCTTGTGTATTGTCAAAAATACTGTGGCATGGTATGTGACAGAAAAAAAGCCAATCAAAGCCCTAAATCAAATGTGTAGCATCCAAATGTTAACATTATTGGCAAAAGTGAAATAGTTTTCACAGATCACATTTTTCCCAATTATGATCTTTATAGAGGAACGTCTCCTTCAAACTGATTTAACTACAGTTATTTACTTGATTTACTATCACTAAAGGGAGAGTACTACATGTCACTCTTTGTGTTAGACACTAAAGACAAAAATAGACTGTCATTTTAATAATGATATGAGATATAAATGTGGAAGTGGAAGTGAGCAGTAACATACCCAATGGTGGGGTTGATGTTTGGGTCGAAGCTGTCTTCTACAAATCTCCAAACGATACTTGATTTTCCAACCCCAGTCTCCTGCAAAGATACAGTGAAGGTTATGCTAATTAAACAATTTGTAGCTGATGAATCGTGTCTTTTAAAAAGTTTATTCTTTGGCAGTGGGTCTCTTTTTGTACCACTTGTAGGAGTGAAACTATAATAACAGAGTAACATAGAAAAATGCAAATGCTGTGTGGGCAGATTTCTGTTCGTTGTATGCGTAGATGGATTAGGGCCTACTGTGTTTGTAAAATATCAAAGTTTGTTTAGATGTAGTATAGGAAATACATAATACAATAATACAGAATGCATAAACATATAAATAATAATTTAAGTAGCAAATCATTCATGTAAATTATTTCCCACGAGTTATTATCTTGATGACATTACCGACAGATGATAAATCATAATTGAGGAAACGTGATAAATTACATGTTATCGAGTTAAAATCAACAAGTTTATCAAGAGATAAGACAGTAATACGTCCCGTAACCTGATACAAAAAGTATAACAAAAAAGCGGATTAGACCAGTCAACTAATTCGACACTAATAGCTGCTGACTTACCCCGAGGAGACAAACTTTTAATTCTCTTAGTGTCATGACCATCTCCTCTCTTATAATTAGTTAGTTATGAAGAGCATTGGCAGTTTTCCCTTTGACTACTTCTCATATGTAAAATCCTTCAGGTGGTCGTTGTTTACAAGCATCTGTACTTAATTTTGTTTAAAGTTAGCGCAATTGTTAATTTATTCTCCTCAGTCGAAGTTGTAAAACCGAGATTAATCCACAGTATTTGTCATATTGTTTTTATTGTAAACAGCTAATTTTCTAAGGCTAGCACTGAACTCGCTCAGCCGCCATCTTGGATTACGGCTATAGATCACGTGACTGCGTCGGCTTTTTTTTTTTTTTTTTTTTGTTTTGTTTGGAGATACACACAAAGCCCAAAGGCAGTATTTATGCTCAGCAATGTCGAGCCTGTGCAAAAGCTGACTCACGTTTGCTAGAAACGCTGTTTAACGGAATAGAAGAGCGGCTTATACTAGCATCAGGAAGTACTTTCAGGAAGTAGTTAGTTTGCTGCCTTTGAGTGACAGCTGTGCCGTGGTGACAGCCCACAGCGGACGGCAACCCGCAGAGCCGAGCCGATACTCAAGATGGCAGGTAAAGAGACTTTTAACATTGTTTTCTTTTACCTTTCTGACATCAGTGTTTGATTTGAAGCAGTGCGCTTTCTTATCAATATAAATATCTGACATGGGTTTACTGCTGTAAACTTACAGACCAAATTAGCGTAAAAGCAAATGGAAGTCTTTGCTAAGTCAAGTCAAGCAAAAGGGCTGGACAAGCCATACTAGCAAACTTAGCGCTACTAGCCTGTTAGCTAAGAGAAGCTACCCAGGGGCGCCAAAACGCTGTGTTTAGGACAACATTAAGATAAATAACTTAACAACGTGGAGTGATTTTAATTTACAACATTTTTCTCTTCAAGTTAGACTGCTATGTGAGGCTTGAGCTGTGTTTATCATCGAACTGTTGTCATAGCAAAGGCTAGCGAGTTGACTGAGCTAACATTAGCCGAGGTGCTAAAGTCATTTTCAGCCATAAGCTGACCAAATCCTCTTTTACACCATAACAGAGACACGCTGCTTTTCTTTGAGATGTGATTGGAGTATAATTTAAACACACCAAATGTTTAATCCATTTGTAAAACTACGATTAACTGGTCTGTAAAATTGGGGTGTTACATTAAAAGATCACTGATCAGCCCTTTCTGCTGTAAACACAAGCTCAAGCCGTTCCACCACATGCTACTGCTTTTGGTCTGACTTTTGCTGGGCTCTTTAGTTTGCCTCAGAAATATTGCCATAATGTTACAGCTAATCTTTATGTTTGCCCCCTTTTGAGGTACAAGTTAGACATTTTATTTTAGAAAATCTGTTGTGTCATTGTGTTACAAAACTGATCATTTCATCACCTCTTTACCTTTCCTTCATGATATTGTTTGGTAGAGGAAAGCATTGGAATCTTGTCACTTAAAATACTCGATTAACTGTTCAATTGGCTTCATTCATCTTTTTTTTCCCCCACCAAATTGCCCTCTCTTAGTTCTGTCCAGGCTCCTGGTATGCTGATGATATTTGTCTCTCATAAAATGTCTTATCCTTTTAGGTCTATCTTTATATTTTGAAGATGGCCATGATGATTTGGATGATTGTGAGTACTTAAGCCACACTACATGTAATATGTGCACCTGAATGGAAGCATTGTTTTCTTGCATGTTACGTATGTCATATGTTTTTCCTTCTTTAACTGGAGGGTTTTATGGACAAGTGTCATCTTTCTGCACAACCCCTACTGCACAAATTTAAAGCTGTCAACAGTAATTTATTCTGTGCTACTTTTAGTACTTGAGCCAGACTACAACATTTGTGTGTTTCTATGGATTTCTGGTCACAGAAACAAAATTTACTTGCATTTTTAAATATATATATCACATAAGAATTTTTTGAAACAAAATGCATAATAATCACAAATGATTTTACCCCTTTCCTGAGTAATTGCTCATAAATTAATTAGAAACACAACTTTAACCACCACATGCACCACGTTTGTTGATGAGAGTTCTGAGGAGGCATAGTTGGATTAGATACCTGTTTTATGGGAATACAAAATGCCTTTAAAATTTTCCATATTGTATTGAATCACAAGTAGTGTTTAACTAGGATTTACTCTTAACCTGTTTCACAGTTGGATTTGATGACTACAGTTCTGAGTGCGAAGGCATCCGCATTACAGCTTTTCTTGATGCCGGACAGGACAACCTTACTCCACTCGGGAGGCTAGAGAAATATGCCTTCAGTGAGAATGTCTTTAACAGGTGAGAGAAACTGTGCACACATGCTGAGAACTGAAATATACGCAATGCTTAAGGGTGACGTTGTGAGACTATGTAAATGAGAAATAATGCACAAATATTGAAATTTGGACATCCTTATGTTAACAGCTTGTTCAGTCTCTTGTTGCTCTTGACAAGGATGCATCTGTGTTGTGATGGATCAAGGTGACAAGGAAACATCTGGCAAATGGGAAAACGTTTTTACTTTTTGAAAAGAAAATAAATAGGATGTGTGTCAGATGATCTTTTAGTTTAATTTTATGGCACTGTAAATTCCAGTAACCCTACTTTGCCCACACTTGAAATGAAGAGTAGAGTTATCAATAGCGTAATAAGATAACATAGGACTTTATTGATCACACAGAGGAGAAATTCACTTCACAGCAGCTCTAAGAGACCAGTAAAGTACAAAAAGTAAAAGAAATGTAATAAAAAAAAATATAAAGTATATACACACTTGTCATTATTTTAAATATAATAAAATATGATGGTTAAATTAAACAAAAAAACTAAAGCTATCTATATACATATTTACAAAGAAAAGGAGAGAGAAAATGGGCATTACACAGTATTCTGGGTTATAGTTTCACAGTGTATCTGGAATATAAAACGGCTGTCATTTACAATAGTTTTAGGATGTGTTGTCTTCTCTGTGACCGTCTGCATTCTTGTGTATTTACTGAGCACATACCTGCACTAACTCTGTAGTATAGGAATGCTAAAAGATAGGAGCCACGTGTCTGATTTAAGTTATGAATACATTTTAGTCATGTATCTGTCACATTTTTGGGGGATATATATTTGTTCCGGCTTTCAAATAATAATCACAAGGGATTTAACGCTGTCACAAAATTACATTACATTAAGCTCTTGTCTCCTAGCATTTCATGCTCAGCCTCACAAAGGCTGTCAAAGCTGCTGTCACTCCATGTGCGTGTAATGTACTTGACAGCTCTGGCAGCGCTGTGTTAGCTCTGAGCTCAGCATAGGTAATGTATTGGGATGCTTTCTCCACTAACCAGCTCCCTTTTTGCTCTCTAGGCAAATCGTGGCTCGCGGCCTGCTCGATGTGCTTCGAGAGTTCAGCGACAACGAGAATGACTTTATCAGTGTCATGGAGACAGTTGCCCGAATGTCAGAGGATGGAGGTTGGTGCCTTTTTGTTATTTATCATTCTCTTAAATAAAAGGAAAAGCCTTTATGGTAAATGTAATGTGTTTGTGTTTTCAGAGCCAACTGTAAGAGCTGAACTGATGGAGCAGGTCCCAAACATAGCCATGTTCCTTCACGAGAGTCGGCCCAACTTCCCAGCAGCTTTTTCAAGATACTTAGTGCCCATTGTTGTTCGATATCTCACTGACCCCAACAATCAGGTGAGTGCCACAAACTAACCAAATTTCTTGCCTGTTAAAGCTGCTGTCACTCCTATTTTAGTGTTTTTACAGTTTCTCAACCAATTAGGCATATTTATAAAAACGGGTGAACTTTTTTTTATGTCTATACAAAAACATTTTTACTTTCAAATGCATAGTTTTTCCCCATCCACATGGATACCCTTTTATATCAATTTGAAATTTAAGGAAAACTGAAGCAGAGATGTTTGGAAACACTGTGGGCCCTGTTTTAGTTTAAACACGTCTGGGCTTGTGGTGTCTTACTGATGAAAACTATGATGCAGGAAGTGGTGTTTGCTGCCTTGTTGTCTCTATTTTGAGTAAAACATTATGATATCCATGACGGCAAGTTACTTTAAATTTGGCCTCTATAAAATTTCATTGTTTCTGAATGACTTTACAGAGATTGTACTAATACTGTTGAGAGTGGATGCAGCCTGCACACCTGTGAATGTTTTTCTGCATTATACAAAAGACACACAAGGGTTGCGACTGACAATGGTGATATTTGAGAATAGAGAACTTGTATTTGATTTGACACTTTTGTTTACTCATGAATGTGTGTTTCGGGTAATACTTAATATAATGTCTGGTTTTCTGACTTGTTTTTGTATTTTCAGGTAAGGAAAACCAGTCAGGCTGCGCTGCTCGTTCTTCTGGAGCAGGGTCTCATTTCTAAAAGTGACATGGAGACCAAAGTTTGTCCTGTTCTGCTGGACCTCACAGAGCCCCGCTGCGACGACGACTACAAAATCGAGGCAGTGGCAGTAAGTCATTGCATTTAGATAAGAATTTAGAAAACCTTTTTTCTTTGACAAGGCTTTTTTATACAGTTTCTTCCCTATTTGCTCACAATAAACATATTATTTATTGCAACATTACTTTTGGTTTATTCAAGGTTATTATGGTGTGAGAGCATTAACAGCCCGGCTCTAACCAGAAGCGACAAAACAATTTATGGTCTGTGCAGCTTGGCAGGGACTGCATTTCTTTTATTAGTTTACTATTTCTGTCTGAGCTTTGTTTAAAGCATTCACTGACTAAAGAAGATTGAAGCCCACTGAATTGAACTAAAGTTATATTGCATGAAATTGTCAGTTTTTTCTGTAGATTTGTTATGGTACTGTATCCAGTCTGAGTTTTCAAACCATATTTAATTGCATTTATGACTATTTGTCTCCATCTTATCATTCCAGTAATACTATGAAAGTTCTATAAATATATACTATAAAGCTCTAGCCTCATGAAACACTGGCAGTGCATTTTGTAGTACTGGAGAACAGTGGCTCATGTCCATACAGTAAAAGGAAACGCTGACGACAAACTTAACCCGCTACACTATTGTTTAACAGCTGAAACATTCATACATTTTTTTTCTGCTCAGTCCTGAGATGGGTTAAACCCTGGACAATGCCAGTTAATCACAGGGCTGACATTTAAGTTTTCTTTTGTACTATAGGCAATCAAACGGAAGCTCTGTGTGAATTCACCTGGTCTCACAAATTCTTATTGTTTTGTATGTACAAGTGTACGGATGTAACAGTATAAAAATTTCAAATCACAATTATATTCACCAAAGTTATCAATGTTATTACAGTTCTGTTAAAATGAGATGAAAATGGTCAAAAAGAACTGATGAAAGAACTGTCAATTCAATTAAATTCAGCAACATCTTCAACAGCTGTAGTCCTGGTCTGGGCACAGTCTGGCCTTTATAATACACTAAAGACACGTCCTTTCCATTTATTAGGTGTCATTAAATGATACATGGTGAATGCTGTTGTGAATTTATGCTAATGAGTCATGCAGCTTAAGCTTTGTAAAATGTAAAGAAATGCTTGCAAAGTGGTGTTTTAGTGCAGCAAGAATCAACAGAGAACAATAAAAGTCAGGAATAAGATGCTGTGGCTCTAGAGCAATGTCTTTTAAAAACTGGTTTATGCAGATATTTATAAAAGATGCAGATCCACGGACCTTTGTATGTTCTGGTACAGAAAAAATGTTTTTGTAATTAAAATGTAGTTTGGGCTTTTTTACCAAAATACTTTGATTCAGAAAAGAGCGTCGCTACCAACATGCTACTGAGGAATGTAGTTCAGCTAGTTGCAACTTCTAGCGTTGCTACTGCACTGTCAGCCGCTTGCTGCAAACTATTCTTTGTGAAAGCTTTGCGATAATTACAAGTGAGATAATGAAATATTTAATCTCTAATCAATATATTTTTTTTGTCCAATTATTGGATGCTGACTGAACAAGATTTATTGCTAGTTATCAAAATCACAATTATCAAACAAGGTTTTAAAGATAATTAAAATTTTAACAATAATAATAACCGTCGGGACATTTTATCGTGGTTTATATTTAAACTGATAATTGTTACATCCCTATTCAAGTGAATTTTTCATTTGTTTTTGTTGTGTGCCTGCTTTAATTGCTTCATTATAATTCTGCAAGCTCATGTCCCTACAAGGACTATGAAAGCTGTCTCAAGTTACCTCCATCATTATGGTTGTCAATCAAATCTTTAGTGTTTTTATTCACAAGTGTTTTATTACTCACTACACATTGTAACCACACTAAATGGCCCGTTATCTATTCCTACAGATTATGTGTAAAGTTGTGACCATGTTGAGCAAAGACACAGTGGAGCACCTCCTCCTGCCGCGTTTCTGCGACCTCTGCAGTGACGCCAGACTCTTCCAAGTTCGCAAGGTAACCTCCTCCGTCTCCTCGAGCTCACGGTTTAAACTATCCTCAGTTCTGCCAGTTCAGTCCCAACATGGCACCACACAGCGTCAGGGTTTGATTGGGTTTGGGGATAAAGTCAATCGGCTTAATTTAGTTTAGCATTATTTTGCTCCACACTACGCTGTTGTTTGGCGAGGAATCTGACAGTTACCAAAAGGTATGTAGTTTAGTCCGATGTGATTCTGATTTTCTACTGAGGTTTATTATTTTATTCACGCAAAAATAACATGTATTTACACCCAACAATCTTTAATATTCACTACTTTAAAGCTAGTATGCCCATTTGGAAGTAAAATTGTATCTTACCATTTTTTTTAGGTCTGTGCAGCTAATTTTGGGGAGTTTTGCTCAATTGTTGGTCAAGAGGCAACTGAAAAACTACTGGTAAGTGACTGAAAGTGCTCTGAATATATTTAAAAATTCCCATTCCTGCTGAAATTATCTTATGTCTTATTTCTGTTTTGGGCTTTGCTTCCTACAGATGTCTAAGTTCTTCGACCTGTGCTCCGACAGTTTGTGGGGCATTAGGAAAGCCTGCGCCGAGTGCTTCATGATGGTCTCAAACTCGACCTCGCCGGAAGTGCGACGGTCAAAGTTGTCGCCCCTCTTTATCAGCCTCATCAGTGATCAGTCACGCTGGGTAAGACGGCCTCTGGTTCACCAACAAAAGGAACTACCTTGTTAGGCGGGAGTAATTGTGAAAGAAGATCTCCTTGTTTGTTTTTTTTTAAACATTTAGGCCATGTGACGTTTGCGTAGCTTTTCCTCTCTTTGAAATTGCTGCAAGCTGTGCTTTTTTTTTTTTTTTTTGTGTTTTGTTATTTATTTATTTATTTATTTATTTATTTATTTTCAATATAATGAAGATGGGTATACATGGGTACATTTGACTATAGTTTATACTTCTATTTCTTGGTGGCATGTTGAAAATAAGCTGGTCATTCATCCATTTCAAGCTGTAGAGAACATGCAGGATGTAAGATTTTCTGTGCTCTGTTTTCAGGTCCGGCAGGCTGCCTTTCACTCGTTAGGACGGTTTATCTCCACCTTCGCCAACCCCTCAAGCACGGGCCTCCACTTCAGGGAGGATGGTGCGCTGCTAGAGGTCCCCAGGTGTACAACAAACAAGTAAGTAACTTTCCTGCTTCTTTTAAACATCACCTATACTGCTCATTTCTTTATCTCAAATTTCTCTTGAAAATAACCGCTGAAGGTTCACTCGATGACATCAAGAGAAGCGGTCTCCTATTCCCCGCTGCTGACCAGCAGCATAAAGGCGGAGTCTAAGTCTTTAACAGAGCAGCCAATACAGAACAGACATGGTGTTCACATAACATGCACAAGCTGCTGCCATAGCAACAGTTAAATGATAGACTTCACGTGACAACAGAATAATATGTTAACCTTGTCAATATTGGACAATACCGATGTTAAGCCAATGCATCGCTACAACAGAGTTAAGTGCTAGTGTTTTGCGGGAGTGAAGTGGGACTCATTGAATTATAGTTATTTTGAATTATGTACTATAAAAATTCTTCTATATGATTAAATTAAAACAAATAGAGAATAGTTTTCCAAGCTTTAATCTATATCGTCATACCATGATATCTTTTCTCACGGTTATTATACTGTCAGAATCTCATATGTACAATCCTTAGTCACTGTAAAACAGACGTTTACAACATACTGTTTAAATATAAAAGTACAATTTTCAGGGGAGTATTAAAAAACTGTTCTAAAAAACTCTACCTCTCTCTGCTCCTGCTGGCCTCTTGCCCCGTGTTACGTCCCGTCTCTGATGTTTGATTGTTGTGTATAATGTGTTTGTCAGTGCATGATTGTTTTGTCTGTCGTGCTTCTGTTTTATATATTGTGTATACTTTTATGGTTTGTGTGCTATGTCTTTGTAATGTTTTGTAACTAAACATTTTTATCCTTTATGTTTTAGCTTGACTTTTAACATATGTCATGGGACTACAGATGAAAAATAGCCTGGCATATTTACAGTTTTCTTTCTGTCTATTAATATGCACTGTCCCTGAAATAAATAAATAAATAAAATAAAATAAAAACATCACACAGTTGCACATCGAGAGATCTGCGCCCTCTTCTGGTTGAATGTTATGCAGGGCTGCTTTTACACTACACTCTGTTTTGGTTTTGGGACTTTAGACATATATTATTAAATCAAAACAAGATGTGGAAAGGCGTACCTTTTTAATTGCATCGCTCTCCCCCTTTTACTTGACAATTGCTGTCTGAGAATAAGTCCCTATTCCAAGTTTGCTTTTATAAATTCAAATATTTTTTTTCCTTTGTAATTCCAGTGACTGCTCCCTAAACTCATTGAACTGCTCCGACATGAGCTCCTGTCACAACGATAGAACTATCGCTCACACGCCACCAAACCAGGACGGCCGTGCTACGCCGTCCCCCGAGCGGGCAATGAAGGCCGACAGCGACGACCTGCACAGCTACGACGACAACCGCCACTCGTCCGAGTCGCACGGAAGCTTCAGCCGCCCCAACCGCAACAGCAACCGCACGAACAACGCTACTGAAACCGAACAGACGGATGAGAACTTTAACTCCTTCCGCTACTGGAGGTCCCCTTTACCAGATATCAGCGGCGAACTGGAGATGCTAAACTCTCATACAACAAAGGAGGAGGCTAAAGGCACAGAGGAGAACAAAACAGAGGAACAGCCGCAGCAGGGAAACGAGGAGGAGGAAGAACCTGACGATAACTTTAACTCTGATTCAAAGTCCAGTTCTGGTAAATCCACCAGTGACCAGATACAGAAGGTCTTGGACTGTTTGCAACCACACATTAACGATCCTGATGTGCAAGGTGGGCATCACAAATGTACCATTAAAGCTCCAATATGGCAGGTTTTTGAGTCTAAAGACATTGTTCAAGCTCAATTATAAGAGTAGGGTGGTGCTCCTCCTTAGGATCTCAGAAGAATTACAGTGTATGTTGTCCACAGGAGACTTGTTTATACATAGCCTGGCCAGTCGCAACTAACTCTTTTCCTATTCTATACTCTATATTCTGTGTGTGATGCATAGCTACTACTGTAGCAGACAGCTCAGTATTTTTAAAGCAAAATGAGAGTGCTTCATGATGTTCTCAAAGAGGTCAATATTGTAATAATGGCAATTTATTTCGAGATTACATTTGAAACGTATCAAAGGGAGGTGCTTAAGATGATTGAGGGCTTAGGTGTTCTTTATCTTTACTTACAATCTGTTTACAGCTGGGACACTTCTGCTTAACACATCTTTGACAGACAGCTGTACAGTCTATGAGCATTTTAATAGACCTTCCTCTCTTTGTTATTTTTATTCATTTCCAGCTCAAGTGCAAGTTTTATCGGCAGCACTTAAGTCGGTGCAGCTCGACAGTTCATCAGACGACAGCCTGGCGACAGAGACCGAGACCGAACCCCCCTCGCAGCCCGAGAGCGACTCAGACAGCCCATCCGATGAGTGCAATTCCATGGAGCTGCAGTCGGAGAGCGAGAGCGACAGCCCAAACACAGACGACGAGCAGACGATAGAGTCGCCCACCAGCCCCGAGTCATGTCCGGTCCAGGAGCAGGGCGACGAGGAGACGCAGACCGAGACGCTTAAAAACGAGGAAGAGTCACCGCCGGATTCTCCACTTCTAGTATGAGAGATCCTCAATGGATGTTATTTGTTTTTTTCATTAAATGGGTAGTTTGTATTTGGGAAAATTAACATGAATTGTCCGCAGCAGAGGGAGTAGTGTATGGGGTGCACAGAAAGAGTGTGATTATTTTCTTTCTTGTTTAAACTTGATAAATGACACTTTTTTAACCAACCTTATACAAATAATATGAACAGTTGGCATGCTGAGGTTAATTTTTAGTTAGTCACACAGCTACGAGAATGTTTGAATGTTTGTCTAAACTGTTTTTCAGTCGAGTTTAACAGCAGATGCTCAATTGAAGTTGCTCATTACTCCATCTAGTGGTACCAAGTGATGTAACAATTAGAAATATTAAGTAAATATCTGTGCAACACATGTTTTTGGAATTATATAAAGACCCTTTTATTGTAAATACTAATAAATATTTTGGGACTTACAGCCCTTTTAGGATTCACAGTAGCCACTCACTACTCTTCTTTAAGGTTGACTGTGTCTTGTGTTTCTCATCTGACGGTGTCTATTTCCATTCCTACAGGAGTCGGAGCTAATCGAGAGCATGGAAGATGAGGGAATAGAGGACTCTACTCACAGCCCGTCGTCTGAGGATAAACCTAAGATCCAGGTCAGTGACTGTTATCGATTGTGCTCCTCGCTGCGTGTATCGATTTAGACGCACGTGGGTTTGTTTCTCTCCAGGAAGCTTTGTTCCACTTTGATCACAGCAGGCTTTCTATCGTCTCTCTGTTGCAGAATGTAATACCCCAGCAGCTTTTGGATCAATACCTCTCAATGACAGACCCGGCCCGAGCTCAGATGGTAGATACGGAGATCGCGAAGCACTGTGCCTTCAGCCTGCCCGGGGTGGCTCTGACTCTGGGACGACAGAACTGGCACTGCCTCAAGGACACCTATGAAACCTTGGCTACTGATGTACAGGTAAATCAAGAGGTTCATTAAGGGCACTTTGTGGATTAATGTAGACATTACTTCTAATAAAATAAACAAAATATTTAACAGGTTTTGTAAGAATTGGAACTGATAAAGGATTGTTAGTATCCTGCTTTTAATGTTGTAGAGGTGTTAAGTGAGCTTATTATTACATATAATACTTTGTAGGATAAGAGGAATAAAGGGACACGAGCAGAGATAAGTGCACATTTACCTAATTTTCCTTCAATTATAAGCTATATTGACTGACATTCGCTTATTTTTATCACCTTTCCTGCAAATAAAACCAATGGCAGAGTCACTCTAGCAGATTAGATTTGAAAGCTTGTCTGGGCAAAAAAAGGCATCTGTGCTTTTCTAATGTGATTGTGTTGTTTTTAATAGATCAGACAACTTGACTGTTTTTCATTTGGGTTTAATAGCAACAAAAATAAACTATAGAATAATCAGACATTTCCTTATTTTTTATAAACTTAAACACTGATGACTCCATAGACACTTTCACGCAACAACAGAGGTCCACACAGTACGCCGATTTAGCGACCTGGTTGTATGAACAAGTTCAGGTCCTCAGTTGTGAGAACATTTACAGTGTAATCTCCGCGGTGAGCCGATGATGGGAACAGTGTGTCGGGAGCTGAAGTACTCTCAGCTTTTTTTAACAGTTTGGTTAATTTGCCTTCCCTTTGTTCGAATAACTGTTTTCATAATTAGCGCAATAATTACCATCACCACCACCGCGAAGGACTTTTTATTTGTTTGCTACTTTTGCCTTGTGAAAGTGGCTTGTAGTTGTGCCATTTTTGTTTCGGTTCATAAATAATCTGTATTTCTGTGTCTCAGTGGAAGGTGCGGCGCACTCTGGCCTTCTCCATACACGAGCTGGCGGTGATCCTCGGTGATCAGCTGACGGCAGCCGATCTGGTTCCCATCTTTAACGGTTTCCTCAAAGACCTGGACGAGGTTCGCATCGGAGTCCTCAAGCACCTCTATGACTTCCTCAAGGTGAGAGCACAGGCTTTTATTTTCAGTGCATGTAGGTGCCCAGAGATATTCTATTCAGGTTGTGTATAAGCTTTTTGGGAAGACGTCAGGAAAACACTAAAGCCCCTTTCACACATGTTTCCCAGTAAATGACCTGGAACATATTACCGGCATCACCAGTAGTTTTCACCGTTCACACATGCGCCTCGTTACCAGAACATTGCTGTGTCACCTATTTTAGGAACCTTGAGAATTTGAGTTCCTAAAATAATCTGCTGGGGAGGTACTGCATCTAAACTGCCAAGTCAACAGCTGTAAGACACAGGACTGTTAACAATAAGTTTATTCAGAATATGAGGTGAAATGAAGTAATATTATAATCTACCAAATGCTTGAAAATAAATATTTTTTTCAATCTGGTTTCAAAAAGAATATGCGATAGAGGCACATTTGAGGGCATATTTGTCCTTATATTTAGCCCCTTTGGTGACTATTGGTCTATTTTTGTTGTCTGAGCAATACATACAGTAGTGTTCAAAATAATAGTAGTACAATGTGAATACCCAAAATAATCCAGGTTTTAGTATATTTTTATTGCTAAGTGGTAAACAAGTTACCAGTAGGTGCAGTAGATTCTCAGAAAACAAACAAGACCCAGTATTCATGATATGCACGCTCTTAAGGCTGTGCAATTGGGCAATTAGTTGAAAGGGGTGTGAAAAAAATTGGCATTCAATCACTGAGGTCATCAATTTTGTGAAAAAAAAAACGTATACAAAAAATATCCAAAAAACCTGGATTATTCTGGTTAGTCACATTGTACTGCTATTATTTTGAACAATACTGTATGTGCCCCATTTTGCTGCATTGGTTCAACCCAGGTAATTCTCTGCAACATTCCCAGGTCTTGCCCCGGTAAATGACCAGCACAGATTTACTAGAAAATTAGTTCTGGCTCTTTTCACACATGAAACTGTTTCTGGTTAAATGCAGAAACACTGCTGTAAGAACTGGATGTGTGAAAGGGGCTTAAGTATCTCTTAAAGTTTTATTGGGTTAAAATAGATTTTAGAAGCCTATATAATTAAGTAAGGAAAACTCTAAATTGGACTGTTTCTTATTTTATTTTTTGTATATTTGCAGCTGCTTCACGCCGACAAGAGGAGGGAGTATCTGTACCAGCTGCAGGAGTTTATGGTCACAGACAACAGCCGTAACTGGAGATTCAGATACGAGCTGGCAGAGTACGTCTCGCTCATTTTCTACTGCACACATGTATTTGAATATTCTCCACACGGGCTGCTAATCAGCGTGGGGTATGTCAGGATTTGGGAGAACCGTATGAATATAAATTTGACTCACTGTGACCACAATGTTTGATGGCGTTGGTTTGAGCCCAGCTCGTTTACAGATGTGGCTATATAATATACAGATTTCAAAGCCATGTTGATTTTACGGATGGCATATCAGGGACATCTTTACCAGGTTATGGTTAAGTTTATTTATACAGCATTTTTATCAGTACAATCACAGTAGAATGTGAGAAAAAATGGCAAAGAAAACTGAACATTACAGTCAGTCAGGTACTCATATGGCAGTGTATAAGAGCAAACAAAAGAACACAGGCTTCAAAACTGGAGACTACTGCTATCTGGACATCCCGAGAGTGATCTTGGTGTGTATCATGTATGTATTTTAATGCCTGACTCGTCCTTTCTGCTCCTGTCCACCCTCAGGCAGCTCATATTGATCATAGAGTTGTACAGCCACTACGACGTGTATGACTACCTCAGGCAGATAGCGCTCACACTGTGCTCCGACAAAGTGTCCGAAGTCAGGTGGATCTCCTACAAACTGGTAAGTCCCCTATTTAAGGAAGTTAAATGTAATGTGAAATGTGAAAGCACAAGTGTTCTCTGAGTTACACCCAAAGAAATGCTTAAAAGTTTGATCTATTTTTCCTCATGCTTTAAATGCCAACCACGCAAATCCCTGATGTCACATGACATTTATCTGCCCTTTAACACATAAAGTACAAACTCCTCTTTGTGACAATTTTAAAGTTTTTTTTAAAATTTCCTTCAAATTTTATGGAAACTATACTTTTGTCTGTATCTAGTCTTCTTTCCAGCAGCAGCTGAACGGCTTGTGTTTTCACTGTGCGGTGTTCAGCTGAGTTGGGGATAATCCAATAAGCTACACAACGTTGTTATTATTATTATTTTATTCAGTGAAGAAGTGTGCGATAGAGGGTTACGCTGAAGGACATAGAGTGTGTTCTTAGTGACGGTAAATAACCAGGTACCAAACGGGCATGTTTTTTTTTGTGTTTTTTCCCACTTCTTTCCTGTTGCCTCAGAGAACTGATGATTCTCTTTTGGCCAATTAAGAGGCTGCACTGTGTCTCACTCTTCTCCTTATCACTGCTTGTCTTAAACAGCCTGGTACCTACATCCGGGTGGTATAAATGGAAACGGTGTTTAAGATTATTAGCTTACCTTTTTGTTTTATAACATTTATTACACAGAGCTTGATACAAATGTGTAACAAACAGAATTAAGCTGTATTTTATCCTTTCTTCCACATTATCCAGCTATAGTTCAGCGCTAAGTTATGTTCTGCTCTTGTGTCTCCAGGTCGTGGAGATCCTGCAGAAGCTGTACGCATCTGGTGCTGATGATCTGGGCCTGAATTTTATCAATGAACTCACCGTCAGGTTTTGTCACTGTCCCAAATGGGTGGGACGACAGGCCTTTGCCTTCATATGCCAGGTCTGTGCTGTTTGGTCTTGAGCACAAAACAGTTCAGTTTTCATGTACTTAATTCTGCTTTTTTTTTTTTAAACAGCTGTTACTATATTATATACTGTTATTCTGATCTGTTCTCAGTAGTGTCTGCTTTTTTTTCAAGTTCATAAAAATGTTAAAGTCATAAAAGGTTGGTCTGAAAACAAAGGATTCACTATTGGTTAAAATAGTAGTTGATGCACAAACCCAACGCTAGTTCTTCAAATTACTCTTCAATTTCCTTTTTTTTTAAAACAAGCTTAGCATTATAAAGTAATTGTGGTGAATAGAAAACCCCTTTTTACCTCTAGGTCACATGGCCAGATAAGGTTTGTTGGTGACTCCTAAAAATGTGGCGAACCGGTTTGTTCGCTTTCTGACCTGACTTTATCTGCCGTCATTTCTCGCCCCCGAGTCTGATGACTCACCCGTTTCCCGTCAGCCTGCATGTCTTGACTCTTTCCCTTTTCCTCCTGGTTGCAGGCCGTGGTGGAGGAGGAGTGCATGCCCATGGAACAGTTCAGCCAGCACCTCCTGCCGAGCCTGCTCAGCCTCTCCTCGGACCCGGTGGCCAACGTCCGAGTCCTGGTGGCCAAGGCGCTGCGGCAGAGCGTCATGGAGAAAGGTGAAGCACAGAGTTGACACGTACTGACTCTGATTACTCGATCACAAGTGTCCAGCACGGATAGTTCTGTTCTCACATAAACGTGCAGCTTCTACAGAATGGGAAATAATTTCAGCTTTTCCAGTCATCTTCATTTAACATCCTGTGTTTGTTCTGTCTAAGCCACAACTTGCAGCCTTCTACCCTTTTCACAGTTCACAGTAAAATGTGGGAAGTGTTTAAACTGCTTAAGTGAACATAAAGTAAACCATACACCACTTGAATCTCACAGATGTTTTTGATTGGAAACTATCATGTCGGCAGCACTGTCTTTTGTTACAAGTCAGAATATTTTCCATCATTGACAGTGTTTTCGTCACTGCAAAAAAAAAAAAATATATATATATATATATAGATAGATAGATAGATAGATATATAGATATATATCTATATATAAATAGATATAGATATATCTATATATATATCTATATATATATATAGATATAGATCTATATATATATATAGATATATAAATAAATGCCATTCGTCTTTTTGACTAATAACTCTGAGTGATTATTTGTAATTCCTACTCCTATCCAGTTGGTGGCAAATAAATTTGAATTAAAACAGAGTTGAAGTGAACTAAGGGACCCCAAGCATATATTTTGTTTAGATCAGTGGACTGTACGATGTTATATTAACTGCACAAAACCCCTGGAAATGTATTTTGAAAAATGGTTATCCATCCTTTTGAGTACAGATCCTGATCTAGGTGTCTTACGTTTCTGCAGGATGGTATTTTCATACAGCATAAAAATCCTTTAGCTCGCTGTGCTAGCATGAAGCTGCAGTCTAAACAGGAGTTAAACACGGCTGGATATATTGCGCTCCCACTTCCCCGCTGCTGTCCCAGGCCTAACTCTCTCCATTTTGTCATGTTTTGACTAGATTAGATCCATGTTTTTACTCTAATGACAAGCATCTGATCCAGGGCCTGGAATTGGATCAATGCATCCTTAGCATTTTCTTCTAGTGAGGCTAAATTGGTCGGCTCTGTATACTGTTGATTTTCACTTAAAATGACAATTCCTTTTATAACTGTTTATTTTGTTTGTGCAGCGTACTTCAAGGAGCCCAGCTGTGCCTCCTGCGACGAGCTGGAGGAGACCGTGATGGCGCTGCAGTCAGACAAAGACCGTGACGTGCGTTTCTTCGCCAGCCTGGACCCAAACAAGAACCTGTCGGACACAGCTCCTTTGATCTAGCCCCCTTCTCCCTCCGGCCGCAGACCCAGCGCCTGCCTGTCTAACCTGTCTGTCCGACTGACGCACACTGACGTTGGCTCTAAAAAAAAACAAAACACCAGCATCACCTGACCAGACGCCCTGCTTCCTTTCCTCTTCGATTCGGGACAAACGGCGTGAGGAAAAACGACCACTTGAATCGTGTCTGAGGTTCAGATAAAAGCATGCTCAAACTAAACCGTCTCTGGTCGGGGTCTACATTAAAATGACGCACACATTTACAAAACCTAATGCATTCAGAGTTTTTAGAGAATGAGCAGGACTCGTATTTTCGCTTGAACTTTCCCCCTTCCTCCTTTACACTAATATCAAACTGCGATGGATTGTTTCTGTCTCTCCAAAGCTAATCGTGAGCTTGATATGAAATTGTTGCAGTTTTTTTTTTTATTATTTGTTGTGCATTTCTTCAGCTGGCGAAACTGGCCAGACTCTGATGTGTTGTGCACTAACTCAGGGGTCTCGACTGAACCGAAAAAAACAGCATTAGTGATTTAAAAACAACAAATCAACAAAAATGACAAACGGTGAATGAAACTGCCTCCTGCTTTTGTTGAGCCACAGACCAGTTTAAAATCACGTAGCTCTGTTGGTTACTTTTTATCCCAAAACAAACAAAAAAAAAAACTTGTGTCTCATATGTCTTCAGAAATGTTCTCTGGGTTATTTACGTTCTTCCTTTTTTCTTGTTTTAGGAAACCACTACCACGAGTAAAAAAAGTATTGGTATATCGATCAACCAATTAACCCATTATATCCCACAAAAACAATTTAAAATTAAAATGATATTCCTCAACATTTGAACATGGGATTGTATGTAGCACTTAGTATATTTCTTGTAAGACTTTAGTGTGCATAGTCTGGAGAAGTGGTCAGAGGGAAGCTGTAGAGGTGTGGATAAACTTCAGTGTCAGGGAAAAACTCATTCAAAACACTGCACAAAGTCTTCCCTGAACAAACGAAGATCTGCTTAGAAGTATGCTTTATGTGTCTTTTTTAAAGTTTAATATTTTACTGTTTGGTGGAGATTTTTGGGAACCTCCGAGCGTCTCTCGCAGCAGATTGATGAAAGGGGACAAGATTGACAATCATTTTCCTCTCGGTAGAAATCTTGTCGGACCAAATGTAACGGGGTGGGTTTAATGAAACTTATTGGTTGTTAGATTGCATCGCTCCAGCCGCAGATTAGTTCAGCATGTTAGTACCGGCCACTTTTGATTTCTGATTAATTGAATGTCCCGCCAAATGCATTTGTCCCGCCTTCTGGAAAACAGACTAAATCATTTTATCGAATAGAAAGGTGTTTAAAATGGCTGCTCAGGCTATTTGAGAGATAGATGTCTCTGGTCTGCTGTGATTTAACACTGCAGAACCTGAAATAAATGAGTGTACTTTAAAACAAGACGTATAGCATACTTTATTCAGGAAAAGCTTTGGGTCTTCTTGTTTCTTAAACTTTTTTCCTCTTATACAGCTGTACAGTGCTTCTCTGAGCTTTGCCAGAGCTCCACACAAACAGAAATCTCCCACAGCTAATATAATAATTATGTACAAGTACCACATACTGTTCTTTCCTTTTAACCATCAGTTAAATAAACACAGGCAGTTCTTATTCTAAGTTTTATGGACATCACCTTTTACCTTTACTTTTGTTTGTCCTAAGGCTCTACTTTGAAGGACTTTGTGTAGTTTATTAGACTTAATACACACAGTAACAGTAAAGTCTGCCATAAAGAATTTGCCAATTTCTCTCGATAAAATATTTTGGCCAGAGATCAAAATATCCTGTCTAATATATCCTGTCTAGTAATTCTTTGACCAAATTATTCCATAAAAATCTTGAATAATATGGGATTAAGAGTTAATTTCTTTCCAATAATGCCCTTTTTTTTTTTTTCTTTGCCAACATTACCAAAAATGTGACCCGACCCGTCTCCCCGGCTTCAGGAGACTTACCAAAATACCTCTACTTAGACGTGACTGGCCAGTTTGTAGAGGCACGGGGCTTCAATTGTTCTCGATCAGCAATTTTTAAATCGTGTGTGTTGACTGTAACATCTCTTTAACAAAGGGCTCATGACTGATCGACACAGGGTGAACTCAGAGACGACAGGATGAATAGGAAAGCACATTGTTGGGATATGCCCCCATCCTTTTCCCTTTTGTGTATAGTTTGTTCCCTAAAGGTTGCCCTCCTGGTGTTGAGTTCTGCTGTAGCTTTCAGTGGTAGCTAAACGACCAGTTGTACAGTAGGTTTGAATAGGAACGGCTGACGGACGACTGAGCGATATTTCCGTCTTGGTGAAATGACTTAAGTATGAGTGTTTTCAAAAAATGTTGTTGTACAGCGTTTGAACCTGTGGAAAAATGCGTTTAACAAACCAAGGCCAGTTCAGTAGGGTTTTGACCCAAAAAGAGATGCGTGTTAATATTGGGAGCAGTCACCAAGTCACTTTTTTGTCGTCTTTGGAGCTCGTATTTTTATTTCTTTTTTTGTTTCCTCTTGTAAATGATAACTCTTTTTTTTTGTTTTTGAGACATAGGCCTAACTTGAGAACTTGAGCTGATTGTGGTGTGTGCTGTGCATCTCAAGTCTTTTCTTACTTTGACCGGAGAAGCCTCTGCGGTAATGGCAGCGGCATCCACTCATCTCGTCTGTCTGCGATCTGTGTCCATCTCATTTTTTATGTAGTAGAACAGTTAATATATACATTTTATGAAAATTATTTTTCTTTTCAATTATGCACCACTGTTCAAAGATTTTATATCCTAACTTTACAAAATTTACAACCTTTTTAATATTCAATGGTTTCTTTTAAAAAGACATTTTATGTAATGTTATTTTTAGTATTCTGTAATTAAAATGAGGAAAATTACTATGCTGTGCCTTTTATTTAAAATGATCAGGGAAACAAACCCCTTTTACTCAAGCACAAGGAAGAACTGACATACACTGCCTGGCTCACTGTAAATGAGAAAGTACTGACTGCATCAGTTAAGGTTAAATGTTTAGCCAGCTGAAACATTCATCCATGCATCCTTACCTATTTGCTTAGTTAAATCCAGGTGGAGATTTTTCTGGCATGGAAGTGTATTTGTCTTTGAGTTTCTTATACAGTCAAATCTTACATATTTTATTTTTAATTCATTGTATTTCTAGTAGGGTGCACATGGCAGAGTGGTTAGCACTCCTGTCTCACAGCAAAAAGGTCATGAGTTCAAAACCCCTCGGCCGACTCCGGTCTTTCTGTGAGGAGTCTGTATGTCCTCCACGTGTTACCGTGGGTTCTCTCCGAGTACTCCGGCTTCCTCCCACCGTCCAAACACATGCATTTACAGGTTAATTGGCAAATCTAAAGTGTCCCTAGTGAATGAATGTCAGGCCTGCAACTAACTGACCACTGTCCAGGGTGTACCCCGCCTCAGGCCTGAAGCTGCTGGGATAGGCTCCAGTCACCTGCGACCCCTAACGAGACAAAGCGGTAGAACATGAATGTATTTCTAGTATGGGTGTGGCAAGATCAAAACAAGCTGTCTAGTGATATCAGCGGATGGAGTGTGATGGTGTTAGTTTTCAAGATGACCCTGCCACTTTTATATCGTCTGTGTGGCAACATTTCATATACTGAATATAAATGAGAGAGTAATAGACAAGACAAAAGATATGTAAACATTGTAAGAAAACAACGCCCTGACACAGAACATCCACAGCTCTCATTCCTATAAACCCTATTGGGTCTTGTTTTGTGGGATTTGTGTTTTTTCACGTTCCTATTTTCTGGTAATCCTTAGACTTGCACTTAATATTTTAAATATTACATTTTTTATATGTTTTTAAATATTTTTACATTAGCAATGATATTCATTTGTAACCACTTACCAATATTTTAAATACTCAAATACAGGGTTTCGAGAATAACTTTATTTTAATGTTGTCCCATCCAGTACATGGATGGGACATTTTAGTGTGTATCATTCAACCCATATTATTTTTTGAATCCTTTAAAATTAGAAGGCACTAGTGTGTCATTCATTTCTCTATAATTTGCCTTTCAATCAATGGATAGAAAAAGATGATCATTTTAGGATAAAATGGTAATGTGTTTCTTCCAAATTAACTTGCCTGATCAAATTCTGCTTTGCTGATTGATTACCAAAAATCTTCAAACTGTCCCATGTCATGGTCTCTCAGTGTCATCTCTTTTTAAAAAGTTGCAGTTTTCTGTCCCACGCTGTGCTCCCAAAACTCTGCACCAGCTCCATCCCGCACTCATTCTCCAGATGCTGCTTAGCGTGTTCGGCAACGTCACCTCTGATCTGTAAAGTCTTAAAGTGGTCAAAGTCCGAGCGTCCCAGTTTCCTGAGGCGTCGAGCTGCAGAGCGGTAACACTTCCAGGGCTGGGCCTCGAGCAGGAGGTGTTCGCTGAAGGAGGCCAGATCCGAGAGCAGCCGCAGCAGAGCCGAGTCCCCGTGGTTTAAGTGAATCCACATAGTAACAGCGAGACACAGGCACAAGTCGAAGTGAGAGGAATTGTGTTTTTTGAGGTAGTCCTTTAGAGCTGCGGTGTCTGAGGTTATATCCAGGTGGAGAAAGGAGATGTTGCTCGATCGAGGGTTTGTTTGGTTTGCTCTCTGAACCAGGGCCTCGTCTAAATCGAAGCCCAGAAGATGGACCTCTCTGCGACGAGACTGCTCTTCAGTCACAGCTTTCTGGAGATGCTCGTAAAAGGCGACGCTCAGCTCCTGAAAGTTACATACAAAACACCATACTTAGTGTTAGTCATAAGTCAAGACTTCATAACTGAGCAAGACCAAGTCATGTCCAAGACCAAACCTGCTTTACTGGCTTAAAGTTTAAAGTGGTTTAACCTGGACCTTAACTGGTTTAAAATGTATTTAAAACATGTTATAGATATATTTGGACAGGTTTAAAGTGGTTTAACTTCAACTGTAGGTAATTTAGAGTTTCTTTGAACAACATAGCCTATACATGAATTGAGACTCTAACCAGTTCTTAAGACATCCAACCTTGTTATAACCAAGTTTGGGTTAGCTTTAATTAGTTTAACACAGAATCGACCCGTTTATTAACCTGGTTAAAACAGGATTTTGACAGGTTTATAGTTTAAAGATTATATTCATAGGCTATATATTTTGTACTTCTTAACTGTCCACAACAAATGCATCTTAGTATCTCAAGAGTCTTATAGGGGTAAAACATAGGTTTAATATGTTGTTCGTGAATTGTAATAGCATGAATTGATTTAAAAGAGGAACCGTGTAATGTAAAGGTAAAATAAAGACAAACTTACCCCAGAATTACAGCCCACATCTAGTACCAGTGTCTTTTTATCGTTGTTTTGACCCAGATCTGAGAGAAGCGTGGCTTTAATCAGACTCAGACGGTTCTCAGGAGGATTAAATGTGTAATAGTTTATAAAGTTCCCAAAAGGAGCAGCCCCTGGATCATTTAATTCATCTTTCACATCACTGCTGCTCTTTGAACATGCTGCCATTGTTGTGTGCGTCTCTAAAATAGTTCCGTGTAGAAATTCTAGTCGTTTTCACGTCCAGTTATTGTAACTTGTGTATGAACATTATCAGCAAAACGTGCTCTTGCATTTTATATAAATAATCAAACAAACACAGTATAAACCACATAATAATAATGGATTGTTAAATGTTAGCAAGAGTCGATTTATATTCGTTTTTCTCTATTTCTGTTACGTTGGCGCTTTGCAAAGTAATACTCAAGTCCCTTCCCGGATTCCGTATTTCACAAAGGTAAGGGTTAGCATTTAGCCGCTAACTTTACTCACTGGGGACTTTGGAATATACATACTCTGTGCTTCTTACTAAACATTTTGAAAGGTAAGTTTACATTTACCTTAAAAATTGCTTTTTTCGTTACCAAAAAAACAAAAACAAATCAATTAGAGTGTATAAAGGCTAATTTTGGAGCTAACGCGGAAATGTATATAAAAACGTTTGACCCAAAGTGACTTGATGCAAGTCAATGGAAAATAGTAGTTAGTATTGAAATTATATTACAAAGCAAAAAACTTGGTTAAAAATGTTGTAAGTTTAATCATTTGAGTAAATGTTGATCACAATGTCACCTTCTGAGTAAAACGGGTTGTTTAAATGTCTCTTAACTATCTTTATTAGTCCACACTTAAGCTACAAAACAATAAATAATTATAGCTCAAGCTTCGGGTATAATCACTTGTTAGTTCTAGAAGCAATTTTGTCGTGTGTTTGTGAAAGATTGATTCAAACTTTATATTTATATTGTTGTCCATGAAAACGCATACAATATTAGTGACACTCCTGCCTTGCATTTTGCTGAATGTTTCCTCTATCATCATCATTGTAGAACAAAACATATGCACATATATTATTCATAATTACAGCTGGAGTTTCATGTATGAATATTGATTTATTATCATAATTAAACCAAGCAATTGCTATTTTCTGTGTATTTGTGTCATATCAAAGACCTTGTTGTGTTTAATCTGAAGATAACGAGGACTGGTATTTGTTACAGATAGAAGTGACTCAAAATGGACTTGAAAGAACCATGTCACTTTTCTTTATACAAAACATACAGTACTGTGCACAAGTTTTAAGCAGGTGTGGATATAAAAAGTGAAATAATAAACTATAAAGGCTGTTTTTTTTATTAGTTTATAAAAATCAGTATCAATATTTGGAGTGCCTGAAAACGGCAACAGTTCTTGTCATTCCACTGTTTCCAATTTTGAAGGTCTGGGCAGCTTCTGTTCCAACATTTGGAGAATCCCAGACAAAACCAGGCCAGTCAAAAAAATGGGAAAGATAAAACATCTGCATTACTGTAGACACAGTTTGTTCTGCTAACAGGGCAATACAGTAAAGCTGAAATACACAGTGGTATATATTACAGAAACACTGTGAATTACCTGTTCTTATTCCGAAAAAGCCTGACAATAGATGCCACAGTGCTCCGACTCAGAATGGGCTGGACCCATTGTCCAGCATGGTCAATAGTAATTGTTGCCCGAATTTCATTTGAAACTTCAGCTTGATTTTGTCCTTTTGCTGCTGCAGCTCCTCCACCACGCATACAAACTCCTCTTCCTCTGGCCCCTCTGCCATGGCCTCTTACTCTCCTTCCGTGCCTATGGCCTCTTTGATCCATGCTTGCAAATAGCAACACAGAGGTGGCATCTTTTATAGATGGATGAGGACTGATTGCTGATTGAAGAGTTGTGCAAATGAGTTTCACATAGGTGCATAGAGATTTATAATTATGCAAGTAGTTTCTATCAGCTGTGAATAGATTGTTTTCTTTTGTTCAACACAGTGAATCCAATAGAGTTTGGGGCCTTTCAATGAGATCTGTGGTAACTGTTTTGAAAAAGGGTGTGAAAAATGAGTGAAACAAATGAAAAAGTGTTAAAACCTTTGCAAGAGAAGACTTCTGCTGTGCTAATAATGTGATGTTGAAGATCAAGCGGATCCCAGTTTCATTTAGTGTGTCTTAGCAAATGAGAAAAACTGTAAAATAGCCATTGTTATAGTTTAAGTAACACAAATCCTAATTCAGTTACTCTCTAATACCCTCTTTCTTGTTGAACTAAACATTTCTTGCAGGATCCTCATGATGGTGACTGGGAAGCGTCTGGCAGACATTGGTTACAAAACCTTTTCTGCGTCGATGATGCTGCTGACCGTCTACGGAGGCTACCTGTGTGTGATGCGAGGATACCGCTACATGGAGAGGCAAAAGCAGCTGAAACTAGCCGCAGAAAACCAGAATCCTGAAGCAATTAAAGACTGACATGATGGACTGAACTACTTTGAATAATGTGGTAGTTTCTGTTGTTTTACAACAAATTTGGCTCCGTCATGTAAAAAGTTTTTCTCTGGAAACTGTGTGTGAGCCTTTGTTTATCAAGCAAATGAAGCAAGAACATATTTGCATTCGTGCCCTATGTAAAAAAATCAACATTGTAAGAAAATGTTATCTGTATTATATTAAATGTGACAAAATCCAAATGCAATGTCTACTTTTCACAACAGAAATATATTTGGAAATAGACTTTTACAAGGCACTCATAATGAGAACAATATACCGTTTTAAGTACTACAGTTCTCACACCTGGATTCCTCAAAAGGCAGTGACAATGTACAGTTTCATAAACATTTGGTCTCAGAAGTAGTAAAAAAAAAAAAAAGAGAACTAAAAGACAAGTTGCCAAACACTGCAGTTTTTAAATCCACAATAAATAAGAGCAAATGGTGCTGCTTTGAAAACTATTGAAGCCTATTGCACTTTCGACCACACATACATCAGGTTTCCTCTGTTAATGACATTTGAACAAATATACATGTATAGTTAACATGTTATTCCAGCTCTGATGTGGTTTTTAGCCTCAAGCGCAGCTCTCTCGTAAGCAGCAGCACTCAGCCCAGTGTCCATCTAGTGTGGATTAAAGGGACAGTCCAGTATTTTGTAAATATGGTTTTATTAGATATGTTTGTATTTACTTCCGGCAGTAGATTAGCTCTGTCCCAGTTTGGGAAAGCAGACAGTAGCGATGCCAGAAAAAGGCAAAATCATGTAAATGTGGAATGGAATAAATTAACTAAAAGCAGCCCTGCGTAACTTTTGGCCAGCAGAGGGCGCAGATCCCTCTGTGCAATCTCACTGTCACCAGCCGCCATGTTTGTTACCCAGAGGTGTGTAAGATGGTAAGTATGGGGGGAAAAAAACATGCGCAAACGGTAGGGTAATTTTAGTGTATTTTATGCGAGGTGTGATAGAACGCATCAATCACGCAATCCACCAATATGTCGCTCAGTGCTTCTTTAAAGCAGCCCTTTGTAACCTTTAGCCAGTAGCACAACATAACTTTAACCCAAAAATATATAATCTCAAAATCTTTAGATGGTTCTCAGACATAAGCTCTGTGGAATATCTATCTCACTGAAAAAGTCCCCTCAGCCGGACGGAAACATCCAAAAAACCTTCCTGTAGCCACCAGAGATGCTCTTTCATCCAAACTTGTAGCTTAGGATAATCTCTACTTTAAAACAAATGGCCTTGCTGTCCTCAGAGTCCATCGAGGGATGTGCATCCTCTACAGGATAAAAGTTACACAGGGTTGCTTTAAAATACTTTAAAGACACTGTATGCGAGATTTTCAAAGTTTTCAATTAATCTTCATTTAATTAAAAACCCAATAAGCACAATATGGATTATTTTTACTGTGTATGTGAAGCCATAAACAGGTCATTAAAGTAAAATTACATGACACAATACAAGTTTATCCCTGGTTTGTTTAAAAACTTTAGCCTGAAAACCCTGTATATTATACCTCTAAAGCGTTGTCCTACTTCAGTGTCATTGACTCACTTGTCATTCAAGTTTATTGAGGATATTTCCACAATATGTAGCTGAGAAATAATTCATTTTCTGGTTCAGACGATCCCATTGAAGAGTTTTATTCAAAAGAACTGTAACTTCTAATGTTATATAAATATAGTATAATAAAAAAAAAAGTATTAAAAAGTAGCAGCAGCAGTCGTATGTGGAAAATGCATCACATTTGTTTGCAGTTTAAAAAGTGTCATTGCTCCTGTCTGCTTCTCCAAACCGTGACTGTGCTGACAATTACCTATGTTTACCTATTACCTGCTCATTCAAAATACTGGACTATCCTTTTAACAATGAATAGAAAATAATCAAGTTCCTCTGACCAATAAAACTGGGAGAGAACACTGAAACCTATCAACATCTGGAGCCAAAAATAAATCCCATTGTCTGTAAATAAACCACTCTCCAACATATATATCTCCTACTTTCACAGCTCTGATAACGTCCTGTTAGTGTTTATGTTTTCAGTTCACCAACACGTGTATCTGTGCGCGCTGTCAGGTCAGTGGTGTGAGGGCGTCGTGTTTAAGTGTGTGAACGTCAAAGGTAACAGGACAAAAAAAAACAAAGCCGTGGGAGCGACGTGAAGGATGCTGCAGTTGTAGCTCGAGCCTCGGTGTCACCAGCTGCTGTGGTTTTGGACTTGGGCTCTAGGGGTCGCACAGTGGCCGTTGGTGCCGTTGGTGCCGTTGGTGCCGTTTTCCCCCTTCATCGAAACAGAAGAAGATGAAAAAGCCTTGTGGTCTTCACTGGAAGGGTCAGGCTCCTCCTCTGAGCTGCTCTCAATGTCGCTGCGGACGTCGTTGCCAACCTACAAAAAAAGGAAACGTTCATTGGCTTCAACAAGAACACTTTTTATCCATTTCTGCAAATGACCTAAAAATAGAGGAAATTATTAAGCTTTTACTGAAAGGATTTTTACAGCAAGACAAATTACACACAAGTATTTTATACAATACACTTTTGGAAAAGACTTGGAAGTACAATATATTCAAGGTTTAAGACAATGTAGAGATGCCTAATCATAAATGAAGAGAAAAAAGGAGACATGTCCAAAGTCCGGCCCAGGGGCCAATCATGGCACAAGGTGAGACTTATGTGGCCTTTAGCTTCTGTGATATAATGTATTGTTTAGGGTCCCGGACAAGTTCAAATCTAACTAAAACCTATTTCAATCCAACTAAAAAGTTTAATTCTTCTTTTTGTCCAGTTTTAAAAATAGTTAGCACAAAAATGTCTGATCAGAATGAATGAACAGCACTATTAACACCACATGTATACAGTTAATCATCTAAAAGAATGAATCTTTTAACATCACTATTAATACAGAACGTATCTTTAAAGACCAGATGAAAAATCTAGTTGAACGTGATTTAACATAGTCGTGATAGCATCTAGACCAGCTCCCTCCGATGCAAATGACTCGATATTAACCACAGGGTGGCGTTGTGAGACGGTTTTACCTTGTTCTGCTCTAATGCAAAACAGTTGGACATGGCGTACATTCATGAGACTGTTACAACATTACTCATCACATAAAGCTGCTGTTGTGATAAAATACCGCAGGAATTGTCACTGCTGCATCTACTTTGAGTTTGAATGATTCGCTGCAGAGATTAAACAGAGAGACTTACAGCAAATAATAGAGAAGGCAGGGTAAAGTTGTCAAGCAAGAAGCGAAGCAGGAGAGAAGGGAATGCAGGAAGCTCATTGGACAAAGACAGACAGAAAGACAGGATCTGTCTCTCTCACTCCAGAGGGAGAAGACAAAGACTGCGTCTGCAGAGAGTCAGGGACAGAGGAAAACAAGCCCGAGTTATTACCAACACTCTTTACATTGATACTAGGGCTGTGACGGTGGTAAAGGAGCAACTACCGGCGGTGGCAGGGTGGAGGGATAAAGAAAACAAAAACAACGGCACCATATTCTGTATATCAGCTACATTTAAACTGTGTTTATTTTAGCAGTGGAACAACCCAGACCAAATAAACAAGAAATTAAATATCCAAGAAATAATGGTTAATAAGGGTTAAACATTATGGTAAATGGTAAATGGCATGCATTTATATAGCGCTTTCCTGCACCCTTCTCGGGCACCCAAAGCACTTTACATTCACACCTGGGGCAGACAGAGAGGGGGGCTGCCACACAAACGGCGCTCAACCTTCTCCTACCACCACCAAACACACCTCTACAGTCACACACATTCATACACCAGTGCTACGGACACCGGGAGCAAGGTGGGTTAAGTGTCTTGCCCAAGGACACAACGACAGTATGAACTGTGGGGAGAGCGGGAATCGAACCTACTACCTTCCGGTTGAAGGACGGCTGCTCTACCACTGTGCCACTGCCGGCCATTAAAATAATAAACTTTTGTTGTAAAATTTGTAAATTTGTAACAACTTTTAACACATGCTAGAAAAAAACCTGCCTTATAACAGCTAACTACACACACATGCTTTTAGCCTAACTTGACAGAAAAACAAACATGTTGACGTTGTTGACAGTTGCTCTGAACACACGTTCAGGTGGAATGCTCGAGCTTGCTTTGTTGTTCTCCAACCAAGCAAGCAGATCTTTGCTGACATCAATCTCCTTCTCCTGTAAATAGTGTTAACTCTTCATCTGCACGCGCTTCTTTGTGGACTTTTCTTTTCTCTTTCCAAGTAGCTGTCTGAGATGAATTTTCTTCACATCAGGTTCCTTCACCTCCATCCTGGGACTCATCCTGGGACTCTTATGTTTAAGGGTTGTCTTCGGCATCCTCTGTAATTAGCACAATCTCTTCGATGAGTTCTTCTCTAATGTCTTCCACATCCTTTCTGGGGTTTGTATTTATCATCCAAGACAGCAATCATCTTTGCTTTAAGGTTTTTTTGTCAAGTCACTATCGTCTGACAAAGGGTCCAGGAAGTGGTCAGCAGCTTCAGCACAGGTTTTAACTAATGACCCAGTCACTACTCGTTCAAACGATAAACATCTGTGAAGTCTGGACTCGAGAATGCAATGTCCTGCCACGTTAGGTTTAGGTGTTTGTGGTCATCCAGTGCTCTTTTAATTGGGTTAGCCTGCTCCAGAATTTGCTCGATCATTTTCACTTTCTGTAAAGCAAAGAAATTAAAAAGAAATACTAAATTACAAACCATTTTATCTTAGTTTTGGTTAATGTAAAGAGCTATTCATTTAGCTAAAAGAATTTAATTGAAAGCAAATTAAAAAGTTCAGCATTTAAACACACTATAAAGACCCTTTTTTATTCTTGTTCCCGTTTTGCCTTTTTTATCAAAATGACCAATGTCTGTTTGCACAACATTTTTATAAATTACATACTTTTTAATAATGTAACACTCTTTTGTTAATAATTGCTTCATTGAAATGTAGAAAAAAAGAGAACTGACCACTACAAATAGAGATTCCTTTTTGTTTTACATTTACTTTAAAAATCTTATAAAATAAAATAAAAAAGATATATATACAAACAATATTCATCGTGCTAACAATTATTTAATTACTTACCAGTATTAAGCTGTGCGTTGGTAGATTTAGGGCCTCTTGCTCTTTTTGTGCCAACTGTGAGCGACTGCAGACACCAGATTTGGGCTCAGACCCATGGCCCTGGCTGTCCTCTCCTTTTCGGCTGACACTGCAGTTGTTACGGCCAAGTTAAGATTATGGCCGAAACAGTTCAACCCTTGCCATTGTAATGTCTCGACTGTGGCAACAATATTGGCCCCGTCGTCTGTGGTGATGCATGCAAGCTTTCTTTCATTTAATCCCCACTCTTTGAAAGCACAACGGGCAGATTCTAATAAATGCTCAGCCGTGTGGCTTTTGGGGGTGAACAAAGTCTGCAGGGCACAGTTAAACTCATAAACGTGTCGTTAACCAGTCGTGTTAATGCTTGATCACTTGAGCAGTATTAGCGGAAAATAAATCACTTTCATGCTTCTACTTAGTTTAATTCAATAACAGGAATGACCAGTGTTAGAAAATATTTCCAGCTTGGCAACTCATGTTGGACAGGTCTGCAGCCTGCCTTCAAAGCATTTCTCTGAAGGCAGGTTTTTCCCCCGTGCAGAGGTCACATTCTGGACAAACAAACCCACATTTCTCATTAGCATCTTCCATTTATCACAGTCTCGTTTGTATTTGGACCTTTCAAAGAAAGCCTCACCAACACCAGTCTGACCAGTTGGGCGATTGTGGTCACGGGAACTTGTACAAACGCAGAAGACTTGAGGTGGAAGCTCTTGAGATTTTAAGTTCCATTAAGTACTTATTTTTTTGTAACAAAGACAACAAGGTTTTATACAAATGTTTTGGTTCACCTCTCTTGTTCTGTTCAAATCCAAAATGTTCCCAGATTGGAGATGTAGCATTTGGTTTTGTCCCTAAATCCATTATTCAACATTAGATTAATGCACGGAATAAACTTGATTTTGCCGCACTCAAACTCCGCCAATGTAAAAGACATGACATATATGGAGTCTGAGGTAATTTGAGAAATAATATAAAGTCTTACAATCCAAATAAAACAAAATAGAAATAGTTTAGGCTAATAAAACCCACTGCTTTTGAAATTGTTATGATTATCACAAATATATATTACAAAACTTTGATTTTTATATTTTTATATGTGTCTTAGTGTTGTGACCCAGTTGTCATGGCAACCGTCACAGCCCTAATTTATTCAGCTGATAATATTGTAATGACAGTGAAATAGAAAGTGACGTATTAAAGGAGCTATAAAAATGGCCTTAAACCCTGTTCAGTGACCGACCTTGCCCCGCATCAGGGCCTTGGCTGCAATGCGCGCTATGAGGTAGGACCAGATGATGTGCAGCGCCTGAAGGACCACCAGTAAACCGTTAAAGACCCACCAGGACGGGTACGGCCCCACGATCTCCCAGCTCTCGAACATCGTAGAGTTCAGTACCCTGAAGAAAACAAAGCACAAACTGATCAATTGAAAGGCAGAGATTTGTCTTTTAGGATTAAGAGAACATTTTGGTGAAAACAAAAACAAACTCTATGAATAGCCTAATCACAATCAAATGCATAAAAAATAATGAAAGTCATTTCAAATGGCACACCCCACATTTAAGTATAAAGACTGGTTCTTGTGTGAGATCAAAACATTGGATTGACAGAGGAAGTACATTGTGTAAAGGGCTTTGGTTTTTCGGGAGAAAAAAAAACAGGATGTCAAGACACAGATAGACACTTTCCATCTGTAATTGCTCAAACACCTCATCTATTAAGTTGTCACACAAACATGTTATATCCCTTTACTTGAGCCATTCACTCCGGACAGAACACACTGTAAGAGAGCGTGGCCTTTCGCAGTCATTATCTTCACTTGTCGCTCAGTCATCGATTGAATAACTCGGCTCCAACTTGAGGCTCTTTCAAGTTATTACTTTTATGATATAGTTGACATCATTCAAATTATGTTTAAAGCAAATAACTAAATATTACCATCAATTATTCAAAAGAGGTTTAAAAAAAGAGAAAGTTGGTATAATCTTAAAGGGACTGAAATCTATAAAAAAAAACATACAGATTTAGGACCATGGTAATGGAAGTATAACAGTGAGAGGGATCAGTTTGTGGAATGGTCTAGACAAAGAGATAAAAAGGACAGCTGCAGTATTTAAGAAGTGTATGAAATTAGGAACGTTGAGTACGTATGTATAGGATGATGAGGCTGGTGCGTGTGATGTGCTGCTGTAGGTTCGGTGTAGGTTCGGTGCTGTTTGTCGATGGCAGTGGTGGTGGAAAGAATAGAAATGATAACTGATGGTAAGATGAGAATGACAGAAATGTTTTTTTTTTTTCTCTTTCTGTTTTTGTAAATGTAACCCGTTTTTTCCTTTTATGGTTTTGTTCTAAATTTGAATGTTAAAGGACAGCTCAAATATTTCCAAACAGGTCTAAACTTCTGGTGTTAATACAGCACAGAACAAATGTAATGTAATAAACATTGCAGCCACTGTAGGTCACATATTTTTTCTTGATATGACACAAGGAGGCCCTCTTTTAAAGACAAAGTGAGCCGATACAGATTCTACACTTTGTGAGTTACATCTCCTGAGAACACATCTCAATGCAAATATATGTATATTTGAATATACCTCAATAGCCTATAAATATATCCTATATATAGGATAATCATGAAAATTATTTTTAGTTGGAATTGAACAGGTTTTAGTTGGATATGAACAGGTTGTAGTTGGATTTGAACAGGTTTTATTTGGATTTAAACAGGTTTTATTTGGATTTAAACAGGTTTAGTAGGATTTGAACTGTTTCATTTGGATTTAATCAGGTTTTAGTTGGATTTGAACAGGTTTTAGTTGGATTTAAAAAGGTTTAGTTGGATTTGAACAGGTTTTAGTTGGATGTACAGGTTAATTGGCAACTCTAAAGTGTCCCTAGTGAATGAATGTGAGAGAGAATTGTTGTCTGTCACTGTCTGTCTCTATATGTCAGCCCTGCGAATAACTGTCCACTGTCTAGAGTGTACCCCGGCTCAGCCTCAAAGCTGCTGGGATAGGCTCCAGTCACCCGTTATTTGTCTCAAATAGGAGATGAGTAGGGCTGCATGATATATCGAAAAAATATCTCCATCGTGATAATAGTATATGCGATATCTGTATCGTGGAGAGGTGTGATAAATAAAAAAATGTTTTTAATAAAAAATGTGCCAAGCATTTGTGTGTTGCATGCATATGTGGTTTATCCAAAATTGACCAATCAGATGGGGCCTTACTATCTTTATACCCCGTCTCCTCAGTAAGAGGCACCTACTGGCTCAGAGCGGCAAGAGCACCCAGAGCAGATGTTGGAAAATTAAAACTAAATCCAATTCAAGCAAACAGTGACCTTGTTTACATAAAATTATTATTCATTCAAAACATAAAACTAAAACTGAAAAGCCTTTCTAGGAAAACCCTTGCTCACGATTACATGCAAACAAACAGGCCCATTAAGTCCTCCCTGTTGGGACTTATCTTTGATTGTTTTAATGAGGCCTCTTGGAAGTGCAGCACTGATTGTAATTCTCCTTATAACTCCCGACGGAGGTTAGGAGTGACACAGCACAAGCGAGTCGCAAATAATAAGTGGCCTGGAGTAATTTTTTGTGAGTGGTTGCTGAGGTCATGTGTGCCTTTTAGACACAGCCAGAGTGACAGGGGTTTGTCAGCGGACCCGCTCCCCCTGCAGAGGTATAGGTTTCAGCACGAGGCACCTGGACTGGCAACACTAGCTTTATCACTCATCCACACCAAGACACTGAATATAGCTGCTCGGGTTACTTTTGCCAGTCACCGCTTCCCCTTTGTGCTTCTTTTCAGGGTTTGAGCTTCACTGTCTGTGCATCCGTCGAGGAACAACCAGTATCTTAAGAGTTGCTTTTACATAAGTTACAGCGCTTGGAAGGAAGCACTTTGGAAATTGCCTCATCTGACTTTCCAACATTGCATTATAGGAAGCAATTGAGAGATAAAAGAGAGCAAAAGGCTCTGTTAAAGTAAAATAAAGCAGGTTTAAACGTTTGTAAGATCAATTTTACCAAGGCCTAACTAAACTATTTTTTTCAGGGAATGGTTTGATACAAATATTAGAAATACATTCTTCATTTTTGTACTTACCATATTGGAAAAATGATCAGCCGAGTGATAAAGAACACGACACTAAACACGACAAAGAGGATGTCACACGTGTGCTGGTATTTGGCATAGTTGGACAGTTTGGCTGCCTGTAAATACAGAAGCAAAAACAGGACTTTCATGCACACATGTCAAACTCAAGTCCTGAGGCCCTCCAATACATTTTTGTGAGGGATATTTTTGGGACTTTACAATAGGCACTAAATTATTCTTAAAATATGCAATAAAGAACAATAGAGTAATAATAAATAGACAATGATTTTAGATTGAGCTGAACAGGTTTTTTATGGATTTAAACAGTTGTTTAATATTTTTATTATGTTATGTTTTGTTTGTTCTTTATTCTCATTACTTATTCATTAATTTATATTGTGTGAGTTTTATATGTATGTGTATTTGTTTTATATTATCATAATCAGTGTGGAGTAATACTAACAAATGAATACAGAGTAGACACTAGACACGTAGGATGAGACATGAAGCATTCATGAATGAATACGTTTACTAACAAGCACTCACTGGCATCTAATAAAGAACAGGTACATTTTGACCCTATGGCCTAGTCAAGATACAAAGACGAGTAGATGCTTACACTCAGAGGCGGATACATACATTAAAGCAAGTGCATAAGGGTTTAGCTACTTCTAAGAGGACTTTCCCGAAGAGAAGGAAATTAAGAGATGACAGGTGCACACTACACGTTTATAGGTGGAGCAGCAGAAAAGGGGGACAAGTGTAGTACTGTACTGAAAATAATGTCAAAATGTCATGTACCAGACTATACAAGCTGAGGTTCAGAAGTACAGAGCTCAGTACGACTGGAGAGGATGCTGTTTGACAATAAAGATAGATTTTTTGCATCGAATCTCATCTGCTTCAAAGGTTTTCTTTTTTGGTGTCTCAAAGGACTAGACAAGCTAGTAATGACACAACCATTTCAACAGGTTTCAGTTTGATCGAAACAGGTTTTTGATGGATTTGAATAGGTTTTAGTTGGATTTGAAAAGGTTTTAGTTGGATTTGAAAAGGTTTTAGTTGAATTTCAACAGGTTTTAGTTGGATTTCAACAAATTTTATATGGACTTGATTTAGGTTTTAGTTAGATTTAAACCGGTTTTATATGAACTTGAACAGGTTTTATATGGATTCTAACAGGTTTTAGTTGGATTTGAACAGGTTTTATATGGACTTGAATAGGTTTTAGTTAGATTTAAACAGGTTTTATATGGACTTGAATAGGTTTTAGTTGGATTTAAACAGGTTTTATAAGGCCTTGAATATGTTTTAGTTGGATTTGAACAGGTTTTATAAGGCCTTGAATATGTTTTAGTTGGATTTGAACAGGTTTTATAAGGACTTGAATATGTTTTAGTTAGATTTGAACAGGTTTTATAAGGACTTGGATATGTTTTAGTTGGATTTGAACAGGTTTTATAAGGACTTGAATATGTTTTAGTTGGATTTGAACAGGTTTTATATGGACTTGAATAGGTTTTAGTTAGATTTAAACAGGTTTTATATGGACTTGAATAGGTTTTAGTTGGATTTAAACAGGTTTTATAAGGCCTTGAATATGTTTTAGTTGGATTTGAACAGGTTTTATAAGGACTTGGATATGTTTTAGTTAGATTTAAACAGGTTTTATATGGACTTGAATATGTTTTAGTTAGATTTGAACAGGTTTTATAAGGCCTTGAATATGTTTTAGTTGGATTTGAACAGGTTTTATAAGGACTTGAATATGTTTTAGTTAGATTTGAACAGGTTTTATAAGGACTTGGATATGTTTTAGTTGGATTTGAACAGGTTTTATAAGGACTTGAATATGTTTTAGTTAGATTTGAACAGGTTTTATAAGGACTTGGATATGTTTTAGTTGGATTTGAACAGGTTTTATAAGGACTTGAATATGTTTTAGTTAGATTTGAACAGGTTTTATAAGGACTTGAATATGTTTTAGTTGGATTTGAACAGGTTTTATATAGTTGGATTTGTCAGTCTATGGCCCCTCACCAGTTTGAGTTCGACACCACTGTGTTAATGGTCATTTGGTTAAACTATGACACATAATCAGAACAGTCATGCCTTGTACTTCTGCTCATTTTGAACTTGATCCAAGAGGAAGTGACTAAAGACAATGTAACAGCTGTTGTGGTCAGTGTTTCACTGACCTCGAGTAGAAAGTCAGATGCATCATGGACACACATGACGAGGCTCCCCACTCGAATCATGTTGTTGGCGTAAGAGAAGCTGATGAGGCCCACTGTGGCGAGGTGATGGATGAACATGATCAGGAAGTCCTAAAGAGAAGAGACACAGACAAACAGGGCTTTAAAGGCAAGCTATTTTTTTAGATGTTCTTTAGATGTTTTATACTTGTCAATTTGTTCACCCAGAGAAACCCTTTTAGTGTCTGTCCCTTTAAGAACTCTTCGCCAAAGCCAAGTCTGCTTTGCTTGGTCAAAGGGACCTCTCTGTAAATCCTTTTGTTGTGATTGGCTCACTGGCCTTTGAACATGGCCCCATTCAAGGCTTTGGGTAATTATGTTGGGTTTTAAACAAGGACCAGTGATGTTCAGGTCTGGGCTGGAGTCATTTGTGACCTTATAAAATATTTATACTCCACTAAAAAGTTTCAGTGGTCCTTAACTCACAGTCACATGGTGAAGAATCAGTCTTTATTTAGTCCTGGTTCAGACTTCAAAACTGATTTATCTTTGAGAGGTTAGTCCAGAGCCTTGTATTTCTTTATATTTTATAAATCTGTTATCTTTGACAAAGCGGATTCATAGTTTGCAGCTCATATAATTTTTGCAATACTCAAACTATCAATTTTTCAAATAACGTGCAGCCCTAATATTTATATTTAATAACGTGCACATTACAATTTTAGAGGAAACATTAGAGATTATAATTTCACTGCTCACATCTCGTCTTAATAAATTATCTACGGTAGCTCTGCAGGGACATATAAACACACCCAGGGTAAATTAGTCCAAATGCTTTTAATTTATTTATGTCCTCGCCCCTTTACACAAAATGATGCGTACAAAAGGAAACATGAATGTGCTTCTTCTACAGCTCTGCTCAGTTTATCAGTATCTGGGCAGTTGCGGAAACTTGCTTAATATGTATTTTTCAGTTTGTTTGTTTTTCAAAACAGACAAATGCAGCAAGTGTTATTTTGACATGGATTAAACACAAACAAGAAGCTTGAATTTGGTTGAACTGTAAACTATAAAATGTTACACAATTACACCTTTAATAGAAACAATATGGAAACAAGAGAAAGAAAGCCTACATCATATTTCAAAGAAGTCAAGCGAATAGGTGCATAAAGAAAAGAGATTCTGAAAAACACTGGTAAGGGCAACTGCTTCTACACAGAGACTAAAATTATTTTAGAAAAATACCCAGCCTGTGGTTTAAAACACACCACACAGTTATTTGGGGAACCAGGTTTTGAAAACTGAAAATGAACCAGAAACTGACTCAGCTGTAGCTTTTAATTAAGAACGCTCTGTGTGTGTCTGTAGATAAGAGATTAACAGTGCAGTCGGACATAAGGCAGGCTTAAGGGCACAACACAAAACATGTGCAGCTGACAGACAGACAGGCCATATGGCCCGACAGCAGCAGAGTCAACTGATACTGACGCTTTTGTGTTCAGGACGTACAATACATATGGTCTGAGGATTTTGGCTTTTATTTGGTCAATGACACCTGACGCTTGTGGGAGCCTTTTTAAAACTTTGATACTTTTTACTGACTTTATTGACATATTTGCCTTGTTTTTAGGGATTTGTGTGTTGACCATTCATATCATTTTATAATTTTTTTTTTTTATTATTTGTGACTTTTCGTCAGACCTTATGCAATTGGACTTGTTTTGACTTTGTTAACACATTTCATAAAAAGGCAGCATAAGCAATTATTAACAGAACTACACCTTATGTACAAGACCTGCTTCTAGGAAAGGCATTTGTTCAATTAAATACAACAAAACCCTGACTAGGATGAAATGAAAAACTAAGGCCACACAGTTAACTTGGTCTTTGAAGTTGATCAATTAAACAGTGGCCTATTTGGTACACAACATAAAACATTGGCAACATTAAAAGCACTGGTCTGTGGCTGTAACTCTTTCTCCGAATCTAAGGAATTTGTGTAATCCTAATGGAGTTAGCGCTCGCTCCGTCCTGCAATCACATGACTATGAGCGCCCTCATAATGAAAACACAAGGCACTCACTGAGCAGCAGCAGCAGACGGGACCCGCCCCCAACACAATCCAGACTGAGACCAGAGCAGGCAGCGAATCTGTTCATTTCTAAGTTTATTTTATGCACATAGGTTGACATTAATAGACTGTTGTTGATTCTCACTTTCAGCACGGACAATAAAAAGGAGCAGACACCCATTTGTCAGGCAGACAGACATTGAGGTTTGGATTGACGTGTTAAGTTTTAATAGTATAAATTGTATATTTAAAATAGGATCATAGTTTGGGAAAAATAAAGCTTGATATTCCCCAAAGCAGCCATTTGCTAAAAATACTTTTATAAAACCGCAGTAACCAAAAACTCTTTCCTCCTCTGCCCAAACCACTTACTCCCCATCTTAATCCAATTAGGGGTCACGGGTGACTGGAGCCTATCCCAGCAGGGTTGGGCCTTAGGCAGAGTACGCCCTGGACAATGACCCTTTTATTTAATTAAAAAGTTTAAACTGTATCAATTCACCAACCAAAAATTTAGAGATTGTGTTAATCTTTTCAGCTCTGAGTTCAACATTAGACCAATGGTATCCCACAATTATCCTCCCTCTCATGAATCAACTCTTTAATCCATTGTCAATATTTATGCATGTTTCACTGTGCTTCCCTTTTCTCTTTGTCTACTTTTATTCTGTGAAAGCAAAAATTTAAATAAGGGTAAACCACCTTTTTATCTATTAAATCTCTTGATCATAAAGCCTAGATTACATCTTAAAATCTATTTTTTCCCACAAATTACTACAATAGTAGTCGTCCTATAACCAGAAGGTTGGCGGTTCAATTCCTGCTCCCTGCTCTCCCCTGTTCATACTGTTGTTGTGTCCTTGGGCAAGACACTTAACCCACCTTGCCTTCAGTAGCACCGTAGCACTGGTGTATGAAAGTGTGAGAGTGCAGAGGTGTGTTTGGTGGTGGCCGGAGAAGGTTGTGAGCGCCGTTTGTGTGGCAGCCCCCCTCCTCTGTCTGCCCCAGGTGTGAATGTGTGTGAATGTGTGTGAAACCCGAGAAGGGTGCAAAAAAGCGCTATATAAATGCATGCCATTTACCATTTAAATAGATTTCCTTGATTAAAACCAGTAAAGTCACACACTGAACTGCCCATTTACACTTTCACAACTTTGCACAACTGGACATTAATATGCAACACACACATTAACATTAACAGATACCAACAATACATGCATTTATAGTACTTAATGGTCTAATTATTCTTTCATTCTGTATTTTGTGTATATATTACAGTTTACAGAAATTTGGGGTTTTAGAGACAACACCTGCTAAAATCTAATTCTTATGTCCTTCATACTATAAACTATGTAAATGGTCTGGTTACTCACAGAAATTAACTACAGTCACATATTATTGTCATGAAAATAATGTGTCATGTTTCAGAGAATAAGCTTTAAAAAGGTATGTCTTCAGACGAGGAAATGGCATCAGTCAGGTTTGAAAAGTGTTTTTAATTGTGAAGTAATGATAAAGACAATGAACAAACCTGATAGGGGTAATTATACCAGCAGTGCCGCGTGTCCCAGAACCAAGGGGTCTACAAACAAAGGAAGAAGACATTAGTATGAGAATAATGCAGTTTTTATGCAGTTATCACTTAAAGTTATCACTTGAAGCTTAAAGTTGGCCTGTGCAATATGACTTGAAGTCAATATTGCAATTAACATACATAACATTTGACCAAAAAAACAATTATTTGTCATAGTTCACTTAGAAGGTTTGCGCTATATACATTTGCTTTTCATTTAACTTTGAAGATTATTTCCAATAAAGGACTGTGAAATATTATTTTTCTCACTATTAGAGTATTGTGTAATTTATTTTCAATACTAATAAGTAGATATCTTATTGATACTGATGCACTCTGGGAAAACAGTAGGGACGTCCAGAACGCGCCTTGATAGTTGTAGCAAGGCTTAGGCAAGGCAAGGCTCTGCTCAAAAAAATGAAGCTAAATGTGACCCGGCTGTCATGTACTGTCAAAACACTGCGCTGTCTCAGATATGTCTGGCATTGAAACATAATTATTGTTTATAATGCCAACACTGAAAGCATTTTAAACGGTTCTACTTGTTACTACTTGCCCATGTAAAAAAAAAGTTAAGGCAATGTACAACTCCTAGTTTATACTGTCATTGTGTTCTTAGACAGGACACCTTCTTTGCCTCCAGTGCCAAAGCTCTGGTGAGTGAACTGTGGAGGTGGCCGGAAAAGCACTGAGTGTATGTGTGTGAGTGGAGTAAACTGAAGTGCTTTGAGTGCCTGAGAAGGGCACAAAAAAGTGATATATACTGTAAATATACGCCATACAATATACCATTGTGGTGTCTCAATGTCAGTTATTTCTTGGTTAATTGCTCAGCCATTTGTTCAAAGCTTAAAGAGTATTAAACCTCACCTGCCAGAGAAACTGGAGTCCATATGTGAATATGCACAAATAAAATGTAAACCTCCACCTACAAATAAAGAAAATATTATTATAAGTGCCATCAAGAGTTCCTGCTGTATTGAATAAGCAAAGTGATTTTACAGTATCATCATGTATTTAATAACTTGTGATAAATAACCAAATATACAAATCTGTCAGGGCATAAACCATTTGGAGCATGTCATTCTGTCTGGATAATCCTAACGTATACACAGATACACATACATATACAACAGAAAAGCCCAGAGGCACGCTGTACCGAAGCCTGCAGAGGGGTCAACTCTGAACCTACATGCTTTCGCAGAACTTAGTGTGAATGCTGGGTTTGTCCTGGTTCCTGCGGTGTCTGAACCAGCGCTGGACTTTGCGGACGTCCCAGTCCAGCTGCTTCGAGAGGCCATCCAGATGCCGGGTGCCTGGGTTCTGGAGCCGAGAGGACACACACACAGAGCAGCAGACACACTAATACTGGGATGATAACAAGTCAAACAAGTCAGAGACAATTCAAACATTTGTATTAACCAGACTGTGTTTTTCTTACAGTAATGTACATATAGACTGGGTTTTACTGTAGCCTGCTTATGAAATAGTATTGAAAGTATTACTAACAAATGCAAAAAGGCAGCCGTTTCTTGTTTCTAATTGTAAATCATTAACTTAGTATAATTCTGTTCTGTTAATGTTCTTTTTACCACAGTAAATTTAAAGTTGTGCTAACGTACGTTGGAAATCTATTTGACTTTAAATGAAGAAGATGAAAGAGCTCCAAACACCATTAAAATCTCAGAAAATCTGGGGATTTTTAGTATTGTAATATTGTTCACAACACAGTTAGATTTAAAGCTCTGTTTAATTCTAAAGAAATTCTGTCAGATGGAAAACCATGTCTATTGCAATTGAAGCTGTATATTGTGATTTGGGTAATGGTTTTATTGATATTGAGAGATGCCAATAAAATAGTGAATATTGTGCAGCCTTATATATTATAAGTACTCAAATTAAAGTGGAAAGCACTGGAAAATGTAATATCTAGAAACCCTTGAATAGAATAAATTACAAAACCACATTTGAAAGCATTAGGTGTAAATCTGTACCTATTAAATGTATTTTTTTGTTGTAAAACACTTTGCCCAGTGTATGTACTGTTTAATAAAAAGCACCCTTCTATTTACAAATGATTATCTTAATATGCATTTTTGGTTTATATAAATGCAGTAAGACCAAAATATACACATACTATATATATTTTCCTATTTAATGAAGTATGCCGCACTTTAATATGTTATTTACTCAAGATTAACACTGACAAAACTAACTAGTGTACTTATATTTAGTTGATATTGTGATAGTGAAGGTGGTCAGACCTTTGTGATGGATGTAAACACTTTCTCTAGCACTGTGTTTGGCTGGGCTCTGCGTCCGGCGCCTGGCTGGATGTGGAGCCTCTGGGCGCAGGGGCTGGCAATGAATCTGTAGCACAGGTCAACACACGACACAGTCACACACAATACTGGAGGTGCACAAATGCTCGTGGAAGTCTGTCCGTAGTACCAAGCTTTAGTGAGACTGACTTTAATGCAGTGGATATGTGTGTCATTGTACACTGGGAAAACCAGTCTGATCTTATTCTGACATTAGCCTCAGGAATAAAGCACAATGCTGAAACTATTTCCCTATCATCAATGCATAATTTAAGTAGTGTCAAAGAAAAGGAAAGAAAGCTAGGCCTAAATAAGGTTTTTGTTCATTGTTTAAGAGCTGACCGTATTAAAGACCTTCAAGTCCTAAACAACAGTAGATGTGACACTGTTATAGAATGCAAGACGACAAAGCCCATTGATTAACATTTTTGAGTTTGCATTACATTTAGGTTGTATGTAAAACCAGACATCTTGTGAAATAATAAGAATTACTATCATATACACTCACCTAAAGGATTATTAGGAACACCATACTAATACTGTGTTAGACCCCCTTTCGCCTTCAGAACTGCCTTAATTATACGTGGCATTGATTCAACAAGGTGCTGAAAGAATTCTTTAGAAATGTTGGCCCATATTGAGAGGATAGCATGTTGCAGTTGATGGAGATTTGTGAGATGCACATCCAGGGCATGAAGCTCCCGTTCCACCACATCCCAAAGATGCTCTATTGGGTTGAGTTCTGGTGACTGTGGGGGCCATTTTAGTTCAGTGAACTCATTGTCATGTTCAAGAAAAAAATTTGAAATGATTTGAGCTTTGTGACATGGTGCATTATCCTGCTGGATGTAGCCATCAGAGGATGGGTACTTGGTGGTCATAAAGGGATGGACATGGTCAGAAACAATGCTCTGGTAGGCTGTGGCATTTAAACAATGCCCAACTGGCACTAAGGGGCCTAAAGTGTGTCAAGAAAACATCCCCCACACCATTACACCACCACCACCAGCCTGCACAGTTGTAACAAGGCATGATGGATCCATGTTCTCATTCTGTTTACGCCAAATTCTGACTCTACCATCTGAATGTCTCAACAGAAATCGAGACTCATCAGACCAGACAATTGTAGTGGAGATGACTCAGGGGACGACTGATTCAAGAGTCAGTCGTCCCATTCTCCTGTGACCTCTAGCATCAACAAGGCATTTTCACCCACAGGACTGCCGCATACTGGATGTTTTTTCCCTTTTCACACCATTGTTTGTAAACCCTAGAAATGGTTGTGCGTGAAAATTCCAGTAACTGAGCAGATTGTGAAATACTCAGACCGGCCCGTCTGGCACCAACAACCAGGCCACGCTTAAAATCACCTTTCTTTCCCATTCTGACATTCAGTTTGGAGTTCAGGAGATTGTCTTGACCAGGACCACACCCCTAAATGCACTGAAGCAACTGTCATGTTGATTAGATTCTTGCATTAATGAGAAATTTAACAGGTGTTCAAACCCAAACTACAACAGCTTCAGAGGGTCAAAACACACATTAAGAAACCTTAGACTTTGTTACTTCATATTTCACAACATTGGAGATAAAGAGGGTTACACTCTATCGTTATATATGTCTTTATTACACCAATATAAAGCCTCTCAAGGTCATCTCTTTACTTCACTTTTACCACCGTGTTGCTTACACACGGAACTGTAAAAGTGTGTCTGGGCCAGAAAGTAAGAGTTTTTGAGGAATGCTAAAAATGGTAGGCATCTGACGTTAAGGAGGAAACGTTAAGGAGGAAGACAGACTGTGATGAGTGAAACTGTGAATAAGTAAAGCATACAATTCAAAATGTCACAGCATGATTTGAGTCTGTCACACTTGCTAATGATTTTCTGTGAAACAAATGCAGATACTATTTAAAGCAAGTTTCTAAGACAAGGACTTCTTGAGTTTGGCTAATTTAAAAGGCGGATTAACTCTGAACCCATGATTAACATAAACGTTCTTATGATGATAATGATTTTCTGAGAGCAATACCAGGAAACCTTTTTGTGTTGGTGATTCCTGTTTAAATAGTTGATCAGATCTGTAAGTTGCATAAATATCACATTCCCGTTTCCGGTTTTGTCTGATCGTGTGAGTTTTCTCATTAAAACAGGACGTAGATGGAAAGCCTCAGAGGTTCACCTGCTGGAGAATTACCTTGATTTGGATCCTGCTTGGACCTATTTACACTACGCCATTCCTCTATCTGACTCAGTGTTTTCTGTCCACGTCTAGAGTTGAGGTCAAATAAAGGCAAAAAAACAAAAGAAAGGAAGGTGCACCAGAACTAGTTTAACTCCAGAGAGTCTCTTACCCCTTTTCCAACAGCAGGAACCGGGGGCTGGTTCGGAGCCAGAGCCTAGTTTCAAACCGGTTCTTTGTGTTTCGACTGCCAAAACACCATGTGCACAATTTGCGAGCTTTCTTATTTAAAACAATAGTATATCACTCTCCACCTCAAATGTGTAGTCATTTTGATGGTTTTCCAACATGAAACAAGGAAATTCACTTTTTTTAATCACATGTGCTCAGATTGCCCAATGTTACTGAGAGTTGCATGACACACAGCATCTTGTAAGGACACATTTCTTGCCATTCCACATTTAAAGTTTCTAGATTTATGTAAATTTAACAATAACAATTCCATTTTTTTCCCCACATAACTTGTCCGTTTTAGTCCTTTAGTGGGTATAAAGTCTTAAAAGTTAGTGTTGCTTTAAAGGGGCATTACGTAGCTTTCATAAAAACCTAACAGTTACTGCCACCTGTGGCCGTTAGGAGAAACTACAGTCAGTGTCCAGCTCGCTCTCGTGTTCAGACTGGCGCGTGTTCGTACGTGCATGACTGAGTCACCGGAGCATTATCTTTCAGTCTGTCGCCCTGAAGGACTTGGACATTTACTTGCATCATGTTTACAAAGGTAAGAAAAGTTACACTTCTGTAAAAGTGTATTGCTGAACAAATACACTTTTAAAAGTGTATTGCTGAACAAACTTTGAGAGTAAACTATATTTTAATGTCGAGTGCTGACACAGCAGTAAAGCAAACTCTTGAGACATGGAAGATAATAAAGCACCAGACTGACAAACGGCTCGTTTTATAAAGCGTTGTTCAACGCAGTAAGTCTGTTGTAACTTCGTATATTTATTATCTACTGCATGTTACTTTTGTTAAAAGGGGCTAACGTTAGCTTAGCCGCTAACGGTACATCAACTCACGTAGCTTTTACCGAGCCTCAATGTTTACAAGAGTCTCAGCAGGACAACGGCAAAAGTTAGAGAACTTATATCAGACAGGATACTGTTCATGTGTTACTACTGTTGTTATTTGTTTTTGCACCAACGTGTGACTGTCAACTCATTTAGCTTGTTTCTAGGTTATTACTATTACTGTAATGAATTGGTCCTGCATTATTTTGAGACATCATAAACGTAACCTCACAGTATAATTTTAGCTTATCATTGTTTATTTCACTGTTGGTGTCGTTCAGAAAACCTCAAACATGAAGTTTAGCACTATAAAAATACAGATATGCAATTTTTTTTTCCAAATCAGGACTTAAGCTCCAGTGGAAGAGAGCACTGATCGTGAGTGAAGAAGGGGGAGAGCGAGGGGAGGGCAAGAGGTGCAGAAGAGACCACGGGAGATGAAGAAGAGGAGCTGGGCCTGTCAGTGAAGTGACTGAGGGTGGCACAGCTGCTGCAGGACAACAGAGGCAGGTTGGTCATATATCTACAAATGATCACACACACAAATAAACCTCTGAACTAAACAGTGCTTGTTGTTTCATTTTTATGAACAGTTAGAACGACTGTCACAGGATGAGAAGGCTGAAGTTCTCCAGCTTGTTGTAACTCATCTGCCAGGGGTTTCTCTAGACCACACCTGGACCAATCATACCCAGTCGGGGTCAGCCAGCATGGTGCACCTGTTTGAACTGCCGGGTCAGACCAACAAACCTGGAAAACAAATGCTGCAGACAGGATCCAGTAGGGTGTCTCAGCAGGAAGGCCCACATGGAACATTGTCTGGATGTAGGCCTCCAGCCACATTTGAATTGGGGAGAAATACCCAGACTCATTTAGTAATTATAAGTTTCAAAGAAGCCCCTTTTAGAGTGAATTAACAATTATCCACTACCTATACATTTACTTGTTTCTGTAAAAGTAGTTTTTTTGTAGATACACATCTCATATACACATAATAATTTGAGTGACTACCTCAAAAGATAGAGATTATTTATTACTCCTTGTTCTTTATTTACAAATGTTACACATTTTTGAAAATACATATCTAATTTTACTGTTTTCTGTATATATTTACTCTAAAGACATGTTCCATTAAAGCACTCTCTTCTATTGCTGCCCTTTACATGGCTGAAGTTATGCCCAACAAAGAGAGAGAGAAATAAAAAAAAAAAAGAAAATGCATTGGTGTTTTGACAGTAATATTCATTTCATCAATTTACAAAGGAATGTAATACAGATGCACACAGTGTTTGAGAGGTAACAAACATGTCTTCAACATGTTAGATCAGTGCACCAAGATATTCTGGAGTTGCTCTGATAAATAACAAAACAGGCTAGACTTCTGCTGCATGAGACCTACACATAATGGTTCCTTATGAAAGAGGGAGAGAAAAGGACTGTGGGCATGTGACTGACACGCCTGTCTTCTGCAGTTGTGTCTGGGCTAATTCAGCTGAGGGAGGCGGAACAACACCAGGTAGAAGACCAGGGGTCCGAGGGTCATCTTGAAGAACACTCCTTGAACACTTGAAGTCTCCCATGAGACTTTAGTCGGATCCCTAAATTGTTACTCTGCAGCCGTGGATGTATCTGTAGTCCTTTGCCTCCTTTACTGTGCAAACACAATAGGGCTATGATTTTTTTGCTGTAGATCTTTTTTGTCTGTGGAACAATACATTTAACATTAGATAACAACAACATGAGCATCATTTTTCAGGCTAAAAAAATATGAAATATAAAAATGTATTACTTATGAAACCTGGTCTTTATTGTTTACATGTACTGGCGGTGGTGGTTGTGATGATTATAGTCCAGTGCAGCGAGAAGAGTCCTAGCCTCATCCACTTGCGGTGAGAACGAGAAGCGCTTGCCAGCGTACATGACTTTATGCTTCTGAAAGGACTCCAGATCAGAAGATAACCTAAGAGCAAAGAAAAAACATGAAACTTCAGAGTATATCAAGTATAACAGACATGACTGTTGAAATAACCAAATAATAAAAACTTATTGTTAGTATTAGTTTTTTGTTGTTCCATTGATAGTGCTGTAAATTTAGTCCTTACTCACACATTTAGCATATACTATCAAACAAATCAGTATGTAAAATTATATATTTTTTAAATCTTACCAAAAAGGTAAGAAACTTCTCAACATCCTTCAGCCACCGTCCGTTTAGGAGATAGAGACAGTTACATTTACCTTGCTTCAACACTTGGTCTTCATCCAGTGGTGGCACTCCCTCAATTTGGAACTCTTCACTGTTGACAAAGGAAATAAATTGTGTTACAGCAAAACTAAACCCATTACTGGGCTGGAGTGTCACAATTAGAATAATTAAAATTTAAATGTAATTGTCATACATTGTTGCAAGTGCACACAAGTAAAATTACAGTCTGACTTTAGTTTTTGTGTAGTACTAAATGAAAACACAGTTACCTGTCAGATTTGCATGCAGTGATTGAATCAGGATGCTGTGTCAATCCTATGTCTTTTCTTTGTGTGGATGTATGTGGCCCCTGACCCTTAGCCACTGTATTTTTCTCATAGCTGTAAACAATTCAACCATTTTTAGACTGCTGCCTTATACAATCTCATCACATTTATAAAAGCATTACATTCAACAGTGTCATTATAATAAAATTTATCCTTTACATACAATTTACAAATAGACCACCAATAGATAATTAGTGACCAAATATACAAATAAAACGCAGGCGCACAGCTAATCACACTATAATCATAATCATCAGAGACCTGCAAATGTAATTTAAATAACAAAACATCAGTTAATGGGTATAAGAGAAGTGGATCTATCCAGACAAAAGCAATAAGGCAAGACATGTGCCAGAGTTAGCATTAGATGGGCTGTGACAACAGTTACATCATATATTACATCCTGGCTAAATTTATAAAGTTGTCATGGATCACGTTATCTCTGGTGAAGGTTATTGAACAAACGAGCCAAAAGACATAACAAAGAAAAAAGTACTTAGCAAAGTGCAACCCCAAAAAGAGTTCTGAGCTCATTAGCTCAGCTACTGAGCTACTTTTTCAAAAGACATTGAAAAAAAGTCATTTGAAAGCTAAGACAGCAAGTTGATAAGACTTAGTAGCCTCTGAAATTGGGGTTATAATTCACTTCTCAAAGTCTCAGAGTATTTAATCCATTCAAAACAGTAACTTTTTAGGAGTCGTTCATGTTAGCCGCTTAGCATCCCCATCTAACAAGAATGCTAATGTTATTTAGCTTTAGACAGCTGAAAACAAAACACCACAGTATATTATAAATTGTCTGTAATGATGTCTTACCTTTTCAAAAAGAAAAAAGCCCGCTGAGGGTCCGTTTTTATTCCCAAAGTAGAGCATAAAGTTAGCTCTCTCCATGGCTCAAATGCTCTGCCTATGTTCAGTCTTGTTTTTTCACTGCTTTGGTCACACTTCTGTTTTCCTCTCCGTGTCTTGCTCGAGTAAGCATGTTATGTTTTTTATTTTTTTGAGGAGTCAATGTCGGTGTCTGAGCAGTGCTAGAGGCCGGTCGTTTTTTGTTGCTGGTAGAGTCCATCTCTGCCGGCTGATCTCGCTGGCTGTAATGGCGGCTTTGCCGGGAATTCAGCGCTGTACACAGGAGCGCGCACTACGTAACATCCGGGTAGATTTACCGGGAAAACCGGCCCGGGCGCTTCACAATAAAATGAGCCTACAGGCTCATTGAAATAACAGTTTTTAACAAAGAATGTCTTAGTCATCTCATCTAATTATGGTCGGCTCATATTTGGGCAAATAAAAACGTTATTTGAGCTTAAAAAGTTACGTAATGCCCCTTTAAGGTTTAAAAAAAAAAAAAAAAGTAAATCTTTTATTTTAACTTTTGTTTTAACTGAAGAATGTCCTAATTGGCATATTGTATTAAGAGTGACCTGTGAGACAAGATGACCTAAAGTCTTTATTTAGGCTTTATTTTAAAAGGGGACTGCTCCCATTTAAATATGGAACACTCTCATTGGTCTACTTGTCAACATTTAATCAGTGAAGGTAAAGAAATCATGCGAGTGTCTATTCCACCACTGGCTACGTCTTCTCACAAAATGAATAAACACAAAAAGAACAAGGGATTTACTTTTAAATTATATTACTATTTATATTATATATATATATATTATATTATATTACTAATTTAATTATATTACTTTTAAATTAAATCTATTATATTTTTTAGAGCTCACTGATATGTTACTTTCCTTCCTCAGTTTTACCTTTTTTATTTGTTTTCTTGTCCTTAACTTCCTGTATTTGGTCACAAATTCCCAATTATTGCCAAATGTGCTTTTATATTGTAATCAAACGTAACCACCACCAGCCAACAAACCAACACACATCTGCAAATTTGGTTTGTTCAATAAAGGTATTCTAATCATCTATGTACCATCTGTACACATCTCAAACTGATCATACATCTGATAAACATCCTTCATAGCAGCTATGTGTTTTCAATCAGGTTTCTCAGCTTCTCAAGAATCTATGAAAGAAACCAGCTGCACCGCAAAGTGACAAGCTCTTCTCGTGTTGAAACGTTCTTTTTGTGCCAGACCTTCACAAGGACAGGCTTCCTCCACTAGGAATATAACACTCAAAACCAAACAGCCATCACATTTTAATATAGTTTTAGCGACAAAAAGACTTGCAGACACAAAAACGACGCCCTTTGTTTGATGCTTAACCACTCTATTCTTGTCCTCTCTGTTTTATTTTTTATCGCTTTGCTTCACAAACCTGCAGCTGCTCTTAACCCTGAGGTGTATCTAAAGTAGTGTCAAGTATCTGGATTTAGCACCGAGTAGGATATCTTTTAACATCTGAGCTGCAATTACTTACATTAGATTAAATTTCAATACAATCTCACTCACAAAACTAAACGTCTTGTCATCTTAGCGTTCACACACATTATTTATAGCAAATCAAATTACTGCCTGAGTTGACCTAAAAAAAAAAAAAAAAAGAAAAGACCTAGATCCTAAAGAGTTGCACATAAAGTGGAGGAACCTGTGTTTTTTCTAGCTTTCTCCATGTATAATTTTCCTTAAATCCCATTTCTCTCTAAAAGGTTGAAATGCTTAAGACAAACAAACCAATAATAATAAGTGTATATTTAAAAAAGTATCTAACCCATCTAACTTTCTTCATTCACAACACTTTGAAAATGCTCCTATCCTTTTCTATTACAGTAAGTGGATTATGCTGTTTTGTAAAGAATCTATTTTGTCTAAAAATGTGTATCTCCACCACCACAATCAGATTTAACAACAGTTTTCTTTTGACTTTTGGTAGAGCCTGCCCTACGGTCAGCAGTGACCCATACATTGAAGAGACTTTGACAGTCTTAAAATGAACCAAAAATAAAATGTAACAAAACAATGGACCGCTGCATGTTTGTGTTTGTTGCATTGACCTGGGCCTGTGTCTGTGATGTCTTCACTGACTGTTTGAGCTGCACTGAGCTTCTGTCTAGTGCTTACACAGAGGACATGGGATTCATCTTGTTTGTGTCAATTATACATAGACTTATGCAAATTAGCTGAGTAAACGTCTGCGCACTGAGCTATTCACAGAGCAGGTAGGAAAAGCACAAAACACACACAGGCCCAGGTTAATGCAGCTGACTGCAAAGACTTTACAAAGGCAGGAGCGCTAACAACTCTGCTAACCCCCTCATGCTACTAAGGATTTGTGAAAAAGCAGCAAAACATATTTGTCTGAGCACATCCTGAATGGAAAAGCTCACAAGGTCTGGCCTGTTCACTTGATTGGAATTAGTCTGAGCAAATCCTTTCTGATCTACACAACCGCTGAGTCCAGTGAACGTCTCTTTATGTGACCTCACTTTTTCGTTATACATCACATTCAACAGTGGTTGTAGCACTGAGACGCAACTAAGCGTTACAGATTCAACAGAGATGTTCAGGTGGCTCATGTGGCACGGTGCTGTTAAACATTACACAAGCCGCTTCACAATAAAAAGCGCATTTCACAGTTTAAGTGCACTTTGAGCTAAAGTACTTCAACGAGCAAAGCCTGCGTTCAGAGATTAGCGTTTGACTCTTTGTATAAGGTCTGAACTGACACAAGGGTTAGTTTTATGTGGCTGAAATATGTCTTAACAGCTGTCTAATAAATGGTAACTGAATCAAAGGTTAAAAGATAATCCGCAGCAGTTGTTTTGCGAGCGGCGGCCTGTCATATTTATGCCGACAGGTGCTGCAGAGCTAATCAACCAAAACACAAGAGAGACAAAGAGAAAAGTCAAAACATCCCTGCTGATTTTCAGAATAACACCCACACAAACTGTATGTTTACATTGTTTCACGGTGAAAGAGGATCTACATGGTTCCTCTATTAATATAATTAATTATATATTCTGAGTTCAGAAATGAGCCGAGTCGTGTAAACAGGACAGTTTCTCATTCTGTCTATGGGACACCCTCAGTCTCTGTGTGCAATGAGACTTGTTTTGGCTAAAGCAAAGAAAATGACTCATGGCCAAGGTCAGAGGTGACATGTAAAGAAATTTTAGTTAAAGACAGAAAGAAAACAGTATCATCTACTTAGTCTAAATCAGCATGTTATTATTACAGATTTGAAGCAGAGGGAAGTCTGTGCATTTCCTCTTAGCCTGGTCCTCTGACTCCGGCCCAGTACAAGCCTAAGAAGATGGACAGGGATGGATAACAACATTCATCTGCCTGAGCTACAAAACTGTTATTAAGACTCATCATGTAGTGTAGAAACTTTGTAAAAATTCAATAAAACTGTTAATTTTGTCCTAACACTTAGTGACGGTGTCTAAAATATTTGCACATCTCAAATGACCTCACATGTGCCTGCCAACAAAGCTAGCTTGAATAAAATAAAAGGCCCACCAATGTCTATACTTTCTGGGGCGGTTAGATTGGGCTGGACATCCTAATAGCCTTTTCTCAGTGTGAGGTGAAGAGTCATCTTCTATCACCGTGTGGTTTAGGAACTGCATCAAGGTGGTTAAATCTCCAAAAATGACCAATATCAGTGTCCCAGAGGACATTTACATCAGCAGGTGCAGGAGCAGAGCCTCCTCCATCATGAAGGATCCGCCCCAGGCACAATAGGAACTGTTCACAGGCTACAGCACAGCTTCTTCCCAGAGGCTGTGAGAGTGAAGCCCACTTTCATACTATGAGTATTAGAGCTATGGCTTTCACCCTAGACCTAAGTCCACTTCTTAAGGGTCGACTTGACTAAACTCAAACTCGTTTTTATTCGGTCTGGTCTTGGTCTTGTACATAGAAAAAACTCCATCTAACTTTGCATCCTTTCACAAAACCCTAACATTCCAGTTTGATTGAGTTGTCCTTATTGAAGTTGTGGTCTTGTCTTAGTCTTCATACACGCTGATCTCAGTTATGACTATATCTCAGCTAATGTGCTCTCAACTACAAAACATGTCTCTTTACAGTAGCCTGTAATTATTAGTGAAAATACAACATGTTGTAAAAATGACAGACTTAACTTCTACAAATCAAGACATAATAAACACACCTCTGCACTTTAAGGAACATTATTAACATAATGTTTTCTTTATTACGTCTGCCTCAATTTCCTTCCTCGTGCTTTCCTCTAGTTCTTAGCACGTACGTCAAGCATGATTTCTTGTAGTCTGTTGCAATTTGTAGCCACCCAATGACGTGTCTTACACCTAGGCTTGTTGTCAAACCAAAGCCTCGAACTCAGTGCCAACAGGAAAGGAATGATAGGAGCCAACAAGAAAAGACAGGTCTGAACAGAGCCTTGTCCAGTTTGGTGTTTTTATTTAAAGTCAGATGATGAGACTTGAAGTTATTCTGACACCAACACTTTCAATGTTTAATCAAGGAGAAAGCACATTAACAAACGTATTGCATTAAACTTGTGGAAGCAATGTTCAGAATACGTAAATCAAAGTTTGTTGCTTTAAATGTAAAATAATATGACATAGGATGATAATAGATGCTGTAAAAATATTGACATGAGGCTTTAAGAGTTGATTTGCTGTTTCTGTTTGGCAATGGACACTGAAATACATTACTTTTTATTTTCACATAAAGCGTTGTAACATGAGTTTGTACAGATAAGTAGCGCTCCACCATATTCATATCATTTGCAAAGTATGAACAGCTGGCCATAACATCAATTGTACTAAAAAGACCGATCTTCAATTCTACTTAAGGTATGGTCCATGTTAGGTATGAACAAAAAAAAGTATCTTTTCTCTTTAATCTACCACATACAGTACACTTTCCTATGGGCCCCCGTAGTTCTGCGTGAGCTTGGCCCGAGCAGCATAGGAACACTAAAAACCTGGCAGTGTCAACGTCACTGTCAAATAAACTAATAAATAAAATGAGCAGTGAAGAACCCCTCACTCCCAAGAAAAGAATGAAGTCTTCATTCAGCCTAAGCAGCACAAACAACGCCTCGCTGCCAAGAAGGCCTTGATAGTATGTTTTTTATGTGCAGACTTTTATTACCATAACCTCATCATATCCAGTGTCCAATCAGAAGAAATTTAACTGTATTGGGAACTTCAGAATTTACGCTTTCCACTGATATATGGCTTTATACGATAGTTACAAGCATATAATGTAGCCCCGCGGAGGAACACAAAACAAAGAAAGTAACACAATAGCGCTTCACGGCTTCTCAATACCGTAACTCCTCGAGTGTTTGCTCAAATCAATATACGGTATATATTACATTAATGCCTGCAATGTCACTTTCAAAGGAGGGAAAAACAACAGAGTGAGAGCGGGAAAGTGATCTGTGTCATCAACACACAACACACAATTTACAATCTCTGAAAGACTCCTGAGAGCCATTAAACCGTCTGAGTTCTGTCCGGGTTTGCTTCTGGTTCAGTGCTAGTTCAGTCCTGGTTTAGTCCTGGTTCGGACCTGGTTTAGTCCTGGTTTTGTGTTGGTTTAGTTCTGGTTTAGTTCTGGTTTAGTCCTGGTTTAGTCTTGAACACAAAGCCTGGAAAAGTTGTCTACGTGGTTTACAAAATCATCCAGTTTTTAGCAAATTATGGCTTGTTTGTTTGCACTTTAATGTAAAAAAAAAAAAAAAAATTATACAATAAAGTGAAAAATAAAGTAAAATAAAACAATAAAGTGAAACTTTTTGGACACTTAATCACGTAGTCTAGAGTTTAATAAAAAATAAATAAATTGTTTTAAAATGGAAATAGATTTTTTTTATATATAAAATGTATATTTAATTGTTTTGTTTTTTTTCTTAAGCAAATTATCTGGGTTTTCTTTTAAATTAAAAAAAATCTCATTTATAAAGAGGTCCTAACATTTGCAATTCAGAGTGATGGCTCCTGAAAACATCAGTTTGGCTCAGACCCTGATCTCGACTGGCTGCGGACAGACACAGACAGTGTTGGTATCTGAGCAGTGACCGGAGCATTGTGCAGCTTAATCCAGTGATATCTGATGGCTCCTGCTTCACTCTGTGTCCACATGAAACGCCGCTTGATCCTGGGTTACAGTCGGCCTTTATTGAGGCGTTAAATCCTGGAAACATTATTAAGTGACACACTGAAGTCAGCAATAGTCAACGGTTTGAATTAACATAAATGTTTAAAAGACTGTCCAGGGTATAATGTTTAGAAGCAAACAATGAGCTGAGATTTCGATTTAAAGCAAAGACGTTCAGACTGTGCATAACCTTTTAATTAATATGACACTTAATAGACATATGCACAAATATGCTAAACAAATTATGCCAATTGTATTTGCAATTTTATTTAAAAACATGTCTTATGTCTTATAATCTTGATTATTATTATTATTATAATCTTTTCTAAGAAAAATACAATGAAAATGTGAATTAAATAAAAATGCAGTGAGAGAAAAGCTGTATGTCTATATGTAAATGACTTTAGCCTATATTTTTCTTTCCTGCAATAAAACAATAACAAAATATCATTTGACTTCATTTACGCTGCTGTAAGATGTGTTATGTTTTTTCTGCATTTTACTAATAACATTATTCTAATGAGATCTGCATCTGTCTTTGTTTTGGTCTCAGACATAAAGGTTTTAAATATAAAAAAATAATACATTATGGCAAACACACACACGACTGTCACATTTTACTATTTACACAAATCCTTAAGCGTCCAGTGCAAACACACTGTGCAAACAAACTAAACTATAGGCATTGTTTAAACTTTAAAGTCATGAGTCTAGTGCTTGACATGCCATGAGTATTTGCTGAAATGGTATGCAACTTTTCTTTTCAAAACGTACAGTGATTGTTGATTTTATCTACAGTATATATTGGTTTAAAGCAGATTTAGTTATTAACTCAAAGGTTTAAGTCAAGGTTTTGCAGAAAAACCAACAATGGTCTTGAGTATTTGATCAGGTTGAGAACAAATGTGTGGAGAGAGGAAACAACACTCCTTCAAACTGGAGCGTTGCTTGATACGTGACTAAAAGTAGACATGACAAGTCCAACCACTTATCAGTGTAAAGCTATTGACGTGCCTTATTTTTCTCTGAATGATAACCATCAAAGTCATCCATATGTATTTTTGGCTCCACCAGTATCTTATATATATAGTCTGCCATGTACAGCTCTCACCTTTGTTTAATGTCTGTGGATTAAAGAAAATACGTAAGTTTGTCCAGATGCCTTCTTTGAAACTTTTTTTTAAAGTTTAGAAAGCTGTGAATAAACCAGAAGCAATCTTCTTCTACTGTTTACTGCGGTTTTATCAGCTATACCACTCGCTCTTCTTCAGACTGGTTGTGTGCAAACTGAATTATACTACGGATAATAAGCTACGATGCACTAGAAGTATCACATACAACTCCAGTTCAAAAAATCTTGTGACTCTCATTGAACTTCTGCAAAACACAGACTTTTTTCTCCTCTAAGTGTGGAGTAGGACAAAGTACAGAAAGAAACTTCTATATTGCATAATTTCCTGAAGCAATATATCTTTTTTTTTTCATCAAAATAGGCTACTGCCACACAACAAACCAATTCATAATAAATCGATTTATGAAATGAATGAGAGGAAGGTCAACTTTACATGATGTGTTGAAGAGGATAGAAGCTAAAACTTCTGGACGTTTTCTTCTGGAGTTACGCAGATGATTGTAGAATAGTGTTGTTCAATTGTATCATTGTTGTTGTGGGTAATGTGTTATGAGTTATGTTTCTACTGTGTGGTTCATAATGTCTGTAATAGGAGACCTTCACAATAACATCTCAACAATGAAACAGCAAACAGCACATGATAGGATAAAAACTCATCGCTTGTGTTTGCCAAATGCCTCCCGGACTTCTCTTTTAAGCGGGACGGCCTGGAGCTGGACAGCCTCCAAGAGTGTAACAAGCCTCTGTGTGACAGTGAGTTATTCGCCGTGTCATCACATTATTGCCTTCTACACCTTTAAGCGGCTCAAAAGCTCAGTCTAACCTTTGCACGGTGCCCAGCCACCTGTGTAGACATGATTTCAAAATAGTAGGTATGACATATCCCCCTAAGTGTGTTCTAATACAATACATATTATCACTGACCATTGATATAAATCACACTTGGACGCTGATATTGGACTAGGCATAGACATAATGACAAAATCAAATGATTAACTGAGCTTTTATTGACTTCTGATTATGAATTATGTGTAGTTATTTTGTTTTGGTAATAAGAGTTGCTTGTTCACTAGAGCCGGTATATTTTTTTTCCAGTGACCTTTCCAGGAGTAACGTCAAAAACTGTGCGTTTAGACGACAGAGGTAAACAGTCGTAAATGAGCTGTTTTTAGAAGACAAAAGTGTGTGGTTATTGTACAGAGTGGTACAGAAATGTGTGAGTTAGCATGCTAACTATAAATTTTAGAGCGTAAATACTCCACCACACAGATACAACGGGATATTCAACAGATTTTTGTGCTGTTCTTGATTAAATTAGACTAAATACTGAGCCACTAACGCTTTTTGGTGGGTTTGCATAGTAATGCAAGCTAAACCCTAATTGGACAATATACAGTTACTACAATAATTTGGATTTTGAATTTCCTAAGTGTGCTACAATGACAAACTTAGCATCCAATAACTCAAAAGTTAAATGTTGGTGTCAATTATCTGCTCAGCTCAACCCTTGGTCCATTTAGTATCTAGTATGTGGCTGCCACATTGACATAAACAAGTAAATAAAGTAAATAAACAATATTGTAAATTCCAAAACAAACCCTATTGGTTAAATTGTGAATCCCATACAGTGCCTTATAATGCTTCATCCTTGTGATCAGTATTTGTGTGGACATGTCCCTACAAAATATCTCTAGAAGAGTTACACCCGTGGACTGGGGCAGTAACCTTTTATATGGGGCAAAAGAGGATAGGATGGAGTGGCAGCACAAAACTCACACAGGCTAGAATAAAAAAGGTCAAATCTGGCTAACAACTAATGTTTTTAAAAACTATAGTAACAGGGTAATGGTCTGATAAAAAAGTTAGAAATCTGGATCTACACACATTTAGGTGCAAGTGATTGAAGTTGGGCGTAAGGCCTTTTGAGTCAAGGAAGTACAAAGAAGCAGGAGTAATCTCGTGTCTGAATAAGGTTTGCGGATGAGAAAACCCATCAACATCACTGAGCTGCTGTAAAGTGAAAGCAACGGTTCAAAATCGCCCAGAAAAGTGAGGAAGTGGAATACGATGAAACTACATACCTTTCAAAGAGTATCCTGACGGAGAAAATGCCCAAAGCTAGCGGTAAAGCTGTAAACAAGTGTGCGGGTTTTGGATACTCCACCCCGGCTGCCTGCTCGGACAGATCCGCCCAGGTGACGTTGTGCGGCAGCCAGAACCTCTCGCTCCAGAACCAGGCTGAAAAAGCAGCCATTTTTTTTAAACACAAAGTCTCTTTCCCGGAGCCAACAGGAAACCAACAGACAAACAAAAAGCGTCTGGTCCAAAAAAGAAACGCGGGATGGAAGTTGTAGAGAGTGGCTTTCCTCCTGAGCCTCGGTCGCTGTGATGAGTTACTGCTACAGACTAACTCAACTTTACCGCAACAGCGTCACGCGGCGGACAAAGGCTGGACTTCCGGTTTTCACAATAAGACGTGGGAATGTCGCTGCAAAAAAATCAGTCTAATTTAGTTTTTTACGTAAACCGTAATTGGCCCTGGATGAATAAGTTTTTTACCTTCCATTATCACGTTGAAACGAGTTAATTATGTAGTTTTCCCGAGATAATGACTTATTTTTCCTTGTTATTTTGAGAAAACAATAGGTGTTTTCTCAATATAACATGAAGCATCAATAGATTGTTTTTTTGAGATAAAGTGAAAATTAAGTTGTTATCTCTGGGAAACGACAGAATTAACTCATTATAATAAGTGGCCATAGATTAATAACTTTTTTCTTCCCATCTCCTCCTACAATCTTGTTATAATGAGTTAAGTTGATAGTTTTTCTAAGATAACGTTTTTAATTATCTCGTTATCTCTGAAAAACAATTGTTGTTTCCTCAATAAAACAAGAAAAATAAATTGTTATTTTGGGGAAAAAACTGAATTAACTTGTTATAGCAAGATAATGGGAGGAAAAAGTAGTTTTTATTACTATTTAGTTAAACTTTTATTGTACTTCATATACATTTGTATTTTCAAATTGAAATGCAGAAATGTTAAAATGCCCTTAAAAATAGCATTTATTTTTCTTTTTTCACTTATTTTATTTTTATTGTAATAAGTTTCTTATATTTTTAGAAAATTATTGTTTGTTTATTAAATTAATTTATTTAAAGACTGTTTCAAGCTTAGATGATATCCGCCCATTGGTCCCCTATATACTGATATTGTCGTTGGCCGTTACATCCGGGATTTTCGGCTTTTACTCCATAGTAAGACAATAGCTTTTAGATAGAATAAACAGACATAATAATCAACCCCAAGTCGCCATTGGGATTCTCCTTATATTTCCGCTTTTGGAGCCTGCCCTCTGGTGGACGGCGGTATTTCGCTGTATTTTGGTGTATGGCGGTGCCCTTACGCAACAACCATTTAGGAGGTTCCTTGGGAGACGCTTGGTTTCATGTTGCTTAATGTGCTTAAAGCAAATTTCTGTGCTTGAAACCTATTTTTCTTATCTCCTACTGTATTTTATTTTATTGAAGGTCCTTATTTGGTGATACAAAATTTTATTTACTAACAGTTTATCCTTTTAATAACAGACATTCTTTCAAGCAAATTAAATATGTTTCACATTTCTTTATAGTTATTTTTTATTTTCTTTATTTCTAATGACTGGATGCGGGTCTGCAATCACTGCACTGGCTCCCTGTTTCATCCTCCTGCTCTCACATAAAGGCATCACCGGACATTCACCACCACATCTACAAGAACTCATCACTCTGAAATCCTCCACCTGCACCCTCAGATCATCAGGCCACCTGCTTCTTCAGGTCCCCACCAACAGGCTCCATACCAGGCTCTGGAACCACCTCCCCATTGAGCGCGTGCAGTGGCTCAGTGGCAGAGTGGTTGTCTTATATCTGGAAGGTTGGTGGTTCAATTCCGGCTCACCCCACAGTTCATACTGTTGTTGTGTCCTTGGGCAAGACACTTTACCCACCTTGCCTCCAGTGGTGCTACGCTGGTGAATGGAAGCTTTGGATAAAAGCTTCTGCTAAATGAATAAATGAACAGAGCCTGCCCCTTTTAAAACAGAACTGAAGACTTGTGTTCATTGTTTTTATTATTCTGTGGTCTTACTTTTTTTTTGTTTGTTTTCATGTGTCACACTTTGAAATTCTCCTGAATGAAAAGTGCGTTATAAATCAATTATTTTATTATTAATATTTAATATTTAAATTTTTAATATTTAATATTAATGGATTTGGAACCCCTCTTTTATATGACCTGACTTTAATTTTAATGTGTTGACTTTGACTTACAATATAGAATGTCAAAAAATAAAAGTAAAGGCAAGTATGTGAAATGTTTATCTGCGGAAGGTTATGTCCTGTCTTAGATTTAGACACTCAAAAATTATAGAAACTTTTTGTTATTTATTTAACATAAGTGTGAATAGTGAAACCATGAATACAAACTGTATAACCAAGCAGAAACCGGAATCAAAACACCGAACTACTCTCTTAACAGTTTTATTTTGAAGTTAATCACTCATTTCCTACTTGTGTCGCCTTTTACAGCACGCCTTTACCACTTGGCAGAGCGCCCTGAGAAGAGCGAAGACTGGAATGGAGGAAGTGGGGCATATCCCGCCTCTTCGCTTTAAGAAATGGGCGCAATGTTAGGCATCCATCCGCCCGCTGGGAAAGTCCGACACTTTTCTTACTCTGTGGATTTTTTACTTCCTTACCACGATGATGCCGCTGATACCTTATCTCTGGACGAGTACCTTCCTCGTTATCAAAGTTAGATAACGCTGTCAAAGTTGATGTGCCTGTGATTGATGAGGTGGCTCTCCCAAGTGGTCATTAAGTGTATCACAACTACGGCACTGTCAGAAATATTATGCAACACAGTGAACTATAAAAAAAAATTGGATGTAGAAACATTTGAGATTTCATTTGAGTGAAAAATACTGTAAAATAAATGAATATGGCTCAACAAAGGCCTGTGTCTTCAGTGACCGACATCCCTCTGTGTACTCTGGATGAGGTTGCTGTAGTGCTGTCCAGTTACTAATTATAGTCTGACATTTGCCCCTTCACAGCGCAGTATTATTAGAAATCTCACAGGACAGTTGACTCAATAACTATGCAAGAGATTTCAGTCAGGGATTTAAACTAGTGGCAAATGATGTAACTCTTTCTGATTCACTCTGAAACATGTCAATTATAAAGGAGATTTAGAATGAGAAAGGGCCAAATATGAATACGGACAGTTCGAGTCATACACTGTTAAGAGATGGTTATATTCTTTTCTACTTATTGCCAGAATGCAGTTAGCTTATTGTGAAGTTAGAGAAACACACTGTAGTGTTTTGTCTTTAAATATGGAGCTTGAAAATTATTTAAAGCCGAACCAAAGACAGTGTGGTTTCCCCAGTCAGTAACTCCGAGTGATCGGACATGATACCATTGGGTGAGAAGCCATATTTTACCAAAAATAGCAACAATTGCTATTACAACAATCCCAGCATTTGTCTCCTTAAGTCATAAATCCAAAATAAAACTGCCCCATGCACTGCTTTTATCTACTTTCTTTTATGCATGTCTTGGACTTGACCTCAGTAGGGACAGCTGGTATCAATGCGCTAAGTGGGCTACTGCTATAGTGTATTAGTAAAATATGTTTAAATTTTTTTTGTGAAAGAGTTTAGAACATTTTGTCTAATTTTGATGGCATGAATTTCTTTTTTTAAAGGCCTTATTTATTTCCAGCTCAAGCACAATTTGATGTCAGCCCCAATCATCTTCCTGATTTGGTGATTGACAGGTGTGAGGCCCACCCCCTTGCATTACCGACTGTTGAGTGTAATTTTATTCAGCCCAGAGACTTGTTTGGGCCAAACACAGAGACGTGCAGAGGATGAATGTGCTTTGAAAGGGAACCAAAGGTCAAGTGACAGGAAGAGCAGGATATTATCATATAATTCAATTTGCATTTGATTTCTTGCATTTAGCATTAGCATGATAGCATCAGAAGGATTTTTTAGTCAAAGCTTCACATGCCCTGTTATTTTCAGTTTGATTAAAACAGTTAGTGTTGTGAAGAAATCATTTCAGAAAGTGTTATAATGTAATCTCCCAAAGGACATGTTAGCCTACTGTAGAGGGATCATCATGAATTTTTAGCCCACCCACCCAACATCACCACCAGCTGCTGCTGGACCTCTGACCTTGCCTCTAATGAATACAATCTGTAGATTTGAGACTCTATTAAAGAATCAGAATCAGGATTACATCCCAAAAGAAAAAGTCAGAGACAGAATCAAAGCATCAGTGAGTGACAATAAAGGAAAAGCTGAGCACTCGATCTTTTAGTGAACAGTTCAGGGAGGAAGAAGAAGAGGCCAACAAAGGAAGAAATGGGTAGACAACATGGCTGAGTGGATATCATTGAACTTTGGCCATGACCGACAGAAATAGAGGAGGATAAAGAATAGCTCTATTACATAATGCCCAACCAACCAGTAAATCTTAAAGTTATAATGCTAGATTTTCATTGAAACATTACAGATCTAAGCTCTGCAAGGAAATGTGCTTATGGAAAGGTCAAAGTGGATCCTGTAGGAAATGGTAAAGGTGAAGAGTTTAAAGTGTCTGATGCAGCTCGGATTACAGAGAGACAGTGAAGTAAATACAGCAGCAAGGGTCCTGCAGGCATCACTTTGATACGACACATGCAGAATATCACTTACAAAAAACAGAAGTAATACGTTTTATTCAAAATATATCATATGTAACACTGTACGTCTCAGTCAAGTTTAGTTAAGGCACTGTTTTTAAGGTTAATACTAGTTTTTGTGACGTAAGGAAAGGCAGTTTAAGTTACTATTACAATATATTACACATATGTTTGCGTAGAGGTAAAACAAAAGGATTTAACTTAACAACAGCAGCTTCTTTATTAAATGTTAAGAATTCGTCGTTGTTGTGGCAGCCCATTACATGTGCTCTGGGTGGCTTTGCAAACACGTGATAAACTCTGTGACTGGATGGCCGTTAAAACAGACCTGGTAAACTTCTGTGAAAAGAGGAAACCTAAAAAAGACAGTTATTATAATTTAAGCCAAGCTCACTATGTCAGAACACGACAAAATGGAAGGCAGACTTACTTTTCTACCATTTTCTTCTGTGTAAGGACTTGGTTGACCTCAGCTGCAGTTGCTGGACCTTGAAGTTTCTGTCCGTTCAGCATCTCGTTCTCTAACTGTTCAATCGTCTACAATGAAGAAGAAAAAGATGAATCAATCAAAGTTGATCAAAAATACACACAGATAGATGATCTGCAGTGACACATACTTTGCCCGTTTTGGCAAAAGCCTCTCCTATTTTACGGTTTCGGCCTCCATAGCAGGTCGTAATGAGGTCCGCGATGCCACAGCTCTCAAGGAAAGTGGCCGGAGACACGGGACAGTTTGTGCAGAAGACTTTGGCGAAGGCAATCATCTCCATAAGACCCAGACGGATCACTGCGGCTTTAGTGTTGTCCCCAAATCCAAGACCGTCACAAAAACCAGCTCCCACTGCCACAATGTTCTGCAGGAATCAGAAAGAGGACATAATCATAAATGACAATGTTTGCAGGTCACACTGGACACTAAGGGTATTATACAGTATGCAACACTAAGGAAATTATTATTGTTAGCTATTTTTTGCACTTTTACTGAAGAATTTGCTGATTGTAGCTCATTAAAAAGAACACTGACAGCCATATTGGAAAGTTATCATCTCTTTATCACAAAACCACTGTAGCACCAGTCTTACTTCAACAGTTTTTATATGTTTTATAAAACTGTTCAATGTATTGTGGGTGAGTTTGTAAGGCCTTAACCACAAACAATATCCAGAATCCTTTTGCTTTTGAAGAAAACAACCTTGAGCGCTCCACAGATTTCCACGACGTCAGACTCCTCCACCACTGTCACACGGAAGTTTGTCGTCTGCATCAGCTCCTTCAACACGGGCCCCAGAGCTTTGTCTTTGCAGCCTGTGTCCAAAACATAAAGCACAATTATGTATTGAGGTTATGTGGTATATAGATATATTATCAGTTTTGGGGATAGCTTCAGTAGGCTCTATCTTTACAAAATACAAAGAGGTGGTCTAGGTCTGGGCCAAACAGATCCTGTGTTTTCTGATGTGAGGACACAATGTGTAAACTAAAGTTTCCAATAGTTACAAGATTCACTGCAGACAATAGACCACAGTGAAGTAGACTTAATAGAGTGGGTCAGATTTAAAGTTTAATTCTAGTAGTGTTTTGTCGTGTTGCTAGTTGCAATAGTCGAGAAATCTGTCTTCTTTGTCAGAATGATATTTTAAAAAGTGATTGTTTGTCATTTATGTTGCATACCGATGGTTGTCTCACAGAACTTCTCGTCGGCGACCTCATTGGCGATGTTCGCGCCCATTAGGACGGTCATGGTGATGCCCAGCTTCGCTCTGATGACTTCTGAGATCAGCTTTAACCCATCTGGACTAGCATCAACACCCTGGACGAGAGATCTTATCACTGCTCTGCATCAATACACTTCAGACATTGTGATAAAACGAGTTTTTACTCAAGTCTCAGTTCTTCCCTTGACCGGGTAAAAAGTCAAGTATTTTGCGAGAGATGGAAGACTTGCCAAAGACCGAAACATGTTTATTTATCCTGATTGTTATTTCTTTGGATGGACTTGGAAGGACATCTCTCACTCCATTATCATTCTTTACCGAGCTCTGAGAAACAGCCCATAGGAGAGTCATTGTGAGACTGGACTTACTGAATTTTACGATTGATCAATCCCTTGTATCATGTGTAAACATTGGATAGATGCTAATATTCAATGTAAAAGTAAGCCTCACAGACAATTGAGTCTTTGATATGGCGTTCACTTGTTGTTTTTATCCTTGCCCAGCCATCCTGATTCCTTTTCTATTCTGGACAAAGAAAAGTATATTCCCTCTAAGTTTTAGGCCAAATTATTAGATCCAATTTAAAGTTGTGCTGAATGCATGTCTTGTCTAGTCATATACACCCATCCAGAGCAACAGACACAAGATAAACCGGCTCTAGACTCATGTAATTTGCAACAAAAAAAAACAAATTGGAGAAACAGAACGGTGAATAAATTAAGGTGACTAAAGAGGCAGGCCTGGATTGGCTCGTGGCAGTGTGAGAACAGACCAATGAGGGACAGTGGGGGAGAAGTGGCTTTGAAATGAGACTGTGCTCAGTATTGCAGGTCCAAACTGGTAATGACATGGACTGTGCTAGTGTTGACTGAAGGGAGCCTGTACCTTAATGAGAGACATCCCCACAGCATCTTTCTTGACGTGCTCTTTGATGGTGTCACAAACTCTGACGATAAACTGATGAGGGACGACAAATATCAGGATGTCGGCTCCTTTCACAGATTCAGCCAGGTCTGGAACGGCCACCTGACACAAACAGCCTCGTGTTACAGCACATAAATCAGTCTTACTGTGGTATTGTACTTGCCCTTATACTCACCACGTTGGAGGGCAGCTTGTGACCGGGCAGATATTTCACATTTTCATGGTCTGTGTTGATGATTTCTGAGAGTTTTCGTCCTTCTATCATCTCCTCAAAAACCCACATGTTCACAGTGGTGTCAAAGATGTCATATTTGGCGGCATTGGCACCCACTATTTTGGCGATGGCCGAGCCCCTGTTATTTAATTGGACAATAATATGAAGACCTGCAGCTTTGCTTTATTACTATGTCACTGTAAAGCAATGTTGTGGCTGCACTAACAAGTTAGTGCCATCAAATCCAACCAGTTTCTTCATTTTTAAACAGTAATGCTGGCTAAAAGCACTTCAAAGCAGTCCTAATTAGTGCTGGGGTTGAATTGAGTAAAATAAGAGCCCACTCTCTAAGTCTCAGGGGTCTTGAGCTGGTCTTTAACAGCAGAGAGACATGAGACTCTTGTCCCAGCGGCATTTAAATGTCACACTGGCTCAGGGTTATACCACAACATCAGTGATGATTCAGCCGTACGTCTGCTGAAATAATAAAAGCAAGATGTGAGAGATGTTTCCCTTTGGATTAAAAATCTATTTCTGCATTGCCGGGGACAATTATACAGAAAAATATCCAAAGAGAAATGTTTGAGGAAATATAAACTCATAGTTGTTGGTTGATATAAGCAAAGAAATGGAAGAAGTTATGGAGCTGTTAAAGGTTTAGCATATTGAATCCCTAAAAATGTTTTCATTTTAAATTAAAACTAATCTAAATCTTAACAGAACAACACTGTTTCAATCTCACTGAACAAAAGGCCATTTATGGGCCCTGTTTTCTCCGATTGGTCTGTTGGGAACACTTTTCATGGGTGGGCTTAGCGACACAGGGCTTATGCACAGTTCACTACAAAATTACCAAAAAAAAAAAAAGTATGTTACTTTTTAGATTATTATGTGGTGTTTACTTGATTAAATTAATAATAAATAACATTTCCAACCAAGCTGTCAATGATATAAAGGGCAACACAAAATAGTCAAGTCCAAGCAGCAGAGTCAATGAAGAACACAAATAAATTATTAACTATAATAATAAAAAAACATTAAAGATGATACATTAAACATTAAATGATAGAAAGGGGCATCAATTAACATCAACAACAATGATGTTCCAAAGGTTTTAAGGGTCTTAAGCTTTCTGGTTTTCTAAAGGGATTTAAAAAAAACAATGCATTTTTTATTAATTAAAATGTTGGTTGAATTATTAACTCAATTAAATTTTATTTTTAAAAATTTCATATTTTTTATTAACAGTAATACATTTCTTTTTAGAATTTTTGAAGATTCAATTTAATTTTGAAAAATTAGCAAAAAATATCCTTTACACTGAACCTCAATTAAAACTAAAATAAGTATACTACAATAACAGCTGTCAATTTTATCAATATTTCCGTTAACATGTTTGGACTAGAATAACACTAACAGATTAGAATAAGCACATGTAACTATGAAAACAGTCAGTTAGCTCAGACTCATTGACTGTAAATAGGATTTCCTTTTGCTCTGTCCTTGGCCTTGGAGCCACACTTCTGAGTGCTTATTTAAGCTTTTGTTTAGATGTCTCAGGTTAAGACACAGGTGCAGCGCAGTCAGAGTCAGCCTCACAGCCTCTGCAGCAAAGTAAAAACCGGCTCCAGTATTGCAAAACAGCAGACATGAACTTTATAAATCTTTTATCTAAAGTTACGAAAGAGAGATTACTTTATCCGAAAGTGTCCCTATTCTCCAAGAAACAAAAACTGCACATAAAGGCGGATCTAGGGCAAAGGAGACTGTCTGCACTGCCATGAATGTAAATGTAAACTTGACACAGACCACTCACCAGTTCCCTGAGCCAATGACACAGACTTTCTTGGGGGCTGCCATCCTGAGCTCGACCTTCCAGACGGAGCTGCTGCTGGTGCGAAGACAGACTCAACCTAGCACAAAACCTATTTATACTGGCCACACAGCTGAGGCTATAGGCCCACCCTCCTCTGGGGGCTGGTCTGCTCTGTCGCCTCTCAGGGCCACTCTCTCTCAAACACAACTTATGAAACCAGACACGACTGCTCTCTACTCCAGACGTGTCAAACTCAAAGCCCTGGGACCAAAGCCTGCCCTTTTCAAGAAGATTTCATGGTCCATATGTTACTAGATTTTTGTTATGATCAAGAAAAGGTTAATGATTGATTTCACAGATAAGAGTTGTCACTGGCACAAACCCAAAAGCTGAATCCAAAGTAAGTCTTTTAAAAGCATAATATGCAAGAAGTCCAATGTTCCTAAATCAACATGGCCCATACTGCATTAACTCTCCAGAGCGCTCTCCAGAGAAGTCAAATCCATTAAAGTATCACCTGCCATGTTCTTGTTATATTTACTTTTGTGAGTTATGTATATGAACGAGTAAAATAGTAAAATATAAGGAGAGGGACCTTGGATTTCTAGTAGAGTTACCCCTACATTGTACTGCAGGCCCGAAAGTGGGGTGTAAGGCTGAGTTCTATGGCGAAGGTGAATTGTCTTTCATGTAAATCCTGTAAAAACAATCATTTCATTTAAGCATGCTTCATTGAGTATTGTGTAATAATTTGATTATTGTCAGACTTGGAGCAAATGGCATATGTTAGGGCATTATACAATAAAAATATTGTAATGGTTTTACAGATATACAGTATAGTCAAGATGTGTTGGGCAATATTGTCTGAATGAGCAAACCCCAAAAAACCCAAAGCTGGTGCTGTGCAAAGTGTGTTTGTTCAGTGATGTCTGTCCTGGGGCTTTCAAGTTTGATACTTTCCAATTTGGACCAAGTTACATGACTGATGCAAAAGTATTCAAAAAAATTTTTTTTTCATGTCATTCATTCATGTTCTACCGCTTGGTCCCGTTAGGGGTCACGGGTGACTGGAGCCTATCCCAGCAGCTTTGGGCCTGAGGCGGGGTACACCCTGGACAGTGGCCAGTTAGTCGCAGGGCTAACATTTAGAGACAGACAACCATTCACCCTCACATTTATTCACTAGGGACACTTTAGAGTTGCCAAATAACCTGTACATTCATGCTCTTACAGTACATCTGCTGTTGTACACTTAAAATACCAATGACATAATAACAACAGACAAATTCGAAGCAGTACTTTTACATATCCTTTATTATAACATAACATACAGAAAAATAGGTTTGGTCCATGAAAAAGTCTGCAGATTTAAATAATACTACAGCCCCAAGTGTTGTCTTTAAACCCCTTTAAGTCCCCCATTTTTAAATCATTGACCAGCCCCAAAAACACATTAGTGTATTCTTTGAATGCAATAAACGCAGATGTTTTTTTATCTCAACCTTTAACACAGCGAGAGGCAGCTACGTAAATAAAATGTCAGGTTTTCAGTCAGTACACAGTGAAGCAGCATGTGAGCTTGTGTATATGGCTTCAGTATCTAGGCTGATCATTTAACTCTTTGCAGCTCGCTTTCATGTTCCCCTAAAGAGGACATATGCAGCTTAACATCCAGCTAGTTTTAAGAGAGGTTGTACAACATAAATACCGGTTAAACTGAGCAGAGACAAAAAGGTTAAGAAACACATCAGCCAGGAGAGGATACAGTTTCACTTCACACATCCACCTTCATGTTTTTTCTGTTCAGTATTTACAAAACTATAATATATACCTAGCGGTACTCAGACCAACTACTTCCTTTATCAGCTGTACTAAGCTAACAAGACGGATGTTACACATTTCCTAAAGCGAGAATCATAATAAAAACATACAAAATGGCAACATCTATGAATAATTTGCTTTTAAAATAGAGGATACTCAGTGGTACAAAAGGAAGCGACGTATAGTAATGGCCCAAACTCAATCACGTTATTTAACTGAATCCATTTTGGGGCAAATTAAGTGTGACAAAAAATATATATATATAAATATAAAAAAATAATAACAATAACATTCTTGTTGACCAAAAGGTATTTTCTTGTTGGGACCAGTTACATGAAAACTTAATGGGTACAATCATTTTTTTCTACTTCTGTTGTATCAAAATTAAAAGGAATGCTTCTAGTTTAAGGCTTATTCATGCAAAAGAGTTAATGATAAAGGGGGAATCATCCATAGAAAACGATGGTAATGGCAACCAAACTACAAATGTAGTCGAGTTGCAACATGAAGATTAAGATAAAAAAAAAAAAACATCCTATATGTCCAAAAAAAAAAAAAGACGTCTAGTATCTATCTCTAATTCATTTTGAACGCTCCCCATAAACACATTAGTTGTATTCGAGAGCGCAGACTGTAAATCCCTCAAAGCTGCAGACATTTTTTTAAATTTTTTTAGGTGTTCCTGATGCCAAGCGCCTGCTCCAGTTCCTGTCTCCTCTGCTGAACCTGAAAGACAAAAATTGTGGTCAAATAATGCAGCCAACCAAGCAGCTCTGAGGTGACAGTATAAGCTCAGGAGTCTGAACGATATTTTTCTCCCCACACTTGCTAAAAAGAACAACCCATCCTGTGCATATTTTGAATATTTGGCGGCACGCTGGTTAACACTCCTGCCTCACATTAAGAAGGTCCAGGGTTCGATCCCCGCACAGGGCCTATCTGTGTGGAGTAGGTTTTCTATGGGTACTCCGATTTCCCCTACCACTAAAGACATGTACAAGTACTAGGTCCTCATTGCAAATGAGGATTGGTTTGATGCACTGAAGGCATTAAAAGAAACGGTTATTATTTTATTTTAGGTTGTCTGGGATATTAGTAAAATAACTTATCTGTGTCAGGGTCTGGTCGATGCACTTTACAAAATGTAAGGTGGCCATTTTGGGAACAAATCCAGAAAGGCCATTAACCGCTTATTCACCATCAAAGATGCAGTAGTGAGGATTTGGCAAGAAATTACTTTCTTCAACCTTCAGCACTTTCAAGTTGATAAATCAATTCTGCAAGGTCTTGTTTTATAAGAAAGCCACTTCTTTAATTTGAAAATAATTTGGAGCCACGTTGCTGCCCAGATTCAGTACCTCAGCTGTGACTCACATTTTCTTGGTATGTACCCTTCATTATGAGAAATTTAAAATGCTGCATTTTCAATCAAGCATTGCAATGCATTGTCAAGACATTTACATGCAGTTTTACGATCTGTTTATAGTCAAACTGAGGCAATAGTGTAAATTTGAATGTGCATTAAAAGTCTCAGATGTTTATGTGTGCATGCTGCTACCAGGTCTGAGACCTCAGGCGAAGTGGATTACCTTGGAGTAGAAGTAGCGACAGACAGCCTCCTGAGCCCACGGCTGGTAGTAAAACTCTGCTCTCCTCTCTTCTTCGGGGTTTCCGACCACATCTGTCATGGTCTGTGGAGAGAAGAAAAAAAACCTCAATGACCAACTGGGATACACAAGAGACTATATCAGACGATGCGATGTCCGGTTGTTTTATTTTGAAAACTTGTACCAGACACAACATTCAAGGCAGAACATCAATCAAGTCAGAGATCGCAACAAAAGCCCAGGGCTTCCAATGCATCGACATTATAACGAGTTGTGTTAGATTTACAAGGAATTTGATTACTTCACTTAATGTAGTAATAAAATGTTCCTTTAAAACACTGCAGCTTTTGAAAGTGGTCCGTGACATTAAAAAGGTTGGGACCCCTGCTTTAGGGTGTCACAGAGACAAACTGACAAATGACAAAGTGTGTAGGGTTATTGGGAAGAGGGTGGTGTCTCAGGTGGTAAGCCAAAATGACCTCCAATACAAAATGATGCCAAACAAAGTAATGGCATTGGTCATTTTGAGTCTTAGATTAAATGAATCACTGTGTCAAAGTAAAATACTAAATTCCTAACATACTAATTCAACAGTATGCAACTACAATTCTCAGTCTGTGACATCTCTTCAGTCAGTTTTAAATTAGTTTGTGTCTGTGGCTTCCAAATGTATTAAGCTACAAAAATAACTGAATCAACAAGTGTCTTATGGGTCCCTCTATTGCTTCCTTTTTTAATTTGCTCACTCATGCTTAAATCAATCCAAGACAGCAGTAATCCCAGATCTCAGTTTAATGTTGCATTCTCTTGAATTAGACATGAACAAACCAGAAGAGCAGCTTGGCAGCAAAACGATCACACCACACTAATAAATCTTTTATTATGGCGGTACAGGTTTTGGATAGAATTCAGCTTTCTCAAAATATTGGTTTTCAAATTGAAACATTGTTAAATTTTGGTTATGTTAAGAAATTTGCATGCTTAGGAAATCACGTCACATCTGGATTTTGATTTTATTGTGTATAACTTTGAGGTCTATTATTCCGATCATCAGTATTTTCATCAGTATTTTCCGCTGGCCTCTTATTTTATGATTTTTTCCCTCATTCACAAAAATTACTTGCTTCTGGTTTACAGTTCCATGGTAATAAATTTGTTTATTTGTTATTTGTATAAAAGCTGACGATTTGAAGAAATAAATGAGTGGGAAAAAAAAATATTTAAAAAAGGGGAGTATAAATGGAAAAACTGCGAATGTACAGTGGTGGCCAAAATTATAAGAACACCTGACAGATCTAAAAGATATTGACCTTTGCCGCCAAAACCTGATTTGAGTTTATTATATCAGATGAAGTGAGTCCTACTGTTCTTCACTTTTGATTTTTATATTTAATATATTTTTAACTTGTGCCGCAGTTACAAAAGCACATCTCTCTGGCACTATGTCAGTATATTTCTTAAGAAAGTAACCTAATCTTATCTCAGGACTTCTTCTGTGAAGGAACATTATTGTGTGACATTGACAGCATAAGCTTTTGTGGAAAATAATCTAAATCTCCTAATGATGGCTCTATTCTTAATTTGGGGGTGGACAATATATAGAAAGTCTGAGATTCTGCAAAAGTCAAATTTATAACCAAGATGATAATTGAAGTGATTGCAGTATGATGAAATTGCACAGTTTAAGGGTAAATGTGCATTTTAAATAAAATTAAAAAAATCATCAGTAAAGCAATAGATAAATATTTTGAATATTAACATTGTCCAACATCGGCAACAACAGCCAGATTTTAATGATTTTAATTTTAAAAGCCAGATTAAAAATTTATTTTAATGGACAATTCAACAAAAAAAAACAAACAAAAAAAAAAACTCTTAAATATGCCAAGAGTACACGAATGTGTTTTCTGACAAAGGGTCAATGATTAGCTTTGAAACCCAGTGTTGAACAAACTAACCTTGAGGTCTCTGCACTGGGACTGCAGCCAGTCGTTGATAAAGCCCTGAGGATCTCGAGCAAAACTCAGCATGAACTCTCTCTGGGTCTTCAGCTGGTTAATGGTCTCAATGGTCTCGTGGATCTAGGAAATAAACATAGAACTAGCATCAGTGAAGATTCTAATGTAATGGTAGATGGATAACCCTTTAGGTTCAGACGGGGCATACTACAAAAGAAGAGAATTACCTAAAAGAGTAAAAGACATGTCCTTTAGTGCAGGGTTTTTCAAACATTTTGTGTGGGTGTGGACCACTATTTGTAATTTATTTTTCTATTTGAAAATTTTGCGGACCACCTCATAACACATAATAAAATGTCTACACACAGTCTTACCTGAATTAATCCGCACCTCTAAATAGGCTTACTAGCACTACTATAACTAGTCATCACATCAGTGTGCAACAGGCTTGTTAAAAGAAAGTTTACTGCACACAACGGCTGCCACATATTTAATTTATTTACTCATGTGCCCGAGGGCATAATCAGGTTAATTTGAACAACAGGCTTATTTCCATAGCAATGGAAAAGAACACTTGGATAGTCAACATTTCAAAACCTTTGGCATTTCTGAAAAAAATATTTCAGAAACACTAGAGCAAAAAAAAAACGGAAAACAAATGGAAATTAAAATAACAGGTTCAATTGATGACAGCCTCAATCTGAGATCTGATTCAATATTTAATTTTTTTTTTTTTTTTTTTAAATGGGAATTTCCTGGTAAAATGAAGGTAAAATATTATTTTATTTTGCCTTTCCGCGGACCACAGTTTGGGAATGACTGCTTTAGTGGGCACTTGATGTCCACACAGATTTTATTCAGAAATTGAGGGCTGGTCTACAGTTTGGAAATTGACCAAGACAGGGATTTGTTAACACCAATTAAAATGCTTTGGTCAGTGCAAGCATCAAAAAAATTATTATCTCCTAGTGCCAAGTTTTGATACCCAGTGATTGTGGAAGAAGTGTGTGAGCCTGGTAACTCGTGAAAGTGTTACATCAGCCCTGGAGGCAGTGTCAGTGCTGCTGGATGAGAGGCAGGAGCTGGACATTTTTAAATGGAGGAGGGAATTAAAAGTTTATTAAAAATATCTGTGTAAGTGTAGTCTAAGAAGAAACCTTTCACAGAGCAAATCAAGAAATCCTGCTTACCAATAGAAAAAATGTGGACATTAAAATTGGAAGGAATAATCAAAAGACTAAAAAGGGAACATAACTTATGATGAAAATGTCCAAAATTACTTTAGAAAGTCTAAAAATGGAAAAAAATAATATAAAATAAAAATTAAGATAAAGCTGGTGAAAAACAGGACAGGTCTGAAATTTTTTTTATTGTGAAACACTGACTCAAACTATGTTATGCTTCTTTATCTTTTTTTGTATACATTCTGTACAGAAAATGGTCAGTCTCAAAGAAAAATCTTAAAAATCTCTAAATGGGGTTGAGTTTCTGCCAGTGGTGTTTTTGTCCGAATGAATAATCAATATATTTGAGATCCAACTCCGATAGATTAAATGTACTATTTACACATTTATTTTTTATTTCTTAATGAGGTATTGTAATTACCTTGTTGTCCAGGCCTGCAATCTCCTGCTGACTGGCGGTGGACAACAAGAAGGAGTTCATCTGCGTCTTCAGTGTGTCGTCCACCTCAACATCAATGTCATAACAGGCAGTCTTCTTCTGATCATTAGGATCCACGCTATTTGAAAAACAATGACTGTGGTTAATTTAGTGCTCGCATCAAAACAGTAAAAGTGAATTAGCGACATGGACGTGGGAGGTCACCTGATCATGTGATTGATGATGATGGGCTCCGGGGGCATCAGGAGAGCATGCAAACGCTGTGGGATCTCAGAGAACTTCATTCGCTGAGTCTCAAATATCTAAAAAATTAATTAAATATAACATAAAATAAAGTCACTTAAATTATGCCTATGGATTCAACATGTTTTTATTTTAATGAAAAGCATTTCTTGACTGCTACCATTGACGAATACATGATTTAAAGTAGTTTAATGTGTTTTGAAGTTGGATAAACTATTTGACAGTATAAACTATTTCTAGTATATTTGTGTAAAATGTCACAATCCATTTTTTCGGTTTATCTTGGCACAAAGTGAGAAATTGTGCAGCTCTGAAAGGATCACCATACAAGGAGAGACTGGATGGACTGTACAATATCAAAAAGCAGGAATAGCTTCGCTAACTGTGAAATCTACTTAAACTCTGGCAGGTAAAGAGCGGCTAACTGGTTTCAAATTAGCTGATGATATATTGCATCACTAAAATGTATAAGTTTTAAAACATGTCATATTTTTATGCCATGAATTTTTCAACAGCAGCTCGTCCTACATGAACAAAATGATTAGCTGTAATTTTTGATCTTATAATTGCTGTTAGCTTTGGTAAAGGCTACTGTAAAGCTAAATTAATTTATTTGAATCGTTTCTGCTTTGCGTGAACTACTGAAAACTTTTATGTTGCGTTTTTATTCGGATTAAAAAGCAAAACTCACTATGCACACAAGTTAAACTACACCTGCGAGAGGCGCCCACGCCATCTGCTCACTGCGAGTAAATCAGTTTGCAGCAAGACTGAGCAGCACGACATAAAATACAATAAGTCAGCATGTGTATTTCCCTTCATAGTGAAAATAAAGCACTTTACGTTGAAGGTCTTTAAGTTTGAGCCCTTTCCATCTTCATGGACCAGGTTGAAAACCGCTTAAGCGCCACACAAAGTCGTTAAATCACATTAAACACATTTTTGCACTTTGTTAAACTAAGTAGTTACACAGGTCACATAACAACCTTTCTCTGGTGAGTGTTAGTGATCTTTAGCTACTGCCAAGGTAGTACCAATAAAAATAATTATTATGTTTATCCTTCTCTGAGTTTTAGCAGTAGCATTAGCCTTTGTTAAATTTTTGACATTAAACATAGAATTAAAGATGCTCTGAGAACAGACGCAATCATTAAGTAAAAGATTAAACTTAAAACGGATGAGTACAACATAATTCATCAACAGAAGAACTCAAAAACACATTCTGACTTTGGGAAATAGCACCAACCTGCTGCAGATACTTGTCACAGTTGATGAACTCTCGCTCGTGCGGGTCCTGGAGCTTGTGGGTCTTGACGTACTGCCACAGAGCCTGGATGATGACGGGCCTGGTCTGTGTGTGGATCCCCAGCATCCGAGCGAGACGCGGGTCCAGCTTGAACTGAGGAGGCTGATAGTCGAGCATGAGCAGGACGGTGCAGCGGACACCCACGTCTCCGGGCCTCTTCACCTGGAAACCGTCCGTCTCCTGGGTTGTGGCCGTCCTGTGCCACTGAAGAAAGAGGAAGGATGTATTTCAATCTCTATTTCTGCCCAACGTCTTTTATAGCCCTTCATTTCCAATAGAAAGATAATAATGTATTGTCTTTAACCAAGCGCTCCTTTGAGAATAACCATTAAAATATTTTTTAAATGGGACTAAACACTTTTTATTACACATTTCTCTTTTCATTACCCGTTTGCCTGGTCACAAATGTGTAGTATAATAGCCTCATTACCATTTTATTTTGCCTTCAAGGTGACTTTTTAAACATCTGTCCAAAGTCCACAGATGAAAAATAAACTTCTGACTAATTGACTGCATTCACAGTACACAATAAATAAAGTAATACAGGGAGATGGAAATTATATTAAATACTCAATCAATACAAATCTTAATTAAATTATTTGGTCTTACTTCCACGAGGTGATTGTCTGGACCGTACAGATCCTTGTCCAGCTCAATCACCAGAGACTTGAAGAAAGATGAGAACTTTCTTTTCTGTTTTGTGGCTTCGTACTTGGACACAGCTGTCTGCAAAAACAAGATGGCTTTAGTGCTTAGAGCGGTTTATCAGAAAAAAAGTCATTAAAGACATAAAAGAGCAATATCTAAAAAGAGATCTTACATCTTCGAGCAGACGTCCCTCCACACGCAGCTCCCATGATGCAACAGTGCCTTCTCCGTCCTCAGCGTCAGGTTTTGCAGGGTTGAAGGTGTTGGATATAAAGATTCTAAGCTTTCTTTTTTGCTAAAATGAGAAAATGTATTGATTATTGTGTAGTTTAAATTACCAGCTATCTAATCACGTTTGACCAATTCATGAAATTTCAATTTGTCAATAGATAAAAATTAAAATATACATCTGATAAAACCATACTGTTCCTAAAAACTAATACACTGTGGTCAGTATTTAACCTCAGAGCTCAAATTGAATTGTTATGAGACTTTCATTTCACCTTGATGGGTCTTTTGAGAGCTTCCTGAATGTCCAGTCTCTTGCGCATAATGGTCTGGTCCAGCTTCCTCTCAAAGGCCAGCAGATCCATGTAAGCCTGAGACTCTGGGACTAGTTCTCTAATCTTGGAAAATAAACACATTTACCATTAGTGCACAACTTAAAAGTGTCTTTAACTGCTGATTTTATTTTCCAAACTAATGCAAAATGTGTCTAAAAGTAGGCTAAAAATCGAATTAATCCTATGAATGAAGACAAGAAGAGACGAGTAAGAGCAGTATATTTTTTTTAAGTAAAAGGCATAGACTAAATATATAATAGTTGTTTATTTGAATAAACTTTTTCTCTCCTTGGAAAACAAAAGCAGCAAAAACACATTTCCTTCACATATACACACAAGCTATAAAGAAATTTAATAAAAAGGCATACATATACAGTATGTGTACATATAAATAATTAAAAGTGTGTAATAGATACACTGGGACATTGGACAAAATATAAATTGTACAGGTGAAAGGTTGGTTTAGTAAAGTGTTAAGTGCTATGGAGACATCTCTAAATGGTTTTGATTATATAGTTGTGGATGTAATGTTTACCCCAATAAATGCATTTGGGTCATAAAGTCAGAGCTGTTTCTTTTGCAAAAAAGTCTGAAATGCAGCATATCTTTGTTAAAACATAAATAAACTCAAACATTATGGTTTTGGGGATGTTTTTTTGCAAGTTTATAGGTTATTTGAGCTAATCTAAACCATAAAACACCACTACATCCCATTTTCTTTCAAGTCTAAATTAAATTGCAGTGTAGCAGAAACCACAATCTATCCAACAAAACTCAAGGCCATAATTAATGGATTTTGGCAGCTGTTGTTCCATTTAAAAAAATAAAATAAAAAACTCACCCTTTGAGGTAGAATTTTATCAGCCATCTTCTTCTTCTTTGTGCTGTAAAAAACAAAGCAAGATAAGTTGGAGCCCATTTAGAGACAAAAGAAGCTATTACACTCTGTGACACCCGAGTCAGATTTTCATTCAGAGACAAGCAAAAGCAATAATGCCTCAACAAAAAACAACAATAACATCTCAAATCAAGACAGACTCGGTGGAAATAGACATCTCAGCGTTTATGACTTATTGTCTTCTCAGCAATATACATTTGATTTAAATGCAGCAAACAAAATAAATTGGGTTTGCAGCACCTTGGATTGAGTGTCTTTATCCATTTCTTTAAACTTATTTTAGGAGATGATTTAAGCTTACATGACTGATCAGAGTCATTTTATATCAGTATTAAACATTCATGACAATAAACCTTCTTTAATAATGCCTATTTGCTGCAGATTTATTTTTTTGGTAATTTCACATGAAACTTTTTGTCCATAGCTGCCTTTGTCTGATTATTAACAGATAATGTAGACTTTTTATAGATTATCAGGACACTCGATAGACCTGTTTCAGTCACATGACTATGTTGATTTTGCTATGCTGAGTAACCGGTAGAGTTTAAATGTGGCCTTTTGCAATGTTTTATTTGGCCCTTAAGTTCGAGATGGATTTGAACAGCCCCTGAAAGGATTCCTTATTTGTGGTGTCTTACCACTTTGAGTTTGACACCACTGCTATAAATATAATTTTCCTGTACTTATGCTTATAGAATTATTTAATCTAATAACAAATCTTCAAAACTTAGAGAAAAGAGGAAAACCCCACTCAATCACAAACTTTTCCTTCCATATAAACTTTTATCACTACAAAATGGGGTTATTTTGTCAAGATTGCAGAGACAAATGTTTTAATGCATTGATTAGAATAAGAGCTGTATACAAGACCTTCTGCCTACACTGACAGAAATGAGAAACTGGTAGGAATAAATTAACACAAACATCAAAAGGGGTGCTTAAAAAAAAAAAAAAGACACTTTGAGACTTTGAATGGACACAAATGAGGACTTACTGCTGGTTTCGGTTCTGCTGCTGAACCTGTTGAATTTGCTGAGGGGCGGGTCTTTTCCGGGATGGGTCCATGACACCGGGCATCCCAGGGCGAGACACTGGACTCCCACCGTATCCTGGAGGCCCCATGGCCGGTCCCTGTGGGTTCATACGGCTGGAGGGAGGCATTCCTGGTCTCTGTAAATAAAATAAGAAAATTAACTCTTTAATATCTTCTTTTGCCTAAATCTAGAGATCAGTCTTTATTAGAGAGAAACCAAGTACTAATTAGTAGCATGAGACGGTACAGTTAATTAACAATCAGATCATTTGGCATTGCATTTATTACAAAAAGTTAACAAAAAATAAAAATAAAAGACCTGTGCAAACTAAGAATTTACAATAATAGCGATCAGTATGCACTTTTTATTAAACACATTAATCAATATCTATAATAGCAAGAGTTACTGTAACACCTACATCAATTTCAATTTAAGTTCTCAAGACAAAGCAAGTCAACAAATTAGTTAAAAAAGTCACATTATTAAAGCCTTTTAGCCATTAAGACCTAAATATTTGTACAATGACTGATCTACTGCTGTTGCCATGACAACAGTGGACTAAAGCATTGAAGGACTGTTCTACCAAAAATCATTGGCAGCATTGGCAAGAAAGCAGCTATACAAGAATGTAATGGCACAAATTATGTCACAAAAAGAAGATAAAGCAAGTTTATTTATCTCTAATTAAATTGTAGGAATATTTTTTTCTGCAACATAGGTTTTGTACTGCAGTGAAAAACAATATAACTAAAGCTATAAAGATAAATGCCAAACCCAATCACACGCTCAGTTTATGTCTATCATAGATAAGTTGCAAGGTTAGTATTAGAGGAAACACTGGAGTTAGCACTGCCCCTGAGGTGAATGAAATAAAAGTCAGACATTTATTTCCTAAGAATAGTCTAAATGTTTAACACATTTCAGCAAAGCATTAGCCCTTGGATTTCTTAAGTATCTAATAAAAATGTACAATACATCTGATTATCTTTTTGAGGCCAAAAGTTAATCTCTGGTATAAAAATCTACCATCAATGTAAATTCCAATAACAAAAAGCAAGTAAGAGTCACGATGGATAAAAGGAGAGGTTTCTTAACCAACTCACCAATCCATGTGCTAGAAACTCAAACAGGCGACTTCTTGTATCCGACTGCATATGTGCAAGTGTGAAAGGATGATAGATGATAATCACTGACAGCACCTTTCCTCTAAGCTGCAAGTCCCTCAAATGAAAGCTAATAGTGGAAAGGACACTAGAACCAAGACATCAAGTGAAGGGTAGGAAAGAGTGAGGCAGACAGCAAGTTGTCAGCTACGGCAGGGTGAATGTGCTGTGGCGTTTCCACACAGCTCAGAGCAAGTACAAAGGGACTGCATGCCTATCATTTAGTCTTTACACTATACATCAGAACAACCTTGGTTTACTGAGAACAACTAGAGCTCTGCGGTATTCAGTGAACGCAGCGCCATTGACTGTTTTGAAAAGCAGCTTGTGTGAGTGGTGCTCAAGGACGGAGCAGAATAATGTGGCTTCTTTTCACTCCAGATGCTGCCAGTAGCTAAGCAGCAAGATTTCTATAGCAAAAAGCAGCCCAAGTAGTTTCAGAATACTCAAAGCAGAGACATGAATATTAAAATATTATGTAAATAAATATGCATCCAGAAAGTAACCACAGCACTATACTTTACACATCTTGTTATTATAGCCTTATTCCAAAAAATATTAAATTAATTATTTTCCTCAAAATACTCCATAATAACAACAAGACAGACATTTGTTGGATATCTTTGTAATTTTCTTTCCCAAATCATGTCCATTCAACTGAATTTATGGACTCCAATCAAACATCCCAAGAATGATCAGAGGAAAAAGGGTGTACCTGAGCACAGTTTTGAATGTTAGGGCAATGGCTGTGAATACTTATGTACAAGTGTTTTTTTCCACAATCTGAATTTAATCCATTTTAGAATAAGGCTGTAATACCAAAATGTGTAAAAAAAATTACAGCGCTGTGAATACTTTACAGACGCAATGTACAACTACAACAGACAAGAGTAACATAAAAAAGCTTGTTTATTTGCAGCAATGTCAGATCACTGCAACTCAATAGTTTGATTGAAGACGACAGTACATTATTATCAAGATTATGGTTTCAATATGGGGAAACATTAAGCATTAAACTCATTGTATTGTTGTTAAAACCTAATATAACTAATTAAGGGAGGAACAAATCAGGAGAACGTTAAAACCAAAGATGTACACTTGCTGAAAACTAGTATTAAGCGGAGAAGTCGTTCATTCAAATGTGTGAGTATCAAACTATCAAAGCCAAACTTATCACGGTGAGACTTCTACATCCCACTGTGCAGTTTAGTACTAATAGTGAACAATTTCAGGAAACACTGCTAACTTTAGGCTAATATAGTGAATCCAGCATTTAAGATAAAGCTAAGCTAATTGGCTAACTAGGGGAGTTACTGTTAGCAAGCGGGAGGGTTAGCTATTTTAAACAAAGTAAGTCTGGCAGTCATTCACGTTGGATGCAATAGTTTCTCGTAAAAAAAGACCCACTTTGTTTGAGTTTTTAATCGGTTAGCCTTGTGGCCTGCTCTAGTGGCTGTGATTCATGTTAGCCGCCGCTGACAAAGTAGCAGCAGGAGGCTTTGTTCTAGCGGAGGAGCTAATGAAGAAACAGCAAAGATGGAGAGTCTCACCGGGTACCCAGGCCCGGGCATTGGGGAGCGGTACATGTGGTTCTGCGCAACGGCCGATGGACCCATCCGTCCAGAGGGAGTCCCCGGCCCCATGCCTGGTCCCGCACCCGGTACCGGGGGTCCAGGACCCATTCCGCCACCGCCCACGCTTGTTGGTGCCGACTGAAAGCCCCCTCTGGCCGCCATCTCCTCTCAGAGCGTCGCTGCCGGTTGAGGAACAGAGCTACCGCGAGAAGTACCACCGGAAATACCGCGAGAAGAGCGTGTGGGCCACAGCAGCTGCAGCTGGCTCTTGTTTCCATAGTGACCTCTAGCGCGTGTTTGTGGTGATGCCCTCGATGTTAGATTGTAAAGTATTTTAAACGTCCCCAAGGGGGAAGTAAGATTTTAATACAATTATGCTGATTTAACGTTCTCTATTAAAGAAACAGTGTATAGCAGTAAATTGTTCCTTGGACAACAACATAAGGGCAAGGCTAATTTTAGTATATTAAATCACAAAGAGAGCTAGGCTTATAATTTAACTTAACTGGAGAGTTATACATTTAGATAAACACTTTTTGTAGTTTTTATAGTAGTACTCTTTTACTGTATTCATTTTTAGAACTTTTTTACAAAAATGTTTTAACAAATGAACAAACTACTAAGAACGAATGAACAAACAAACACACCTTAGCATGATTCAAAGATATAGGGGAAAAAAAAAAACTAAGAAAATGTTCATAGCTAGTTCACCACCGAGGCTACAGCAGCACCTGCGAAGTGGAGGAAAAGGGCTCATTTACTGAATTTAACCATTTCTTCTCTAATCATTGAGCCACAGACTTAGCCTTTTGCTGTTACTATATAATAGAGAACAAACATGACTCAAAACAAATGCATGCATCTTTTTGTTTTACTCATCTGATCTACTCTGAGGATAACTAATGGCCAAAATCATGCAAACATTTTTTTAAATAAATCAATATAAATATTAACCAGCTCTTCCTTGAGTCTCAGTGTGTACTTTTTTCCTTTTGAACTGAAAGTGCAGCACACAACCTTCTGGATGTGTGCCATTATTAAGCTCCATCTGGAGAAAAATCAAAGGTGATGAGGAGATGCTAAACTTTTGAACTGCTTTAAATGAGCTTCACCACAACAGCGCCTGAGGTCCTGAAGTCAGCAACACAATCAAACATTGTGCAAACTTTGATGTCATTACCCTTTATTCAAATGATCATTAAGCTACAAACTACAACAACAAACTAGAGCATCTGCTTACATGTTTGATTCTCTTGGACTGGAGATGTAAAATCAAAACTTAAAGATCAGAATTAAGGCATTTCTTATCTTTTTATTTTTATGAAATTTTATCAATTTCATTTAGTATTTTAGCATAAACCTTCCTCAATGTTTGGAATTTGGAATTAATACTTTTAATTAAGATGATAACAGTAAACTGTAAAGGGTCAATAGCAGCAAAACTATTTTTTTTAAACAAATAAAAAGATAAAATGGTTAAAAATAAATATCAAAAGGGCACTGAAATGTCTGAATGTAGTAATTGGCTGCTACATACTTTATTTTTTATTTTTATATTGATGAGTATTCACTTCAAAGTACACATTTTTTTTCTTCACCTGGAAAATTGTTTCTGTAATTGGATAAAAAACCTTTTCCACATTAAATTTCTCAATAGACTTTTTAAAATGGTTGATAGTGAGTTTGACAACTGTGTGAGACAGGACTTGTAGTGTTTTAGTTTTATGCATGGGTTTATTTTCCTGTATGAAGCACATGCTGGTCTAAGCCTCAGTTTTCATTTATGTCTTGACTGCAGTAACTTTTTTCTCTTTTATATACATGTATACAGATTAATGTTAGAGTGTCACTCTGTTTAAACACATCTCACTTTTAACAACCATTTAACAATGCATTTCTACACGACTGCCTGCATTATATATAGGCTGTGGAGGTTCTCAGGCATCCAGGACATAATAAAAAGAAGGTTTAAGCAAAGGCATCTGGACATAGGTTTTAAGGTGAAGATGTTTCATTCCTTATCCTATAGGAACATTAATTCTGAGTTCAACTGGTAAGAGAGCTGAGCTTAGAGGGAGGGGTTTAACTTGAAACTACTAACTGTGATTGGACCAGTAGTATGTCAAAGTCAAAGTCTACTTTATTTCATTTGGCCACAATGACAGAGAATTGAAATTGTGTAACTCTCGGACCCACAGTGAAAACAAACAATAATAAGTGAAAAAACTATATATAATGTAAAAAAACAAAAAAAACAAATATGGACATGCAAGTATAATATTATAAAAAAAGTACAAAAGATAAATACAACATAAGGCTCATAACAGATTAAACATCTTATTCAGTCGGGTTAAAGTGACTCATTTATTTTTGTATTCAAGTCTATCTTTAAGTGTAACTTATCTAGCACCAGAGGGACAGCTGCTGGAACACAATTCCTCGATGTGCTACATACTCGGCCAGTAAAGCTGATTCTGATTCTTGCTCTTCTTTGTCTGAAATCTCAAAGGAGCCTTTACGATGACAGCTATTTGGGCGGTATTGTTTACTGGGCTTGTAAAATATCATTGGACTTTATTTAAACAAATGAATGGACAAACCAAGCTGACCTGCGCTTTTAAAAGCTCACACTACACTTTCTTTCACCTCAGAGAAACTCATCTGTGCTCTAATTATTAATCCTCTTAACGAGATGAATGTAAAGTGGGGCCCAGAGGAAGCGAGCTCCAGTCTTATCTTTGACAAACGACTCAGGATCCTAATTGCACCGCGATCTGACAGGATACATTTAGTGCAGGAATGTGACTCATGTGACAAGCTGCAGTGTCAATTTCCATTTTTTTTCTACATATAGGAAGGGTTTTTTGTTTGTGGCAATGACAAAACAGTGCACTCTACAAGATGAATTACTCTGATATCCTCGAAACGACCATGTAAGAAGAGAAAATGACATTTAATTTCAACCAGATCCCAAGTCCGACTGCATATTTCTCAATGGCAGAGGCATGAATAATTTGACAACTGTGAGTAATAAGTCTTGCTGCTCACATTATTAATACATAAAAACAAACATGGGAAGTCTATGTACGTGACAGAGTTATAGAACTATGTGCAGACATTTCTTTTTTTACTGAAGCTCTATTAAAATGGGTCACGGGTTTCATACTAGTGCAGTGGCAGCTTGTTCATTAAGCAAACAAAGACTCGAAGCAATCAACTTTAATTAAAATTCAAATGAGTCTAACCAGGCCTAGTGCCTTTGAAAGTTTCTCTGAGGTAGATTTTTCTCATTTACAGCAAACACTTGCAACAAATAACAATGACATCATATTTTGGAAGATTACATTGAATTCTCTGAACAGCAGCTCGGGCAAAGGAGAAGGTTTAATAGTTCCCAAAGTGAAAATAGCAGGGTAATAAGATTTGAAGGTGTTGTGTGTGTGCTAGGGACATCTGCTGGTGACAGTGCAGACTCTTTCTGAAACTTGAAAGCACCTATGGTAGCTCTACAGGGACATTCTGTTGTCTTGGAATGAACCCAGTGGAAATACAAGATCAGATAATGAGTTTGCTTTAAAAATTTAGACATAAAATATATTTATTTTATAGATTGTTTTATTCATTTGTTCATTCATTTATCTTCTTTAACTAAACCCATTAACAGGGGCGGAGCCAGAGGGGTGGCTTGGGGTGGCCCACGCCACCCCTGAAATTCGATTGGCCACCCCAGGTGCCACCCGAAAATCCTACTCTACGATTGGCCATTAACGTGATCAAAGGCGAAACCTTTGTTGACGCACTTGCTGCCTTTTAAATCAGTGCGGGAGCTTGGACAGTCACAGTCAGACACCAGAACTCAGAAATGTAAGTAGCAAGTGTTTGATGTAAGCTAACCAACGATACATGGCTTATTGTTTTTTAGCATGTGCATTTACAGCAGTACTACTTGTGCTAGCATGCAAAGATATCTATTTACCTATCACATCTGCTATGATAGCTAATCGCACACAGCCCAGTATCACGTCTGTTGAATCACGTCATGTAGTTTATCTACTGTACCTGCCTATTCTGCCTACTCAATCGACATTTGCTAGGTAATTAACTGTTAACTGTAGGCTACTTTTGTAAAACGCATTTAATGATTTATCATTAGCAGATTAGCAGACGTAATTGTGTGCAAAAAAACGTGAGTACTGCAGGCTGTGAACGGAGCTTCTCAGCCCTGAAGCTAATAGACACACTTGCGGACCACCATGGTTGATGCTAGGCTTAGCCACTTAGGTGTGTTAAGTATTGAATCCAGGAGCGCAAAAGCTTTAAATATGGATGACTTTATCAAGGTTTTTGCCAGCTCACACAAAAATCGGCGCATTCAATTGTTTTAACACCAATATATAGCTTGGCAGACAAATTGTAATTCATCATTCTATGAATAAATAGTATTTAGCTGAGAACTTGGATTTTGGATGTTAACAGCTATAGAAATAGATGGCCAAAGCTATTATGTTTGAGTTGTTATTGTGAAAAACAAAACGTCTTGAAGGTGTATTTTTACGTTTGAGATGTTTGTTTATTTATATTTAATTTTATTCAAATAAAAAGAAATTTGATGTAAGAGTACGGTCTTTGTCCTTCAATTTATGAGTATGGTGTTTGATGCATGATTTTATGATGCCACCCTTGAATTAATCAGTGCTCCACTAAGGCCACCCCTGTTAAAAAAGTCTAGAATCGCCACTGCCCATTAAGGGTCGCAGGTGACTGGAGTCTATCCCGGCAGCTTTTGGCCCAAAGTGGGGTTCACCCTGGACAGTATCCAGTTAGCCACAGGGCTGAGCCTTCAGCGATTGATTTGATCATGTTAAAAAAAAGAAACTTGATTGTGCTTCTTCTCAAGCTATATATAAAAAAAGTAATGAATGTTCTATAAACATTATATTATATTGCATTTGCATGTTACTTCTCTAAAAGTACAGTATAAGATGCATTACCGGAAATTTGTCTTTCATCACGGTCTCAAACCCAACCCTCACATCCTAACAACAGCAAACTTTACTGCTTTAATTTAAAAAAAAAGGGTAAAACGGGACCAACAAACATCACAAAACACTAATGAATTAGATTAAACCAAAGATAAGAGCTTACATAACGTAAATGTTTAGCTTTAAGTTGGCTTCAGATGAATGTTATCACTTTTTGTGACTGTAAGGTCTTTTCACATACAATTTATTTTAAATGATGCTAAACCCAAAGATAAATAAAAAAAATTAAGTTTTAAATGTTTTAACATGGGCAAATGCGATTATTTTGACATTCCTTTATTTTGTTCAGTAAAACATAAAGGTGTTTACGTTTGAGGAGATGGTGCTCTCCAAACAGAGCAGACTATCATCTTATATAACTAACAGCCCCACACAACCCCACTAAATAAACCTCAATCACTGTCTTATTCTTCCAGACAAGGCCAACAGCAGAAATAACAACTCTAATCCAGACTAATTTTCTCATCGTTGAATTTACCACTTCCTTGTTTGGCCTCGTAGTCTTATCAGGACGCACTGCTCTCCTGGATCCTTCAGGCTCTGACCCTGGTGCGGGGCTCTGAGATGTAGGCTGCCACTCAACAGCAACATTGTTTATTTCTGTGTTAATTTGGTTTCTTGGCCTCTACAACACAAGAAGATAATAAAAACATCAGGGAGTACAAGGTGTTTATGGTAAATGAAAAAAAAAAAAAAAAAGTACCTGGTTTTAGGGTTATCAGTTGCTGAGAACAAATCTAACTTAAAGCACCCAGATGCTATAGTGAAATAAGTGTGTGTAGTGTAGTTTAGTTTTTAAACATAAGTGCTGAACCAAAATCCTCACTTCACAACTCTCTTTTCTACGGTTTGAGAACAGCTATGGTAGCCCTTTAGAGACATGCTGTGGTCTACAAACAAACACAGTGCAGAAAATGGAACAGAAAGAACATCATTGTAGTCCCAATGTCCTAAGTGTGAGTGTGTTTCTTTTGATGTAATCCCAGATCCTCAAAAAAACATGGCCACACTGTTTTAATGTCAGTAATGTCATAATCCCCAAAGAAATGGGATTTACCTGCAACAATGTTTCACGTGATGTGTTCTGACCAAAGGGCTTGAGGGCTAGTGCTTTTATTTTAGATTTAAAGGATTTTTTTAGCTGAGAAAAAGTAGACATACACTTCAGAAGCTGGTGTCATGTCAGCCATTTACAAGTTGTCTCATTCTTCATTGTTCTCTCTGGTGAAAATCCGTCTTTTTGCAGCGTCAGGATTTTTTGTCCACTAGTGGATTTGGAAGCAGAGAAGAGGAGGCAGGAATTTCAAGATCCTAATAGGCATACATCCATGGTTTCTCCTCCAGCAGTGTCCAGTTTGTCCACTCTGGAAAGTTATAGGAACAAGATTTTTCTAAAAATATATATTTGTTTTTTACACTGAAAGCTCTCAGATTTGACAAAGTCTCTTGGACAGGAGATGAAACGTGTTAAACTTTAAATTAAAAACTAAGCTCAGATGACTTTGCTTTAACCTTTTCTTCACTGAAAGCCTAGTTTTGTTCCATTTTGTAAAACTTCAAACAACAAAATCTTACACAATGCACCTTATATTGTGTTTGCACAGCCTATTTATTGTGTTCTGACCTCTGACAAGACTAAATGTAATGGGATACCCAAAGTTTAATCTCTGTTTGATTGAGACACCCTTGTTACTGACTCAACCTGCTCGAAGAGTGCTGTGTTTTTGAAAATACAACCATTTAACACCAATTCTATCTGTAAATAAATCACTTGAAATAATTCACTTACTGATAATGAATCCAGAAAGGACTGAGGATTCAATCCAAAAATACACATCACATTTGATGAATGAGATTGGTTGGTTTATACTACAGATTTCTCATGAAAAGCAATCCTAGCGTTGTAGGTAACAGCGGATGATGCACAACCAAGTGAGCGATAAACATAATTTCCGTCCGCTCATGTTTAAGGTGCTCCAATATCTACACAGCCATGCATCACCGAGCCACGCTTCTAATAAAAGCCTAACATTTAGCGGCAGCAGATGTACAGTAGAGTATGAGGGGGCCGTCCAGACGCAGCGGCGCTGGTAATCTCGATCTAACTCCTATTGGCCATGCAGGATATTTCCCATCCATCTCTTTTGTCATGCGGCAGCTGAAAGTGTAATTACATTTCAGGAGCAAGCAGCCAAAATATAAATGTTGAGGCTCGGGGGTGTTTTGCTGCGGCTCAAATGAATGGTTCAAGTAGATAAGCAGTGACTGGTTAATACAAGCCCTGCTTCTTGAACTCTTTTGCTTCTGCTGGTTTAATTCTGTGGAAATGTTGCACATATGAGCTTTAATGTTGATTAGAGATTATTAAGTGCAGAATAATAATTATTTTTCCTGAGGGAGACCCATGTGCTGGAGTAATGAGAAACCTTTCAATGTTTTATATGTTCAACCAAATTAATAAACCTGTACAATGCTTAATAATAATAATAACAAAACCCTGGTAAGAAATAAGAGGGTCATTTTAAGAACACTTATTTAAAATGTTGGTTTTACATCAGAATATAAACTTATGACTGTTGTTTCTTTGAATGTGGCACACAGTGGATTTTGAACCACACCTTCCAAGACATTAATAAATTGATGAAAATATGATCCAGCGTGAATATATTTTTGTAGATTTGACAGTTATGACAGAAACAAACAAAAAAAAAACATTTGCACATTTATTTCTTGCAGATGTTTAGGAGAGAAAGCACATAAAACATAAAAATGAAAAAGCTTAATTGTAGCTCTGTGAAGCTGTCCTAGACCTTGGATTTACATATTTTCTTCTGAGCACAGGCTTTTGTTCACATAAACAGTCTTCAGACTGCAAACTAGATTTATATTTCTTAAAACACCTTCCAAATTCAAGCTTTTTAAAGAGAAAGAAGTACTAGTCTTTTCCATTCATTTTTACGAGGGAACAAACTAAAACTGTTAAATAAAGAGTTTTCAGTTGACAAACTGACTGTGGTTTTCCTTAAAGTTTTTGAGAAAAGAGCACAATCCAGAAGTAAAAAAAAAAATAAAAAATGAGGGATACATTAGCATACACATTTATTATTTTGCATGATAGCTATAACATAAGCTAACTAATGTGTCAGTTACTATGGTTACCAGCTAATTGTCTCAATTAAAAAAAAAAAAAAAAAACAACAAAAAAAACTGCTTAATATGAAGCCAGGCTCTGACATGAAACACATGTCATGTCTTGGATTTTCGGAGCTAATACTAATTCTGCCATTGAAAATGTAAATATTGCGGTCGGAGTATCTGCACCTGAGATGCGATAACACAACGTACTGTATGTTGTTCACAAACACAAAAGGGTATTTTTCTTGCTGATGTTTTCTTTGACCTATTACGACTAATGACTGGTTTAGTTTTCATCCCTTTATCTTTTGTCAATTTTTTTTTTTATAATTTTATTCTGCTGACTCATCATTGCCGATACTCAAAGTAAACTCACGCGCATGCATGTTTTTCTGTGGAATGTGGAGTAGCAGGCCAGTTCAGTCTCAGTGATCATTTTTTCTGTATCAACAAGATCAACAAGGTTTTCTCCAAATGCACAACGTGTTAATTAACTGCCCATCAGCCATGAGCATTAAAAAATATGTTACGAGACAAACAAAACCTTAGGCAAAGTTTAAAGTAAAAGCATTAAACAGAAATTTCCTTGAGGACATTATTACTTTTTTATAGACACTGGAAATTACTTTTTCGAGAGAGAAGAAATAAAAAAACCAAAACCTTTTTTTTTCAAAACGATATTTACATTTTATTTATGCTTTGATAACTAAATAGACCAGCCTTTAACCTGGAGATGGAGACAGGGATAACAGGCATTATCAAATATGTTTTATACGAAAGGAATAAGCAACAGAAGAAAACAGTCTTCTCAACACGATATTAATTATATGATAATATATCAATAAGAATAGTACAGTTTCTTTTACATCACCTTTACATAATGGCGTATTGTGCTTTGATAAGACTTTTGCAACTAGAACACAGATACAGAAAAAGTAAAGCCCCACGAAAGATTAAATAACCATCAACTCCCACTTTGTCCGAGCGTCGAGATAAAACAAAGGCTATGTTCACACTCAGTTCATGAGAATATGTGGAAACAGACTTCATATTTTGACTTATTCAAACACAAGTGGTCACCAAACAGAGTCATACGCAAAACTAAAAACACCTCTAATTAAATGCATTGTCTTTTTTAACCATTTTCTTCTCCATTATCATTTTAGTCAAGAATACTTTACTTCCTGTTGAATAATAGGCCTTTTCAAGTACACCTTAACAGTCTCCAAACTATTTTTTTTACAAATCAAATGACATTCACGTCTATGAAGACTGACACTTCCTTATAATTACAGGGAGCGATATAAACAGAAGTGTGTTAGTGGAACCGGTTCATCTGTAGTGTATTTACATTTAGTTTCTGATGTGAAAAGCTTTTGAACGGAGTGTATGTGTGTCTTTTAAGGTGTCCAGAATGTACAAAATAAGCATTTCATTGTCAATTTCCTTACTGTGATTTGCCCACTTTTATAATTTGTTATCACAGTGTCCACTTGTTTCATTACGTTATATCGATACATGGCTGTTAACAGAATCTTTACAAATACTGAGGTCCAAAGAACATTTTTGAGGGAGATTAAGGGAATGACAAAACCATCTCTGCCTAAACATCTATGTGCATTTCAATATGTTTAGAGGGAAATTGGAAATTCCAGCCACTGTAAGTTTGAAGAAAATGTCTTGGGGAAAAAAAGCCCTTTGCTCAAATAGTATAAAAGCATACATAGACAATATATTTAAATAGGTCTACTAATATGTTGTTGTGAACTGGTTTAGACTTTATTTCTGCCAATCATATGAAATATTGTAGCTTCTGTCCAGAATGTGACACAAATGGGCCTGAGATTACTTTTATTAATACACACAAGAACAAAAACTGATTAATGCAGTTTGCTGGCCATGTATCCAGACGAATACTGTGACGTATTTGCCTTGTAATATTGTTTTTGCGAGTCACTCACTGAGAGTTGTATTTCTTCTGTTTAGCTTGGGGTAGAGACAAATGCTCACGTGTTACAAGCTGAATTAATAGTCCAAAAATTTTCATTTGGTCTTCCATAAAAGTTAACTTGTTTGTTACAATAATTCTAAGAAAGACTGCAGGAAGTTTAGCAGTCGAAACATGTCGAAGTAAACCATTAGAAAACAAGTTAAGCTGAATTAATGTTGCTTCATCAGATACAAAAAAAAAGTCACAGCCAGCAGAAAGGAACTTGTTACCCCAGGCCTCCTTCAAATGCACTCTCAGATCCGATCGCTCAGGACACATTCAAGGAAGTAGCACATTTATTTCTGGCATTAAAGCTAGCCACATTTGAGCTAATCAACCTGAGTGGATTTTAGTGCCAGGTCTGACAAGGGCCTAAGATGTTCTACAGCCAGTTCTGTAATCTGACCAAGTAATACAAACAAACCACTTTTTCCTGCAGTGTGAACATAGCCTTGATGAAAGTCAGTCTGACTCTTTGGGCAAATGTGAAAAAAACAATATGTGAAAAAGGCAAATTAGATGATGCATTTGCACAATCACACACTCTGCCCCGGCTTAGGCACAGACGTTGGCACGTTCACTCAATCATAAATATATTATGGGATGTAACTGTTTCTTTTTCAGGTATATCATTGAGGCAAACTTGGTAATATAATACTTATCTTTGAATACAAAAAAATAAATAAAAAATAACGCTAACTGGGAAATGAAATGAAAAACCATGCACTGGACAAATACAAGCATGCATTAAGATGAGACCTGAAATTTTTCACCGTTGTACATTGTAAATGGTCGATGAAGCACTTCTACCACAACCACTAGCTGTCATCCCCCGAAAAAATAGTCCGCCTCGAACCCGAATATACTCACTGGGGACAAAGATACATTCTCATAAAGACTACACAGAGTCCAGCTGTCGACTGATTGAGTGCTGTACAGATGTTGCTACGGTGGACTTTTTGTCCCACAGCAGTCCGGTTTACTCTGAAACATTGATGTGTCACATAAAGGCATGATGGATCTCGTGTATGGTGATTTAACTGTACAATTTAGTTAGATTTTTGAGGTTCATGTTGGCAAAGTGTGCCCACAAGCATCCTTTTCGGCAGTGCTCCAGAGTATACAGTGCTCTAAATGTTTTCGAACCTTATAATTTAGCTTTTTATTCTCATTCGGGTTGTTCCTTCCACTCGGTCTCAGGTTAATTTCTTTGTTGATTTGTCTGTCTTCTTTCCGTTCTGTGAAAAAAGTGCCTCATTTGTCAGTTTCGAGGCTCCTCACACTCTCCTGGTTAGATAAGTCTTGTATGATTGGCTTTGGTTGCATAACTTGCACTTGAGCTTTGGGGCTTCACTGGTGGGGCTCAACAAGTGAAGTCTTCGAAGTTGCCCTGGGCCGGGTGGTGAGGTAGCATGTTGCCGGGATATGATGATGGCGTGCGCATGTTCTCACACGGAGCCTAGGAAAGAGAGCGGACAAGAAATCTCAGTCATCAAGGAACACAATACAACATTTTTCCTTTTTATTAGCAAAAAGCATTATATATAACAAGACAACTACTGCTTCTACCTGCTACTATTAATTCCTTTAAATCATGTCCTGCTTTTTTCTTAAGTGAAATTTGTTGCAACTACTACCACAAACTAGGGCTACCACTGATAAAGTAATGTGGCGGATAAGTCAAACTATATCCTTAATAAATGTAAAGTTTATGGCCCATTAACATGTCTTCCCTCTGCTTTTACAATTCTGAACAGATACAGTTTAAGAAACATTTATACAATCTTGTATTGATGGATAAATAAACCAGACCCAGAGTGTTTCCAGCCTATGTTTTATTGTGAATCCTCACAAATGAGTGACAGCATGTCTCCAACAACCACTACATTTATTTCATATTAAGTTAAACACTTTCGAAATGCAATATAATTCATTATCCCAAGTTTGAGTCCAAGCCATAAGAAAGGCAAGTCCGAGTTGAGTCATTGAGGCTTACCCTCGAGTCCAGTTTCAAGTCACAAAAATGAGCCTAAAGACTCGACTTCGAGTCCAGGACTCCATTTCTGGCACATCACATGAATAAACTGACTACTACTGCTGTTTATTTTTGTAATGTTTTTTTCTTCCAAAAAGTACACAGTAAAGGAAAACGTATTTGCAGAAACTTACTTAACTAGTAACCACCCACTTCTGATACAGACAATAAAAATAAGGCATATAAAACCTAAAATAAACTGCATATTGCAGCTGCTTTTTGACCTAAATTGTAATTGTATAATACACTCTAAATCCTACGTTTCGGGTATGTATATTGTACAGGCTGGTTTTGTGCAGTGTTAAAAGGGCTACATTATAGAATATCATTTTACTCAAATGTTTTAAACATGTCCTGAGGATACAATGAAAAAAAAAAAACAAAAAAAACATTTGGAATAAGTTTGGCCAGCAAAGCAGACAAACTATTTCAAGTTGTGTTATAAAGACATTTACAAATTAATCAAAAACTTTTCAACTGCCTGTTATATCACTTTGTACCACTAGATGGAGTCAGGAGCACCTTAGCCTTTCTCTGGTTCTAATAGTTCATTCAATAAAGCGTACATTTGTGATTTTACTCTGATTTTATGCAACAAACTGAGTAAAGAGATATATGTAAATGGTAGGTGCAGCCTGTTCCCAGGACAGATGGGCATTTATTTTTTTTCATTTGACCAGTCGCCTGAACAGCACGTCTCCTGCTGTTCACGGCAGCAGAGTGAACACTTCCACCAACACTCGTCAAAGAGAGCAAATGTCCCTGTATGACGTCCATAAGCACTTTAAAAATAAAGTTATATATTTTATGCATCGACTAATGGTCCATTTATCTAATTATGCATTTTTTTTTCTTGCTTTCTATTTTTGAAAAGCAAAGCCGGCTGCATCTCTTACCGTATATTAATAGTATTTCCCATTTATATTTTTTGCCATTACTATTAATGCGGCTTGGTACTTAGCTATTACTGTTAGTGTGCATCTCTGTTTATTTATCTGCCTGTTAAAAGACTCATCACTGTTGCCAAGTGGGAATGTCGGTCTTGAGCCGCTCTTTTCACAAAGTGTCATGACGAGATGACTTTTGATGTGAAATGGCGCAATTTAAATAAATTAAATGGTTTCTTTCACGGTGGTAAAAAATGACATACTTTTAGAAATACTTTAAAAGCTTTTCATTTATTTAAGGGAATTTTCACTTACTTTATTAATATTTTTAGGATGCTTTTAGTCATCACTGTAGCAAAAATCATCAACTATTAACTAAAATATTCATCAACTATTGGATATATATCATTATTTCTTTACTTCTCCCATCTCAGCATGAACAGTATTACAGCAGACAAACAGCTGAAAGTCTAAAGAAATAGTCACAGCTCCTTACACACCTTTTCATTTTCTTTTTTCTTCTTTTATTTGGTCACCTCCCTGTAATTCATTTCCTCATCTGTTTGACTGGGTTTTACAGCTCTGAGGCTTTAAAAAAAAAATTAGGTTCTTAGTCTTGTTAACATTACATCATACCAAGATTTTAGACTTTCTTGGCTTCTTGGATGAATAGAGTTTGGGAAATTTATTAAAATGGGCCGCCCAAAAGAAGAGCCAAAAGCCCAAAACATTAAAATCGAAATTAAATAATTCACACAAGAATAAAAAGTCAGGTTAATTAAAGTGGATGTAGGAATAAAGATGTTCACCCTGGGAGGAAGTGCAGAATGAAAGTGGGATTTTTACAGCTGAAATCAAATACATGAGAGCATGAAAGGATCTAGATCTCAAAGAAGCATTTCCGACATCAGAAAAATTATTAAAATGATAACGACAGATGAAAAAGCGGGCTCCTGAGTCAGATCTGACGAGGAGCACATCTTTCCGTTCCCTCTGCCAGAGATCTGACGCACAGTCAGAGTGAACTGGCTTCATTTACACTTGGAAATAAGTAAGCTGTCACACTGTCCGCCGCTCTAATTTCAGCCTGTCCCCGCTGCTGCTGTCCCCGGCTTTGATTAAACTCAAGCCACTTTCCCCTTTTCCACTTCGTTCTCAATTTTCTCTTTTTTACGATGTCCTGCGAGCCCTTGAAGCTGCTTCCAACTCGTTTTTCTGCTTTCTCAATATCTCTGTCTCTGTTCCTCTACCTCCTCACCTTCAATTCGTCAACCCGCTTTCCACAAATCTTTCTATTTCTAATCTTTTTAAATCTTACTATTTTACATTTTCTGTATTCTCCAGGGCGTTACAAAAGTTATGTTCACAACCCAAAGTGATGTACAGTGGGTATTACGTGACATTATTTGGTGATTTATGAGCTTTTAGGAGGCAGGTTTGGCAAGTGAACTGATTTATAAAACATGGGGCTTTTACCATAAGTGTTTTTGAGTGATTAGTGTTTAGTTTGGGGTGCAAAAAAGGAGTTTTTTAGGTTAAATGGTGAAAAAATTAATAAAATAAAATCAGCATTCATACTTAAACCTAAGCTAATCACACCATACATAACATTTAACTTTCTAAAATTGCTTCAGTAAAACCTAACTTTAAACCTTACTAACTATCATAAACATAATCAGTGCTGACATAACTGGTTTTCTAATAATATTTCTTTAACATTATGAGAAAAGTCTGTCAGGTCAGAGGTCAGAGTATCTGGGAGATTGTTCCATTGATTAACGGCTTTGAATGAGAAGGCTGTCTGTGCAAAGGCAGAGCTTCTTTTGGGTAACCTGCAGTCATTTCAACTCGTGGACCTGGTTGTCCTAGAAGTCTGTTCTGAGCAGAGCTGCAGTGGAGGAGGTGCACTGTTATTAAGAATCTTAAAGATTTATTCTACATTTAGAGTACACAATTTGATTCTCAAAATTTTGCATTTTTAACCAACTAAAAACTTGACAAGGAGGATGTCTTAATGGTTTTTATCTAATACTTTTACAGCTTGGTTATAAAGTGATTTTAATGGTTTTAATGTTGCCTCACTTGTTTGAGACCAGCAGGAAATGCAAGAGTTAAAATGAGAGACAATCATTGCATCCTGATATAGTTTTGCTGCATCATAAGTGAGCATTTGTCGAATTTGTCTAAAAATGTAAATTTTGTATTTCAAAGTATTAGACTTTTTTTTACATGCTTTTTAAATCCAAATGTTGTCTCTAAAATGACTCCTAAGAATTTATATTCATCTCTTATTTTGATCTTTTTATCCTTCACAAAAATACATGGAAAAGTTATTGATTTTCTATTTTTTGTGAAATACATTGCCACTGTTTAATTTATATTCAGTGTAAGGGAAGCAGAGGTAATGTTATTTATGACCTTGGTTAATGTTTTAGCCACACTTAGCGTAATTTCCATGCACATAAATACCAATCATTGCATCACATCTACCTCGCCACACACTGAAGGGAGGTCGTTAATATAGAGTGTAAACAGCAGTGGCCCAAGAACAGAACCCTGAGGAACACCTATGTCACAAGCGTTTGATGAAGACTGCTTACTGTTGACTCGCACGCACTGTATACGATCGCTCAGATATGATTTAATCCACTGCAGCGCACTGTCATTCTTTTTAGGGGAATCATTAAAATGATTGTAGACTTATATATTATAGTGTTAAGTTTGTATAGTTTATCTTTTACTGTATTAAAGTCAGCATAAATCTTTATCTACATCTGAGTAATATTAAAATAAGAAATACAAGCCAACTAAAAGAGCAGTATAGTTGTAAAACAAAAAAAATCAGTCTTCTACTAAAACCAAAAAAGATGATTTGCTTGTCAACATTTAATATAAAAACTGCCTGTTTTACATTTTTCTTTTTGAGGCTATTCAAAACTTTACATTATATTTTACGGAAACACAATTATCTAGGTTAACTTTAGGAGATAGTGTGTGACTTCATCCCTTCTTCTCTGCACTTTCTACTTTTAGCAGCAGCTGAGACCAAAGCAGACAAAAGAGAAGAAGTGTCCGTCTCTGTCAACACTCAAGACGACACAGGGAAAGTCCTTAAGAGCAGTGCACTCACGTGACGTTTCACATCATCCAGGCTCAGCACAGCTCCCCGGTCGTTGTTGCTACGCCCCTTATGTTTCTTCTTCACACATCGGCACAGCTTGTACTTGATCACCTGCGAAGACAAGAGGACACATCACAGCACCGGTAACTCTTCTGTTTTTTATAAAAAGCCCAAACATAGTCCTACTCCCAGCGAGGATCCATTCAAATGAGATTGACTACATGAATTTATAAACTTGTCTCTCCATTGATCCTCTCGCAGACACAGTATCACCCGCTGTCTCACCAACACAAATCAAATCACATTTAATCAAGGACACGACATAGACACAGACTCTCCAGTGTTTGTCGAAAGGTGAGAAAACAAAGGCGGGTTACAGAGTCACTCTAATGAGACTGGACACAAACATCCTTCTTAATCAAAAACATAATTAATGGGAAATGTTAATGGATTCAGCATTGTTGTCCAAATGAGTCCAAAGAAAAAGAACTGCCAGGGAGACTGTTAAAATACATTAAACCCTTTTGGTGAAATATTCATAATGAGGAGGAAATCACAAAGTTTTGTATTTTGTAAATATTTGGATGACAAATTTATTCTTATATATGCCAGTGCAATCCAGCCACAAAGGGTACTTTTTGTGCCAGTCTCAAGCTTGGATAAATGAAGAGGTTAGCGCCAGGAAGGGTATCTGGCTTAAGAACCTATGCCAGACTAAACTGTGGCGACCCCTGAAAGCAGCAGCCAAAAGGAAAGACTTCTAGTTTAAAAGAATTAAAGAAGAAATACCACAAAGCCTAAACACTCGACCTTGAAAATACTGAGCTATTTGTTTGTCCATTTAAATGTGTGGCTCATAGTGCAAACCAAAAGCCATAAGAACCAAAAGACCAGATTAGAGTTGGCCAAAACACATCTTAAAAAGACAGCCCAGTTCTGGAACAGCATTCTTCGGACAAATGAAGCTAAGATCAACCTGTACCAGGATCTGTAAAAACACGATGGAGGCAGTGTAATGACACAGGCAAATCAAAGCTGAAAGTCTGCTCTTCAATTTTATCTTGATTATTTCATTTCAAATCCATTGTGGTAGCAGACAGGGCCGACATTATCAAAATTGTGTCACTGTCCAAATATTTTTGGACCTAACTGTATTTAGAAAATGACACTTCTCATCATCTTCTCACAGAGTCACAGTCTTCCACAGCACAGTCACCTAGAAATGACTCTTAAAGCACAGCCTTTGGTGGTTTCCATGTTTACTGCTGCTTTGACAGGCTGCTGCTTGTGACATGATGTTGTTATATTTTTTTAGCTCACAGGTGTCAGTCTGAGATCTGAACAATTCACACTGGAAATCAAAACATCAGATCTGGCAAAGATGACACATGTGGTTTGATAAGTGCAGTCTGTTTTCAGAATCTGCAGGAATTTAACAATAAGGCAAGGACTGATTATGTCTCTACTCAACTTCAACCTGAGTGTCTAACTCTCGACAGTTATTTCCTATTGGGGCTAAAAACATCACTGCTATGACACTGATCTGTCTTTTATTTGTCACCTCTTTTGTGATCACAGTATGTCATTGGATCAAATGGGAAATATGTTGTTCTCCAGTGTCATAAATGTTGCCTTTATAAAATTATTGTTCAAATTCACAGTAAAAATTAGATTAGCTGACTGAGGTGTAATTCCAAAACGAAGATGAGGTCTTGAAAAGTTCACACCAAGGTCAGCACAAAGAACTCAGAAATAATTATGCTTTATTTGTTAGGTTCAGTAACTTTTGGTTGCACACAACAGTTTTTAAAAGTGGACTATCAGACTTTCCCTGACGCTGTGTTCACTGTCTGGTAAACGGGGGGCGTGCCTCCTGTAGACAGCTTTTACAGATGAACTGGAGAAATACTATAATCAGACTGCGTAGGTCCTAAAGAGACACGTTATTATTAATATAAAATGAATACAAACAGCTAAAGGTACACTGTTTAAGACATGTTTTAAATCACTATAACCATCATTAGGAGACATCTGTTGTGGTGTAGCAAGAAAGACTGAGCTATACAAAATGGAAAACAATATAATCTATACGTTTTATGTGCTTCTAAATCCGACGGAAACCCTTTTTCCCAGTTTACTTCCGCTGTTCACCTCTTCTTTGTTTGTTTAATTGACCCTAACTTCCTGCTTGTGGTCCAAAAGTCCAAACTATTATCAAACGCCTGCACTGTTTATATCAGGAAAAAGGAAAAAGAGTGCTCTTAAACTACTATGACTACAAGATTTGGTTTACTTTTGTTTCCGCTGTGAACATAAGCCAGGCTGACTGACACTAATAATGCCATTCAATATACCTCATAAAGATAGTCAAAGAGTTCGAGAATAGTGAGGATGCTCGCTCCAATGAAGAGTCCCATCTGACCGCCAATGTCACCTGGAGAGACAAAGAGAACATAGTTAAGCATGCTACACTAAATGGCTTAGAAAATGTGACAGAAAACATACACGTCTGCCAAAAACGCTGCTGACAATTTAAGCTGTATTAAAGACACGGCTTATGCCTCATGGGGCTTGATATTGTAATAAAAATGTAAGTCACATATTGTTGTCATTGTGGATAAATAGCCTGTGTCATTTTACAGATTGCAGTTTATCTACTGCTTAAAAAACAAAACAAACATTACAGCGTTCTTACCCAGGAGGCCTGCCAGTTCATAGGCCTTCTTCTGCTCGATGGTCTCGTAGTTTAGAGCTTCAAAGTAGATGTCCAAAACCAGGATGTTGTCACTGTAAAGTAAACACAAGCAAAAGGTTGTTACACAGGAGTCCTTAAACCACAGATGACTGGAGTTATTCATTGGTAATTTAATGTGTTAAACAGGTTTTAAATCATGAAAAAGCTCTTGTAACATGAATAGCGCAGTAGTGACATGTCCTGTCACAAAAGAAACCACACTTTATGGCAGTAATCCCAGTTTCTCTGGGTCATGTTACCATATGTAAGGTAAGGTAAGGAATACGTTTATAGTCCCACTTGGAAGACTGAATAAAAGAGTGTTTATGTACAATTCATAACTGGACTATTACAGCTTAAATAGTCGAGCTGAGGTCGGCCTTCTGTGTGTATGCTCCACAAAGCCAGCAGAATAAAAAAAAACAAATATGTTAAAAATGACATGCCATTTGGCTGGTTTACTTGTTTGTCGGCTGTTTTGGTGTCTCTTCAAAGAAAAAGCACAGATTTTTAATGCGTTATGGTCACCTTTGATGATGCTGTTTATGAATTAGAAATTTCTCCAGTCTTCAAAGTCCTTCATGACTTTGTTGTGTTCATGTGCTTTCATCTTGTAAAGTCAGAGTATTAACATTTCTTTCTACTGATTCTGTAAACAAGTCAGACTTAGTCCTTTACCTTTTTAACAAAGACTCAATGCTATATCAAGACCACATAAATGTAGCACCAGCCTGAGCAAAGTACTGGAAGGTAAACTCAAGACCAGAATCAGGTTATGGCCCAATCGAGCTATGAATGTAGCTTAGCAAAGTTTTTGTTTTAGCTCACATGTGGCGGTGTTATGGAGACGTTTTTCATATCTGTCATCTATTTTATGATCACAGTGTCCCTATTTGAGCTCAAGTGGGAAAATATGCTGCTCTTGAGTGTCACAAATGTTCCATGAGTCAAATTATTTGTTGTCATTTACATTAAAATAAATCAGGGATAACTTGTTTGACACTGAGGTTGGGGGTCACATTTTGGCAAGATATAGGTCACCGTTGCCCTAAGACTATATGAATCATTCATATAATTGGGTAATAGCCTGTTCATAAAGCATTTATAGAGGGTAGACTGAGTGTAATTACGTGTGTGCAGAGCAGATGAGTTAACTTGAGTAAACGACCTTCTGTAACAAACTCATTTCCCTGAGGTGTATGAAGTCACAGAGGAGTAAGAAAGAAATAATGACAGATGATTTCAATAATGTTTAAAACTTATGACTTTCCAAAGCAGAAAGTATAAGACGAGGGATTCATTAGAACGCCTCGAGTGAGGCAGAAAATTATGCTCATTCTTGAATATCCTCTCCGCGGCCCGAGCCGTCACGCCCCAGTGGAGTCGAGATCAAACCCACCGCTCAACTTTGTACTTTCTTTTGTTCTCGGTGCACTCTTTTATTACCTCAGACTTGACTATAGGCTTGAGACGAGTCCTGATCTTTCAGTTGTGAAAGAAACTCACGCCTCAGGCTAATTATCACTGAACATCTGGACTTTTCATACTAAAGCAGCTCTAGTGCAGGATGTCTTTATTAAAAGCACATAAAACACAGGGAGAAACAATTATCCTTATCTGCAGCCTCATTAGTTGATATTTTCTTCTCCGAGACACGATGTTCCTGTGTGTTTTCTCCAGATGTACGAAGCACCAGAATGCAGTTTCCTATTGTCAGGTGTCCTTGTTGTGCAGTGCACAAACCAGCGCTGCATCTGAAGGCCGTCACATAGTCAGTGAAGCCTTACGTCGGTTTGTCTTATTCTCACACTGTCTGTCTGTGTTTACAATAACTGTCCACTGTCACAGGCTTCAGTTTCACACCGTCACTCTCTGTCCAGATACCACAGCATTCACAGCTCATTTTCATTCCAAATCAACACTGGAAAATTTCTGACTACATATAGAGCAATTATGTCAATCAAGACTTCCACTGGGAATTAGGTTGCGTTCACACTTGGACCGTGTTTGGTGCGGATAAAAAAGACTGTTGCGGTTGCTCTGTTAGTGCAGTTTACTTGGAAAAATGAGAATGCTGTTATACAAACCTCAGTGTGCAGCAAACATACACAACCTGGAACACTTCCAGTGGAACTCTGGTACGGTTTGATTAAAGTGTGAACCTAAAGTGGACTATAGACAAGCTCAAATGGAAGGAGCGTCAAAAACTGGCAACAAAAGCAAAAACAATACTGTCCAACTAAATAAAATAAGAAGAGGTCAAATATAAAGCATTGAGAAGGTCAAATGCAATGGTAACATGCCTTATTAGCATTTGGGCTAACAACACCATCTAGTGAATTTCTTAAAAAAGGCATGTTTTTTTGTTTTGTCCAGCTGCACACTTTTTGTAACAGACTGATTGAACTAAATAGATTGTTTTCGGTTTGGGTGTGAACTAAATGAAGTGGACTACTTACTTTTCCTTACTCATAACTGCCCAGAGAGGATAAACTTAGCTCTGCTGGAGGAGTAGCACCTTCATGTCATGGTTTTATTTTTGAACACACAAAAAAGCTAACAAGCAAGAAGTATGTAATGTATTCAAATTCCAATTCAAAATGACATGAAGTTATGAAATGAAGTTATTTTCAATTTCAATGTATCAGAGTGCTTGACGGGCCCAGAGGACACTGACAGCTGTCAATCAATCAATACCAAAGAACAGGACTGTGCCTCAACACCAGCAAGAAGTTAAATACTTCCACTTGTCCAAGCGGTGTATTATTAATTAAAGTAATATTTGGAAATGACGTGTTGCAGTGCTACTCCTGTGTTAACCGTAGGACAGTGATCCAGTGTCCATGCCTTTTTTCAATTGTGTATAAAGTGAAAACATAACAATAAATAACAAAAAAAAAAGGAATACAGCTATTGATTACAACGTCACTGTATAAAACATCCCCCACAATCCTAAGTTTAAGTGACTTCTCGCTTCCCTGCCCCTTCAATACCCCTTATGTAAATACTTATGTAAAAAAAAATCTGTAAATACTAACCCTAACCCATATAACCTATATGGTAAATATGCAAAAATGCAAACTGCAAAGCTACTACAGACACATCCAAAACCTTCACAGTGGGCATTTACAAGAAGCAAATTATGTGTGACTGGCCAAATGCTTACATTATGCCATAAGATTTTCTCAAAGTGTGCTTTAGTAAAGTCCTGTACACTCTATGTAACTGTATATAAACACAACAAAGACAAAATAACACACACACCTTCTTTTGTGCTGGTTTGCTAAACTGCTTTTGAATTTGTAAGAAAGTTAACAAAAGCAGATCATTTGTTACAAAAAAACAAAGCGTGCATATAACATTTATGCAATGTTGTTACCAAGGCAACATGTATATTTATGTCACTTTCCCTTTTCAGTTTAGCAGCTTCTTATGTTTTCACATCTTTTTCCGTTTTGGCTTATTGCTCATTTATAAATCCATCATCACCCTTTGCTGCTTAGAAATAACAGCACTTTGTTTGAAACGTCACAATGGCAGGGTTTTGGGGTTTCTGGATGAGGGACTTTATTGTCCCCCGTCCAGAAACCCCAAAACTCTGCCATTGTGACGTGTGGCTGAATAGTTTAAGGGGGAAATTGGGACAGAGTACAGGCTTGTTACCCTCGGCATGAACAGACTTTTGAAGGGCACCAGTTTCAAGTATTGGGACAGGGCATTCATTATTATTACTTTTTATTTGCTACTACTTGATACAACCTCTAAGGATTGTAACGACTAGCCCCATTGTTGCTTTGTGTTGCATTTGCAAATATCTAATCAAATAAAAGCTACATAAATCCATACTCAGACTCATCTTGATGACAACTTCTCTTCTCATGTACATGACAATAAAATATATATTTTTAAAGAAGCAGCGGTTGATAAAGCTGACTATTACCTACTGTCTTCATTTTCTCAAACTGCTACATGTCTTTTTAGTGGATTTGTCAAAAAGCACTTACCGTTTACTTGATAAATGCAGCTAAACTCTGACTAGACTCTTTAATCTTCTCAGCTGACACAAAACACATCGCTCATTTGCACTTCACTTTCTCTCCTGTTGCCATTTATCACCGCCTTAAGTTAAAAAAGAGCAAACTCAATAACACTGTTAATATGTCTAGCACGACTGAGGGTAAACAGAAATACTCTGTGATGCTGTTTTGTGAGTCCGGGGCGGAGGAAAAGAAAGAGTAAGAGAGAAAACTCAGCCTCTCGGTCACAAAAACACAAGTGGAGCCAAGAAAGAGGTACTATATCAATGTCCCACATCCCAAACCTGACAATTAGAGCAATCAGTGTGAATGAAATAAGCTTAGTGTTAATGGCAATAAGAAATTTAATGACTTTTTTTTTTAAGTTGAATCAGCTATGACTGTTTAGCTAATTGCGCTCCTCATTAAAACAAGTAGAAGCATTTTTGGAAGGAATTTGCATTTTTTCCAAGTGTCACTTAAAGCTTGTTGTTTCATCAGACTTTCAAATAAAAAAATGAGCTCAAAGAAACTGCAGTGGTGACCCATTTCTTAGAGCCCACACTTAATTAATAATTACCTGTTCAACCTATGTCAGTCAGTGCGTTTACATGAAACTAGGAAAAATTATAAATATTACTTTACTAACATAATCAGACTTTTTAAAATGCATATTACGTTTTATTTTAATATACTCTGTGCACACTGTCCAGATGCCTTTGCTTCAACCTGTTCTTCAAGATGACCGGGATGACTGAGAAGCTTCACAGACATACTCTGTGCACATTATTTCTGTGACCCCCCCAAAAAAACTCAATCTTATACATTTCTGATTTGGTGCCAGTTGAATATTGGGTCATAATCGGTCAAAACCCCTTGTTATTCAACCATATATAGAAAAAAAAAAGTCTATAATTTTCAATCCGTGAGTCTAATAATAATCAAGTATTGTTGAAACCTTTCCTATTTTCTTTAAGAGGTCAATCTTTTCACTCCCTCAGTCCAAACCAAGCACTGTTCGCCTTTGGAACTCCCTCCACATCAAAGACTTGGACTCACTACAAACCTTCAAAAAATAAGGCCTGTTTTCCTTTCCTGTGTATTTTGTGTCCCTTTTGTAAAGCCTCTTTGAGTAGTTTTGATAAGTTCTACATTAGACTGAGGCTGTGTTGTTTGTGTCAAACCACAGTGAACAGAGGAAAATGTTTCTATATTTCTGTGTTGAATGTTTATAAAGAGCAGAAACGTGATAAAATAAAGTAGTGTGGGAGCTGTTTTATAGGTTTATCAGAGCAGATGAATGGACTATATTTGGGAAAATAGTGAGTACATCTGAATAATTCATTGGATATCAGCAGATATTAACTTTAATTTGCATAAACTCAAATTTTACTAAAACCAGTGTGTCATACAATTACGTAAAGTATAATAACTGTCCAGTTTCCAGCAGACCTTAGTCCACATTTGATGAAGCTGGGGAAGTCATCAGGATAATTTTAAAATTAAATTCTGTTACTACACAGCCTTAATTAGCCTCTTGTCCCTTCGGGCATGTTTTCTGCTTGCACTAATGATTTAAAAATCTTTTTTTTTTTGTTTCAGCAGTGGCACAAATTACACAAGCTCCCACTATTACACTTGAGGCAGGTTTGTTTTGTGTAAACAAAATGTCTTCTCACATAAAGAGTATCACAAGCTGTGACAAACGAACGTGGACTTACGCTATGTACTGCTCTGTTTTGTTGTATTTCTTGGCGAGGTACTTTGCTGACGCTTTGCTGGGGATCTTGACAAAAGACGTCTCTTTACCGTAGCGCGTCATGTTGCACGGCGTCTCGCAAACACAGTAGTCATTGTCTCGCTCGACCAGGAAGTCTGCGAAAGAAAGATTTGAGACAAAGATTGAAAGAAATGGACAGATGTATTGTCACTGCTGCATTACAAACAAAACAACAAAAACAGTGGGAAAAGCATCAAAGTAAACCTCGAGTAATTGGAGAGAGCCTAGGGACCCATATGAGAGATATCCAAAGACATATATTAATCTCCGAACAGAGTGACAGTCAGAGGCCGGCACGTGATGCTGTGTCATGAAAGAGCCAGAGATTGTACGTCAATAAAAAAAAGGCAACAGAGATGAAAGCTTTGAAAGGTATAGTTTGTGAAAAGACAGGGAAGTGTGAACAGGGCTTTATTGTTTGAGAAAAGCAGCCATCAAACCGAGGGAAGACTATTATCTGTTATCAGCGAGTGGGAAAGGGTTCACAGAGTGGATATAAGGTGGTCCATCTGTGATGTTCTTTTAGGTTCTTTAAGACAAACAAAATAAAGTCTACAAGCAGTACACTTACATTTACTTGAATGTATTTGGAGTGAAATATGATTGAAATGCTGGTCAAAGATGATAGTGTGTACTTTCTGGTAGTGTAATAAAACCTGCCTTCACAAAGATAAAGTCAGCTATTGATCACTGTAGTGTATCTGTGAGGCCAGTGGGGGCGCTGTAACCTCTGGAGATTACATATTAGTGGAAGTGTGTGCTGAAACAGAAATCCATTTAAACTTGGTTTTCTGTTGCAGCACTGATTAGTTTTCCCTGAGGACGCCATTTTTACAGTTTACATAAAAATAAAGAGGGTGTTGTTCTAAAAATATAAATACTTCCCCAGCCATTTTGAAATGTTTGCAGTTTGTAAAGCGAGAACTCGAGAACTGTCCTATCAAACGTGTTGTCATGTAAGCGGCCTCTTAGTAGGTCTTTACCACTAGATGGAGTCATGAGTTACTGAAGTAGGACTAATAGTAAGAGGAATTTAATAATAATAATGATAATAATAATAATAATAATAATAATAATAATAATAATAATAATAATAATAATATTAGTAATAATATTGTTTGCATTAAATTTATATTGCGCTTTTTTCCCTTCCCAAGAGACTCAAAGCGCTCACATTATTCATTCCCTCCACAGTCACACACTGGTGGTGGTAAGCTACAACTGCAGCCACAGCTGCCCTGGGGCAGATTGACAGAGACATGACAGAGACCACCAACAAACATAACTTTGAATCACTTACACACAAATACCAGAGTTGTGGCGCTGGAGGCAAGGTGGGTTAAGTGTTCTGCCCACAACAACAGTATAAACTGGAGAGAGAATTGAACCAACAGCCAACCTTCTGGTTAGAGAACGACCACTCTACTACTGAGTCACAGTGCTCCATGTGTGGTAATGTATTAGTACTTTGTAAAGAAAAAGTGGTCAGATTATTATTATTATTTTTTTTATATATAAAAGATAAGCAGGAGAGTCTGCTTTTGGATGTGAGTGGAATCTGAGACAGAGACAACAGAATATCAGGTAGTGGAGCTTTAAATGTATCAATGTCTAATTTTAATTTGTGTGTACTCATTATTGAATATGCACATATCTCGGTAAAATTAAATGTTTGTCACTGTAAAACCCACTTTAACACACACACATTAACACATGTTTGAGTAGGATGCTGGGATATTTTCTTACCAAGGGCTGGATCTGCGCACTCCTTGTACTGCTCAGGGGTACAGTACGGGGCGTCCCCTAAAAACAGAAAGCATAATGAACAATAATAAAGCAGACTCTTTTAAAGAACCACTAAACAGGATCGGAGCTTGTAATTATTTTAGTCCCATGCTGTTATTATCGTGTTTTTCAGTGTTAGATATTTGTTACAAATTTGATCTCATTTCGTAATTGATTTCATTAACTTTGGCACTTCCTTCCGTCTTTGTGACTAAAGATCTAACAGATGAGTCATCCCCTCTTTTTCCCCCCTCTGTCTCTAATCGGGACATCAGGGGGTAAAGACTTGTCCTAAAAGTGGGAGGAATCACTCCCAGGCTGTAATTACTCACTGCTTTTTGGTTCGTTTCAGAAAATCGCCTCAATGACAGGAAGATAGAAGAGATAAATGGCAGTGGAGCAAATTCTCAGGGCACAGGGCAACGACTGGGGACATTTCTGTAGAGTGGCATTAATCAAGTGCACAATCGTTAAAATATACAGGCTAATCCTGAAAATCACACAGACAGAAAGCTAAAGGTCTGTTGAATTTTAGTTTTGATATTAGACAACTAAAATTGGCAAAGAATACGTTTTCTTTTTTCTTGCTTCTTATGACTTTGGATGTTTTTGGATGTTCTTTAACCTGGTCAGCCATCCTAATACTTTAATTCAGAATAAGTCTGATCTCTGTGGTTTAGAGTTGGGTTCCATGGGACAGAACCAGAATAGACTGAACACAACTGGATAGTTATATATTCAACCAATCAGAGAAATTATACAATGCATAAACCCCACCCATTTGTAGATAAATGGGTCTGATTGGTCTGACAGGATTTACACAGACCAAAGGTTGCTGTAAGAAGAAGGAATTCCGAACCCATTTCACAAAGCCTGCCAACTTTGTAGCTCATGCTGATAACTCTGTACAAAACAATGACACATGAACCTGTGTCCATCACCTGGTCATGTTCTGTGACTCATTGCAAAAGAAAAACATCATTGCTTTAATGATGACCAATTATTTTCCAATCATGCAGCACAACCTCGTTACAATGTACTGTCATTATTTCAGAAACGCTAATGAGGACAAAGATAGTTCTGAGGTTGTTTTCATTATTCTACACTGACATTTTAAAATGACAACAAATTAGTGTAAGGACATGAACTTAACTGAAGTTTGACTAGAGTTTAAGGTTAGAGCAGGAGGAAAGCTTTGTTTTAAATGAAAATATTGTATTTTTTCCTTTTCTTTTGTTTATTTTTCCTTAGATCAAATAAACTACAGGTCTGTCCATCTTGTGAGTGGATCTTCTTCCTGTGGTTTTTCCTGAGGCTTATCTCCATGGCTGGTATTTATTTTTTTCACCCTTATCCTGACAAAGAGTCTAAGGACAGGGAGGGTAGTGCAGCCTATTTGTCTATTTTACACCTTTCAAAACAAAGCTCATATTATCACATCAGAAGTTAACGTATCATCATTATACCGTTGTTATTGCAGGCATATCATAAAACTCTACTAATAAAACTCAAGTCTGTCTCTTCATTTTATATTTCTCTCAAGAGACCAAGGCCAATTACTTTAGAAAGTTAAACTATTAGTCTTTGCTCAGCACCACCTCTGAACATGCCTCAGAAAACACCAATATTGATCCAAAAAGAGTTCATAAAGTAGATGGATTGTAATCACAAACTGTCATTGATCTCTTGTGTGTAGTAAAACCAACAGATTTGTGCAAAGCCAAACCTAATGTACCACTACAAAAATTTAATCCTTCCTTTTTTTTTTTGCTTCCTTTGTTTTCCTGTTTCTGATGGCAATAGATAAATGGCTAATATCAGTATGTGATTGCTAACTACACAAACTTCCTGTCTATCTGTAAAATCAAGGTTGAATTGAACTCTGCTTAAAGACATAGACATTTAGATACTGGACAGGTGAGTGTGGGTAAAACCGAGGTTACTCTAAATGTTTCCTCTGTGCTGAATTTCCTTTCAATTTGCCATCGGAGATGCCCGGGCCGTGATTGAATGTGGACGGCAGACTGCAAATGCCAGCTGTAATCACTGCACAAACACTAAAGAGACTAGTTGAGTTTTCCGAGTCAGTGAACTGTGGAGAAATCTGATTTTGTAAAGAAAGAAAGAAAAACAATTTGACCCTTCCTTTGGAGATAATTGCTTTTTACGCGTTGTGTTGTAGTAATCGGGATAAGCTTTAAAACGGGTCTGGTGGGATCAAACTCACTTTTACACAGTCTCGGACAGAGAAATTATAATATAATATATAAAAATGTGTAACACTGCATTAAAGAGATTGACCAGATCTTTATCAAGACTGTGTATAATAAGGAATCCTACCAGGCATGTGGACCATCCTGCAGTTGCAGTTCTCCACTAGGTAGCGTGTCTCACAGTCGATGCGGCAGGCCGTGAGACTGTACGAGCTGAAGAAGTCTGAGTCCATCGCCGAGCCCTTGCAGTCACCCCAGGGTGGAGGCAGGTATGTGAGCTACATCACAGAGAGAGAGAGGCAACAGAGCAGAACAGTTTGGGTAATACAGATTATAGACAGCCTCTGAGCATCTATTTTGTTGCTCATGCACTCCTTTGACCTCAGACCCCGCTGTATTCAAATTAAATTGGTCTTCATCACGTAACGTCTAATGCTATGTTCAAGTGTACTGAGAAAAGCTTGTGTAAATCCGCTCCATTTAAGACTCCTTGCACAGAGAGAAAACTTTTACCTGTTTTCTTTAGTCACTAACCCTCTTGTCTTGTTTCAGGTCTGTTTACTTCATGCCACTGTTTGTCTTGGGTGAGCACCTGACCCTGATGCGTTTAACCTGTGTCTGAGTTATTCAACCTGTCGAATGATTTGGATACCTTTGCCAAATTATTGAAATAAACAATATGGCTAAGTTTAAATAGCTTTTTAAGTCCTAGGCGTAACAGAAGGTGGGTTAGCAATCTGTAGGTAGGGCTCATCCACGTTTCCGTCACATCATCTCCTCGCGTCTTAGTCCAGCCCACAGAGGAGACACAAGTTGTTCATAAACTAAAACATGCTTATGCGCATTGTAGGGACGGAGTGTTGTCTTCTGCTGTGAGTTTAAAGTCTCCTCTGTCTTCTCTCCTCATTCCTCAAGGCAGCGTCAAGAGCTTTGGGATGAGGATGCACATAGCCAAGACCTGTCACTACCAGATGCCTCCTAAAGCCAAACACTGCACCTTTAAGAGACACCTTGGCACAAACAACAGGTACTTACTTACTGTACTTACAGTATGACACTATGAAATTCATGCGGCTGGTATAAATCATTGCGAGTCACTTTTACATGAGATGCCACTTTTATTTATAGCTATTAAATGAATCTTTTTGAAACTCCTCATTAAGGTTTTGAATGTACAGTCAAAAACTAATCCATCCATCTGCCTTGTTCTGACAAAAACACATCAGTACAGTACAGTACGCTGCTGTGGGCGCTCTCCTACGCCTCGCTATTCCTAGAAACCCATTGTGTGCTCTCATTGTGGAGCCTACACTTCACACGGGACCTGAATAGACACAGCTGTGAGAGAGGTTTCTGAGCTTTCTGCTCTCGAAGGACCTTCTATAACGTTAGAGACATTCACTCTGCACCAGGTTTGACAAGTATTCAGTTCATATTGACATATATCAATGACAAAATACTCACAAAATACTGACAAAAGGTTCATCACTCAAATAGAAAGCTACTATTAACTGAATATGACACAAAGCAAACTGCAATTTTGGGCATCATCCTGTAAAGACAAACTAAAAAAAAAGTAGATGTGAACTCTGGAGTGTGTTTATAAAAGCAGTAGCATGTTGAGAAGTAAGACGTGTACCTAAAGAAAGTTGAAAAGACTTTAAATGTAAGTCATTGGGCATAACTCGTAAAAGCTAAAGTGTTTTGTGTTAATACTAATATAAAATCTTCTGAGGTGTTGTCCTTTTCATGATGTGAATGGCAGATACCTACACTAGATTAGATGACGAGTTTAAGAGAGGACACGATTAAGTTATGTTGTTGTTTTCACCTACTCAGAAAACAAACAAATCTGACCACATTAGAAAACTGTAAACCAGCCTTAGTACAGTAACATACAATTACAGGCCTTTCTCCTGCACCAAACACTCATACGCCTGCACTTACGCCCACGCTTTTCCAGCCCACATTTACACATGTGGGCTGCATACACTGAAACACTCCACCCACACAGCTGAATAACCTTTGTAACCTGTTCGACCCATCCAATTATTTCAGATTCTAAATATTAATGCATATAGTTGTCAACTCAAACGTCCACGGCCAACTCCGGTCTTTCTGTGAGAAGTCTGCATGTCCTCCACGTGTTACTGTGGGTTCTCTCTGGGTACTCCAGCTTCTTCCCACTGCCCAAACACATGCACATGGCCACGGTCCAGGGTGTACCCCGCCTAATAGGCTCCAGTCAGCTCTAATGAATGAATGATCACAACAATGTCTACTTAAACATGCACATAAAGCACTGATTAGCAGGTGACCTTTCTTTAATATCGGGTTAACAACCACACCATTGAATGTAATACTAATCCAACGGCCTATGAAGCTACTGATGCAAATGGACAATAAAATACCGGTGAACTCCATAACACATTCATAAAGCCTCGTGAAGCAAAGGAGAACACATTAAGCATCTCACAGTCATATTAGAGATGTCGGTCCATACTATTCCAGTCAATTTCAATGGGAGTCCATAAAAATATATTGTCCCTGTTCATTTAAGTTACAGCCACCCTGAAAAAAGTGGACACATTTTGATGCATTAAATGAGCTCATAAAATAAAAAAAGAAGCCCCCGTGTGTTACGTCTCTCCAGTTTGAACAGTGTATTTAAAGGTCACTGTTTTAGACCCTATCATTGTACGATCTGTACCAGAGCAGCATGGCGGTGTGTGGTGGGCACTGGCTCAGGGTTACTAATGACCCTCAACGCTTTACATGAAAAGACAGCACTGTGGAAGTCATGTGACCAGCTACATAGCTTAAAAATCATACCGTTTTAAGATTTGGTCATTTAATTATTAATTATTTATTGTATAATTTTTTTTTTTTTGTTCTGCCATTTTCTGTTAGTGCTTTTTAATTCATTTTAATAATTTAATTTGTTTTTGTTATTTTTAAGTTGTATAGTTTTATTCCTAGCCATTACCAAGCATTTATCAGTTCCAAAAGCATATTGTCATTAAATGTCCATGGACTTTTGCCTGGAATTTTAAAACCATTTAGTTTTTAAAACAACCTAAATTAAATCTCCCATGACCCACCAGTGTTTGGTGAACCGTAGACTAAGACTAAGTTATGAATTACTAATATACTACTTTTATGTGAAGCAAAAAAGACATATTGTAATAACCCTTGGCTTTTTATGAACAGCTGAAGGTCCAAGCGCTTCCAACAAAAGTTTAAGAGAGTAAATGTAAAGCTAGTTCTGAACAAAACAAGAACAGAATGTGTAAATGTGTCTGTCCACACTGACTCTTTTTAAGCTCCATTCTTAATGAAGAGTCTGACAAAATGACTCACCCTTCATTCAAACACATTAAAACAAATGTAGTGACCTTGTTTAACACATTAAAAAGCCAAACAGCAAAGGTGAACCAAAAGCAGACACTTTAATAGAGCACCGTGGCTGGATTAATTTAGAAACACTATGTTTGTGGGGACATGTCTCTACTGTCATTATACAAGCTGCATAATATCAGTCCCACATGAGACAAAGTTAAATACTGCAGTGACAGCATGGCTTGAATCTCCACTTATCATAATACAAAATTCAATCATGTTTTTTGGTTTGGGTTTACAGCGTCTGATTAAATATATCAAGATAAAGCTGAACACAAAAATAGCTGAAACATGCAATAACATAAAACATTCTTTGCAGTTTTAGCTGTTTCTTATATCTGTTGAATAGATGGTGTTTGATCAACTGTACAGCCCTCACACACTACTGCATGTAAATCCCTCCATTTTGTGATAATTTAATCAGAAACGTTTAGTGATTTGCCTGCTCTTCTTCTCTTCAAGGACGTTCTCACAAAGTCAAACGCAACATAAAACCCATCTGAGCCAGATTGAATGGGATAATCGATAATAGATGGATGCATATTTATTCCCCTCATCACTTGGAGTTGATCTATTAGACGACCCGGCTAATGGCGCTCTTCTGCTCCGGGGCTTGCGTTTTAATTTCTGTGCATTTTCAGGCAGCATCCTACACCACTTTCTCACAAAACTACTTCCTGCTTGTTAGTAAAAACACAGACAAATGTGATCAAGAGCAAAAGAGGTTCCAGGACATTTTAGAGAGCCGCTGTTAGCTGTATAATGACCACAATGGAGAAAACAAATCCTGGGACAACTGTGACCTCAATTGGCCCTTCATTAAGTAAAGTGAGAGTGAGCGGTGGTAGAGGAAGAAGAAAGGTTACGGAGCAAAGGTCAAACTCAGCTATGGCTCTTTTTAAGTGTCTGTTCAGGCTGCAATTATTTTTTGTTGTCTGTAGGTTTTAGATCTGGAGGCTAATTAACAACTGGGAACAGATAACACAAAGGGACAAGCTTTTGCTTTTGTGCTTTGAGTTCAGGTTTTCATAAAGACACTTTGAAGTTACAGCTACAATATGCAGGAGATAAAAATAGATTCTGAAACAATGGAATTGGAAAAAGACAATCCTTAAGATGTGAATGTATCTGTAAACTTATCACACGTCTGTATTTTGTTAACAAGAGAGGGATGTTTCTGAGTATATATATATTTTTCAGCCAATCATAGCTCACAGATGAGAGAAAAATACAACAAAACTGCACGAGGAGGAAGTGAAGAGCGCTGACAGAAAGGATGAATCAAGGGTCACGTTATCCCCCACACATCCTTTAAAAGTCATTTATTACATTGATTGTTCTATAGGATTTCATATTTTGTCTTTTCTTTAGGTATAGTTACTTGCCTTTATCATCATATAAACAACCTCATTTATAAAGCTGGATTCTGGTGAAGCCCTTCTTTCTTTAAGCTTAGAATTTCCTTATTTACCTGACCCAACAGCTGATTTTATGAGGTCACAAATTACTCCAGCCCAAATCGCATCGGACTCATTCGTTGACGTTTGAACATTCCCCGTTTATAAGAGGGCAAAGGACCAATCAGATTATTAAACAATAAAAACCATAGTTTTGGAAAACCTCAGAATGAACCTCGTATTAGGTTAGGTTTAAAGTAGAGCAAATGTATGTGATAAGACTAAAGTTTATTTGAATGGTTTATTACTTGATTTGGTCACACTTTATTTAACGCTACACTTGATACAATATATCTACCTCTTTAAGTACAATGTAACACACTGTGTAACTAACTGTAATTACATGTAACTACATAGTATATAATAGAATTATGTGTACTTACATATTGTAGGTATTTAGTTACATGTTATAACGGTTTGTTACACAGTGTATTACATTGTACTTAATGAGGTAGATGTGTGTGGTGTAAAATAAAGTGTTACCCTGTCATTTATAAAAAATGGCATTTAGCAACATATATGTACATCAGAATGATTATGATTCAGTAACATGGCCGAAAAGGGAGTTTGAGCAGCTGATTACAGAATAAAAGCTGCTGAAGAAACATTTGGCCTCTTATATCTTATATTAGAAGAAATTATATCACATCCTTTGGTTAAGATCACAGTGAGGGACAGTTTGGCTCAGTGAGACGACACTTTTACTCTGAAGGAGAGCTGAAGCAGGGAGTTTAATAAGTGTGAGAAAACTGCATTAGATTAATTAAGAGTGAGGCGGCCACAGGAAACAATAACAAAGAAGGAGGAGAGATTATTTTATGAGAAATGTCCTGAATGTGGGAAAGGAAAACAAAGAGAAACCTTCTTCAGCAGATGCAACATTGGCAGCATGTAAATCCAGCCCGCTGACACCGAGTGGACGTGGAGGGACTGAAACGCTCTCAAATCCATCTGTTTCCCTGCTCCATTCATTATGCATGGGTCTGTGGCGTATTAGGGAGCAGAGTATATAATTTGACTGCAGAAGGAGCGGAATTATTCACAGGAGTCACCTACGTCGTCTTTTTTTATAGAGAGAAGAAAACTCAAAGCAGTTCTGAATCTTTCATTATGTAAAGTGGGCGACTGTCAGGACTGCAAATGGACACGAGTCTGAGGGACAACAATGAAAGTGGTGGATGAAGTAATAATTCAATTTCAGTGCACTCACAGTGTTCGATTTATTGTCAACAACCCATCACATCAAGTTATAGGTAGGTATATCTTTAAAAACACAAAGTTCTAAAAGTACAAATACAACACTTTTTAACAGTGACCCGGATGTACTTTAATGTTCAGAGCTGTCCGAATTCTTACTTTAGTAAAGAAAGAAGATAGACGAGGAGCTTCAGTGCTTCCTGACCTATCTCCTTTGGGATCTTACCGAAAGCAAAGTAACTTAATGTGATCCCACAATCACCTCCATCTTTTTTAAATATGTCCGACAGAGGCTGATGTGATGAGTTTGTAGTGAGTTTCAAGTTGCCCTGTTTATGAAACCCTATTAATAAAAGAAATATTGCTCTTCAGGCTGAGGTTAAATTGGATTGTCAAAAAACAACAAAAAAATAAAAACACTGATGCTACTTTTCGATGACCTCTTCACAATACACACAACTTACAAAGGAAAGGACTTTTTTTATTTAAGTATTTGTACTCAGCCATAACATCACTTAAAGTCTACTCTCCGTGTGAAGCTGTGTGAAGGAGACAGACCTATCCAATGACACGGACTTTAGATTGGAGTCAGCATGTTTTAGTTCAGCCATTCATTCATTTATTTAAAGGCTTCAATGATCCTTAACATACTATTCAACTTTTCTATTGAATTATTCTGTTAAAATGTGTCTCAAAACTGTGATGCACAAAAATGTGGTGAAATAAAGCAAGACATTTGTCATAATGTTTTATAATTCATTAGACTGAGAGGCCTGTGCGATGAAAAAAAGCCTATGTCCTAATATAATATCAATTATGAAGCATATGTGGGGCCATAATTTCTCTATGGACTGAGTCAATGTCAATTTTATTTTATATAGCACATTTAAAACAACCATTGCTGCTTTACAGGCTGAGTATTGTGCACATGAAAACATTAAAACAATAAAAGAAAGTGAAATAATAAAACTAATAAAATAGATAAAAGATAGTCAGCTCTTGTGTTGGAAGTCAGTGCAAACAAATAGATCTTTATTAACGTGATGTTATTGTGATATTAGTATTATTCTTTGATAAAAATCTTCAAGTTGGGTTTCGGTAGAAATGTATTCATAATAATGCCAAGTATCTTTCTTCTTCTACTGTTCACTGCGGCTGTACACACAGTTCAGTCTCAAATGTCAGTGCAGACAGAGACAGAGAGTTCATTGTGTTATTTAACTCAGTTGGAAAATAATTTCACTTTTACACACTTGCTTCATATTTAGTTTATAATTGCTCGCGGTATTTATTTAGCAGATATCTCCAGGCGTCTACTCCATGAAACATGCAGTAATCATGCAGAAACTCAACAGTCAACACTAATGCAAAGACTAACAGAAGCAGATATTGTGACTAGTTTTCTGTCACAAATCTGTTCACCCTCATATTTAAGACGAGTAAAACGCTAAATAAACTGTCATTGGAGTAAGCCTGCTATAAATGGGCCAGAGGCAGCTTTTGTGCCTTTCCTTTTTAGAAAAATTGAAAATCTTTGGCCAAAATGATGTCTTTAACCTTGGTTGTAAACATCTTTCAAAGCACATAATAGAACAGCTGAGGCAGCAGGCTTGTTTTCCTCGTGGGCTCAATCACTGAAACACCTGAGCAGAGTCTGACTGTTGTTGTGATCAGGTGTAAAAGTTTACAAGGCCTTTCTTTAGAGTTTAAATGACAATTTATGAGTTCATTCTTTGAGTTTTATGTTGAGAGGATAAGTGAGAAGTCATAAAAGATCTTAAATGGCTTCATTAAACTGAGAAAGTGTCTGCCAGTTGACTATTATCTCTCAAATCAAATCCTAATCATTGCTTCTTACATCTTATTATGAATGAAAAGAGTGGACATATTATTATATTATGTGTCTCTAGGGTTTTTAAGTAAATTTTCTTTATGATTATTAATTGGGCAGCTGGAGTCTGAGATTTTATTAATGATGGACACTGTATTAAGTTAGGAATATCAAACCTATTTTTTTTTCTAGAACCCACCATGGGCAAATAACTCTCAACCCAATATTTTTAGTTAGAAAATATAATCAAGCAGTTGTTTTCTTTGCTTTGTGTCCAAGTCGCCATTCTCTTCCAAAACTTGGGTCCTAGTCAGTGACAGGCTGATGTGGGATGTCTAATGGCTGGTGGGAGGAAGTCATGTGTTTTTGTGGCTCCACACTTCATCTTTTTTATTCCAGCTATAAAATTGTTGAGGGAGTACCTTATTTTTACTGAATGGCAGAGAAAGGGTTTACTAACTAACTATATAACTTTTTAAACTACACAGAAGGATTACAATATTAATCTAATCTGCGCTGACAATGTTAAACCCAAAGAGGAAACCTGGAGACGTTCATTCGATCTGTGTGTCTGCTGAGAGTGACAGAGCAGGACAGTGCTGTCAGAGGAGTTTAGAGGCGACAGAAACATCCTCCAGATGGTCGTGGATCAAGGGGACAGTGGTGATGAGAGCGGGACAGGCGCCAGAGTTGGATCAGTCCTGGCAGGGTCACATGGGCCACTACTGTCTGTCTAAGACCCCCCATTAACTCAGTACATTGATAAAAATATTATGAAGCTTTAGCATCTTTGTCAATGCGCAATATTTCTACTATTCTTACCCTTTCATTTTCATCTCAAGGTCCCTTTTTTTATTTCAATTCAATTTATTTCCATGATATTGGGGTGCTTCTGTGGGTCACCTGGTAAAGCATGTTCATATAATATAGTGACCCAAGTTCAAATCCCGGCATGGGTCTGTTTCCTCCGTGTCATTGTCCTTTCTCACTCTATGTTCTCTTCCCATCTGCCACTGTCACAATCAAATATAAAAATAAAAAGCAAATAAAAGCTAAAATGCCAAAAAAAAAAAAAAAAAATACAAATGACCAAATGGCCACAAATGTCATCTCCAGGCACTTACAAAAACATACACAAAAACCCAGTAGATCTTCATTTTTGTGCAAGTTGTAAAGGTAAGAGTAAAAGTTACTTGACCTGGATGGATTTGGGAATGTCACTTTCATATTTTAAAAAATATTCTGCATTAATGGAATTGTGTCAGAGGTAAAATTATGAGAGGATGACAAAAAAAATGAATAGAGTGATTGTTATACATAGAGTTGAATCTATACAAACTGGCTGTGCACAAAGTACTGTAACACTGTTATATAAAAAACATTGTGCTCTGTGCTTCTCTATAAAAACTCACAATGCATTTGAATCCCTTAATTGGACCTTAGTAAAAAAAGGGAGATATAGTTGGACCATTTGTAATCTTTATCTTTTGTTTTCTTTTTTAACATAATATAATATATATATATATAATATAATACTGTGGAATGTATTTTAAGTATGTTCACATGCTTTCTACCAATTATTCAACACAGGCATCTACAGATGGATTATTTTTTGCACAGTAACTACTTCTCTGTACCATCCAAACAATTCATCTGATGTAATCCCTGTTAGTAATCCTGTCATGTTCGCAGAGACCTACCCGCTGCTCCTGACAGGACACAAAGGTCTGGAAACCTGGAGCGACTCCGAAGCCCAGCTGGTCGATGAACGGGGGCTCCTCCTGAGTGTGGATCTGAACTTTGATCCCGGCTTCAAACGAGGTCTCGTCTGTTCAAAAGAGAAGAGTTGGGAGGTTTACAAAAGGGACAGTCATTCATACACACACATACTGGACTGCACAAAATAGAGCGCTCAAGTGTTATTTTTTTTTTTCTATGTATATATATTTTTGAAAAGGAAAAGCAGAACACAAACAACAAATTAACAAACAAACACAGCCCAGCAGAGTCCAAGAAAGAAAAAAAAAAGAAAAAAGAAAAGTCCGTGGGGCCCATACCTCCATGAACTGTACTTTTTTGGAAAATGGAGGTCAAGTACTCTATTGGGAACAGTTCCAGGACAAGTCTGTGCCAGTTTGATTTTGTGTGGGGGTAGCCGATTGCTGATCCAAGACAGGAAAATGTTTCTTTGTGCAGCATATGTGAGGATCTCATACAGTCTGCTGGAGCCTGAAGCATCATTAAAGAGCAGAGGCACAGGATCCAGATCCAAAGTACCTCCAAATATTTTCCTCATGTCTCCCAGAATGATTGAATATTAAAACAGGGCCAAAAGTTCCTTCCACTGATTTACATTTAAGTCACATGGGTAACATATTAAGAATTCATTTTGTGCTTTTTGGGGAAAATCTGTACATTTTTAACCGTCGCAGCCTGGCACAGTAACAAACAGATATTTTTTTGTTTGGTTTTAAATATACTCCCAATTATCTTGATCAATGGTCACACCTAATCCAGTATGCCACATTTGCGTGACATCTATCTGATTTGTGCAAGTGTCTTTTTTTAAGAGTGCATGTGACAGTAGCAAATGTCCCAACCATAACAAAGAATAACAATGACACGTACATAAACCTTTGCAGGTAATGGTCATAAAAATACGTAATGATATCTTTCAAATACCAATGCTTTTAGTGCATTTCTAAAAAGTGAGTAGCTGTGAGAGTCAAAAGTCAGTCTTACAAAACAGGCTGTGGTTTTAACCAAGGCCCTGGTGATGACCGTTTGGATCAAAATGTGTTTGCTGCTCCATTATGTAATAAAAGACAGCCGCCAGAGAACCACAGATCTCTAAAGATTGCCCTGAGACTCACAGCTTTCGTTTAAAAAAGTGGATGGTGTTTTTTTCTAGTTAAAAATGATGTATGTTATGTAAATTGACGGTTTTATTAAGCTAAACCTGGGCACAACAGTAATTTGGCACAGTGTTTTTGGTTTAAGAGGGATTAGGGCCGCTCTTGATGTATAGTGCAAGCCTCACAATTCGTATAAAACAGGTATAAAATATAAAAGCCGGTCCTTTTTCTTGGCTGGAGGCAGTTTAAGACGCTGTTGTGTAGTCAGATCAGTAGAGTTCTGTGAACATCGCCACACTGTCAGGTCTAAATAGAAATAAAAGCTGGAAGAAGGTGTCGAGAGATGAAAGAAAAATGGGCTCTGCGCTCGGACCTGTTGATGACAATGTGTTTCCCACTGGAGATTTTTGTAGAGCGGAGAGAGCTAACTGATAAATTAATAAATAAACAATGAGGTGGATAAAAAGCAAGTCAATACAGCAGCTGAGATTAGTGAGCTGTGTGGATGTTATAGAAACAGATGGCTCTCTGATTCTGCGATAAACAAACAACTCAGTGACATGATGGTTTAAACTTATAGACCCTAAGATCCAGGCTCTCTGCAGAAACAACACTTTATAATAACTACACAATATTAAACAGTAGTAAGGCATTCACTAATTTGTATTTAATGATGACTTAATGAATAAACTATTTATAAATGCTTATGTATCACTTGTAAATAAAACTATAATTCTTATCTAAGAGTAAAACATCATTATAATTATAGTAGAGTTGCCTTATAAAAGGATGAATTAAGATTTTATAAATACATAACTAATGCTAAATAGTGAGTGGTTTTTCTATAACCAGAAGGTTGGCAGTTCAATTCCCACTCACTCCAATTTATACTGTTGTTGTGTCCTTGGGCAAGACACTTAACCCACCTTTCCTCCAGTGTGTCTGTGGCACTGGTGTGTGAAAGTGTGAGAACGTTTCGAGGTCGGAGAGTCCGTAGGTGCAAAATGGCTGCCATGTCTCCACCTCCAGTGTGTGACTGTGGAGTGAATGATAAATGGACTCTGAAGCCCTTTGAGAGCCTTGAAAAGGCCAATCCATAATTATTATTACTAGTGTGCCGTTTTTATAAAATCTTACCTTATTTTCTATTCAAATACACTCACCTAAAGGATTATTAGAAACACCATACTAATACTGTGTTTGACCCCCTTTAACCTTCAGAACTGCCTTAAATCTACGTGGCATTGATTCAACAAGGTGCTGAAAGCATTCTTTAGAAATGTTGGCTCATATTGATAGGATAGCATGTTGCAGTTGAATTAAAATTATTGTGCCCAAATATTTATACAACTTGATAAATTATGTAAAAAAACAAGTTTAGGGTAAGCTTTAAAATTTGAGATTTGATGTAATGTATGAGTATGAGGCCCAATCGCGTTCATGAGAGGTGAAGAGGCATCCCAGTTCTCTTTGTAATCAAGTGGGCTAAAAAAAGGGCTACACACCTGTCCAAATATAGATTTCCAGGAACTACACTTGAAACAAAGGAATAAGACATTTCTCAGCACCACGGCTGTAAAATACATGTATAAATGTAACCAATTTCAGCAATAATAAACATTTTAAGTTACAACAGTCCTCTTAACTTTCATACTTTTATACTTCCATAACTTTGTACTAATCATTTGTTAGCGTTACATTAACGGGTAACATCTGTAGTGGCAGAACTTTTTGACTGCTCATCTAAAATTAAAAACACTTACATCTAACGGAGGGTAGCGCTAAGTTGGAGAAATAGAATTGGGGCCTAAAACTCACACAAAAATCTTAATATTTATGCAGAATTTGTGATTTTTTTTGTGGCTAAAGCATCCATATCATCCAATAAAAATGTATTATTGTCTGCTTAATTTCTGTGGCCAAAAGGGTACATATTCATATTAGATGGCTTTGTGACGCTGCAATGAACAAACTCAGTGGTACAATGGCTTTAACTCATATGTGCACAAACACGTCCCTTCACATTTGCTGGGCTGAGCTAATGCTTATCATCGCGATGGCAGGCCTGAGTGATTTACTTCTCTTTGAGCCTCATCTTCGGGATAAAGAAGGAAGGGTGTTTAGAGCTGGCATTTACTTCCCGGTTGTCGCTCGGTATCATCCTCTAAGTGCCAGTCTTTCTCACTGTTTTCAATTAGAAAGCTCAGGGCTGTGAACTGTGGCAAGAGAGCTCTGACAAAAGAGTAGCACTCTTTCACTGTTACACTTTTCTCTTTGGAGGATATATATATTTAAAGCTGTTTTCTGCTGCAGCAAAGACAAATGCTGAAGGCTCGGAGCTGCATATACATATACAACCATGAGCAGCGCCCAAGCTCTGGCACGTTATCTTAAAGTCAGGGCCATCTGTCAGCCACATACTGCTAAAGGCATACGGAAAACATTTTTTAAAACTTAGCCTTGAAGAAAAAAACAAAATGTTACACTGCATAAATGTGTGTGTTCAAAATCTTTCATTCAGAGCTTGATAAAGTAATCATCTCAGGGTTTTGACCAACTATAGCTATAGCTGTCATCACCGCTGTCTTTTGAAGAGACACTATCTTTTAAATTAAAAAGATAAACCTCCAAAGTAACAAGAAAACTAATCTAATTTTCCATTTGATCAAACTATTATTGCATGTCCAAACACATTTTCCCTGTTATCTCTCTGTGATTTTGTCCGCTGCTGTTGTTATTTGCTTCGTGCTGAGGCAGAATGACTCAGAGGAAACCGGTGCCAAAACATTCAAGGGGATGCAAACCTCCGGAGCAGATGTGTTTTTGCATTTCTATCTAATTTATCTAGGCTCTTCTTCTCTCTTTTCAGCTTTCGTCAACAGTTTACAGTGATGCTACAAACCTGCAAACAAAATGTGTTCATAGTGGCTCTCACAGATGTTTGGTGTCTAATATTTATGAACCAAACACACGATTTTAAAGCCATGGTCATTTCTCGTGCGTTTTATCAATGACTAGTTTTGAAGGAGACAGTTTTTTTGTGCCTCTTGACTATAGAGATAAAGGGGAACGTAAACTTACACCGAAATAAAAAAACGTTGGTATGAAAGCATTTGCGAAGGTAAAACAAGTAATTAAGGGTAAAAAGTGTTTTATACACATTAAGGAAACTATAGCACACCACCATCGTTTAATTGGTGCTGCCATAGTCTCCAAATTAGCTGTAAATACTGTATAATATAACATTTGTGCGTTAAATTTTGAGGTGGTAAATTACGTTTATATTCAAGCATTTGCTGCATTGCTCTATGTTTGTTCTGTACTGGCTGCTCTGTAAAGGCCTCAGACTCCGCCTCCTGCTGATCAGCTGACTGAGCGGTTTAGCGGTTATTCTTCAGACAAAGTGGAGATATGTTGGCAATAGATGTAGCCAATACTACAACTCTGCAGAAAACCAGCACAGTCTCATCTTTTGTTTCTCTGCAGTGACACGAGCATTGAGTGGTGAATACAAACAGAGACAGAGGAGACAAAACATGAGAGCCCTTGCAAAAGTTACTTCCTTTGCAGCATTCCACAACTTTTATCTGATCCAGATTTAGATGAACCTCTGTTAAATGACACTAGCCCCGTTTATGAGTGGACAACATCTATTTCTACAGTAATCCTGTTGCACTGAGCTAAATCTGTCTGTTCACGTCTTGCATTGGTGAGTATACACTATCCACCCGCTAAAATGATACGGTTCTATCTATTTTGGGACTTTTCATGTCAAAGAAACTGTTGCTAATTTTAATGTCTGAAGTTAAAATAAAGACTTGTTTATTACATATCACCATTACATCAGGGTTTATGAGGTACTGCACTACAATAAATTAGATTCAACATTATAACAAAAAGAAATGCTGTTTAGTATCCAAAACCAGTAGTGATACTGTAAGTACCTATGGATATAAATTACAGATAAATGTGTATAGTACAGTAAAATACATAAAATGCTATATAAAGGTCACTAGTGTCACTGGAAAAAAAGGTTAAAGTAAAAGCATCTGGACTCAGTTTCATGGTGAAGATGTTTCATTTCTAATTCCAAGAGACTTTATCAATCCTGGATTCCCAGTCCAGATAAAGTCCAGATGCTTTTACTTTAAACTTTTCTTTCAAGATGACTAAGAACCTTCACAGACAGTGTGAATAGATTTGTAAAATAATACAAGAAAATATACATGAGTGACTATGAATTTATTTAACAGTAACAAACTGGTGGTGCTAAACTACTTTTTTGTAGCCACAGCTGCCCTGGGGCACACTGACAGAGATGTGGCAGCCAGTCCGCGCCAACGGCCTCTCCAGCGAATACACTCACTTGCTCAAGGACACAACAGTATAAATTGGGGAGAGAGAAAATTGAACTGCCAACCTTCTGGTTGTTGGATGACCCAGCCCCAATATAAATGACAGTGCTAATGCATTGAATGAAATAGTGTGAATAAAGAGAGAGCAAGGGAAAGGTTCACAGTCACACTGCATTGAATCTAAAATGGTACAAAGCAGCGTGCGTACTGTATTCTCAGTTTGTACAGGATGTGGGAGGAAGAGCTAAAAGTACTACATAATTATAAAGCTCAGTGGAGAAAAAGAAGAATACCCATTTAACCTTTAGCCATAATTAGATAATTTTATGGTAAAGTTGCTAAGCTACAAGTCAAATACGTAAAGACAGCTACAGATTGGTAAGTTGTGTTGTTGAGTTTCCTGCCCATCATCTAAAAATTACACTGTACAACATAAATTTATTTACTTAGTGTTGCTTTAGTGAGGTTGAATGTTTAAAGTGTGACACAGATGCTTTCCTGTCCCAAGTCAAAACTTTTCTTGACTAATACTTGATGAGTAATCTTCTGTGACATGGAAAGGGATAAGAGGCCATAAAAAATACATGGTTGGAGTTTTCAGGGTAGTCTTTCCGGAGAAGTGACACGTTTGGATGTGACAGTGGATTTTGTGCACACAGTGTTAAAATACTATACTAGGACCTTCTATCATAAGTATTTTGTAAAGGTGGCCCACCGAACTTTCTGCCCTTCTTCACCAAGTGCAAACTGTGCATGTGTTTGTCATTTAATCTTTAAAATCTTAAAACTTTTAGCTTTGGCTTATGCTGGTTTCAGTACAATCTTGTTCTCAGTTACTGATGGGACGTATATTTTCTAGTTCTAACATCTGCATACATTATCATGATTCATGATTAGTTATAAAGCCTGCTGAAGCTACATTTGTCTTCTTCATCCATAGGTTTAAATTAAGCCTCCAACTGTAAAGCTTTTTATTATTCATTCTTACATAAAGCGCATAATATGTTAATGTTCTTAAATATTTTAAGCTGAGCGTATATGCTGCTTATGTTAAATACTGAACGTAGTGTATGTGTTTGTGTGATAACCTGAGCTCTCTCTCTTTACACACTTCTCCCAGAGCCTATAAAATGTTAATGCAAATTTACAGAATAGCATATGCAGCCATGTGAGAAGCACATATTGAGGACGTCCCGGGCCAGTGCTAAAGAGACTGAGCTCTCGGTGAAGCCTCTGCGACAAATGAACGAGCTTCATTGATTTTTGAATCTGGCAAAACGGTCCTGCTCGGCTGTGATTAATGCGAGCAGGACACTTCGCTGACAAGTGATACAATTAAAGTGCAATGGAATAAAATTTTCCAGATCAATATCAATTTGTTTTATACAGATTTGTCAATAATATTCAGTCAACATGGCCGGGGCCATTTTAATAAAAAGTGTGTGTTTTCAACTTCAACAGAACAACACTTCCGGTTGAAACAACAGAGCTATGCTGGTAGTGAACCATTTGTGACCAGTCTCTACTCATCACAAAATGCAGTTTAATTCCTCTATGTGCACACGCTTTAATGTTTCAATGTTATACAAACCCTTGCTACTTCTCGTCTGACGATGCAGCAGCCTTCACACTCATTGGTCCACTTCAGACCTGGCACTAAATATGGACAATCTGCACTTTTACAGACATTATGCTCATAGCTTGATTGAACTCTTTCACCTGGAGTTCACATCTTGTCCTCTCAAGTACGGATGCTGCATTCATGTGTTCTTAGTATTTCACAGCATTAAGCCTTTGTTAAAAAAGAGAAGGAAGCTAACGTTAAACCGGCTCAGGTGCATGCTCAGTGCACTGTGTCTGAGCTCAAGCGGAGTAAGGTGTTTACAGCAGTTTAAAACGATTTTCTCTACCTGCCTGTAAACGAGTGACAGGAGCAAATGTGGCTATAGGCTTAACGGAAGAGTGTCAGTGAAGCAGCAGCGTACACAGTATTGTATATCAGAGAAAGTCATCAGAGGAAAAATATGACAGAAAATTGTGCTGCAGAAGTTTAACCTTTTAGAGGAGTGTTGATGGTGCATTTTGATAACACTGGTGATGGCTTAACACACGGCAAAAATAACTCTCTATTTCTCATTATAATAAATGTTTGAGAAGTAAATGTTTAGAAAAGTGCTGTTTTAACCAGTCAAAAGCTGGTGTAGTTTAGTTTGAAGCAGAAGATTGACATTCATCTGGACACACTCAGAGGTGAATGAATAATTGGGATGTTTACAGAAATAGGCATATTTAATGTGTCACCATCTTCTGAAATTATATAAACTTAAAGATTTTAGGTAAAAAAAAAAACAGTTTAACCTGAAATGTAATAATAATAATAAAACAAAAAAAAAACTCGGCTTAAACCTATTTGTAAATGCAATTTTGTCATCTGTTTGGCCTGAAGTATGCTTTTGTGCATGACTATTGGGATTACTATGACTTCAAAAGGACTTCGCAGTGAATGGTAAACCCAGTCAGGCCTCTTTCTTAGGGATTAGTGGAGAATCCTTGTGGTATCTGAAAATAACTTGATAAGTACTGTATGTTTGAGTATGTTTTAGCTGCAGGGCAAAATGTAAGAACACCAGTAATGTGCTTTTAGCTGATCACAACTGGGAATTATTTCTGCTTGTGGTGGGAAGCTTACCCGTCTCTCCCCAAACAGGCAAGTATTCATCCTGCTGAATATCCAGCATCAGCTCCAGACCGTTTCCCATCCCGCCTTTCATCGTCACCAGCGGCGGCTTCCCGTCCTGGCCCGAATTAAACATGTAGCATTTTCCATAGCGTGTAAAAATCTGGAAAAGAAAGACAGAAAGACAAAGGGGTTTAGTGGAGGTCTCAAGCAAACTTTAGACAAGTCCATTTCATTTAGTTACTATCTGAGACCAGAGTATAAACCAAGACCAGCCTGGATCAAGTTCCATTTCCAAAAGGGTTCTATTTCCCTAAAAGCATTACATCGATCGTCTACCTCACATGAAACACAAGAAGAAGGTGTGGCATTAAATGGTGAGTCCCTCAAATGTAGAAATTGGCAATTCTTTGCATTTCTTATTAATTCAAGAAATGGACATAATCCAGAAACAGCAGCAAAACTCTCTTTTGTATATTTATCATAGACAACACATTCAGGTTTTTGCAATAAATAACCCATTTTCCTAAGAGTTTCTCTACAAACTATGCCATACATGTCCAATAGAAACAAGGCTTAAGATTCATTGAAGACATCCAACACTGCAAGTCCAATCTTACACCACACAAGAACAAACTCGAGGAGGGGTTAACGTTTGGTAAAAGAAATTGAGTTAAAGAGCTTTCAATGTTTTCAGACAACCACAAGAATGAAAAATCAAGCCGTTGTGCTGTTTGCTGGTCTATATTAAAATCCTAAATCCTCTATGTTTGAGAACTACAATGAGCCAAAGAGGCATGACCGAGACCTTTTTAAAACATTGTCTTACCCGCCTACAACATTAAATTCCACTTCATCCCAAAAAACAAATCCTCCGTTTCACAATCTACATTTGACCCTAAAGGTTATGTAAAGTTTATCCAGATCCATTTATGCTTTTTTTTACCCCCAAAAAGTAAGATTGTGCCAAAGTTCTTGTTTGTGTCAGACTCTTGCTGCAGAGATCTGAGCGCTGGGAGGCTGTTGACAAACTGAAAGCTCTCTTCTCTCACTGCCGCGTGTTTCAGCACGAGCTCGAGCGAACACAACACAAGTTTTATTTCAGTTTGCTTCAGACGTCTCTCACATGACAACCGTCTCACTCTGGCAGTAAATACTCTTTGAAAAATGTCAGTGAGGATTCATGGAGACTGCTTCATAAAACACACTGTGACATTTAGGCAGTGTAGGAAAATGCCAATAAAGTAATTAGTTACACTGCATGAGAACGCAGAGTCTAAGCTTTTAATGAATATTAGACCAAAAGGAGGAAACATTTAGTGCTCAGCCCTATAATGTTACAAACTGAAATAAACTCTCGTCAGTGCAGTAAAAATGTTCACACTAGTGCCTTTTCATTGTAAAATAGGTCTGTTGAATGAAAAGGGTCTACATTAACACTATAGTTTCAAGCATTACCCACTAAAACATTTACATTTTAAGTATGTACTGTGTAAAATGCTTATATAGAAAGAGACTTAGACATACAGCTCTTGAAAAAATTAAGACTGATTCATTTTTTATTTACAATATTTTATCTACAATATTTTTATTTGGGAAAAATGTTGTCAGTAGTTTAAAGAATAAAACAAAAATTAGCAATTTGCAGTGGTCTCTTGATGGTTTCCAGAGCTGTATACCCCAGGGAATGTTTCATTAATGTCTGCCACAAACTGAGCACAGTAAGAGGAGAAGCACATTTATGTTTTTTTCACTCTTATTTTAAATAGAATCTAAATCTTTCAAGGCTTAAGACACTTGTGAACTAAACTGATATAGTTTTTATTCATCCTCAGACCTATTTCAGTTGTGTTTGTTCACAGACACAGCATGTCCCTGCAGGGCTACCGTAGGTGTTCACGTGGAGGTGAGGTTTGGAATTTCCATTGAAGAAAATCACATGAATCTTTTATTATTCATGTATTTTTCATGTATTCTATTGTCTAAGACGAAAATGTGTGTGTTTCCTTTATTCTACGCTCCGCAGTTTAAAAAAAAGAATGCATGTAGACAGCCTTAGAAAAAAAAACACCCATACATTTTATAAGGTCCTGCCTTCTGGATTCTGGACTTGGATTTCACTAGTTGTATTTTTTCTTCTCTGCATTGACTCCAATAAATGAAGTAAACAGCAAACACAGCAGTAAAGGACAAGGGTCTGTTTACACAATCCTACGATTTCAAAAACATATCTGTCCTGAATGACTGAGAAACCCTTTCAAACATATAACTTCACAATATCACACATGTGTAAAGCATTTATACATTATTCATAATAACAACGTGTACAACTTAATGCCTTATTAATGCAGGTGTAATGCTTTGTAAATGATGAATGAAGTCATTACAAATATTTAACTCATGCTTAATAGAGTGCAGTTCTTATAAAGTGGAACCAATCGGGAGAGTAATGCTGGTGATATGTCAAAATACACCTGCAGTTTTGCAATTTTTAAATAAAAGTCATGTAGTAAAAACATAGCTTGCAGCCTTTTACCAAATTTACTTAGTTTGCCCAGATTCTCGGTCCTTTCCGACCAGTCCCTCGTGTGTTTCGTGTCCAGCAGCTGTGGGGGCAGCATTACTCAGGACCACAGGAAGAAAATGTGACCTACTGGCAAAGACATGATCACCAGTGAACTAATGGAAGTCTAATCGAATCATAGACATTAGGAAATGGAGCGCTGTGGCTGGGGGCCAGAAGTAAAAGCGCTGTCTTTGTTGTTGAGTCGGACGATTGTAAGACTTGAATCCAAACATCCGAGCTCGCCATTAGCCTATTATTAACCTTCAACATCGTGACATTTATACAAGAAGATGGTAGAATAAAAGAGGAGACTGGAGGAGGACAATACTGCAATGTGTCCCCTTTAACCGCAAATAAAACCATTGGAATAACGCTTTAATGTGAGAAAAAAACAAACAAAAAAAAAACACAACAAACAGCATAAAAGCATTAGGGCTTGGTTTGACTACATTTGTTCCCTTTTGGGGTTGGTTTAAATCTTCCTCAGTTTGTGCTTTTCCAAAACAAAAATTGGTCTGCTTCAAATGAAATGTGAACAGACAAAAGACAAGTTATTTTCCCTGCTGTGGATTAGTTTTATCTCAGATGACTGTAAAACCAAACCACAATACAATATTGTAAAATGTCTCCTCCTCTGCATCAAAAAGCACTACAAGTAGAACAAGTAGCACTTTATTGTAATAAAAAACACAACATTATGAGAAACAGTGTAGCATTTGTGCTTCTCCAAAATAAAAAACTTTCAACATGGTCTGCTAAAATGTGAACGGAATAAAGACATATAAACTAAAAAAAAAACAAACAAAACAAGCAGATATGACAAGATGCAACAAGATCAAGTGACTTGTGTTTGCACAAAAAACAAAATGACGCTCTGGGCAGTTGTAGAAACGGGTATTAATGGATTAACAATGAGTTTAATAAGATTTCATTTTTAATTCCCAAGTGTTACTTTGAAGCAATCATACTTTTGACTAATGACAATCTACCTTTAATGTAAATCATAATCATTTACATTTTAGTCTAAACTAAATGAAGCAAACTAAGTGTGAGCCAAGTTTTGCAAATGTTTGTCAAATGTACATTTTTACATGAGGATGTGACGCATGAGGAGGCGTCCGTCTAATCGATGACCTATGAGTCAGCCATTTATGACAAATCACTCAAATGTCACAAACGGCAGCTGCACTGAACGGGAAAAAGATGACACGTCTTAAACAGAAAAACTTTGTCCAGTGATCAGTGAAGTGTGTGGGAAAGAATAAAGGATGCATCATCATGAATGGTTTTGATCCACAGGGGCTTTTAAGGTGGGAAGGGGTGAAAAAGCGTCCTAATGGTCTGACACAATGGGGAAGTATCCTTTAAAAGTCGAAACACAGTTGGTGGCAGCACCTGAGACAGCTGCCGTGTGCAGTGACTCCAAAGTAGGACACCGACGTCAATAAAACCACTGTGAGATACATCTTGGAGTCGACTCTTGCCGTAATCAGATCTCTGCTTATCATCATTCTTTGAAATAAATAAAGCTGTGGCATCTGATATCACGGTGGCATGTGGCTCTGCTGCACAAAAAAAAACTCAATGAGCCGAGCTGAGAAAAGTATATCTCAGGAGATCCTTTTTACAAACAACTTTAAAAATAAAAATATACGCCACCCTAGAAAAAAAGACGTTTACCTCTACTGAAGTATGTTTTCTGTTGTGTTCTTAACCCTGGTGTAAGAAAAAGGTACAGCCTTCAGATTTTTTTCATAGCCCTAAAGCTTTATGTGTGTCTTTACTTGCTTTCTAGTCAAGTCTTTGTCTACAATGTGCTTCTTAGAGATGCATATTGTAATCTTGTCAGGCAGATCTTAGATTAACAGTCTTTGATAAGGGCACCCATTTAATCATTGTGCAATGACAAGCCTATAAATGGATACAACTACTTAGAGACAACTACAAAGACAGTAGCTCCAGTGGATATAATACAGCTCCAAATCTAAAACAGTTCTGCCATTTATTCATGAGTTCAGTTACATTACTTTTTCCTGTTATGGACGCCATTTTGAGGACTTCTGATCATTAAAACGATAAAAACAGCAATGTTTTGAATTGTTAATTGCTATCGTAATGGTCCTAGTTCTTTATCACTTGAAACCCACTTATGAACACTGAAATGAAACAAACTTTTTATCAGGATTTTAAACACTATTCACTATTAAACTTGTTTTCTGAATTCATCCTAAAAAAGGAACAATACAAAAAAGAAAAAAAAGAAATTCTGTTTATCCGCCTCTCGTAACTTTAAATCTAAATCAGGATATTATTACATCAACTTGTTTTTATGGCTAGAAAACATAGTCCTAGTCTTCCAGTTGTAGCCTGTAGCGGCTGTAACCGTAATGCTCATATAAACAGAGCATCTGATTTAGAAGCCACTGGCTAATTGTTTCTACCCTCTCACCGACAGCACACGCTTGAAGACAGACAATTGTCATTTCTAACAATGATGAATGAATTTGAGATTTTTGGTGGCCGCTTCTGTTTTATCCATTAAACATGTATTGCAGTCTCCTGAACTGTCTTCGAGTTGAGTTTTATGCAGGATTGTTGCTACTGTAAAAGGGCTTTTGTATTGACAAACTATCAAGCCTGCTTTAACTTTCAGCATGGCAACAAGAGACAATATTAGTACAATTTCACGCTCATCCATCACATCTTTGAGACAGTTTGAACAGTCAGGCGTAGAGAGAGACAATGTATTCAGCGAAAAAAGCTTTTCGGCAGATGAAAATCTAGAATGATAAGATGGTCGGCCATGTTTCTCATTGTGAGTGTGAGAATCTGTAAATGTTGGTGCGCTGCTGTGTTGCTGATAGAGATGTGAGGGAGGTCTCTAGTCGGAGTTGCTGTGGTAACCAGGAGACAGTGTGGAGCAGCAGGAGCAGCGACGGGTGCTGATGGTGACCTTGGGGAGTCAGGAGTAATGTGTAGCTTCGAGTCTAGTTGTTCTTCTCTGTGTTTCTGTGAACATAGTTCTCTTTTCTGTGCATCAAACCAGAGGCTAGGATTGTAATTTTAAACTTAAGACAAAGGTTAAACAAAAAAAAAGATTTAATCCACAAGAGAAACATCATAATTTTATCTGAAGGAAAAGTTGTTCTTTACCAAACAAGAAGTGTCTACACAAATACAAAGTAAGCAGATGAAAAGTTCATACCCCAACCTCAAAATAACAATAACCCAAAAACACACAGCCACATTCTGAAAGGTCAAAAACACGACAAATAACGCTTTCTGTGTGCCAGTCTTAGTCAAATACTGCACTTCGTTTAGACGTTTCTGTCATCAGGCAAAGCCTCCTCTTGTGAGAATATGTTGGAATAGAACAAGCTCAATATTGAATCCAATGGAGAAACAAAAATAAGCATGAATAGAACATTCAAAACCTGTTGGTCTTTTTTGAGTGGCATAGTCATATTTATACAGCATATGCCCACAAACACCCATTTAAATATTAAAACATAAGCACATATTTCAATGTAGAACATAAACACATACATAAAGTAACACAATTTAACGCTTTACCCTACAGTTCTTTTTATTTTTGTGGCTTGCTGACATGAAGCAGGACGAGCTACCCTTCCTTTCAGCACAGAGCAGGCCTGCTTTGTCACATACTACACGATGTAAGTTTCCAAGCACAAATGTGAAACACAGAACACACCGTTCTAACGTAACAATGTTTAAAGTGGTCGTGCTGCTGCTTCTGCCCACCTAATCATCATTATAATCTCTTTTATGGCTAATGACAAAGCAACATCCTGCAGCTATTATCCATAAGAGATAGCAGTATAACGGCAGGATGTAGTTTAGTGGCTCTGCTGGTGCTTAAAGTTATGTAATTAAGTGAGTTAAACAAGTGTTAGTAAGAATATCAAGTAAATAAATACATTCACGCACTGTATATGTCAAAAAGTTGTTCTTTCTTTTATAAGAACTCTGTAACTATTGTACTACAGTTTTTAAAAGCAGACTATCGGACTTTTCCCGATGCTGTTTTCACTGTTGTTGTGTGTGCCTCCTGTAGACAACTTTAACTCTGGGGAATGTGTCTCCTCTGTGACTCATTTTATTGTTAAACTGTAGAAATAGAAAACTCAGATTGGAGCAGGGTCTATAAAGACATGGTATTAACACAAAATTAAAGTGGCAGAGTATAACATTTATCCACTAGATGGCGCAGAAAAAAAACAAGTAAAACTGTAGGGGCGAGTAACGGCCTTTTTCTGCTGAGCGTGTCACTCAGGAGAGGTCTGCTTGTTCTGGGGACATGGAATTATTTATCTTTATATCAGAGTTTTCTGTACATCTGAGGGAACTGTGTTATAGCTAGTATTCTACCAAGGGCATGTCTACGAACCATTAAATCAATCAACAAGAATATCTATTTTTGGACTTTAAAGTTATGTGAAAAGTTACCCAGTGTTATTTTAATACAACATGTTTGACATCACTATAAAGCTCTTTAGGAAACAGCTCTTTTATTGCTGAACATTTCCATCTGCAGCAATAAAAGAGCAGCTGTTTGAGGCCAAAACTGTAAAATCCAAAGGCCCGGACCAAACAGCACAGGTGTCAAAGGGCAGTGACTCTTCAAAAGAGTTTAATGAGACTAGAGCCTTATACGAACTAATGCACTCCACATTCTCTAAGTTTGGAAACACTATGCTTCAGAGTCAAATTGGAAAATCTGAAAATCTGTGTTAGAGACGTAGCTGTATAGCCTCAAGTCATTATTTCCAATTGTACAATGTCAGCTTTCATCTACAGCTTTACAATAAAGCAATTTTTTAAAAACACAATGTGAAAAAAAAAAACATATTTTAACAATCTTTTCCTATATTTATTGGCTTTGTCCTTGCCCCCTGCCCTACTCTTGTATCAGGTTACATCACCATCACATGATCATTACAGAGGTAGTTTTCATGCAAATAACAGCACTTTTAGCAAAAATAAAACACCCCCAGCGGTGATAAAACCAGTAGAGAGACATCACGCTGTCTTGTTCTCACAGGACACAGGAAATGTCACCATCTCCCTTCAATGAATAATTCACAGATAGACAGCCTGAGCCTGTTGAGATGGCCCTCAGCTATCCTTCATACGACAATGTGACAAGGAAGCACAAGCTGTTCCCCGAAGTTCCCACTAAACCACCCTCCTCCATTTTCCATTCATTTAAAGATCCGCGTTCAGAACAAAGGCCCAATATATTTTGACACCGCACCTATGAAACATTTCCTACAGGTCTGCACGAGGCGCAGAAATCAATTCCACCGAAATATGATATCAACAAAGAATTTATTGTCGACAAATACAGAAGATCACAGGTCGAAAGCTGAAATTATATAGAGTTTTCTAAGTTTATATACACTTAAAAATATACCTCACATATACCTCCTTAGAGAGGCATGATGTGTCTGCTTTTAACTGCTATCCTAAAGTACTACAGTACAATGATTGATCTACAGTTAAGGTTTTCGTGGATCAAAAGAGGACAGTGAACAAAAGGAATATGTTACCATTAGACATAAATGGCAGAACGTCAATATTTGTCTCTGTTTGTAATGGAAGTAAACTGAGCATATTCACTGCTCTCTACATCTTCTGCTTATTTTATGGATAGTATGGTACTGCACTTATGGTACTGCAACAAGACTTCTTCCACAATTGTAGTTTTGTATGTTGTCAGCTTTCACAAGGTTGACTAAGGTTGTGTAATCACCGTCTCACTCCAATCGGACGATACTACACAAGAATACACTAAATCAAACGGCAAGTGAAATATTTTCCTCTTATTTTTCACTTTCCTTGATATTGGTATAAACATTTACTACTAGCCACATCCCACCTTTGTCTGCCTTGTGTCCCATTTATGTTGAGTGAGCGAGACAGTGAAAAGGCCAGCCAAGTGCACTTTTATGTTGTCTAAGGACGTATAATAAGGAAAGAATAAAAAAATAAACCTGTGCATGGATAACTAAACACAGCTGCTATGTATTAAAAACACATTATACTTCATTATTGTGACTACACTGCAACACTTACGTCTAAGTTATCATATAGTTTTCTTTAGACTTAGCTGTCCACTTTTAAGAGGAGGTACACCCCCGTTTGAGGTCTGAGGTCAGTGGATGTAAGAGAAAAAGTGATCATACGTATAATGAGCATACATTTGAATGCTATACTATTATTAATATACATATGAACCTAAGAAGCTATTGTGGTTATATTAACACTGACAGACGTATATATTCGACAAAAATGAACTGTATATTTGCTTTAGATATTGAATAGTCCTCCCACAGACAAAGTTTTCAGAGAACAGCAGCTCCTCAGTTGTCTCAATGTTTAAATGTAAGAGTAGCATCCTGATTTCTCTAGTTTAATGGTTGTCTGTTTCCTCAAAAGCTAACTGATCAGGTAGACACCACGTCGTTAAGATGTCTATCACAGCGCTCTACCACAGTCCTGTCTTCGTCTCTAAATACATTCTACTACTTTTGCTGGAGGCTTAAAAGGCAGAGAAGTTCTGTTGCCAATAGTTTTGGATGCAAGTGCAGAAAATGCCATTGTTTTGATTGAGAGAGGAAATCACACACTGTGCATTCAAATGATGTAATTCCACCTTCCTTCAGTATGATTGCCTTGTGCTTTCCCTCGTCTAAAACTCCACAGAATTAATCAACACTTCCCAAATGGCTCCAAGAAAACACTGTATTTTCAACTTCACAAATATAGCAGTGGCGACACAAGGAAGAAGTCCAATCACACTTCTCTTTGGTGCAATCAAAGCACAGGAGCACAGCGTATGTTTGGAGCCAAGCAGACTGCCCCGGAGTTAGAAAAGACAGCTTAGAAATCGTAAGTTTTTTCAAAAATAGACCGGACAGAAAAGGACAGAGGATTGACTGGTTATGGAAACATAAACCCTCCAGCAGCAGCCACATTAAAGATCAACAAAGTCAATCAGGTTTTTATAGGGTTGATACTAATACTTATCATTCATTCATTCATTCATTCATTTTCTATCCCTTAGTTCCATTGGACAGGAGCCTATCTATGGGGTACACCCTGGACTGTGAGCAGTTAATCACAGGGCTGACTGTTAGACACAGATAGTGACAGACAACCATTCTCACACACACACGCTCAGAACAGACTTCTAGGACTATGCGTAAAAAACAACAGCAGTATGCTCTGCGTTCTCAGAAGAACATTCTGATGGTGGTTCCCAGAGTCAGAACAGAGTTGGGTAAGACAGCGTTTCAGTATCTGCCCCCTGTGCATGGAATGAACTGCAAAAGAACCTAAATCTATCTGAACTTGTGATTTTAGGAGAATTTAAATCTATTTTAAAGAAGGGTGAACTCAATGAGCTTGAAAAATTTAACTGTTTTTAAACCTGCACACACACCTGACTTTGATTTTGTTACTTTTGATTTTTAAATATTGTTGTAATAATATTTGTGTTTTTGTTAATGTCTGTATTTGTCTGAAACATTGTGTAATGCTGTCGTCTTGGCCAGGTCCCTCTTGGAAAAGAGATTTTTAATCTCAATGAGCTTTTACCTGGTTAAATAAAGGATATAATAAAAAAACAAAAAAAAAATACTAGGTCCACGAGTTGAAATGACTGCAGATTAGCCAAAAGAAGCTCTGCCTTTGCACAGACAGCCTTCTCATTCAAAGCCGTAAATCAATGGAACAATCTCCCTGATACTTTGACCTCTGACCTGAGAGACTTTTCTCATAATGTTGAAGAAGTATTATTAGAAAACCAGTTATGTCAGCACTGTTTACGTTTATGATAGTTTGTAAGGTTTTAGGTTAGGTTGGGTTTTACAGGAGCAATTTCATAGTGAAATGTTATGTATAGTGTGATTATAAGGTTGAAGTGTGAATGCTGATTTGTGGGTTATTGATGTTTGATGCATGCATTTTATTGTATTTTGATGTTTTATCTGCCCAGGGACTGCAGATCGAAATTACCTTCAGCTAAATCTGGTGTAAAGCATCTTTTCTTTTGTTAGATTAATGTGTTTGCACATGGTCCCTGTCAAAAAAAAAATAAACTAAACAAAAATGCGCATGCACACACACGTACTCACCTTACACACACACACACACACACACACATACACACACACACACACACACACACACACACACACACACACACACACACACATACACACACACACACACACACACACACACACACACATACACACATACACACACACACACACACACACACACACACACACACACACACACACACACACACACACACACACACACACACATACACACACACACACACACACACACACACACACACACACACACACACACACATACACACACACATAGCAGTGTGAGCTTTTTTTTCCCATGGCAACTGTCTAAATTAAAATGTTTAAGTAAATCAAAGGAAGGAGGCATAAAAAAGAATTTAATAAAAAAACATTATGGCCCTGTACTCAAATGAATGTTGCGTACTCGTTCTGGAGTAAGTGTTTTGATTGTACGTCACTGTCAAGCTTAGTGATAATAGCTATAATAACAGAAATAAGAACATTTACACTTTGGAGCTAACAAATCAAGACCAAAGCACCAGGAGAATGCAAGGATACAATGATCAGGCTTTTAGCAGCTTGCTGATACGTTTACGTCCTGTAAACGGTTTAGATGGACACAACATCCTGCTCACGTTATCCCATTAAATGTATCTGTCACTCCTCAAGCCGACTGAGACCTAACAGCAGAAATAAAAACTCCTGGGAACGAACTGAAACTGTGCGTATATGTTGTTTTTGTTGTGAAACCGTGGATGGATCGGTGACACAGAGCCACAGATGGACTAATGACGGCACCCGACCAAACTGCAAAGAAGCAGCGACGCGGGGGGTCTCTGCACAAAGTCGATACATCCTGAAACCACTGTTTGGAGAAAAGCTGGCCTTCCTGCTCCTCACCTCTCGGGTGAGACTGATCGTATTGGTCTGACTCACACCAACAAGTCGCCCCGAGGCTAAGCAGGGTGTCATCGATTATCAATGCCCTGGCACTATCCCCCGAATCTCAGAGCCAAGTGCTTGTCTGATATAGTGCTCTACTGTTGCCTCAGAGACAGAAGAAACAGTGGAGCAATAAAGTTTGAAGTTAGCACAACAAACTGACTTAGGGAACCAATTTTGAGTTTAAAAGTGATTACTTTATTTTGAAAAGGTCAAAGTTAGAAACTGCATATGGCTAGTAATGCACCGTTTTAATTTAAAGAATAGAAGCTACTGTCACATTTTCTCTTTCTTATATTAAGTTATATACAGTAATATGTTTTGAAGCTGTTAATTAGGTATAGCTCAGATGATAAATATAGACATGACTCTCTTATGATGTGTTGTAAGAAAACAGATATCAGGTAAAGATCAAAGATTATCTATTCTCTATTACGAAACAGAGGACCGGTTGCTCTTGAGGCAATGAAAAGTGGAAAATAAAAGACTTCCTCAGTTACACAAACATGCATTTATTATTATTATTATAGATGTTTGCCCCACAATCACAGCCTAACAACCATGTCATGACCTCACTATTTTTCTTTTCAGGATACAGTACAACGATCAAGAGAGTATAGAGCAAAGTGGCAACTCTTTTGGCACGTTTACAATTCATACCAAATACATTTAGACATTTTTTAGAGATCTAACAACACACTGTGCATGACCTGTTACCCTCCTGTTAGTTCTGTCTGTGTCTTGCTCGCTCCAAAGACACAGTACAACAGAATTCCTGTTGGTAAATTGCACATATAATTGATTGCTGTGTAATTCCCATTTGTTTACTCACTCCAGTCATTTATGCACGACGTGGGATAATGTGTCCATTGATTGGCCTGTTGTTTCTCTCAAAATCTTTTTCAATGAACAAACAAATACAGATGCACCTTAAAGTAAATGTGTTCTATGTGTTTATGAGGAGCCGACTTTACACTCACAACATACCCAAGCTTTCTCACATCTCCTGCACTGTTTTACTGTTTATGGTCCTTCAACAAAGCAAGGCAACAAAGACTTTGGTAGAAAGTAGCTCTGGTCGGTGATAAGTTGTTTTGCATTTTAATAGAGTAACTTTGGATTTAACAGGGAAGAATGATGGTTGTTATCAAGGCCATGCGGCTGAATTTGAAATTGTTATTTGAATTGTTGTAATACATTTCCATCACGGAGAGATAATAACCTAGAGCCATTCCTGTTTTGTGCTGCCAAAGAAAAGTTCTCAGGCTTCACAGACCACAAGAAAATCTACTTAACTCAAAGTAAATTTGGGTAATGAGGTGGGAGAAAGAGGGAACGCCGACATTTCACATTGTTCTCCGCGCGATGATGAAGTGCAATCAATGCGGCTGCAGTTTACCAATGAGCCTGCCAATGCTAACTGCACTCCATCACAGTGTCACGCAGAGATGTAGAGCCTTGCTAAATGAATCAAAAATCTTCATTAGCGCCAGATTGGTCTCTTGTGAGCGCGGGAACGTACGGACATTGATTTCCCGTTGATGGACGATTGAGAGAGGAGCCATTCAAACAATATATCGCCAACGCAAAGGCTGCTGGGTCGTGTAATCAGAGTCTACAATTCTTCACATCCCTGACAAGTTTGAGTGAAAGAAGGGTTGATAAAATGACCAGTGATTTGTAAATGAAAAAAAAACACAAGTGTAATCTTGATAAACTTGACCTTCAGTTGAAGGGTTGTATGAAAATCTAGTGCTATATCTAGGATGACCAGATTTTCAAAAGCCTTAACACTGGACCACTTTTATCAGCGCAAATCAAAAGACAGCACCTTAAGGAAAAATGCTGTGCAAAATTAATATACCACCGCTTTCCTAAAAGCAAACAGTTGTACTGTTCCTTAAATCGTTAAATCGTTTTGGCTGATGACAGACTGAAATGGTGGAAGCTGCAGAAAGGACGCTTAGCAATAGCCTCAATTGGTTAATATTGCCGTATCCATGGCAACTCTGTGATTGACACACAGAGAGTCTATTGAAAAATGAGTTATAAGCAAAGTGTGCTGCTTTGGCGACAGGATTTACCGGGCATTGCTGGTAAAACAAAAAAACGGGTCAATGAAAGGGGAAAATTTTAGTGTTGTTGCAGATATACCCCAGGACAAGGGAGAGGGAGCTTTAAAACGTGTCCCGGCTAAAATGGGACATATGCTCACCATATCTATTGTACAAGAAGTCTCCTTAGCCATTACTACTACTATTATGACTACTAATGTGTTTAAAGGGGTTGATATTTTTATTCCTACATAAGGTATTAACTTTATTAACTTTTTAATGTGTGGTCAAAAATTTGGTTTTAGAAATTTGTTGGAAGTTCACTGCCTTGATACATTGTTACAGGCCCAGGCTACATGTGCATGGATATTTTTCTAAATACACACTTTTCTAAACATTTCTACTTTTCATCCTCACTTAGAGGGTTTTCATTTTACTAAAGACAGATTTGTATAAAATGTCAAATGTATATATTGAACATTAGTTTATCCAGAGTCCAAACATGGCTGCCGTCAACCGTGTTTTATATATTTGGTATTATCAGGACTATTAACAAGTGAACTTTCAGGGTCTAATTGTCTGATGAATCACTTTTTACTTTGCGAGTCTCTATTGCTGACACTTACTCTCTGCACATGCTCAAGCTTTTAACGGTTCTGTGGTTTCTTGCAGAGCATTTAGCGCCATCTTGTGTCTGGAGAACTTGTATTGAGCGTTTATAGTGTCGTGTGGACAGAGATACTTTTGTAAATGTAGAAAGAAAATATCTGTTTATACAATGATTTGTATATGTGATGCTCAAAAGTATAAGCTATAAGTGGACTTTTTAATTTGAGCAGTAAAGATGCTTTAGCTGCTTGGACTAGCCACAATTGTCCTTCGTTTGTGCAGAATTAGATTTAGATTAGATTAGATTAGATTTATTTTGTGCACTTTATTTTATGTTCTGGCATGGTGATTTGCCCACTACTCCCCCTGCTGGTTTGAATGCACTTTCAAAGACAATAGTAAACATAAGCCTTTCAATAAGAGACTAGTCAGTACATTCAAAGCCATAAATACAACATAGTGTCATGTGCTTAACCACCAATAAACTAAATACATCATTACTAAAGTATCTTTTCCAAATTAGAAGATAAACATGTGGCAAAGCTGCTTTATCTCCTCTGAAATGCTTATGGGCATGACTCTGGATGACTTGCCATTACTGTATTCTAACTGGGATTACTAAATGTCACCACCATTTTACAAAATCAACCCTCAGCAGTTGATCACGTTGTAAATCTGAGTCCAATAATGTGACAAGTCCAAGTGCATTAAGTGCCTGTAGAATTATTAGAGTGATATATTTTGTGGTGGAGATAAGACGGCTGCAGTTCTAACGCAGCGCTGGGTAACAGTGGAGAGAATACGCATTGTGCACAGCCTGGTGATTTCACGAGTTCAAAGCAAATTAATTACGCAGCAGGTTAATATCCATAGGCTCTGTATATAAAACACACTGACAGGCAATTACTAACTGTTCACCTTGTGGCCTGGCTTTATTATCAGGGAAAGCAAAGATTGGGTTAGCAGATGGCCAGTAATAGCCAATATGTTGAGTTTTCAGCACATTTGAATCAACGTGAAATGACATGCTGCTCCTTGTTATTGTCTGATCTGATGATTTATGCGCTTTGAATGTTAAAACCCACCATTTTAAACCCCATGAGCTGAAGCAACAACAGCAATTTCAGTCATTGTAGCTGAAGAAGTTGGGCTTAAAACATGAAAGATTTTACTTTTGGCCTGGTTTGTCCACATTAACAAGTGTTATTCTGCTCTTTACCATAAGTCGTTTAATACAATATTAATGCTATTTCTTTTAGACCAGCATTAAACTTCTAAAACAAAGGAAATTAAATACGCACGTATCTGAATTATATTTGCATTTGGTTGATCGTTATATAAAGCCTATATTTGACTTTGTGCAGGGAAAAGACATGCTACCAAGCTGCACTGAGCTGTGGAGGGAGGAGGAGGGGTGAGGGAGGAGGGAGAGTGAAAACAAAAGAAGTTTGTCGACCACACTCACGGTGCTGAAATTGCGCGGGCCGCAGAGCTCGCCCTGGAAGCGGCAGGAGAGCAGCATCTCCTCGAGCTGGTGGCCCAGCCTGTCCAGCAGCTGCTTCATAGACGGCTGCGACTCCCGCGGAGGAGGCAAGAAGTGGTTAAAGTCTAAAATCCTGGATAAAGGAGACCACGGGGGCTCGCTCCCGGTGGCTTCCCCGCTCAGAGACGTGAGCGCATCTCGGGCGGCGGGCGACACCTGCCAGTTTCTGCCCAAGAGTCCCAACCATCTCCCCGCGCTGAATATGTCCGTCTTCTTCATGCGCCGCGGCAGCAGTAGGTTCTGGTTACAGATGGTGACAGCGGGAAACACCAGCCTCTTCGCGTAAACCATGTGCGCTTTGGTGTAAACCGGGGACGAGAGCAGGTAGCGCACTCGGTTTGAGGACCAGGTGAAAAGCAGGACCAACGCTGCAAGGACAGCCAGCAGCCACGCAACTCTCCGCGGGTACGAGCCACTCAGGAAAATGTGTCTCAGGCCATGGAACGTGGTGTGTTTTAAAAAGAGCTTCCCGGCTTCAGTGAGGGATCCCGCTCTCGGTTTGGGTCCGGGAGAGTCGGACTGGCACATTTTGAAAAGACGCGTGCTGTCACCATCGGCCCGGTGCGTTCTCAGTGACTGAGCCGAAAGTGGCTTTGCGCTTTGCCACAGACCTTAGAGAGAGCAGAGAGGGGAGAGTGAGAGAGCAGGGCGCACGCGGCTCAGCTCTGCGCTCTGAGGCTCCGAGGCAGCAGCTTGTGGCGCCGATGGGGGGGGGGGGGGGGCTATCGCGCACACAGCGTGTCCGTGGGGTCTGCGAAGCTATTTGGAATAATTTAGCGCGCAACTGTGCAGCAACAGGAGCAGTGGCCATTACTTAATCAAAATTACAAGCATTTAGTCCAAGAAAATCACAGCCAATGCCTCAGAGACGAAAGATGTTCAAATCACTGAACCATGTTATAATTACACGTTTTTCCATCAGCTGTCGTTTTCTACAACATTTACATAAACCACACACCTCAAGTTTAACCAGCCCCATCCTAAACGTTTGATGGTATAATCTTAATCTCAAGTTTCCTTTTCCTAACTCTATAATTAGTGTTTGAACATCAAAGACTAAAGACACCTCCTGCTGAGATTAATTACTGACAATAAAAAAAGCCCCATTCAACAATACAAAGAAATCAGTCATTTCAAAATCAAAGCATTTGGAAATTTAGCTTTTGAACTATCTTTGGTCTGGTTTAGTCCAGTGTTTGAAGGTTTTAGCCATGTTTGTGTTTAGTCCTTGTGTTAGACCATTTATTCCCGGTAAAGTCCTGGTTCAATAGATTAAACACAAAGACATTAATGAAGAGTTTCCTCTTCATTAATGTGTTTGGACCTGTTTTAAAATGCCTCTGAAAAGTCTGGTTTGGTCTTTGTTTAGTCCTGGTTCAGTTCTACATTTTGGTCATTGTTGTCCATTTTTATCAGGTTTTCATCCTGGGTCTTGTCACGAGTTTAGTCTTAGTCAAATTCTACCCTTAATCTTTTCCAGGTTTATTCAGTTTTAGACCCTATGCTGTAGGTCTTTTTTTTAGCCTTAAAGCCAAACCTCTTTCTCACTGGTTTATACATTTGATTTATGTGAAGAAAGTACAAGAGCATATTTTTTAATATGTTTAAACTAATATTAATGTCCCTCCACAATGTATTTCATCATTTTGTCTTGGTTTAAGTCTTGGTTCAGTACTTTGGCTTGGCACTGAGCCTGGAGCTTGTCCTTATGTTAATGCTTTTTTATTCCTGGGTTTAGTCCTGGTTCAGTCTTCCTCTTTGCTCTGGGTTTAGACCTGGTTTAGAAGCTTCTGGATATGACTAACCCACAGCTCTCAAACACAATCACATTGTTTGAAATCACATTTTTGTGAGCACACCATCTGCACTGTTTTCATTTCTGTGAATTATATTGTGCGTGGAGTCCATACATGGACCTGGTGTTGGCTTTGGATTAGTGCCTGAGACTGGTGATTATTGGGTTCAAACTATCTCTGCATTAGTGTAGTCTTGGTTTAATCAGAACATTTAGTCACTGGTTTACTCAGACAGTTTCTGAGGTTTAGAAGCCCCTGGACACAAATACTTTTTATCTATGTTTTCAATATGATTTATCTCTTTACATTACATGCCCCCACCACAAACAGTAATAAATGTTTTTTATCTGCAAATTGGGCTCAATATATTTTATGATTACAGCCCTGCAGAATATAATTTAAACCAATAACAAGACATACAATTTGGAGAACACCAGCCTGAAAGCTCTCATAATAAATGTAACCCACCCCCCAACATCCTTTTCCTTCTTCTGAATTTCCTCAAAGCGGTGCGCTGAACGAAATCGTTGCCCTCAGTAGCAGCAAACCATTTGTCTTCCTTCTCAAACCGTCGCACACACACACCTAAGGCGCACACGCACACGCAGGGTAATCCCAGGGCTCACAATTTGTATTCTTCCTCCAAATTGAACACTGCATTAGAGAAGGTAATGCTGACGGCTGGAGTCTCTTTCATTACTCTTCCACCGGTTGAATTTTAAATAAAGACAGGCTGTATTTGGTGCTTAACATTTCAGAGTAAACAGGTTGACATTCCCAGCTGCGTTTAAGGCGAGAGACGTCAAATCTCGAAGGGGAAAACAAAGAAGGTCAACACGCTTCCGGTAAATGAATGTAAATCGAGTGGCATCTCCCAAAGTCCTCACTCCTAATGGCTCATTTTGACCCTGTGTGGCCTCAGTTAAGCTTTGATGAAGGAGACGGGTTTCAGTGCAGCTTGAGCCATACACAAAGCGTTTTATGAACACCTCTCGTCACTCTCTGGAGCCCGCTGTTGGTTAAATGGTAGTTCATGCTTGGATGGCCGTCATTACACAGTGTTCCGAATTCGAAAGTAAAAGCCGGACAGATTTTCTCCACTCTCCACTGCCGATTTGTAGAGCGTTGTGTTCATGTTGTTTCAGGCTGAGATCAAAGTGAGGAAAAAGAATGGTGTGAACAAGACAAGTGTAAAGCCTGAACAAAGACGTGGTGCATTTTTCATTAAGTCATTTTTATCCTACTGAAAGGGTAACTCAGGTTAGGGTGTATCATTAAAGATGCATTGTGTAACATTTAGATGTATAATAGTTGCACAAGATATAAAAAAATAGGCAAAACTATTGTTTAAAAAAGCATTCAAAAAGCTTCATAGACACAATGAGCACTGCATTCATGTTTCAATATTTTAGTTTAATCTGACTTATGACATATTTTAGGTCTGTTCATAAACTACAGCATGTCCTATACAAGGCTACGTAGCTGCTCATAGGCTATAGTAAGGAGGGGTGTAAAGTTCATTCATTCATTTTCTACCGCTTAGTCCCGTTAGGGGTCGCGGGTGACAGGAGCCTATCCCAGCAGCTTTGGGCCTGAGGCGGGTTACACCCTGGGCGGTGGCCAGTTAGTCGCAGGGCTGACATTTAGAGACAGACAATGACAAACAATCATTCACTCTCACATTCATTCACTAGGGACACTTTTGAGTTGCCGATTAACCTGTACATCGCAGGTCTGACATGAGACAAACATTGACAAACAACCAGAAGATTTGCCACTAGATACCGCCAAAAACAACCTTTAAATTCTTGACCAATGTATATGAGGTATAGCAACATAAATTACCTGCTTATAGGTGTAACATTATTACTAATAAAAGATGGCCAAACAATGATAAGATTTGAACCTTCGCTTTTTTCCTTTTAGTAAAAAATGTTGTGTTGAAACCATTCGCCTCTGCCTCATGACTTGTCATATTATGTCAATCTGCAATATTTTGAGATTCTGCGAACAAATGACTTCAATTATTTTAGTTGGGTTGACTCGGTAGAGATTTGTGTGTGTAACAGTAAATGTTTCTCTAAATTCAGACAAGGCAGCGCAATCAGTTGTACTTTCTTGAGCAGTAACAACACAGTTTGAATCTTAAAATCTGAGAAAGTTGTAAAGGTAACAGATTGATACCAATATTGTCCTCCTTTTGTTGGTTTTCTGAGAATTAACTACAGAATAGAGCCAGACATTGATTAGTCTTCTCAGAATTGGCACTTCTGTCCAACAACATGTATTAATAAGATAAAAATAAAAAACACACACACACACACACACACACAGCATGCCTTTATCTCAAACCTGTGTTAGTCGTTGGTTTAGTCTTGGGTCAGTCAATGTTAAGTTTAGTTTTCTTTCAGCCCTTGGTTTAGACTTGAAGGCTTAGAAACCCCTGGACACAAATAATCCACATCAATAAATAACCACTTTCTCTGTGGTTTATTGGTTTTATCTCTGTTTATCTCCGTACATTTGATACTTGTATTTGTGAATACACCATATAATAACTGCTTTTATCTGTAAATTGGACAAATCTTATCTTACAATTACAGTTCCATTGACTAGTCGACTCAGAACTGTCACTTCTGTGCAACAACATGGAATGATAAAAAGAAAAAAAAAACACAGCAAGGCTTTTTGTCAAACCTGTCTTGTTCTCGTGATAAACAGCCACACACTAAAAGAAAAAAAGTGAAATACAATACAATCTCCATTGTTGCGCTTGTCTGGTTGTTAACTGGGTTTTTGTTCTTTTTCACTGAATTTATTGCCCCCTGGGTAGGTGTGTGGGGTATCCATGTACATGCTATAGAGACCATCAACCTGCACCTGCTCAGAAACTGAAGCTGAAGGACAAGCCGACTTCTCAACATTTGTCAAAAAGACTTGTAAATATGCCATTATCCATCCATTCTTTTAATACAAATAAAACTGAACAAATAAAAGCACATTAGGAATTATTGACCCAGATGATGAGTCAATCTAATTGCACTATAGGTTCATCTATGGTGCTCTGTGACATATAAAAAAATCCAATATTTTTTCACAAAGAGGTCTGACGGTCCAATGGTCAGTGCAAAGTCCATTTCCGGGGGATTGTGTGAAGCTATGTTAAATAAGTAAAGGACTTAACTGCACAGCACTAAATGTATGCACAAGGATGAAGTAAAGATCACACTTAATGACAAGGTAATCTCTCTGATGATGACTCCCACAGTGTTCACGAGGGGGTGAGCTACCGACACGGATCACAGTGTGCATATTAAACGCCTTATTAAGTACCATGTTTGAATGTTATAAAACGTCAGTAGAGTTCTGGCTCCTACTTTTGGATTTATTTTAGCACACAGTTGTTGCCGTCGTTGATTTGGAGTTCAGTCTGAGAGCTAAAAAGCTGGCTGTAGAAAGCTGTGGCAGGACACTGTGGGAAAAGATTATTAACAGAATGAGAGTTTGGTTTGGTTGTTTGGTTGCTGTTAATTTAATATGTTACCCTCTGGTTTCTGATAAAAAATAGTTCAATAAAACCAAAAGGTAAAGCCATACTGTAAATTCAAATCAAAGTCCAATTTATGTCATTATTTTAAGTGAAAGCTAACTTTACGTGATAAAAACAGGCACTTTTAGTCTTAACCAGCAGATTGACTGAAGCAAAGTCAGTGTTGGGAAATCCATTACACCATGAATGGAGAGTACTGTGAATGAATGCAATCTTAATCAGAAATTCTAAATATATTAAACAGATATTTTGGAACATTGGGAGTGTTTATGGGTTGGTCACATTTGTCATTAAAAACCTGAAAGAAATGTCACATTAATGTGTTTAGATACTGTATTTTATCTACCGTTAGTATTTTGTCTGATTAGTGTTCCAATGCACGACACAATAATACCATTTTATTCTTTTGTTCATGACATTCATTGCATTGGGGTGCACGTGGCAGAGTGGTTAGCACTCCTGCCTTACAGCAAGAAGGTCGTGAGTTCAAAACCCGGCCGACTCAAAAATTCTTCGCCGACTCCGGTCTTTCTGTGAGGAGTCTGCATGTCCTCCACGTGTTACCGTGGGTTCTCTCCGGGTACTCCGGCTTCCTCCCACCGTCCAAAGACATGCATGTGTAGGTTAATTGGCAACTGTAAAGTGTCCCTAGTGAATGAATGTGAGAGTGAATGGTTGTCTGTCAATGTTTGTCTCTATGTGTCAGCCCTGCGATTAACTGGCCACTGTCCAGGGTGTACCCCGCCTCAGGCCCAAAGCTGCTGGGATAGGCTCCAGCCACCCGCGACCCCTAACGGGACAAAGCGGTAGAAAATGAATGAAAAAAAAAACATTCATTGCTGGAATTTTGTTGATATAAAGCAATGCAGATCACCACTGACAGTATCTTTGAACAAACTATTCAAATTATTGCCAGAAAAGAGTGCAACTCCAGTTTTAATTTTTGTTCTTCCTTGTCCTTTTTCACATTGACATTATTAGAATAGGCCTATTATCTTGAGGATAATAAAGTTCTTTGAATAGCATTGACCTGAATATCAATAGATTGCTTTACTCGATTAACTGTATCACTTTTCCAAATCAAAATGTTCCCACAGAGACCAATCAACTATCTGTTCTGTCTCATATGGCGTCTGTCTGTAACGTTTTGTCCCGTACCACCGGAGTGTGCTTGATTAAATGCAGATTTTATTAACACTTACGCTGCAACAATTAGTACCTGTAAGATGATTAATAACGTCATAAGAGAGAGGGATGAGCTTCAGGGAGCTTGACTAAATATAGATCTTTACTGGAGAGCGGTGCATCAGGATTCAGCGGTCATGCATCTTGACACTTTTGGCATTTACCAGCATTTGTTAAAACCGCCCTTGCCCCAACGGCTCATCAAGAGAGAGCCGTATCAGAGGAGAAGCTCCGTGTGCGCACCAAACTAATCCGTCTGGGTGAAGGGATAATTATGTAGTTGCTTGAGAGAGAAACGCAATCCCACTGCAAGTGTAACAACAACATCAACACAAACTGAATAACAAATGTGCGCAGCTCTGAAAATGCAGTTAAAGACTTTTACTAATGAAGCTATTATGAAAGCAAACAGGGATATTTGTTTGGGGACCTTCGGCAGATGTTTCGGGCTTTTAATAAGATGTAAACATGATTGAGTGCTTATTAAAATGCATATTAAAATCTCTGTGAGCAGATAAAGAGGTGTGCAGTGTTTTAAATGCACCTCAGATTGATTTTGTCAGAAGTGAACAAGAAAGTAGCCGTTTCCTTGTATGGGCAGAAATTGTGCAGAGTTTTCTAAAAAGGTATTGAGTTTATAAAATGGCCGCTTCTGAGACAAGGTCATTTTCCTTTGAAGTGATAGTTCAGGCTTTTGAAGTAGGATTGTATGTGTTAGTGCATAGTGGTGGGTATTAGCTTCAGTAGACTGTCAATGAACTGCAAGTCTAGAGCTTCGGCAACAATCAGCAGTGTGCATGCAACCTTTGAGTCAGGAAAAAAGAAGAAGTGCAATTAAACAACACAGAAAAAATAATTACTAACTAATTCTGGTCCAAGGATAATGATGTTGTTTTGTTTCACATTTTTGGTATTGACAAGCAGAAATAATCAGTTGTTCGTCTCTGGCAAAACTTTAATTTAGGAAGTGAACGTGCTCGACTCTGGGAAAGGAACTGTGTCTTTTCTATGGCAGTGTCAGAGCTGACGTACGGCTAAGGACGCTTTTGTGTCTAGTAGAACTTTTTTAGATCAGATCTTTAATGTGGAAGGTGGCGCACACAAGCTTAGGCCTTCGTTTTGAGCATCTGTAAGCTTTGGATTTGAACTGTTTGGATCAGGGGTGGGCCACATTACAACATGGGACTCTTGTGGAGGGCCAGGCCAACATGTTGAACTCACTCATGCTCAATAAAAGGAGTTTTCTCTTGCCAATAGTTTAAAGTTTGCACTATAGGTAAAACAATATATGAGAAAGGTTAAATATGTGCAGTGTTTAATTATCAATAAATGTTAGTTTGTCCACCACTGGTTTTGACCAATCTCGATTTTTATATTATTTATTTATTTATTCACTAAGTATCACGTGCTCTTCTGTCTGCTCATGACATTAGTTTAATAAAGTGTAGTACATGTAAAAAGCAATTTAAACATAGGTCAGTTTAGTTCATATGAATATAATTTAACTTCCAAAAAAAAATAAAAATGCACCTCAACTGCTTTGTCTTTAAGCAGCATAAATGAGAAACGACTAAGCCCGGGGTTCATCCAGGACTCAAGGTAATAATCAAAACAGAAAATAACTTTCTTCCTGATTATTTCCTTTTATTGACGGTCTTAAAAAATAAATCTCAAAGACTCACGGGGGACCACTCTAAGAAAGGATGTGATCCTCGTACCACACTTTAGTAGACCGAGGCCACACAGACATTCATCCACAAACAAAATTACTTCGATGACCACCATGTACAATCCTACTGAGAAAAAAACCCAACAATTACTTTAGCCACGAACATTTCCAATGATAAGAGTGCTTCCCTGACAGTCTATTTCCCTGAACTCATTGAGGATATTTACTGAGGTTTCAGACAGAAATATGACAGCGTTGAAGTCCACACACTGACAGGCCATGAAGGAGAATGATGATTCTGAGTTTAAACCTGGCAGCTCCACTACAATGAAACAAAAAAGGGATGTAATTATGGACGCATTCTCCCGTCCATCAGTGTCACTGTCCATTTCCCACTAAATTTATTCATTCATTCACATTTCAGACAATTTAACCTCACAGAGTATTAGCTGCTTGATCGCTAAGCGCTAATGTGAATGTGAGTGATAAGTGGCTGTTTGCAGGATGTGGGGGTTTTTGGGATCTGACAATGTCTCATAGTGAAAAAAGACTGCAATTTTAATCAGTGAGGCTAGAGAGATAGAGCCGAAAAAAGAAAAAGATGAAGGAAAAAAACTACTTTTTGATGCAATTTCTGTCATTGTAGAAAAGTTTAATTCTACGTCAAGATTCCTTTTTATAAAACTTTTCTTGTACTTAGACTTTCTTGGACCTAGAACCTCCACTAACATTGTACATTGTGGAAAGCAGTATTAACACAACCTAATCTGGCCACCATTCAACTTATGAATGAAATCTCATCTTCAATGTGATCTTAAATCCCTTCCCTTCACAGTAATTTCCACTTAGAAGATGTATCTTCCCGTTGAACCAATTATAACATTTTTACTAAAGCGGGGCGTGTTTAATTCTTCTTCTACAATAGTTTGTGTGCAACCCAAAGCAGTTTATATTGTGTCCTGGGAATCCAAATCAAATCAACAAAGACCAAAATAATTCATTTACTATACCACATTAAAGAGCTCGAGTTAAATCAGTTTTGTCCCTATTTCAGTTTATTAAGCTAAATATTATGGACATGTGGTTTATTTTAAGATTACTGTAGATTATACAGGTTGCTACAGATGTCCTAGAGTGTTGGGACACAGGACACCCTCTAAATAAAATCAGTTTGTCTTTAGTTTAGAAAACATGGTTTGATAAAAAAAAAAAAAAAAAAAAGACGCACGTTTATAATATTCATTCATTCATTCATTTTCTACCGCTTTGTCCCGTTAGAGGATGCGGGTGACTGGAGCCTATCCCAGCAGCTTTGGGCCTGAGGCGGGGTACATCCTGGACAGTGGCCAGTTAGTCGCAGGGCTGACATTTAGAGACAGACAATGACAAACAATCATTCACTCTCACATTCATTCACTAGGGACACTTTTGAGTTGCCGATTAACCTGTACATGCATGTCTTTGGACGGTGGGAGGAAGCTGGAGTACCCGGAGAGAACCCACGGTAACACGTGGAGGACATGCAGACTCCTCACAGAAAGACCGGAGACGACCGAGAATATTCGAGTCGGCCGGGTTTTGAACCTTCTTGCTGTAAGGCAGGAGTGCTAACCACTCTGCCACGTGCACCCTTACGTTTATAATATATTATATGTATTTTATTATGATTTTCTTTCTTGCTCTAATTTACCCTATTTAGCTATCAACATTTCTAAAACCCTTACATAAATATATTAGATTTAGGGTTGGCAGAATGACGGGAGATGAATATAAACTAGATATCTGCATTAATGTGTATCTTACAATGACACTAGCTTTGTGCTTGTGTTCAACACTCATTTAACAGAAAAAAGGGAGTGACATTTTTGTGTTTTTTGTAGACGCTGAGGGCGACCTTTGAGGTGTCGCTGGATGCACTGATGGCACGCTCTTACTTTGAGAGTGCTCCCGGCCGCCTAGACACTTGGCACTTAATCAAACTGTCACAGAGAGTGTTGACCTGAGACGAGTGAAGTCAGGCTGCACCCACAGGTTAGCGTCTCCACCCGGACGACCTCCGTATCCATTTATTCTGCTTTATTGTAAACATGGGAAGTGAGGATTCTTTAGTCACACTGTTAGTCAAACATGTGTGTTTTTAAATAACCTTGTCTCAAGCAAAGGTCAGTTTGTTGTTTTGGTGTTAATCAATAAAGAGGTGTGCAGCAGTTTTTAACAGCATGACGTAGAAGTGAATATTTAGTTAAATACTGTGCCAAAGGGGGGCGTCTCTGTGTTTCACCTGGTAGAGCTCATTCCACAAATCAACCTGGATCGATTCCAGGCTCAGGTCATTTTCCAAATATCATTGCCCTCTCTTACACCTTTTACATCCTGTTTCCTGTCATTCTACTAACCCAGCCATTCCTAAAGTCAAAAGAGCCACGGCCCCCAAACAAATCTGAAAATCAAATCTAAAAATCTGAAAGTTAACTTTAACTCAAATTTAAGACAAAGTGAAGATTCTTTCTAAAAATATTCAAAAAACCTCCAGATGTTTAGATGCTTTTGATTTAACCTTCTCTCCACGATGTCTTGGATGACTGAGAACCTTTACAGACTTATTAAAAATATATAAAGATGACATTGCTGTTGGTTATACATTGCTTAAAATAAAATAATAATAATATTGTGAAAATAGCTTTTTGATATTTTCAAACAAAATCTATTTTGTGCATTTTTATGTATAACCTCTGAAGCCCCCCTGCAGTACCTACGTGGCCCACAGAACCCCTGTACTAACCTAATCTTCTAACAACCTAAAAGAGTCAAAAGAATATTTTTGGGGGATGCTATTGTCTATTAGCATAGACACGAATGCTACTAATTGATAAATGTGTACTTCTTGTCTTGTAAATCTTTTTGTGTGTTTATCCCGTTTATTGCAAGATCCACACACAGTTTTGTTGCACAGCTGTCAGCCAATTAGAGAAAAAATATTTATTCAGACCATGCTCAAAAAGGAGTGTTGTATGTCAATATTTTAACATGTTGGCATATTCGTGTGCTTTAACACTCAACCAAACAGAACATTTTTCAGTAGATTATTGCTCCAATTGTGTCTCAGTGACATCGAAACATGGCCTCGCAATCTAAATCCAGCTTAAAGGCATGAAAATAAAATACAAGACACTAATATTGGTTGGATTTCTGGGTTTGGCTATTTTGTTTGAGTCATCCTTTTTTCTTCCACATCTATGATCAGTGTCCAACAAGAGACATTTACACAAAAAATATTTGTTATCTATTAAAATTTTGATCTGTGAAGTGAGAGCAACAATCTTACTACATTTGAGCAACACTGTCTATGGCACTTTTATTTTTTGAAACTTGTGAAAGAATTTGCCGCATATGTAAATAAATGAACACAGCTACACTTCTTTCCGTGCTGTCATTGACTCCCCGTTCGCACAAACACCTCTCTCTTCTCTCCGGGATCTGCCTTTTCCTGCTGCAGCCTGTGATCTTTGTATTCCCTCTACTTCTCTTCATCGTCGCTGTCTCTGCTCCGTCTCCCGCTGGGAAAGTTTGGCGCTGAGGCATCCACAGGAGACTTTACAGGAGAAGAGACAGGAAGACGGAGTTGTGGATGCAGCGGGCCCCCTCGGGGCAGCCGCAGCAGGGCACCGCGGGGGAACATAACACCAGCCAGGGTCCTGCCGCCGAGAGGGCTGACACAGGAGCAGGTGGTGATTTACTGAGACAATCGTCAGGATAATTGTGCAACGTGATGCACTGTAAGGGACAAGTGCCATAAAGGTCACTCTGATAATAGCCACTCAATCTGCTAAACTCCTCGGCCCTCTACAGAAGTTATCACACGGAGCTTCAGGTGGTTACACTGAGAAGAGGAATGGGGTAATGTGGCAAAAAAAATATCACAGTGTTATTCTCTCTGGCTCAATATATTCTGACAGTTTTCTTTGCAAGAACAGATAAAATTATTCACAGTTAACATTGATGAAACTGAACTGAGGGTAGAAGACTCCTCCCCTCATCGCCCTGACGCAGCTTCCCTCACCTGCAGCTTCCCTCACCTGCAGCTTCCCTCACCTGCAGCTTCCCTCACCTGCAGTCTAAGCCAATCAATGCAAACCCTCATTTGAATCTCTCTCAGCCTCCTCATTCAGCTTTTAGCTTGTGCCACAACTGCTTGTGACCTGTTCACCGCATCTTTCAATACAAGTCAAGCTTGTGCCTTGCTACCATGTCAATTGGCAACTGCTGGGATCTGTAATTCTGGTTGTGAACTGTTGCTGGATCCACTTCCAACAATGCATCTGACCAGGTGTTCATCATTGCTGCCTGATTTAATTGCGCCACTTATGCATAAGAGCCAAGTGCCACTGCTCTTTCCAACAACGTTTATCATGGCTCTGCCTCTGCTCGGCTGAAGATCTACTGACGGTACCTGCTGGCACCCTCCTCGCCTACATTCAGGCTCTGCACCAGTCAGTTAAGTCTAAACACTGCATTCAGAGCATTAAAACACCAGTGCTCATTTTCTTATCCCCTTTAACAAACCTAGCCCAAAGGCCAGTCACTGACACAGGGCCTCTTTCACGTAGGCCGTCACAGCGATGCCCTTTTTAGTCGCCTGATCCATGCCCCTCATTGAGCCTCACTCTTTGCGTTCACTCAGTCTCCTGCGCTCTCTCTTCCATTAAACACTGCCAGAGCAATGCATGCTACACTGACTATAGCGTCAGCCCTCACAGAGCAATCTGCAGCTACTGTTCACACTGGCCTTACTCTCTGGTCACCCGTGCTGGGGCTTCTCGTCATGCTTTCCTTTTTGGGGGAAGACGAGCAAACATCACTCAGCTCTTCTTTCATTACACATCGCCGGGGTCTATAAACGCCACAGTTTTATTCAAGTGCAAAGCTTGTTCAATAAACTTTACATTAATGCATCCATTATCTGTTCCAGAATAATCAGACAGAAGACCAAAGGATGAGAATAATCATGCAAATTACGTTTATAAAGGTTGAGACATAAAGGAAAAGTCATGATTATAATGTTGACAAGTTAACTTTTCATCTATTTCTAAAAATGGTTAGTGCTGCCACTTTGAGAAGCACCCTATTAATTGTTTATTGGATTAATTACTGGATAAAATGTTGCATATTTATTTTCTTCAAATATTTGTCATGCTGCAAGTGGATGTCTGTGAAGGTTCTCAGTCATCCAGGACATCTTGAAAAAAGTAGTAAAAGCCTCTGGACTAAATTTTCAAGGTGAAGACATTTCGTCTCTAATTCCAAGAGACTTTATCTGAGATTAAATGGTAAGAGAGCTGAGCTTTATCTCTAGAGGGAGGAGTTTTCCCTGAAACTAAACCTGATGGACCAGGTTGTTCTGTTCTCACCGTTGTTGGCTCTGAAAGGGAAGTGTGACTCCTGATGTGGGAGTCGTTAAAACTCAGGAGAGTTGTTAGTGACACTGCTCCATTCAGATGCTTTGGTTGTTGTTCTAGGGTGAGGCTCTTTTGTTTTAAGTTTCAACACACTGTTATAAAAGCTAGGCAACATAAATCTGAGGCCACCTCCTCTGTTCAAAGAGGGCTTTTCCATTTTCCTTCATCCTCATTGTGAAGGAAGCCATTTTTTTTGCAGAGTCACTAATGACTCTCCTGAGCCTTACCGACTCTCACATCAAAAGTCACACTTCCCTTTCATGGCCAACGACTATGAGACCAGAACAACCTGGTCCATCAGGTTTGGTTTCAGGGGAAACTCCTTCCTCTAGAGATATAAACTCAGCTCTCTTACAGTTGAACTCAGAATTGATTTAATTCTCTTGGAATTAGAGACGAAACGTCTTCACCTTGAAAACTGAGTCCTTATACTTTAACCTTTTTTTCCACAAGTGGATGATAAAGGCACTGACACTTTTACTGTGACCCATATTAAAGTTACGTCTATGAAACATGACATGAGCATGAAGTGTAACACTGTGTCCAAAGGTTATAATTTGTTTTTACGTTTATGACAACTATTTAATTATAATGCAAATGGACTACAGCGCCTACTTTTATTGAGTAGAAACATTGTGTGCTGCAGTAGTCTTTGTAATGACATGTTGAATATTTAACGTTTGACTGCTGTTGCTGCTGTAACTATTAACATTGGGGCCATTTAAACCTCTATAATTAACCTTCATTATGGTCATTTATTTGAGTGAGCTGCGACTGGTAGCATTAGTTTGAAAACCTGTAAAGGACAGAAAGTCCAACATTTGAAGAGAAAATAATGCCATTGCAAAAAAGAAAAATAATCACAATTTCATTATTCAATATAATCTGGTGTGATTGCAGCTGGGTTTCATCATCCAGCCTTGGAAGAATCAATTAATGTCTTTATGGAAATATCATTTAATACAGCATGGACAGAAATCCTCAAAAATCTAACATTTACATTTCATTTCCGACAGCGGGTCGTATAGTTATGTGTTAATGAGTCCAACATTTGGAGGTTATGTTAACGTTAGTATGGACTATGCAACCTTTAAACAGCAGGTCACTAAGCCTGAATAATTGCAGCCTTTCCTAATGAATATTTTACCACACACTGATGTTTATAGCTCTCTAGGCTGTTCTCTTTGCCAGAGAGCTTTTGTTTTTGTTACTGTGAGTTAGTCCTTGTGTCAGCAGTACAATACAGAAACACTGCATTTATCTAACGGTTGTTACTTAAAAAAAAATATATTCTACAGTTATGTAGTACATATTCTTTTTATAAGCAGAAGTTTTTTAAAAAGCTTAAGTTTAAACTCAATCTGAAAATATTTAATCTTTAAAAGCCCACGATGACCTATTTTTTGCTGTAATTGTACATTGGGGGGCCATAGGCTGCGTTAGACACAGTGTGAGGAGCTGTTGGAAAACTGCAGTGTAAAGCAGTGCCTTCAGAGACGCATTAGTGCCGTGAAAACCCTTAACTCTAATAACCTCGTAATACACAGAGCCGGACCGCTTCAGCCCAGACGCACTGTGAGACGATGCAAACAAGCACTGAATTAAATGCCAACATTCATGCCATGATAATTCAAAAAACAGACTGTTTTCAGCAGCAAACCCATCTCAAACATTACCTTGAGCTGGTTACAAAGGAAAAGAGTTGTTAGACAGAATGTTACAGTATACATTTAGTTTATATTTTATATTTAGTATTAGTGAAGCAGCTGCGTTTATGCTTGTTACAAAAAGCCTTCTGCAAAAGATGGTCAGGTCCCTTCACCCCTTTTTAATCTCAATAACTCCTCATTCAGCACACCCACTACATATTGTTTGAGACAAGCTCAAGTAAATATTAGCATGGGGTCACGAAAGATCATCTTTGGAAAAAATTAGAATGCTATGTAAAAGTTTGTCGAGCAAGGTACCATCAGTGAATTTTTAAGTTTGTAACCTAATGCCAAAGCCAGATTGTACCACAGTATCTTTGTTCATGGCACATTGTTGATAAATGTGCTATGATGCGCAGCCACAGTCGCAAACTTCAGTCACAGCAGAGCAGCCATTCTTCAAAACAATAGCTGTCATGCTTAATCAAAAAACAAGCTTTGAAAATGTTATAGTATCTGAAGCTCGCAGCAGGCTGTCAGTCGAGCAGCCAGTCGTCGATGTGGGCAAACGTGACGGCTAATTGTGCACTTGTTTGGATAAGTCTTTGTGAAACAGAGTTAAAATGTCCAACAAGAGAAAACCTGACCATTAGCACACTATAATGTAATGAGTCAGCACTTCTACTCTCTGTGTTTGACACGACATGTAACACATCACTGCTCATCTAAAATGCATTTGTGGATGATGTGTTGTATGTTTCAGATTTAGATTTACAATCCAAAAGGGGGGTAAGAGTATTGCCGACTGCACCAGGTACCAGCCGGATGACACCGCTAATTCATCTCATGACAGCTGGGTTTAGGAAGGTTTGTGGAATAAAAAAAAAAAAGGGAAAAACAGATCTGATGAATGACTTCCTGAGTGTAGCCGTGAGCTACTATATCCAGTCCCCGCAGCAGCCCTCATGCCTCCTATTCGCCGCTGAGGGAGACCTGTATGAATAGTTCTTTGTGATATAAATGGTCCCTTTCTGTACGACCTTTACAAATGAAGGCTTCACTTATCCATTCATTTCTCTTTTTAGCAAGTGTTGTAAGGTTGTCTTCTTTATTTTGTTCATTATTTGAAGGGATGATGAAAATTACAAAATGTGACAGAAGAAGAGAAGGGTACATCCAAGGTGAAAAAACATATATTTTCTGACAAGGAAAAGCAATCAAATGAACGCAAATTGATTTCCTGTTGCATGAAATTGATTTTATATTGGCTCAGTCATCCTAAATGCAAAACACTTTCAGGAAGAGATGTCATTGTTGTGCATTTTCTACTCTATAATTGCACAAGAGTATCTCTGTAGCATATAAACTATTTTAAATAGTCTTGGGTTCTTGCTGCACAAAGCCATGTCCACACAAAGCATTCGACAAATAATTTCTAATCATGGAACAAATGAACAAAATGTATACTCCAGATTCTTCTATGTGATAAAAAAATTCCACTGCAGTCAAAAAAAAAAAACATAAAGTATAAGTAAAAAAGTAAAAAAAAACATTAGTATAAGGATTAAAATAACTTTACTGTCAAACAATATTTTGGACCAAACAGGGAAAAAAAACATAAAACTAAAACCAAGAACCAAAGATAATTCTGTCTTTTAAACCCAGCCCAACGTTTGCCCTTTTCCATACCCCGCCTGTATTCCTGTGGGTAAATGTTGTTGAGCATTACACACACTCACTGGCCACACAGTCATTTTCACCTGACAGTTCACATTATGAAGCCTAATGTTGTAAACTTTAATAACTAACAAACTCCAATTAATCCCAAATCCCAGTCAGACACTATGTGTGTATATTTCTGTTTGAGGCGTTACCATGGATACCCACATGCTCATTTACACGAAACAGAAATATGCATGCGTGTATCGGGCTGAGATATCAGGTCTACATGTCTCTCTCTTATCTGGAGTGTTATTCAAATATCAATTCTGCTGAAAACTGTTTGTGTGGATGACAGAGCAGGCTTGTCCTTGTATGTTTAGCCTATAGGCCTCGATATGCAACAGTTTCAAGTCGGCCTCTCTATATGCACTTTGAAATTAGACATAAATAAGCCGTAAGCACAACCATCAAAGCCTCCCAAGAGCTCGGTTTTATAATGAAACCCATCCCTTCAAAACATCATCCCAAAATTTTCTTTGATTTCCAACTCAGTGTACATCTAAATAAAATTTGGGCTAACCTCAAGGGGTAATCTTGTCGCATCCAATTAATCCGAGTCACCGCCAAATTTGGCAACAGTCTCCTCTGACGCCAATCATTAGCTATTAACCATGACATTCTGATGAAAAACGAAGACACACGACACTTTCAGCATCTTTGCATTTCCTGATTCTGTTTGTTATCTCAGTTCAGACAAAACAATGGCAGCTTGTTAAACTACAGTACAGACAAGGGGTGAGTGTGTTCACGCCTGTGCAGCGCCTTATAACAGGGGCAGGTCAGACGGCAAGCACGGCTAACGAAGCAGGGTCGATGGAAGTCAAGCTGGCTGACAACTCCCTGGACACATGTGCACACACAAATACACACACTATTGTTGACAGCCTTTGTGGTGATATTACACAGATTTTTCTCCAACAAAACTATTACCACAAGCCACAAGCGTTCCAGCATGAACCTACAGAATATACTGTTACTACAATACTTTGCAAATCAACAGAACGAGCTCAAGCCAATGTTCTGTGGGACAGAAATCAAACTGTTCGACGAAATACTGTACAAATATTACACACATAGTTTTTGCAACAAGATGCTAAAGGACAGCGGTGTTATAAAACAGTAAAAAAAAAAACTTAATATGTGATAATACAGCAGGTCTTTATGTCAAGAGTCAAGTTCCAAAAAGTCACTTCATAAAGATATGCTTTATGGCACTACAAAAGCCTATGCTCTTTGTGAGACTGTGTTGCTAATTTCACAAAAGAGAAGAAGTTTTCTCCACAGACTGCAATTTTTAAAGAAATTCCTCTAAAACGCTTTGCAGGGCATGTGAAACTTCAAAAATGGATAGATATGGATTGGTTCATTGTCACTTTTAATGACACGGACATTTGAAAACTGTCACAAAAGATGATCTTAGAAGATATTTTGAAAGCCAGGGATTTTTAGTGGATACTTTTTGTTGGTAGTAAAATGTTCTGCTCCATCGTGCTTTCACAAACGCATTTTCAACACATCACTTAATGACACAGGAAACTTTATTTTATAAGACACAATAGATGGCACTGTCAGAAGAGGGTGTGTATATACAGTAAATATGAGCTCAAATTAGTCATTATGTTAATTTTGAGATAAAACCAAAACAATAATGGCTGCAATGAATGATTTATCTTTTTTATTTTTTATTTAACCCTGTATGTGCATGCAGAGAAACTAATTAGGCATTTTTCATCCATCTTCTCCCACATATCCGGAGCCGGGTCGCGGAGGCACCAGTCTAAGCAGAGACGCAAATACTTCCGTCTCCCCAGACACTTCCTCCAGCTCTTCCGGGGGGATACCGAGGCGTTCCCAGGCCAGCCGAGAGACATAGTCCCTCCAGCGTATCCTAGGTCTTCCCTGGGGTCTCCTCCCGGTGGGACATGCCCGGAACACCTCCCGAGGGAGGAGTCCAGGAGGCATCCAGCTGGCTCCTCTTGATGTGGAGGAGCAGTGGATCTACTTTAAGCTCCTCCCGAGTGACTGAGCTCCTCACCTTATCTCTAAGGGAGCGCCCCGCCACTCATTTCGGCCACTTGTATCCGGGATCTTGTTCTTTCGGTCATGACCCAAAGCTCATGACCATAGGTGAGAGTAGGAACTTAGATCGACCGGTAAATCGAGAGCTTTGCCTTACAGCTCAGCTCCTTCTTCACCACGACAGACCGGTACATCGACTGCATTACTGCAGTAACTGCACCGATCCATCTGTCAATCTCAAAGCTCAATGCATTACTTAACTTCTTCACTTCCTTCCCGTCTTCATTCATTTGACTATTTAACAATTTGATACCCATTACAGCAAATACAAAGCGAACAGTGACGTGTGGTGAGGTTTGTGGCTTGAAAGGCATTGACTTTCTTTAGAGCCAAATTTATAAAAAAATATATCATCCTTTCGTGAAGACAACAGAAGCAGAGCGGTTTTAAAAAGCCACCACTGTTCACCAACTTTCAATATTTAAACTTCAAACACAATTCTTTCATTCTTTCCCTTCGTTTGAAGCACCCTTTGTCTCCAGCATTGCTCTTCCAGTGTGAATCACATTCTGTTTTCACTGAAAGTTTAGTTTTGAGAAGTTTCTAAGCTGTATTATTCAGTCAACAGTCACTCTTTACACTTAAACTTTAGGAAGCGTTTTGGCACTTGTTCTGCGCCAACACAACCGTAATAGCAGAGGAAGCACGCCCCCTTCAGTGAGGCACAGGTACTGTCTGCCTCACTTTGAGCATTTTCTAGTGCGCTTTATATCAGCTCAGTGAGACTAAATAAGTTACACACAAACATGAATAAGATTTAGATTGATTTGATTAAAGTGTCTTTGAACGGTTTATTGGTGACAAACAGAGAGGTAATATCTGCCTCTCCTGAGCGCTTGTCCCTGAAACTAAAAGCAGGAAAGAGAAACCAAACTCAAACCAAAAAAGAATCTACTTTTTAAAAGTAATATTTCATCATGAAGATTTGTCCTATTTTTCTGATTGGATTGTCTCGCTGGTACAAACGGGTTACGGCCGCACAGACCTGCAGACATCAGGTCACCTTGCTTCTGTTGCTCGGGTTGTGACTCCAAATTGCATCACAAAATCCCCTGAATCTGTCTTCTGCTGTCGTCCATTTTTTCTGCAGAAGCTCTGATAAATACCTGGATCACACACACAAACACACACTCATCGGAATAGACGTCTGGAAAAGATGAAACAAACAGATGCGTGGTGTGTTTACCTAATGGTGCTTTCATTTTGATTTCATTTTGGTCTGCCGCATAATGGTCCCCATGGCGATAGACTTTGTGAAGACAGAACGATGGCTGATGTCTTCGCTGCGTGAGTGTGCTCGTGGAAGGTGAACGGTGGGAACACTCGCTAATTGCTGTCAAGATTTATTTTGGTTTTCTCATAATAGCTTGTGGTTTGGAGCTGGCTCAATAATGATGTCCTCATATTAAAACCACAGACTGTGACATGGGTATTTGATTTAAGGAAATGCACCCCTGAGACTGCTCTGATCCTTCGGCTGTGCGCTGCTTTGACGAGGTGAACATTGGCACCAGCTGGGATTATTAGGAACATAATAATTGTCTGCTTTAGTGTTGTACGACAACACGTAACCCATAGAAACTACATATACACTGGCCTCAGAAGTGGCCCCAGATTACATTTATTCATAACGGCACCAAAACAAATCTGATCTTTGTAAAAGTGTCAGACAATGGTTAAAAAAAACAAAAAAACTAATTAATTAACACTAAGAAAAACACTATTTTGGTACATTGTCTGGCAACTACTTTTACAACAAAATACATATAATGATAATAAAAACATACTTCACAATGTTCACTTGGTTATCTTTAATCAATTTTTAGTGTCCATTCATTCTCTCTTACATTCATTTACTGAAGAAAATGTATATTTATGTCTTTGGACAATGAGGGGAGGTTGAAGTTCCCAGAAAAAAAAACAGTAATATGTAATAAAGATGCAGGCACCACACAGAAAAGGCCATGGATGCACAGGACATGGATCAAACCAAACATGGCCTTCTCGACACCACTCTCGATTGCTCACCGCCATGCATCCCAAAAATTGAAGTCAGATCTCAAAATATCTGATCTGGTCAGAGCAAAGGTCTTGTTTCTTCTTTACACTGCTAAATCTGATTTATTGAAGTTATGTTATGATGATCAACTAAACCTCACAAGTCATGTTGCCAGCACCACCAGCATTAGGAAAATTAGATCTTTCCTATCAGAGCACTCTACACAAATCCTAGTCCAGCCTCTTGTCTTGTCCAAACTGGATTATTGCAATGCTCCACTGGCTGGACTCCTGCTGCACAACCAAACATCTGCAGCTGATTCAGAATGCAGCAGCAAGAGTAGTTTTTAATGAACCAAAGAGAGCTCATGTAACTCCTCTCTTCATTAGGTTACACTGGATCCCGTTTGATGCCCGCACTAAGTTCAAAGCTATGCTCTTGGCCTACAAGACCACCACTGGTTCTGCATCCTCATAGCTTCACTCACTGATACAGACTCTGTAGCCATCTTTAAAAAAACACATCTCTTCCGTCAACACCTGACTGACAAACACAGAATTCTACTTTCTTTCTATCTATCTATTCCTTTTCTTCCAAAAAACCCAAAAACTTTCCTATCCTTAGAAAAAATGCTCACACAAATCCACCTGGTCCACATTTCACTGCAGTGTGAGCACAGCCAGAGACCGACTCAGAGATGTGTGACCAAACAACAAGAGCTCAATCGATAGACCCTCTGCTAACATCAAGTCGAGGGCAGCCGTGTTTACAATCTTCAGCTCATTTACATTTAAGGCACTGTGCCACTGCTTTTATTCAGAGTGCCTCACGGTGACTGGGCAGATATGTGCTCAGATTGGTAAATAAGACCGTCTCTACAGGGTTAGAGGATATCCTTTTCACTGATGAAAAGAGTCCTGTGATGTTTATCTGTTGAACAAAGAACAACCCTTGAACTAAGAAGCTACACGTTGAACTTGAAAAGCGGATTGAATTTAGGTGTATTACCATCCACTTCAGTACAAAGCAAGTGCGTGTAATTGGATCTAATTTACTAGATTTCTTTTGAACTACAGCGCCCCGGAAAGTCAAATCAGTTGCTGCAAAAACTATACTGGAAATTATACTGTATATGTATATTCAAGGTGGGTATATGTTTGAAGCATTCAGAAAATACTAAAAATATCTGTTTCTAAGTAACAGTGACGTATGGTTAAGCACTGAATCACAGAGATATCCACAGATGAGGAGAAATTTGTCGTCCCTCAATCTCATAATATCAAGAGGCCCTTGTGCTAATACCTCATTTTAGAGTCGGTGATTGGATGTTTTATGGAAAGTAGATAACAGTCCACAGCTCTGCAGTGTTACACATTCTTCAATTTAAAATGATTCTTCAGATGAATGAATCAGAAATACGGCAAAATAATCTTATATTTTGTTTCGTCTCGTTTTGGTCAACAAAAAGAAAGATATTTTAGCACAGGTTATTTTTTTGGGGTAAACCACATTTAGCCTCGTTTTTATTCATCAACAATAATTTTCCATTTTTGACTTGATTTATATATTATTACAATTTTATAAAGAATATTACAATTTTTATTTACAATCTATGATTATTACATCTGGAAGAAATGTGATGTGTGTAAAACATTTACATTTAGCAGACGCTTTAATCCAAAGCAACTTACATTATGCTTCAAAACACCAGTGTTACAGCCAAAACACCACAAGGTGGGTTAAGTGTCTAGGACACAATGACAGTATGAACTGTGGGGAGAGCAGAAATTGAACCACCAACCTTCTGGTTGAGGGACAACTGCTCTACCACTAAGCCACTGCAAGCTTAAAAATAAGCTAGTTCTGGTTTTTGAAACTTGAAAACTTAATTTACACAAGTTAGTCTATACGAAATATACTCAGAGAAAAGAACTGCTTCTGTAGCAGAAGCATTAATCCTCTAAAACAGAGTTTAATGAAGAAAGCTCACAGTTTTTAATACTAGCCTTTTGAAAAAACCTCTGGGCTACACAGAATGGACACACAAGAGCAAGGTGTGGGTCATACATTTTGTGTGGGTCATACATTTTGCTAAATTGCGCAGCCTGGTCACGTCTAAATGGAGCCCTGCTGACCACGATAGCTGCAGTTATCTATAAAAATCTAGAGAAGAGGTGCCCCTCCTCCCACAAACCGACCATTCGCACACAGCGTTCTGCTACAGTGGCTCCTTTTATTCTCATCTTTTATATGGTGTAGTCCATCAGTAATAGCATTTCTTTTTTCTATTAATGTTCCTGACATTACTCAGGTGGTCAGTCAGCATAGTCTTGCACAAAACATGTTGAGAAGCAGAGAGAGATAGAGACTTGAGAAAAAAGGGCCTTCTTTACAATAAATCTATCAAGGTTATTTACTGATACTGCATATGGTAAATACGTTGCAATAATAAACTTTCATAAGCCTAACATTTTTTACTTTTACATGTGCAATAGTGAATGTAGCTTATAAATATTATCGATATATTAAAGTAATGCTTGGTAACTGACTAAAAGCTAAACGCTCATGGATGGCATGTAATACCACATTGTACCACTAGATGGATTGGTAAGCCAATCGATGTCAAATATTAAATTAGGTTGACAAATGGTTTTACTGTTGTTTTAATTTGATGTAACAAAGTCTTTTGATATTATTGGTGTTTCTCAGTTATAAAAAGACTCAGCTCTGTAAATAACCGAATGTAACTGGATTGTAAATGAGTGCGATGATATTTTGTAAGCAGCCCTGTTGTCTTACTTTGAGTGTCCTAAGTATAGTCAATAGTCAGTGCAATAAAATTCTCGATGGAGCCTCCATATTTCAAGTCTGTCTCATGTGTTTGGTGGGTTTTTTCTAGGTGTTACGGTTTCTCACACCAGCCTTGACTGGACTAATTCTCAGTGAGTGCCCGTGACCAAGAAACTGGCTCAAAATCTGACCCCTGAGCAAAGAATGAATATACAGAGATCAATAAAATACAACTTAAGTTTAACTAGTTGTCTATGTCAGAGCCGGAAAAAAGCCTTATGTTAACACGTAACTTGTGACATAAACAAGCAGAGTGTCAATAAAAAGGACCTCATTTACATAAAGCATAACTTTGGGAAATATTACATAAACACAGGACTGCAACTTTAGAAAAGAATTCACCACATGATTGTTTAATTGAGTAAGTGTTTATTTCTTAAACAAGGGTTGATACATCTACAAGGCCTACACATAACACTGGATATAACAGAGAGATTAAATGGTATTTAATGTCATAACAAAGCATGGGCTTGGTTCCTAATGAAGAAGCACGTTTCTAGGCTCTGGCTCTTGTTTTGGCAGGCGACATGACATCTTTGCTCCTTTTTTTCTAATGTCTTTAAATTATGTCTAACCCTTAACCAAATTATCACCCATTAATAATAAAATTTCTAACCTGTCTTCAAAAGGCTCAAAAGTCACTTGAACAGTCAAAACAGATTTAGTATCCGAATGTTTTAGTTCAGCTCTTTTTCAAAGTAGAGGGAAACACTCCTGTTAAAAGTCATTACTGCTCTTTGCATCGACCTAATTAGCTGCTTGTAAGTGGCCTGGCCCTTCACGGGACACTCCTAATACGTCTTATTCATGTATAATTGCGTTCACTAGACCCTCATATCCCTTTATTTATCTTAGTCTGAGGATATCTGAAAGTTTCCTCCGTGCCACTTTTAAGATGAATTGACATTTACATTAGAGGGTTTTGGCCAGAGATGGCAATGCAGTGTATTTTCTCAGATTAAATGACCTGGGCTTTTTATATCCCGTCGGACTCGGCTTGGCATCAGCGAGGCTGTTGTCACCAAAGAAGAATGATGATACGTTTAATTAAAGCGGGTGCATTTGAAAACACTGATCTATCACTTGGATTGAGGGACATGTTTCTTCTTTTACAAGTGGCAAAGAGACACACAGACACAGTAACAAACACAATAATATTTGACTGTGCAGCTGAAGAGTATAGAACATTTAGACGCAGCAAAAAAACTTCATATAATTATTATTCTTTTGATGGACTTTTGTTCTACTTAAGTATGTAGTTGCTAACATACAGTCTTGTATGTCTAGTACTGTTGTCTAATACTAGAGGTCACTATGTACTGTCTGTAGTAGTATATACTTTTTCAATGCGCATCCTCAGTAACGAGTGGAATAGGTAATATGAACTAAACCCTGCTGATCTTGTACGGTAGATAGACTGCACTGTTCTGTTGTCTCGACTTCATGAGCTATTCTTGAACCCATACTAATTAGTCTCTACCTCTAGTGTTCATAAGTTAGATTTCAGTTTAACAGTCTTTGATGGGGGAGCACAGGTCCCAACACAATCTGTGTATAACTCAACATTCACATATCATAGCCCTAAGCATCTACTGACGTGACGCTTGTAGCTTTTAGCTGGTGTAGCCTAAATGCTTGTGTAAATAAAGAAGCTGAATATCAAGCCACTTGCTAATGTCCTCTATCCCCTCACTGACAGCCCACACATAGCCATTCAGTTGATATTTGCCAATATATCTTGTATTTTATGCAGATTTTTAGTGGGTAATTCACTTTTATAATGAAAATGTAATGGGGTCTGCTTTCCTTCTCTTGCCAGCAAAAGGGTTTATTGGATTAAGCCGCAAAAGATATCTGTCCTTCATCTTTAAAAAAAACAGACATAGAGATAGCAGGGGAGCCTGTGATGGCTGTCCTTGTGAAAAAATAAATAAATAAAAACAAAAACAAACCTTGTCTCATGTTTGGTTTGATATTTATTTTTTAAGCCTCAACCACAAATAGAGTTAATCCCTGGGGAAAACAGGTCTTTCAAAAATCCAACCACCGTGTTTCCACTGGCAGCGGCTGGGCTCAGACAGGAAACTGGAGAGGGGTCAACTCTGACTTGTTGCTGTACTGAAATTCAGAAATAAAATCAATAAAAGGATTAAATATATTTCTGGTGGATCTCTTTTACAGAAAAAGAACAGCATATGTAGTATCTCAGTGCCAGGAACAACATGCAAGTCACTTAAGAGCTTTAACTTGTTGCACCACTGCCCCCTTGTGGCCGCTGTTTGATACTCGCAAAAGAAGGGAGTGATAGACAGATAAAAATTTAACTCAGGAGAGTAATGGGGTGTCACCTTAACTAATTTACTGTACTTTTTGTTATACTTCTGAAATTTTATTTGGTTAACAAAGTCACACTAATCTGAGTTTAACATCAAGGGTTGAATAAGCATCACGGTTTATGGAAAAATCATTTATGAATCAGTAACCATGCACCATAACACATTACTAAACAGGCTCTAAGTGGGCTTGGTTCACAAATAATGTGGCATGATTTACCCTCAATCTTATAATTCACTATAATTACTTATTTTTTGTTTTTGTTGAAATCAGAATAACACAGGGCTCTATTAAAATTGTGCAACAGTAATCTTGCCCATAACTTGTGATTTAGAAATGGTTTGTAATGCAATATACAGTGGTATCAATATAATAATTGACCAGAGTTCACAGTGACAGTGAGTGTTTGAACTCCTGAGGGTTTTATGGGTTCTTTATTTCCATTTTTGGCAGTGTAGATAACCACCTTAGAGACTTGTTGGACTTAAAAGACCCCCTTATATGACACAAGACAATTGCTAAGACTGACAACTATAATGTGGCTCCAAAAATCAAGGCAAGAGTCAAAGAAGCACAGCCAGAGAAGCCTTAAACAGGAAATTATGCCTTCACTGAGTACTGTTTTGGGTTGTTTTTTGGTGTTTTGTTCCTCTGATTCTGCCTCCTGAAGCTCTGAGTACTGAAATTCAATAATGAACTACAATTGTGCACTGAAGAGGGCACCTCTAAACCTCCGCGCCGAAAACAGCAGATAATGGCCGTTGAGGTATGAGAGAAAGTCACAGACCGGGGCCATCTGAATTTCAGCTTTACCATTAATATTTAATGGCTGGCACCTCTCAGCCCTCAGGAAACATGTTAGAAACCTTTTGCAAACGCAGACACTGTAACCAGCACTTTCTAATGGAGCCTTTACTTAATCAAACTCATTACAAACAGAATTAAAACTTATATTATTATTCGACTATTTTTTCAAAACAGGTCCAGTCTGAGAGAAAGAGGGAATTAGCTACTCAGTTTAGTTCAGGTTTTGTACTGATGGTTTGGTCCAAAGTTTAGTTTTGGTTCAATCCAAGGTTTAGTACTGTTTTACTTTGAGCTTAGTCTTGGTCTTTGCAGGCTTTCCCCCTGATTTAGTTGTGCATTTTGTCTAAGGTTAGTCCTGGTTTAGACTCAGTTTCTCCAGGACTTAGTTTAGTTTGGGATGAGTCCTGGTTTAGACTGGATTTAGTCCCTATTTAATCCTGGGTTTGGTCCTGTTTTAGTGTTAGGTTTCATTCAGGTGCACACATGAGTTCATTTCTGGATTTAGTCTGTTGAATCCCAAATTAAGGACCGGTCTGGTCTTGTTTTTTTTCCTGGCTTAGTCTGGGTAGAAATCATAGTTAAATTCTTCCTGACGTCAAACAGTTTTTGTCCTGGGTTTGTCTCGAGTTGGTCCAGTTTGGATTTGGTCTTGATTTAGTGTTAAATCTAAAATTAGTCTTGTTTAATTTTTCCTTTTGTCTTGATTTGTAACTTTAGTTCTTTTTTTTCATCTCAAAATTGAGTTTGGTTTGCATGTTGGGTTTACTTGGTATTTAGTCAGAAATTGGACCTCAATTTAGTCCTGTTTTTGACCTTGGTTTTGTTCTGTTTTAGTCTCAGGTTTAGTCCTTTTGGCTGTTTGGGCCTGGTAGCCTGTCCTTGTATAGCCTTCCTGCAGCTTGATATTACACAGGTGCATATATTTCACCCTTTATGTGAGTTATTGCCTGTCCCAAAAAGAACTGGTTCCAGAAAAGTTATAACTTATGCAACACCAAACAAAATAAATCACACAGAGGCTGTATATCACACACAAGTCTCAAAATCCTTTTCTGACAGTTTAATTTTCCTATTCATGGAACGTATTTAGAAATTATTTTTGTTAATGTGAACACACATCATGGTTTGCATTTTTTTTTAACTAACATCTAATTTAACTTGGTACAGACTCGAGGATAATTAGACTGCACTTCAGATACACTCCCTGTTCAGAGGCGGCCTAAAATAAACGCTGAGGCAGAACAACAGTTTACAGCACAGAGAGCGCTGGTGAGGTCAGTTCTGGCATTTCATCTGCTGCAAACAAAATGATTCACTCATTGTCAGTTCAACCACGTACCTGTCCCGGCCCAGGAGGAGATACAAAGTGCTGCCATTGCTATTGCCTCATTACAGATTAGTCTTGGATTGATCTAGAATTACTGCATCATCGAGTTCAGTCCAGGTTTAGTGCATGATTAATATGTGGCTTTGTCTATGGTTTGTGTGCCATGGGTTTAGATTTGGGTGAGCCCTGGTTTAGATCTGGATAGGTCTTGGTCTGATTATGTTTAGATTGGTTTGTCCTACATTTAATCCAGAGTAAACCTGGTTACGTCTTGATCTAGTTGAGTTACACCTGCATGATGGATCTTGGTTTGGTCCAGACTTCATTATTGGCTTTAGTCCTGATCTAATCCTAGTTTTTTTTCTTTGTTAGTTCTTGCCTTATTCTTATTTTAGTTCAGGTGTATTCTAGGGTAACTACTGGTAATAAACCTGACTTTGGTTTAGCTCTAAGGGCGAGGATTTAGTCCTGGTTTTGGTCTTCTTTTAACTCATGGTCTTGTCTTTGGTGTTTGTTCTAGATGTCTAAATTGAGCCTTGGGTTGTCAGATCCAAACCAATAGACCTGTCTTTAGAATTAATAAAGATCACTAAAGTTCACTCCCCATTTAGCCTGATTATGTCCAGTTTTGGCTCTTGGTTTTAGTTCTGGTTTAGTCTAGTTTCTAGTCCTGGTAATGTTCCATTTAATCTACTGAGTCCATGTTTTATTCTGGGTTTTGTCAAAAGTTAAATCTTGGAGTTAGTGCTACATATTTAAGTTGAGGTTTGGAAGTAATCAGTCTTTTAAATTTGTTTTAGTCCTGGTTTAGTTGTTGGTTTGACCCTCAGTTTGGGTGAAAAAGAGAACCTAAAAAGGGTGTAACCAGACCCAGAGTCGGAGCTTGGACTGCGCTGACAGTGCTGAGCTCAGGAGAACAGCAGCTGTATCTGATGTAGATTAAGCAGGAAGCAGGATTTGGATCATTGCTCTGAGGGGGGCTCACATTCTGCTCCGGGACAGGATTTCTGCAACTTGAACCGCTTTTCTGCAGGGCATTATCCCTCCTCCAATATCTTCCTGGTTCTTTGTGTGCCCACTTTGCCAGAAAGACAGAAACATACAACACGACAGACTTTAGCGCCAGACAGGGCCGGCAACGGGACGGTCGAAATGCTCAAGAGACTTAGACAGAGACAGTAAGCAATCAATCAGCCCCCCTTCTGTACCTGCCCCACACAGTTAATGCACCAACAGTGGAGTCTTCAGGGACATTAGTGGCTCCTTAGCACATGTAAAAAAACAACCACTGCAGGAGCTCCACACTGACAACTAAATAAACACCCACTGTTCATTTACTGTGAAGAAGAAGGGAGGCCCCTCAAGTCCTTGTTTGGATCTAGTTTAATCTGGTGTTAAACCCTTAGTTAGTCCTACTTCACCCCGAGTGTCTTCGTGACTGAATCCTAGGCTAAAGCTTGTAGTTGAGTAACATCCTGCTTTTGTTATGATCTAGTCTGTGGGTTAAGTCTGAGTTAATTGTAGGTTTAGACGGGGGATCAGTCCTGGTTTAGTCCTGGTTAATTTAGCTTTGGTCAAGACAAGAACAATTTAGTCTTTGTTTGAATCATCATAATAGCAGTATATTGTTTTTTAAGGTTTAACTAAGGTTTTACTGAAGACATACGTTTAGTGTCGTCATAAATTGTGTCTTGGTTTGATCCTTGGTTTGATCTGGATTTAAATCTTGGTTATGTCCTGGTTTAGACTTCAGTTCTGTTTTAGTCCTAGATTCAGTTTGGCTTTAGGCTTGATTGAGTCTTGTTTTAGTGTTTGTCTAGAGTTTGACCCTGCTTTAGTTCTGGGTTTAGACCTGTGTTTGTCCTAATAATGTCTTGATTTCATATCTAACCTTGAATCTGGGGTTAGTCCTACATAGTCTTGATTAAGTCCTTGATTTATTCCCAGTTTAGACTGTCCTATGGAGGCCAAATTTTGGACTCCTGGTTTCATTCTTAGTACAGTCCCATATTAATTCTACTCTGCCTTCTCCAACTTTATATTTAATAAAAACTTGATTGATATTCTTTTCAGATTAAAATAACCATGACTTCCACATGACAGAAGTGTACGTCTGACCTCACAGAGTCTTTTAATGTGACTTTTATTTCCATCACAAGAGAAGCACACATACATTTAGCACACTTCTCCTTTACCTGGTCTAATTTGGATCAATAATGGCTGTAGAGACGCCATTTAAACACAATTAGTTGTCCTTCAGTGACTCTCTTCTCGAAGCGGCTCTGCATCCAAACTCACTTAAATGTGACCTCGTTTTTCTTTTGAGGTGAAAACAGAGCTAATACACTGAGTATTTAAACCCTATTTAATCTGGTGTTTGATGATTCTGAACTGAACAATTTACCTTCATTACTATCAATTGCTGGTTTCAGTAAGGTTTATTTTGTTTTAGTTTGGCTCTTATAGTTACGGATAACGTGTGGAGAGTAAAAATGCTAATAACACTAGAACCAGTAGATGGTCAACCCTGTGCACAAAAGCAACAGCCTCAGACTCAGACAGTGATGGACTTTATGATAATGTATACTACAATATGTAATATAAATATGTAAAATAAATACTTTCTTTGTATGTTTATGGCTATTTGTTCGTAGCAAAAAAATTAATTATGAAAACAGGTTGAAACATTTCAATATTTGTTCAACCAGTGTTAGTGGCAAATGTAAAAAAACAGCTTTGCAGGCACAAATGTGAACTTTAAAAAAAAAAAAAAAATTTATTAATTAATAAAAAACTTTTTGTTCAAAATAATTGGCGTTAATATTAGTTTTTGGTAACTTTTATGGTTCGAGATCATTTTTTTTTTAGCATTTCATTTTTCTGACTTTGAATCTATGAACTACTTTATGTTACTAAATCCTTTACTGTGCACTTTAAAGGCTTGATTGATTTTAAAAGAGCCTTGAGACAACCCTGCACTGGGGTAAATGAGCCGGAAGAACAATTAATTATTGCATTAGTCATAGACCGTCTAACACAACGGATCAGACTGACATCAGCTAAAATTAGTCCCATTAGATTTGACTCGTCACGTTTGTTAGTGGGCACTTTGGCTGTTCTGCCATGATTCACCTGAAACTGCAGATATTATCGATAAAAGATATAGTGACTGTTCCTTTATGTTGCTTTTGTTTTATACATTTGTAATTTGGGGGAGCATCAGCTTAATAGTTTGCCTTTGGGCTGAAATACAGTATATGATATATTTGTGTTTGTTCTGTGGTTTTATTCTTAGCGAGATGTGGCCAAAGATTATCTGAAATGAAAGTGCTATAGAAGACAGAAAGGCACCATCACTGTCAAGTCTGTCTAAAAGCTTTTCTCGTACCATCTGCCAATAACGCTGAACAGTGCAGAGCCGTCACAGTGCTCGGTGTTTCACAAAACCTATCACACACTGAAGGTACAACAGCCACTATTTCAGCTCAAGGACAGCGCACATGCCCCCCTCTTTTTCCATTGAGGCACTGATTGTTCAACCCGAACATTTTCTACCTCTTTGCCTGGATATAAAGACTCAAACCTGCAAGAAAAGAGCAAAAGATCCATCTTCCGCTGTCAGTGGAGCATTTTGTGCTCACCTTCTGAATGTGCTATTTTTAAACTGTTTTTTTTTTTCTTTTGCCTCATGTGTCAACATTCAGAGCCCTCACAGAAGAGAAGCAGAGAGATGGTAAACTCCCCCAAAAAATCTGTAGGAATATTGCTCCAGGCCACAAGAAATCTGCATTTACACCGGAGACAATTTATTTTTAATCTTCCAAATGTGCTTCTCGCTTTGTTCAAAAACAGATTCCTCACAGCAGCAACGATTCTCTGTCACTACTGGTTAATTTATGCCGTTGACAATATAAGATTAGGTCTTATCCTCTATTTTATGCCATCACGCTGTGTCTGGTTTTACCTTCTTTACACAAATATTGAACACAATCAACAAGATCAGATGCTTTTCTTGTACCTTGGTTAAAAACGTTCTCCATTTCTCTAACAAGGGTCAGTCAAGTGGCACACAGCAAGAGCCAAGTTTTTTTGGCATGTTGTATATTTTAATACATTAAACCAACATCACTTAAAGGAGCTTTGTCGCTAGCGTTGTTATTTTCGGTCTCGTGCTGCTGCCAGAGATGAACAAATACTCCTTGAACATTTGATATAAAAGGCACACAGGTATTTTTTTCATGATAGTATTACATATTTTTACATGCACGGTATACACTATTAATGCAGTAATGCTAAATCCTAACCCAACACATTACCTGAAAAATAAAACCACAGTGGAATTCCTCATCCTAGACCTATTTGTTTGTTTCAGAGCCGTTTGTCAGCCTCATAACGTCAGAGCAGCTCTCAGCCGGAGCTAAGACATCGCTTTAATGCTCGACGTCGTGCCACTCAACCTGTCTGTCCCTTTTAATCCTGCTCACAGCGTGTACACATTTTATTTCAAACACTGACCTAAATAAACATACATAAACACATCATTATAGCTTGTGCTTTAACGAGGATGTTTGTCAAACCCAGAGCATCAACAAAAGAGGGGCCCGTCGCTCACTCTGTTAAATGTGAACCCTCTTTGTTTTTCGAGTAAATCTGTTGTGTCTTCTTTTATTGTTTATCAAATCCAGACAGCTCTACTTTCTATGTTGCTTTACTGCTTTCTGGGGAAGTTCTGTGAAGGCAAAACAGCCATCTGAAAAAATGTGAACATGCTTCTATAAACTTACACAGTTCACTCAACAAAGAAATGAATCACCTTTAGTTCTGTACTGCACTCATACGACTTCCTCAGATACTGTCATAAGAGCACTTTTATTGACCTCAGTGTTTTCATTTTAAATTACATCAAAGTCACGGAATACAAAGAGACATAAAACATTTGAAAAACCCACAAGGCACTGAAGTTTGGATTTATCAATGGTAGATACTTGTTTCTGTACTTCAGAATATCAGAATGCCAGAATATGTATTAACATAATGCACCTGTCATTAGATAGATGCATATTTGACTAAAGTATGTTTTCAAATATCAGATCTGCAAATGATGTAGGCGTCCGAACAAAACACAAAAGGCTAAAATGACATTTTACATTGGAGTTTTCTGTCCCGCTGAGGGGACTGTCAGGGAGATAGACACACTAATGTCTAAGAGCCATCTAAATGATTTGAAGAATATATATTTTTGGGCTCAAACTTACTTGGCTTGTATGTAAAACTTCGATGGTGCCTGTATTCTTTGCATTTATTACATTCAGTCATGTCTAAAATAATTAGAATTCAACATTTATCTAGCTCTAAAAGTCAAAGGGAGGGGGTGTCACTGAAATGTTTTTTATTTTATAAAAGTGGAACGTTAGCCCTTGAGTGTTTTCATATAATCACATCAGACTTTGAATAAAGAAAAGTTTGTCCTTTGCTGCTGTAAAAGACTCAAGGATTTTATTTCAATACAAACTATCTAACTTCAAAGTTTATCCTGGCATTACTTTAGTTGAAAAATAATGTGATCACTCAGGATTAACGTCGTGATATCAGGTTAGTCTAAGGTGGGGTTGATGCATTAAGACCATGAGGTAAATGCTGCTTATGTAACATTAGAACATCTATTAGTATTCAACACATGCTAGTCTTTCAGTCTGCAAAGGTCAAGCCAATCAATAAACCAATAGCAGCCTATTGTCAACACAACACTGTAATTCAGTATTCCACTTGTGGGACATAAACACTTGGGGGAACATGGTGCAGAAATATCTGTTTAGCAAAACTGGCCAACATTAAGTTTGCTCCAAAGCCTAAATTCCATTTGCTTTAATGACTTTATGCCAAATGCGCCACTTTCACTAATGGAACCTGCTTTTAATACGTCTGCTGCTTTATTTACAAGGGGCTTCGTAAAAAAAATAAAAAAATAAAAAAAAAGACATGCTGACTCCAACAAATGCTAATGACTCCAAACTGAAAGCCCGAATAACAGCGGTCCAATAAACAAAACCTTTCATCCGTGTTTGTCATTTCACACATTTTATGGCAAAAGTTGAGCTTTTAGCAGAGACTGTTAAGAAGTTGAGTCAATTAAGCAACAACTTATTTTACACGAAGCAAAACAATGTTCCAAGAAACATACTTAGACCTTAATTCAGTTTCACAAAGGGTGATAAACAAATCTGAATTTGATTACCTACATCAATCAATATAAAATAAATGGATTCATTTTAGAGTGAACTCTGTAAATTGGTTCTATGCAACAAAAAATGTATTTACCAAAGAACAGGTTACAGTTTTGATATGACTTTATAAATGCAATGTGCTACAGGAAGTGCAGGGGGCAGTGTGGCTTCAGGGAGTGCAGTCAGTCTTCACCGTCATGTCCCTGGTGCAGCTGAGCACACACTTTTAAAACGCAGGCCCCTCAGAGACGCTCTGTTCACTGTGGACTCACATGTTTTAGAGTTAAGGTAGCGCTAGAGCCGTTCACACAGACCGCTTCTGCTTTAGCAAACAGGCTAATCTGTGTTAGCTCCCTGTTGCTAAACCAGGTCTTCTAACGAGTCTAAACAAGCGTCATAAGTGGGGCCTGGGGGCAAAATTTGGCCCACAACGGGGTTTTATTTGGCCCGCCAAGGGTCATGTTTTGTGACTGAAATTGCAGACTGACTTTTGATTTAATTTGCAGTGACAGTCGAGATTTATTGAAAAAGTAATGGCCTGTTCCATTGAAGAGGAACCAATGGGTATAAATCCCAGAAACAGCCTTCTGCCGTCACTCTAAGATAAAAAAATGTTGTGGTGATACAATTAGGCGCCACCTTTGGGGCTTAACATTAACACTCGGGTAGATTTCAACTGTGGTGGGTAACACACTATAAGTTCTTCAAACTAACAACAGATGTTTAATAAAACTGTGAATCACAGAAGTAAGTGTTGTTTAATCTGTGATATTTCTGCTGGAGTAAATTCTAACGATCACTCAGTTAACCTCCTCCATCCGCTCACGTTAATGAGAGGAAATACTCATCTGTGACTTTTTCAGATAAAACTATCCCTTTTTATTCTCATTCTAGTAAATCAAAGTGTTTGACAGGAGCCAAAACATTTTTAATAAGATAAATTATGAATTGTATTATTAATATCAGTGCTATTTGAACCAGGCACAGTAGGCTTTTGTTTTTGGAAGCTCAATGAAATTTTTTTGAAGCACATGGCATAAAATAATCGCTGACTAATCGCAGATTATTCGACTACTAAAAATAGTTAGTAGCCGCCCTAGCCCAAGTGCACAAGTGTGAGTATTGGGACAGGGCTAATAACACCCAGATAGACTTTTTGTTGCCATGGAAACATTATTTAAGTGACAACATGAAACACGCTGCTCAGAAAACATTTGGTCATGGTCTGGTCTTGAGTTTGTTCTAATAACAGTCTCCATGGTAACCCCACATGCACATTTAGTAAGAGTTTAGGGCACATATAAATTATATATAAGGTCTTTTTCCAAATCTAGTCTAATGTCTAAACTACTGTCGTGATGAAACATGACTTTAATCAAACATTGTGACACCATTTATAAAGTTTATTTAGTTGTTATAAGTTGTGGATACTTTGAGCTTCACCATAAATGCAAGTATGGAAGTTTTCTCTAAAATTAGGCCAGAAATTGTGAAGTGCGCGACCTGCATACGACCTTTTGTTGCCATGGAAAGAAAATTCAAGTGATGCCAATTGACAAAATGTTGCTCATAACAGCGTTTTGTTGGTTTAGTCATCTCTTTGTTCAATTGATTGTCTCCATGGTAACACCAGACACATTTTTACACATTTTATGTAACATCTGGGTTCCTATTATCTGATATGAACATCAGCCTTTCTTCTAGACTAAAAAATGAACATTGGTACATTACATACATTACATTAACATAGGCTGCTTTTCTAAAACTCAAGATGATTTCATTGTGGAATATAAAATTATGATTATGAAAGCAAATAATAAGTGCCAGTGAAGAATGAGGTATTGTTTTTTACAAAAAAATATGACCTTTGTACGGCTGGGCAACATGATCTCAAATCAATCTAATAATGTTGGACACTTTAAATAAAGAATTGCATAAAAACTGGCCTTTTGGTTTCAAAACTGAACCCACCGTACTGTATCCTACCTCTCTAAAGTTTTCCGGGCCACACTCCCGCCCTTTGAAGTTACACTCCAGCAGCATGTCCTCGATTCGGTGTCGGGTGCGGTTGTAAAACTCATCAAGGCTGAACTTGGATCCTGGTGGACGGTCCGGTTCTGGAGCGAGAGGGAAACCTGGTGCCATACCTTCCTCGAATCCCAGCAGTGCTCCCATGAAAATCAGGTCACTGTAGCTCATCTGGGACTTCCGAATAAAGTTATAGTTGCACATAGTGATAGCTGGGAATGTCATGTTATTGGCCACTTTCTCGTCGATCATCGTTATGTGGTCGTACTGAAGATAGTATATGATTCGATCGGCCACTTGGAATAAAAATGCAGACAGGGCCGTTATGAAGACCACTCCCCACAGTCCCTGCCGAATCCCAAACTTCTTGTCTTCAACAAAGACATGGTTAGCGCCGTGTAGTGAGCATCCGCTGAAGAAAGTGGCCAAGTCGTCCACCTCTTCGATCTCCTCCTCCTCCTCTTCCTCGATATCGTCCCCCTGGCTACTGGTCCGATCCAGGTAATCCTGCGAGGCCGAGTCACTGTAGGCCTTTGTCACTCGTTTGTAGTGGTCGTCGAAACCGTCTTTGCCGTATCCTTTTATAGGCTCGTCATCCGAAGAGAAAGAAATGGTGCACATAATACGGACCGGCATCGTGGCTGGAGGGAAGCGGTCAAGACCAAGTATGTGTCGCAGAAGTGGTCAATCACACTTAGACAGTTCTGACACCAACTAAACGACCAACAAAAGATTTACCAGTCAGAAAACCTAAAAACGTAGCTGAAGTCAAATATACAACCCTTAAAACGCAAACTGTCCACTCTTCTCACGGCGATTGTCCTCTAAAAAGACTTGCCTTGGTTTGTGCTTGTGTCTTAGAGGGCAGATCCTCCTTCCTTCAAAGCAAGAAGCAGTAGAAGAAGATAAGGAGTCTTGGATGTGGGAGGAGGAGGAAGAGGAGGGGGAGGAAGAGGGGAAGGTGAGGCCATGAGGAGCATAGGACACCAAATACTCCCGCTGGGCCCGGCTACAGGTCACCATGTCGGGGCAGAGTTTCAGCATTTACAGGAAAAAAAAAAAAGGCTTTGACGCAGTGGGAAAGGATGTAACACAAAGACAGCCAATGGAGGCTTCGGAAAGCACTAAATAGGCTGAATATTTCTGCTGATTTCACTGTAAAAGATGCCCCCACTCATCCCACAATTGTATAAGCAAATGTATAATGGAAAATAATTTAGAATGAGAAATCTGTTCATAAAGATGGGTCATGTGACCTTACATTAATGTCGGATTGTTTTTTAAAGTTTGAAATGTGAATTTATTAAAGAGAATGTTATTTGTAATTATTATAAGTGGAAAATAGAAAAGACAAAGATAAATGATGTTAGGGATGTCCTAATACAACTTCCAGAAGAGAACTAGCACTTGAAAGTCCTGTCCAATACTAAATCAATTAAAGCTATGAATGTTTCAGATTTATGGAACACAGAATGACTTCTCTGATGTTTCTGAAGGAGACAGTTTATGTGTCTCTTGACTTTAACCGGGCATCATTTACAGTCCACTCTAGTTTCATCATCGTCATTTACAAAGAACCGGAAACAGGCAAGAGAAATTTAAACCCCAGTGAGAGAAATACTCTTAAATGTAGAGGTCAAATGAGTACAAGAGGCTCTGATAGCAAGGGTCCGTAATTGGAAAACCCTGAAGAAAACAAACACGGATGAACTAATTCATTAAGAAGGTTTTGTGCACAACGTTACACAATGCTGCCATTCATATTAACAATTGTCTTAAGCTATACACTCTAAAACCTGCTTGAAACAAATAAACAAGACTAAGTGTTACATAAGAATGTTTGTTGGTTTATTGATGTAATTTAGACAAGTAGCTTTGTCACACAATAAGGTATTCATGGCTTTAAATTACAAAAGCCAGGCTGTATTTATTAAACACATTCCTCATCGAGACTGGTGTCCACAATTTGACTCAGATTGACAAAGTGCATTTCTATGGCTCCGTTTAAGTAGAGCTGCTTTGCTTGATACAAATGTTACCTAAACATCCAAAATATAAGAAGTATAGTCACTGATTACACACAGCAAAACAGTATGAAGTAAAACATGCTGTTAGATGATACAGAATCAGGAAGGGGTACTTAAATTGGCAATTTTAGATGCACCCTCTGTCATTTTGTTCTCAAACTGGGCTCTTATCTGTTTTAACAGAAGTCACACTGCTTGTTTTAAGTGGCAGATGGGGCATAACGGGCAAGAACTAACTGAAAATGTGTCCCTTCAGAGACTGAGTGACACTTTAATATGCAACAACTTCCCCAATCAAGAAATAAGCTCTAAAAGATCAAGAAGCGAGGAGCAAAGTCAAGAGATTTAATCAAGAGCTCCATTTAGTCGCGGTTATCTCAATGAAAAGGCTCATTTTACCATTCCTTCGAATTATAGACCTCTACTTTGCCGCAAGCTGTACTTTCGAAAAGCAGATTGAAAGCAAATAGTGTAGTGGTGAAGAAAACATGCAGCTTAAACGGATCCTCTCGTTATTGAATATGACGATGGGCTCAGATTCCCAGAGGTGGTGTAGGTTGTGATATGAAAAGGGAAGAGGATGATCCATCTTTATTGATCCGGCTCCATTAGACGTCTCAGATTATTTTCAGACACCTGATGGTTCTACAAGATGAAACGTTAGACGAGGCTGATATTAGTCATAACAATCAAAACCTATACAGCTAATGAAATCACATGATACACATGATACATTAAAGATGTAAAACACTGGTGTCAAACTCACGTTCAAGCTTAATCTGTAGAGAAAAAAATTTGATCCAGGGCCATAAACTTGTATTTGGTAACTGACCCTTTGGTAATGGACAATGCACAAACTTTTATTAAATAAAAAAATAAAATGTAATCAGGGTTAAGGTTTTATATTCTTAAGAGCAGCTTGCAGTGATGAGAGGTTTCCGGTTTAACCCTTGTTTAGACATGGTTTAGAATCTGGGGTTAGTCCTGGTCTAGCTCTAGTGTAGTCCTCATTAACACCTGCTTTATTCCTGGTTTAGTCTTGTTTTAGTCTTTTGTATTGGTAAACTAACTACTAACTAAAGGCTGAAGTATTGGATCTAATAGTCGGAAAAAGACCATTGTTCTTGTAAGAACCGTTTGGTGTAAAAAGATACGAGGTCCAGAATGAGGCCCGTTTGATCTGGATTTGGCCCAAAGTCCATTGGTTTGAGAATGCCTTACTCAATACCGCAATACTGTTCAAAGAGCTATTTGTTTTTTATTTTTACTTTTATTGTTTTAGTACCAGTAGAAAAGGTTTAGTCAGCTCTTTGTTCAATTGATTGTCTCCATGGTAACACCAGACACATTTTTTTTTGTAGCGTTAAAAAAGGTTTATTTTTTCTTTGAGCCATGCTATGTTCAGTTATAGCAACTTTTTCCATTTCAGCAACTCTAATTTCTGTTTAAGTCACGTTTTGTTTCTTCTTCGACTGCGGTTGCTCACAAACCACCGTCCATTGCTCACGAGAGATTATCAGATCTGGGTCTGTGAAAGGCAGATGTCATTTGCAAAAGATAAAACGATCTGGAGCATTACGTCTGTGCTCAGGTGATGCTCAGGTGATCCCTGTTGTGAGTGTGCAGTGAAAATGAACGACTACTACTCTCTTGTAACTCGTGGTACTTGATCTGAGTCCAGCATTAATGTCGTATTGTTTTTCACAGTTGTGTTTAGTCACATTTGGCTTCCTTTCTTTCCAGGCTGACACATTACCAACCATCTGGACAAGGCCCTGAGAGCCACTGAGCATTAGGTGATGCCAAACACATTATCAGCAACAATCATTCCCCGTTGTGCTCTGAGCTTTCACAGCACAACAGGCCCGCTGTGTGTGTTTTGATCTTAAGGCTATAAGATCCAAGGAGAGTGTGAGAAAAGCAGTGCACTTGGTCAATATGTGTTTCGCAGTGGCTGTGAGGATTGACTATCGCAAGAAAAAAAAAAAAAAGGAACGTAAAGAGCTTTGGCTTGGCCTTGATTCGGCTTCATCACGAAACCTGTTAAGCAGCTGCCTGATAGCTCCTGCTGCTTGAATATGTATTAGTGATCTGCAGATAGCCTCTAACTTCCAGCTCGACCTAACAAGAAGGTCAGCTCCCTCCCTCTGCTGCGTCCCATAGGTTTTCACAGCGTCCTGCATGAATATTCAAAAACGCTCGTAGATTGGCACAAGATGGCCGCTTGAGAAACCGCTGTGGAGGAAATTAAACTGTGCAAATCAGTGCAGTGACCCTCTGACAAATTCACAGTTGGGTTAACGTACTCACAGCCAGAATGTCTCCATAACAAGATTTACTAACACACAGATCTTTTTCTGTTTATTTTGGCACTTATACTTGAGTCCAAAGAGATAAATACGGAGTCTCATTTTGTTGCATCATTCTTTTTCTTCACTTTTATCTGCTTTGTTTGGCCCAATTTATGCCCAAGGCATAAATCATTCTTTAATAAAACTCATGTTCAAATATGCATGAGAAAGTCCACTAGGGGGCTGCAGTGGCACATTAAAACAGAGCTTTGGTTTAAGTCTACAGCAGCAGTGAAAGCCTCAAACTGGTGAGATAAGTTCAACACTTATTTGTGAAGCACTGTAGTCTGAAAATTACAAATGGTTTTCTCAAGCCTTGTTCAACTTTTAAAGCAAAATGTTGCATTGAGCTCTCAAATGAAATGTTGGCACTCTTACAACGAGGCATAGCAGGCCCCAATATTAAGTTTAGACTTGAAGTAAAAGTTGTAACAGGCACTGAATCACATTTATGGTTCACACGCAATAAATGGTATTAGCCAAACTAGAAGTGCTCAGACATTTTGGCTGGTTATGTAGATGTCACTGTAGCTGCACAGTAAACCTTTTAGCCTGGTCTGTTGAGATAAATACACTGATAATGTGTCTGATAAAGATAATGGGTTTGATTAAAGATTGAAAAATTAACCCAATTAATCATCCCACATCCCAATAGTTGCAAGTTTAAGACATGCATTTCAGACCAATGGTTCTTCACTTCAACAGTAGTATTAATTTTACAGATAAAACAATATTGATTCTAACATAGTAAAATATGAATGATAGCAATAAACAAATTTGCCCCACATTTTAGAAGACTTATGAGCTATGTAGCATTAACAACTGTTAAACGCTAAAATTAAGATTTATTTATTCATAATTCTGTGACTCTAAATTCTTAACTTTGTGACACTTTGTCACTTTATTGTGGTCAATAAATTACTTTTTAATTAGTTTATGTACAAAAAAGTACTTTAAAGTATGGTTTGTGAAATAATTAGCAAAATAAAAACTAATTCTATTACTATGATTATAACTGGCTCACTTTCTAACTCTTTGCTTAAATTTACACAATTACCACTTCCTTAGCTTGAGGTAGAATTGTTTGCTTGTTATTATGCATCTTTCAAGTGCCCCCTGAACTGAGCAGTGAACAGTGCGATGCTAATGTTTTCACAGCGGGTCAAAAGGTGGCAGTGTTGTGATGCGGTCGCAGCCAAACGCCCCTGGGGCTCACATTTTCAACAAGGCCATGCATTTGGCCACGGTCGGAGCGAGAGGAGCGCCGGGGCTGGATGAGAGGAGAGGTTTAACACCGCCTTTCAAGTCCCTCTCACCAGCTCTGCTCACAGCCAGGATCGACCTGCCGTTGCCATGGATACCTCCGTGCCCGTCAGCAACAGAGGATGCACAAAGCCCATTACTCAGAACATGCATATAGCCACACATGGACGAACAAACAGAGCAAAAAAAAAAAAAAAATAAAACTATATCCCTCACAGATGCTGGCATAGCATATCATCATGGCCTTTCTAGAAATCTGATTTCAGTGAGAGTTTAAGGCAGAAGAAACAGTAGGACGTGTATGTTATCTACTGAATACCAATGGATACTTAGAACATGTAAACCACAAATATCGTCCAGATGGTTTTTAAAGCATCAAGGCACATATTCCTAAAGCCTGTTTAAATTCTTAAGTATTCATTTATGCCATAAGCTTGAGGATTTTATGTATGTGTTGTCTCACTGGAATAAAAAAAAGAAAGAAAAACATTATATGAAGTCTTATAATTTGAAAGCCTTGGCAATGGGTGTTCAATACAAACAATAACAGTAATTTAAACTGTGCTATTGATATTGAACTATTGCTATTGTGCAGGCCTTTAAAAGGTAAAAAGATCTTGGCTGGGAGGTGTGAGGAGTCATTGTGGATTAAGAAAACCTTATCAGGGAACTGTGGCAGAATGTTTAAAGATTTGCAAAGGAAGTAGGAAGTAGTTAATAGTTATGTTTCTGTGACTTATTCTAATTACCATTTGTAATTTCACTTATGGAAACAGTAAATTTACTAAAAATAATGTAAAAAAAATAAAAATAAAATGACTTTTTTCCTTATTTGGACACTGAACAGCAATACAGAGCTGATGGACATAGGCTTAAAAGGTAAGTTGTCAGACATATACCTTTAATATTTAGAGAGCTGAACAATTAATGGAACAAAATAGGAGCTGTGCAGTCTTGTTTAAGCTATAATATGCAGGGTTTTCTCCAAAAAAATCCTTTCCTTCCTTCCTTCCTTTTTATTCCACATCAATGACTCTCCTGTACAGATGTTTGTGAGTGTGTCGTTTTCCGCCAATCAAAGCTCACCAAAGAAAAAAAAAAAGCTTCAACACTATACAACAAGAGACTCATCCAAAGCCAAAGTAGACTGGGTCTGGCATTTTTACTGCTTAAAACTGATATAGTATAGCATAGTATACTGCAACCAGTTTGGTTCATGATTAGAACAATAGAAATTGAGTGAATGTGCTTGATTGATATATTGATTTGGATCTTATCGCCTACAACAGCAACTGATCAACAGTATATTCAAAAATGGAAAGATTGAAAAGTTTTAATGATTTGCAAAGGATCCCACAACAACTAGGAACATGACAAAATACAGCTCAGACTGAAACGAGCTGAAACACTGGCAGCAACAATATTACATTCTTCGAGGCAGTGTTCAATCAATAGTGTGACATTCATTTTCTTCCCTCATTGTAGGATTCACACAACTTTGCCTGCGATGGGAAAAACAAAGATTTGAGTAAACAAGACCAGAATTCAGTTTGTTCCCAGAAGACGTTGGGATAAAATGAGGCAGTGACCAAAGGCACCAAAAACGTAGTATTCTGTGTTCACCTTTACAGTGAGGCCACCGATATAAAGATGTGCAGCGTTATAAAGACAGGCTCCTTGTTGAGAGGAGGCTATATGGAAATAAAGATCAATTATGACACGAAGGTAATGAAATTAAATGCAACGTAAAAAGTCATGTTTAAAAGAATTTAACTCTTGACACGTCTATTGAGGCAGTCCTATATATTAGAATAGTAGAGACACACCGGAAACAGGAACGTAAATGTGTTGCATTTACGTTCCTTAATAAACATTATTTAAGAGATAATGTTTAATAAGTTGTTGGAGCCAGAAATAACCATATTTGGACAAAACTCTAGGGGCTAAAAAAGTCCGACTGGGACTTATTGAAAAAAAAAATCCAAGCATTAAAACAATCAGTTAACTCTCGAGCTGTAAAAATCCTTTGTATTTCAAAGTTACGGCTCAGCAAAGACAACACTTTTAAATGTAAAGCTCTCAGCCAATCAGAGCTCAAAGAAAAGTGTGAAGCTACAAATGCGACTTGTCAATCACTTCAGTCAGAAGTCATGTGGATTAAATACTGTCATGGCCATTGGCCCAGAAACAGGAAGACCCCGTCGCAAACCCCAGACACAGGCAGAAAATAAAAATAAAAAAAAATCAAAAGTTTATTTACTGACAAAGTAACAAAACCAAAATCCAGGAAACATAATAAACCAAGGCACTGAGCAAACAGACAAACTTCGACAACATGGGACAGGTGAAGCACATCAGGGCGGGGCAGGTAATCACACAGGAGGGAAAGACACAAGGCAGGAAGTAAATCATCAACCACAGACAGGGGTAAAACATTTCAAAATAAAAAACTGAAACTCAAATACAACTTGAAACAAAATCAGATACAAATATAGCTGCAAGCAGCCATGACGGGGCCAAGCACTAGGCCGGCATTAAACCTCATGCCGACATGGCTGGCAGCGTCAGACCAAGGGCAGTAAGCATCTAAAGACATTTCAATAAGACTTCAGTCTAAATGGCTCAAAAATCATCAATACGGTCTTTAGCACTTTGATTGAATGGTTTATCACGTTCAACCCAGAGGCAGTGCAGTAACCCAACTGATGTGTGAAACAACTAGAGTGCTAAAACTCTGCAGGCAGCCTCAAGTCATGGTTGCCATAACACGTACTAAGTTTGGTTAGAATATGTTAAAGCATCGCAGAGAAATAGCCTGATATTCATTTTTGAGCGCATGAAGTCAATTTCATTTGTGCAGTATTCGAAAACGGTTCGACCAATCATCTTAATTCTAATAACTTTTTGTCAGGATAGTCTGAAGATGATCTGGTTTAATTTTTATGAAAATTGGGGCTACGACCTAGGAGGAGTTTGCAAAAGTATGTTTTTTAGAAAATTCAAAATGGCCGACTCCCAGAATAGTTGGTACGGGAAAATTGGCTATGCTACGGCTCGGCATGATGCCACAAATCTAAGGAGATCAGTTTGGTGATTTTTGGCTAAAGCATTCTGAAGAAATAACTAAAAAATGTCACATTTTTGTATCTCTGGACCAGTAGGTGGCGCTGACCCAAAACTCGGCAGGAAGCCTCGAGTCATAGTTGCCATAACACGTACTAAGTTTGGTTAGAATATATTAAAGCATTGCAGAGATATAGCCTGACTTTTATTTTTGTGCGTATTAAGTCAAATTCATTTGCACGGTATTCAAAAACGGTTTGACTAATCATCTTAATTCTAATAACTTTTTCTCAGCATGGTCTGAAGATGTTATGATTCAATTTTGGTGAAAATTGGACAAACGCTGTGGGAGGAGTTCGAAAAAGTAGGTTTTTAAAGAAAGACAACATGGCAAACAGGAAGTTTGTCCGAATAGGACATATTTGGTATCTGTGCTCTTGGCTTGACCCAATGAACACACTAAGACCATTTGTTTTACAATATGTTAACGTAATAAAAAGTTATTAGCATATTTGTGAATTTGGTTATAACTTTTGACCACAAGGTGGCGCTGCTCCAAAACTTTTTGAGTACCTTCAGGGCTTGATGCCGAAGACACATACCAAGTTTTGTAATAATGCGGTAATGCGTTTAAAAAATATAGCACTTTTTGACATTATTCATAATGGCCGACTCCCAAAATAGTTAATATGGGAAAATTGGCTATGCTACGGCTCGGCATGCCACGAATCTAAAGAGACCAGGTTTGTGATTTTTGGCTAAAGCATTCTGAAGTAATAATTAAAAAATGTCACATTCTTGTATCTCTAGACCACTAGGTGGCGCTGCATCAAAACTCTGCACACATCCTCAAGTCTTTGTTGCCATAACACATACTAAGTTTGGTTAGAAAATATTAAAGCATTGCAGAGATATAGCCTGACTTTTATTTTTGTGCGCACAAAGTCAAATTCATTTGCACGGTATTCAAAAACGGTTTGACTAATCATCTTAATTCTAATAACTTTTTGTCAGCATAGTGTGAACATGATGTGGTTCAAGTTTCATGAAATTTGGCGGAGCGGCCTAGGAGGAGTTCGCAAAAGTACGTTTTTAGAAAATTCAAAATGGCGGAAAAACTATCATGGCGGAAAATGACGTCATAGGGTGCAATCGAATCGTCATGACCTAAGGAATCAGAGGAAAATAGAATTTTCATTCTAGGCCTTACGGTTCAAAAGTTATTATCATAAACATAAGTCCAACTTTGAACAGTTGGTGGCGCTAGAGATATAGAATTAGACACTTCAAATTTGCTAGGATCAATGATTGGACTGTCCTTAATGAGTGTGCCAACTTTCATCATTTTCCCGCAAACGCTTCTATGGCCTGCCATAGACTCCAATGGAAAAGAAGAATAAATATAGCTGCAAGCAGCAATTACGGGGCCAAGCACAAGGCCGGCATTAAAGCTCATGCCGACATAGCCGGCAGCATCAGACCAACGGCAGTAAGCATCTAAAGACATTTCAATAAGACTTCAGTCTAAATGGCTCAAAAATCATCAATACGGTCTTTAGCACTTTGATTGAATGGTTTATCACGTTCAACCCAGAGGCAGTGCAGTAACCCAACTGATGTGTGAAACAACTAGAGTGCTAAAACTCTGCAGGCAGCCTCAAGTCATGGTTGCCATAACACGTACTAAGTTTGGTTAGAATATGTTAAAGCATCGCAGAGAAATAGCCTGATATTCATTTTTGAGCGCATGAAGTCAATTTCATTTGTGCAGTATTCGAAAACGGTTCGACCAATCATCTTAATTCTAATAACTTTTTGTCAGGATAGTCTGAAGATGATCTGGTTTAATTTTTATGAAAATTGGGGCTACGACCTAGGAGGAGTTTGCAAAAGTATGTTTTTTAGAAAATTCAAAATGGCCGACTCCCAGAATAGTTGGTACGGGAAAATTGGCTATGCTACGGCTCGGCATGATGCCACAAATCTAAGGAGATCAGTTTGGTGATTTTTGGCTAAAGCATTCTGAAGAAATAACTAAAAAATGTCACATTTTTGTATCTCTGGACCAGTAGGTGGCGCTGACCCAAAACTCGGCAGGAAGCCTCGAGTCATAGTTGCCATAACACGTACTAAGTTTGGTTAGAATATATTAAAGCATTGCAGAGATATAGCCTGACTTTTATTTTTGTGCGTATTAAGTCAAATTCATTTGCACGGTATTCAAAAACGGTTTGACTAATCATCTTAATTCTAATAACTTTTTCTCAGCATGGTCTGAAGATGTTATGATTCAATTTTGGTGAAAATTGGACAAACGCTGTGGGAGGAGTTCGAAAAAGTAGGTTTTTAAAGAAAGACAACATGGCAAACAGGAAGTTTGTCCGAATAGGACATATTTGGTATCTGTGCTCTTGGCTTGACCCAATGAACACACTAAGACCATTTGTTTTACAATATGTTAACGTAATAAAAGTTATTAGCATATTTGTGAATTTGGTTATAACTTTTGACCACAAGGTGGCGCTGCTCCAAAACTTTTGAGTACCTTCAGGGCTTGATGCGAAGACACATACCAAGTTTTGTAATAATGCGGTAATGCGTTTAAAAAATATAGCACTTTTTGACATTATTCATAATGGCCGACTCCCAAAATAGTTAATATGGGAAAATTGGCTATGCTACGGCTCGGCATGCCACGAATCTAAAGAGACCAGGTTTGTGATTTTTGGCTAAAGCATTCTGAAGTAATAATTAAAAAATGTCACATTCTTGTATCTCTAGACCACTAGGTGGCGCTGCATCAAAACTCTGCACACATCCTCAAGTCTTTGTTGCCATAACACATACTAAGTTTGGTTAGAAAATATTAAAGCATTGCAGAGATATAGCCTGACTTTTATTTTTGTGCGCACAAAGTCAAATTCATTTGCACGGTATTCGAAAACGACTTGATTAATCATTCTAATTCTAATAACTTTTTGTCAGCATAGTGTGAACATGATGTGGTTCAAGTTTCATGAAATTTGGCGGAACGGCCTAGGAGGAGTTCGCAAAAGTACGTTTTTTAGAAAATTCAAAATGGCGGAAAAACTATCATGGCGGAAAATGACGTCATAGGGTGCAATCGAATCGTCATGACCTAAGGAATCAGAGGAAAATAGAATTTTCATTCTAGGCCTTACGGTTCAAAAGTTATTATCATAAACATAAGTCCAACTTTGAACAGTTGGTGGCGCTAGAGATATAGAATTAGACACTTCAAATTTGCTAGGATCAATGATTGGACTGTCCTTAATGAGTGTGCCAACTTTCATCATTTTCCCGCAAACGCTTCTATGGCCTGCCATAGACTCCAATGGAAAAGAAGAATAAATATAGCTGCAAGCAGCAATTACGGGGCCAAGCACAAGGCCGGCATTAAAGCTCATGCCGACATAGCCGGCAGCATCAGACCAACGGCAGTAAGCATCTAAAGACATTTCAATAAGACTTCAGTCTAAATGGCCGGAAAATCACCAATACGGTCTTTAGCACTTTGATTGAATGGTTTATCACGTTCAACCTAGAGGCAGTGCAGTAACCAAACTGATGTGTGAAACAACTAGAGTGCTAAAACTCTGCATGCAGCCTCAAGTCATGGTTGCCATAACACATACTAAGTTTGGTTTAGTATATTTTAAAGCATTGCAGAGATATAGCCTGATCAGTTTTGTGCGCATGAAGTCGATTTGATTTGCGCGTTATTTGAAAACAGTTTGACTAATCATCTTAATTCTAATAACATTTTGTCAGCATAGTCTGAAGATGATCTGGTTAAATTTTTATGAAAATTAGGGCTACGGCCTAGGAGAAGTTCGCAAAAGTACGTTTTTAGAAAATTCAAAATGGCCGCCTCTAAGAATCGTTGATATGGGAAAATTGGCTATGCTACGGCTCGGCATGATGCCACGAATCTAAGGAGACCAGTTCTGTGATTTTTGGCTAAAGCATTGTGAAGTAATAATTAAAAAATAACACATTTTTGTATCTCTGGACCACTAGGGGGCGCTGACCCAAAACTCTGCAGGAAGCCTTGAGTCATGGTTGACATAACAGGTACTAAGTTTGGTTAGAATATATTAAAGCATTGCAGAGATATAGCCTGACTTTGATTTTAGGCGCATTAGGTCAAATTCATTTGCAGGCTATTCAAAAACGGTTTGACTAATCAACTTAATTCTAATAACTTTTTGTCAGCATTGTCTGAAGATGCTATGATTCAATTTTGGTGAAAATTGGACAAACGGTGTGGGAGGAGTTCGAAAAAGTAGGTTTTTAAAGAAAGACAACATGGCAAACATGAAGTTTGTCCGAATAGGACATATTTGGTATCTGTGCTCTCGGCTTGATCCATTGAAAACATTAAGACCATTTGTTTTACAATATGGTAACGGAATCAAAAGTTATTAGCATATTTGTGAATTTGGTTATAACTTTTGACCACAAGGTGGCGCTGCTCCAAAACTTTTTGAGTACCTTCAGGGCTTGATGCCGAAGACACATACCAAGTTTTGTAATGATGCCGTAATGCGTTTAAAAAATATAGCACTTTTTGACATTATTCATAATGGCTGACTCCCAAAATAGTTAATATGGGAAAATTGGCTATGCTACGGCTCGGCATGATGCCACAAATCTAAAGAGACCAGGTTTGTGATTTTTGGCTAAAGCATTCTGAAGTAATAATTAAAAAATGTCACATTCTTGTATCTCTAGACCACTAGGTGGCGCTGCATCAAAACTCTGCACACATCCTCAAGTCTTTGTTGCCATAACACATACTAAGTTTGGTTAGAAAATATTAAAGCATTGCAGAGATATAGCCTGACTTTTATTTTTGTGCGCACAAAGTCAAATTCATTTGCACGGTATTCGAAAACGACTTGATTAATCATTCTAATTCTAATAACTTTTTGTCAGCATAGTGTGAACATGATGTGGTTCAAGTTTCATGAAAATTGGCGCAACGGCCTAGGAGGAGTTCGCAAAAGTACGTTTTTTAGAAAATTCAAAATGGCGGAAAAACTATCATGGCGGAAAATGACGTCATATGGTGCACTTGAATCGGCTTGAGCTAAGGAATCAGAGGAAAAAAGAATTTTCCTTCTAGGCCTTACGGTTCAAAAGTTATTAGCATAAACATAAGTCCAACTTTGAACAGTTGGTGGCGCTAGAGATATTGAATTAGACACTTCAAATTTGCTAGGATCAATGATTGGACTGTCCTTAATGAGTGTGCCAACTTTCATCATTTTCCCGCAAACGCTTCTATGGCCTGCCATAGACTCCAATGGAAAAGAAGAATAATAAGAACCGGAACAAAAACAATAGGTGCCTCCAGCACCTTCGGTGCTTGGCCCCAATAAGAACCGGAACAAAAACAATAGGTGCCTCCAGCACCTTCGGTGCTTGGCCCCTAATAACGAGACTCAAAAACTACAAAGGACTTACATCAGAACAAAACTGAGACAAATACACAACCAAATCAGACAGACTATAAAACAGACATGAATCCTGACAAATACAACAGAAGGGAAGTACAGACTTTGTACTCACTTTGTATTTGTGACAATTGTAATTACACTTTATTTGATCCACTTTTCAGGATTTCCATTATTACCTTATTGTGCTGTGTTTAAAGATTTAAGACAATAACAAAGACAATCAACATCACATCGCATTGCTTTTAAAACCTCTGAACAATACAAATGGACAACACTACAGTGAATGTCAGGATATACTTGTTAGCATCACTAGCCAAATAGACTATCATAGATAATTAAGTGGAGTCAGAACACTGAGCTTTGAAAAATTTGGTAATCTGTCAGAGGTCGAGTTTACATCGCATCAGTCTATTGTCTATATGTGTATGTTTAACAGATGGATTATTAGATCAAAGTATTGACTCAGTATCCAAAGACATAATGTTTCATATACACTTTTTATTAAGCCATCTATTGATCTATTGTGTTTTTTTCTTGTGTCGAATAAATGGCTCTGTTGCCGTTGAACTGCTTCATAACAGAAAAACAATCATAACTAACAATAATCATAAAGAGGAGACATCAGTAAAACAACAAAACATGTAGGACACTATTTCATTAAACAACAAATGCTGTTTCTGTTAATTGTGGTCATTTGTACGCTAATTTCTCAGGGTTAATCATTTAATGAGACTCTAAAGTTCCATAAGCGTTGGTAAAATGGTGTCTTTCTGTTTTGTAAATATGTATCCATGTTAAATGAACACTCTTAGCTCTAACCAAAGGTGATGTAAACATACTGGCAGCGAACCACCTGCTTCGGAGCTACATCTCTCTCTGCTGTAAACATGACCTTGGTGATAACCTAGAGCATGATAAAAATGGGAAAGCGGTGGTGGTTTCATTGCCCTTTCATTGCAGTGATGATAGTGAGTTCCTTGTGCATTCAACGGAGAGACGTTTATGGCAAAAGACCAGCCTCATGCTCACATTACCGTCCGATACCTTGAATAGCAGGGCATCAACTGGTGTGTGTCCAAACTGGCAAAAGGCTGAGTAGGAGGCTCTTTTAGTGATCAGATTTGGAAAGAGACCTGCAAATATACAGTGTACACCTCAAAAGTAGGCCAATCATTTCTTTTTAAGCACATTTTGGCATCATGTATTGAACCAACATCACCCAAACCAAGACCCAGTTGCAGATGTACTGCATGTGCCATGAATGTGAAGGCAAAGGATAAATATGAAGAGTTCATTGGTAAATAATAGAAAAAGATATGTTTGTGACGATTTTTTAAAACAAAGTTATCTGCTTTTGCATGAGCTGAAAGGAGCAGAACAGACAAGACCATATTTACAAAGAATATTTACAATATATGGCAAATATGTACAATAGAATATATATAGAACTTAAGTAATTTTCTATCAGCATTGCTTCTGAAACAAATGTCATGATTGCAATTTAAGTAACACTAGGAAATAATTACTAATACCCCAAACTACAAATCTCTTAACTTATTAAGTCATTTTGAAGGGTTTCCTGAAGTAAAAATTGAAACGAATAGCCTGACTTTCATTGACACAGTGCACCCGGCTTACCTTATCCTGCACCGTGTAACCCTCAGTCACATCTTCTGGGCATCTTCATAGTTCTCACCAGTGTTTGCAGCTTTATTGTTAACGTCCTTTTGTGGGAGAGCTTTCACTGAAAATTAAATAATATAATGCTGGATCTGCATCACCATTATTTAAAAGAAAAATAAAAGATAAGATTAAAATAAAAAATAAGATTTGGACATTATTGCAAGGGACATTGAAATCAGTAAAGGTCTTGTAAAGCATTTTTATTTAAAGTTTAGAAGAAGACTGGGTAGCACTAATCAGACTGGCTACAATACCATCGTGCTAATATGTTGGGATGTTTTTCCTCAAGGTTATCATACATCAGATTTGCAAACCATATTATGTTCAAGACCAACATCAGCGAATGAGAGAAGAGATATTAAAACAAATCTAAAACAGTGTATTTATAATTCTACTGCCAGTGACAATTTCACAAGGTTTTTCCGGAGGAGAACAGAGAGAGATGAAATGAGCAATGTTCTTGATTGCATTTAATTAAGAACATTTTCCTTCGTTTTCCAGGCAATCACAATAAAGAAGCTATGGACTCAGGCACTCTTCATATAAAACTGGCAAAATCGTATATGTCTGTGACCAAGACAATCCAGAATAAAAATGAATTGGATTAAAGATTGTGACATCCAAAGTCTGGGTGAGAAATCCTTTCTCAGCCTGTTCAGTGTCTTAATCTTAATTACGGAATAAAAATGCCAAAAATAAATCTTAAAAAGTATTCTTGAGTCCTATGCACATTATACTATAAAAATTATAAAATAATATGGCCCAGTATAAACTTTCTCACAGCATATGTCTTCTCTTTATATTCCTTTTCTCTCCACTTTGAACTATTATTTACAACAGGCAACAACGCAGCCAAAGGAAGCAAGCAGTAAATTATCTCCTGCAAAAAGAAAAGGAGGCAGGCCTAATGTCAAACTGATCTGGCTGCTTCATTTATAAAACCCAACAGGCGAAGGGTAAAGACTAGTCCCTGCAGCAGCTGCTCCACGTCACTGGCTGTTAAAGACAACCGGAGCAGAGACCCCCTTTCAATGCCCTGACGCTGCCAAAGAAAGGCTTCAAACAAAGATCTCTGACACAGCTAACTTCTACCTTCATGCATCGCTTAGGTCTGAGCGCTGACAACATACGGCACACACACAGTAACACACACACAAACACACACACACACACACACACAGAGCCTTGTATAGATCCAGGCCTCGGAGGGATTTTCATCGTGATGCAGGCTGCAGTTACAGACATTGACAAATATTGGTTCATACAAGAGCGAGACCCTGAGTATAAGTGCTGTTGGTATTTATGACACGCTTCAAATTCAAACTATGTGTGATGGATATCTAATGATGTCAGCAGCTGGCAGCAGTCAGGCCGCACAGTGCTTCAACAGCAAAGAAAATGACAAAAGAAAGACGAGAGTGTGTTAAAGCATGTTAAAATTAACACAATTAGCACTGCAGTGTGTGTTATGATAAAAACACTCGGAAAGTAGTTGGTCTGGCTGTGCTGTCTTCTAAATGTCTTGTGTTCCGTGTGGTGTAAACCCAATGTTTTGTGGTAATGCTGTAAGTCAGTTTTCCCACTACATGAACTAATAAAGCTTTCTGTTCATCAAAATTTTACACAAAATGTCATTTATACCAAGAAAGAAGCTCATCTAAAAGCAGAGAAGCCTACATACATGGATCAACTAAAAACAAAGCACTGACAGGTAAACTGAATAAAACATTAGGTAAAGCTATAAAACAATTATATTAAAATGTGAAGGAGTTGCATAGATCCCACACCATCTTTTCAGGCGTCGCTGGATCAGGTTCAGGGACAAATGAGGAGATTTCAGGCTTGATTATGTTATTACTTCTCAAATCCAAACTCTGTGGAGATGGAACTGTATTGATGTAATCAGCTTCAGCAGTCTGGCCGCCCAGAGTTAGACCAGTAGAGAAACAGTATGAGACTCATCAGCACAGTTAGGTCTGATTGAGTCTGGATATGTGGGTCTGATTAGAGCTTAGAACTGGAAATTGTAAAAATCAATCTGTCTAATTGTGATCAATGAAGAACTACATACTAGCACCAGTGTGTAAAAGAAGACGAGGCAGTGAAGAGTCACTGTTACGGTTACACTGCTAGTGTCTGCAAATGCAGTTTTTATCCTGAAATGGTGAGCACCTTCTCAAAGTGAACTGTTGGATGGACTTCACCATCCATTTTGATCTATTGCAAATCCACTAAACAAACTCCTGGTGCAGTGTGTAAGGTGGTGTAATAGGATTGAGATGTTAAAATCAGAAAAGTTGGTCAGATGATAAGTTTTTTTATTAATTTTGAAAAAAAAAAATCCAAGAAGTTTCTTACAAAAGTACAAAAGTCGAAAATTGGAAAATGTTTAGGTCGACGTTAAAACTCTGAAAGGATAAATATTTATTGATGTAAGCAGCTGGCAGAATTCAGCCCACCATGTGCTTTTTAAGCCACAAGTGGGACAGAAGGAGACAGAGCAGTGTTATAAGGTCAGAACAATTAGCACCGCAATGAATCTGGACATGTGTCTCAGATGGGATTAAAATCAAAAGGAGTGCTTCAGAAATCAATGCATATCATATGTCTGTCTTCGAGATCAGTGGGCTCCATGGAAACGGTTGTTCAGACCAGAGGCAGGGACATCAGAGCACTTCCTCTCTGCGAGTGTTTGATTGGCATGTCCGATGTGAACAAGAGGCGGGTCAGATGCCGGTGTCAGCTGCTCTTTGATTGGCTCTGGCCCCTGATGCATTACACGGCAGTGCAACCCAGGGCTGAACGTGATTACCACTTGGTTCAAGTCATTACCTCCACAGTGAGGTCCCTCCCGTCTCCCGCTGTCTATACTCATCCCCTATTTCCACTCATTCTGTCTCCGTTTGATTCATCTGCCGTTATCTCTTACAATTTCTTCATCTCTTTCCCTGTCGCTATTACCAAGATGAGGACCAATGGTGCGAGCAGGGAAGGACACAGTAATAAAGCTGAAAAGTTTAAATATGTCGCTTGGTGGCATTTTCATAAAGTTAATTCAGCGGGACAGACCTAGAGTCACACAGCTGGGGAATCTTACCAAAAACATCAGCGGTTACAAAGTCTGCATCATTTTATACATAATAACTACTCCTAGCATATGCAAATGATTTTATTATTCTGGGTTATATGGACAATAAACTAGTTTTTAACACTGTTGTGCATATTTTAGAGTAAATGGCTTTGCTGAGACATGCCCAGAGTCTATTGGCTGTTGCGTTTTGTCTGGGGTTTGTCATTATTTCTGTCTGACACCGAAGCAAATAATGCACAGGAATTACGTGACAATCATGACGTTTCTTTAACGCAGCTTTATGCAGATAACACTCTATTACATTTTTTTGCTGCAGACAATATGGCACTGTAATTTCTCCAGTGTCTGTGTTCGTTTTCATTATGATTCTGAATAAATGTCATTCATTTTGCACTGCTTGGAAATAGGAGCCAAAGTTAAACATAGATCAAACTTGTCTTTATGATTGTTCAGATGAATTTAATGATGTCAGAAATGGATGTGGTTTTGCTTTTGAAGGTTTTGGATTAACTTTATATATGTGTAAATTATTATGATTGAAATGTTAAAGGTGCATTATGTGAGAATCTCTGTCTTTGCCTTTCTTTTAAAAATAAATATTTTAATCTCCAGAAAATCTACTAAAAGCAGCTACAAACACCTTTATTTCCGGTTCCTTGCACAGAATGAACACAATTAACACTGGAGGAGAAGAATATTCACTTATACCCTTTCGGTTCAAAGCCCTTCATCTAATCAGTTTTCACTAGGTTTCTACACTTACAAATGTCCCTGCAGGGCTCCTGTAGGTACTCACAGGTTGTACAAAAGAGGTCTGTGAGGAATTGCAATCTGTAATTTTACCACCATTTAAACACAAGCACTTCACAGTCCATTGTAAAGTTATTATTTCCATTTTATTGCTTTGAATATTTTTGTTGTCCACAGAAACGTCACAGCAGAAGATGAGCTTTTTATGAAACTCCATGATCCTGGATAGAACTGGAAAGTGGCTTCAACTGTGGAGCATAAATGGGACACAGGGCTGACTGAGACGGAACATGGCCTGGTAAAATTAACAAATTAAATCTCACTCTGAGGCTATTACATCCAATTTTTCATTGTTGGGGACTTTCAAAGGCCAGTGTGAACAGCAGCAGCAGGAAAACTCTGGTGTGGCTCTGATTTAATACAACAGTGTAGTTCTTTAAAAAAGTGCTGTTATGTTTTTCCCACATAAAAAACCCAGGTTCTTCACCAACTGCTTTTGTGACTAATGAATTATGCAAAGCCATCAGCATGCAGATTTCAAATTCTACCACACACTGTCTCCTTGTAACCACATTTCAACATTAGTGGTGTGTCGTAGATTATTAGTTTGTCATAAAATACCACAGTGGGGTTGGCAGTCACCAGCTGGAACATATTGTTGCAGCACTGAAAGCCAGAGGGCTAACAAGGTGGGAAAAGCATGTCGCAAAAAACAGCCTATTTTCCCTCCATCTGTCGTTCTTAAAAATCGTAAACACTCAACATGTGGCACACAGTGGTGTTGACAACCGCACTGTCAGTGCTGCAAAAATGCACGGAACACTTGGCGGTGGCAACATTTTCTCTCGCGGTTCCTCGACAGCTGATGGACGTCATCCGAGCCCACACAGGGTCTTGTCACGGCCAATCACACATGAATGCCTCACAGTGCAAAAAGCACCTGGTGCATCTGTGTCGCTGCTTTGGTTTTCACCAGCCAGGCCCCGAGGGAGATCCAGGAGATGGGGAGGGCAGAGAGGGAAGAAGGGGAGGCTTAAAAACACTACATGGAGCAGACCAGAACGAGGAGGGAGCCAGATGCCTGAGCTCCAAACTATTTGTCATGTTGCTTAATATGACAAGCACTCGGAGCAGAGTTTATAACTAGATTATTGAGAGTACCTCGATTTATTTGCAGGACAGAGGCTGGTAGGAGTCTCACACACTTATCGCTTTTTAAAACAGATTAGATCTGTTCATTTTCAAACACAATTACACTTGTATCTTTATGGGAAAGAAAACTTTGTTAGGGACGTGTCCAGGTTGGCTAATTGGGAATGCATCAAGTATTACATTTTTAGTATTGGTCCTAAGGCTTGTGCAGAGGCTTGTGCAGAGTCTGTGTAACATTTCCAGAGACAACAGTTTTAAAGGAATAATAAGTATCATGTTAACGTGCATTACTTTATTTAATAGCTTTGTCCTATGCTTCAACAATTGTAGGCCGTTAGGTTGTATTAATATATAACTACTGTATTTGTGTTCAGGAAAGAAACAAACAAGTTAAATTAAAAGTGAGGGACATGTTGAGAAATAAGTGACAAATAAAAGGTCATGGTATTGTCCTGTATTTTGGCTATGCTTGGAAAAGCAGAGCAACAGCAACAGAAAAGTGAAATATCCCTGAAAAGCGCGTAGCTGAAGATTCTAAATAAGATGTTACTTTTACATACTGCAGTCAAATGAATATAGACAAAAAGGTTAAAACAAAAGCATCTGGAAAGGTTTCAAGGTGAAGATGTTTTGAACATTTTTAATTGTGAGTTGAACTGGTACGAGAGCTGAGCGTCTCTAGAAGGACGGGTTAAACCTGAAACTAACTGTGATTGGACCAGGTTGTTCTGGTTTCATTGTTGTTGAGAGTTGAATGGACAGTGTGCGTCCTGATGGAAGAATCATTAACTGAGCATAACTGCTCACTTCAGGTGGTAATGTCCTTCTAAAGTGAACCCGTTGATTCTGGTTTCAGCACACTGTTGTCTGAGGATTCCTCCTCTGTTGAGTGAGGACTTTTCCATTGGCTTCCATTACTTATCACTCAAACCATCTGGCCTCTCTGACCAGGATTCAGACATAGCTGTCCTCAAAGGAATGTCCTTTCTCTTTGAGGTGGAGGTGGACTGCAGACTCAGCTCCACCAGGGTTGGCTTTTCTGTGTGAGACATCCTCTTGTGAAGCTGTTGTCACGTCTCTCTGATATATCTGTCACTGCACTCTTTACTAATCAGCACAGACCACATTCCTCTGTTTGTGGGGGGAATCTTGTGTTCGAGACTTGTCTTCTTCACCCTGTTCTTCATTATGTCCTGGATGACCGAGACCACAGACACATATATGTTGCATATCCACTGTTTTGCCATAAACAGAATACATTTTCCTATATCTATCCCCTTTTCAGAAGAACTGCTTAGCACTCTTTGACTTTATATGTACCATTAGTCAGTTATTATATTGTGTATTTTTGACATGGTATCAGTCTGATAACACAAGATGACAAACTAGTGTTTCTGTTTTGTAACATTAAAATGTAAGAACAATAAATGCTGCTTCTGTTCAGGGTTAACTCTTAATTAAGATTTGCCACAAATATACAGTAGGCTGGTCTATACCCTACCTTCTTCAGATTCTTGAGAAAAGGGGGCAAATGAAATAACCTTAACCTTTATTTAAACAGAATGATCTTTTCAGAATATCAAGAAATACAATACCATTTAAGATACTATATTCTGCTAGAAACATTACTTTTGTTATAATAGAATGTGCTGCTTATACACAATGTTTACTGCACTATCCACTTCTCCTAACATTCACTGTAGCCACTGTTACAGCCCTAGTTAAGACACGCTTAAAACTCCCACTCAAGGCAAATCAATTTCTCACCCACAGAGGCAGAGCTCGAGGTTGAAAGCTTTAAGTCACACTTCACTCAGCAAAACACTGGATTACAATCACTCCATAATGAGCCTGTCCCCATGAGACCATTTTTGTTCCTCTTTCAAAGTAACCCCACGGCTCAACTCGGACACAAAAGCAGCATACAGGAGAAAAATGGCCTCGAAGTCACAAAGGACTGTTTTTGTACCTTTAGGGACAATGATGGACAGTTCAAAACAACATGCTCAAAACAAACAAACAAACAAAAAAGTAAATAGAAAATGTTGATATAAAAATGCACGGAAATAATGATCTTAGGTATTTCTTATTCAGAGAAAAACTATACAATTTGAACTTAGTCTTAGACTTTGCATTTCAAAATAAAACCACATTCAAAGCTTCTTAGTCTCTACTTTGATTGAGAAATTCCAATGTTTCTGCAAATTGCTTGACACATGGAATAAAGCCCGCAGCACAAAGAACGTCATTTTGTGAAGATAACTTTAATAAATCTTCGTCTCATAGGTTTGTGCATAAAAAATAACCCAGCACTTTGCCATCAGCTGGATTTTGCCCCTAAAATTCAACTTGCGCTTTTGAAGGTTTTGCAGGAGCATATAGCATAGTTTATTATTATCACTGATGAAGCTTTCATGTTTTGTTTTTTTTAAACCACAATGTTGCATGAAGATTTAGGACATTTATCAACAAAACTGACTTTTAAAACTCATGATCTATTTCTACAATATATAACAGAATATCCTGCAGGGCTACTGTAGGTGTTTATAGGTTGAAGAAACAAAGGAAGTGAAGGAGGTAAGGAATGGAATCTGTGTCACTACAAGATGCTGCGGAAAACTACACACTGCCCCTTAATGTTAAGTCAGCTAATCATCAGATTATGCATATTTATTTTTTATTACTAATAGCTTTAACGTTGTCCAAACTCATTTTAAAACGTACTGCAAAAGCAAGCATACCTATTGTAGCTTAGTAGCTAATACCAGTTGCTAACATCTTGGTTTATTTACAAATGTTGGACCTTCTACATGTTGAATTCTACACTACTTTTTTAGTTTATTTGATGGGCTATACAGTATTGTTCAAAATTATAGCAATACAATGTGAAAAACCAGAAAAATCCATTTTTTTTGTATATTTTTAAGTGTACAAACAAGTTACCAGTAGGTGCAGTAGGTTCTCAGCATTCATGATATCCACACTCTTAAGACTTGGGCACTTGGTTTAAAGAGGTGTGTTACAAAGAATAGCAGTATGTAGGACCACATTTTTTAAAAAACTGCTTCACATCTGTGTGGCATCAACTTGAGGCACCTCTCAGCTCCATGATGCTTTAACAACATTCCACAATTAATTTACATTTCTTGCTTTTGCTTCAGAAACAGCTTCTCGATTGAATTAAGGTCTGGGGATTGGGCTGGCCACTCCATAACTTTAATTTTGTTGATTTGGAAACAAGACTTTGCTTGTTTACTCGTGTGTTTGGACTCATTGTCTTGTTGAAACAAACATTTCAAGGACATGTCCTCTTCAGCATAAAGCAACATGACATCTTCAAGTATTTTGACAAATACAAACAGATCCATAATCCCTGGTGTGTGATAAATAGGCCCAACATCATAGTAGGAGAAACATGCCCGTATCATGATGCTTGCACCACCATGCTTCACTATCTTCACTGTGTACTGTGGCTTGAAGTCAGAGTTTGGAGGTCGTCTCACAAACTGTCTGTGGCCCTTGGACCCAAAATTAGTCCACAAAATGTTCCTCCATTTCTCTTTAGGCCAGTCGATTTGTTCTTTGGTGATCTGTAACCTCTTCTGCTCATGCCTTTTATTTAACAGAGGGACTTTGTGAGGGAATCTTGAAAATAGATTAGCTTCACACAGACATCTTCTAACTATTATTTCGAACAATATTGTACAGTATATGATGTTAATTTGTATGTGTGCATGTACCACTCTCACTTCAACATTTACAGCACTGCCTTAGTCTTAGGCCACCACTGGAATTGTTCTTCTTGTTGTGTTATAATACCATAAACCATGCAGGCAGTGCTTCCTAATGTTTTTATTAGCATGCATCCAGAAAATACAGAAAATATGTATGCTGGCAAGCAAGTTTTTAGGGGCTCCCCTTAGGCTTGAGCATTACATCAGCCTGGTCAAAAAAATTAGGAAACAACCAGGCTACACTAAATATTGTGGTATTGAAAAAGTAGACATCTGAGGTTTCAATAAAGGTTAATGTCAAAACTAGACTGGAAGAGCAAGAAGACTGCCACTGATGTTGGTAATAATATTTAAACTGATGCGACCCTGATCACTGTGCTATTTCTGAGCGTATTTCTTGAAACACTGGTAATCCATTGTAGCAGCAGTTTGTGGAAATGTCACAGGATACACTGGATTTGATGAGAACATAAAACAAAAGTTTTCTCTGACAAAGTTTTTTCCGAGAACAAAATGTGCTGTTTAATACTTTACATCTACCTCCAGCTGCCTTAATGAGTTGTAGATGGTAAAAAAGATTAGAGAGCCATCAAGCAGCCAAGATTAAGATGTGGACAGGTCCTGACAGCGGCTCACTATATGAGATTTACCATTTCCCCCGTCCCAAATAAGGGTCTGGCTGCTGATGAGAAGGGGCAAAATCAATACGCCCTCCTCGTTCCCATGCTCAGTCGGAGCATGAAGCACTAAAAGAGGGTCAATGATTTAGTGCGTCTCTCGCTGAAGGGAATTAATAAACATGAGAGTGTGGGGTTGCACTGTGGCATGTACAGCGCTCACATCACAGTGCATCAGAGCGCCCAGAGTGATGGGAAAGTTAAATCAGCATGCCTCAGCTAACACCACCGAGAAGGTCATTTCTATTTCGTTATGCACAAATCTTCTCACAGTTTGGTCTCTAATCTTGAGGAAGAAATACAACTGACATGCATAAAGCTATAAAGTACATAAACAACATGCATATAAGCATTCAGTTAACATAGGTTATTATTATAACTAGCTTTTATTGCAATTAATGACAGTAAATATGTTCAAACTGTCAATCACACATAGAACACAATAAATATACAATAAGAACTGGATATGGGTCCGGATTTTAATGCCTTTTCTGTAAATACATATTCATTCACCATAATTGCATTTTAATGTGTATACTGTATGTTTTGTAAATTTTTAGTAGTACTTTATAGCTTATAGTATTTTTTAAACTATTTGCTACAATAAAATCCTTGTCTTGTGTAAACCTTTTTACTTTACCTGGCAATAAACCTGATTCTGAAGTCACAAAATCCCGGAAATGTCACAGAAATTGAAAATGCTACATAAGTTTTCGGAAAGTTTGAAGATTTTTAATTATTTGGTTAATGCTTTAAAAAAGGTAATGAAAATTTTAATATTTTTATGTCAAGCATTATGGTGGTATCCAAAATATTCACTTTACCATCAGTTGTGAAGTTAAAGTGTTAATAAAATAGGCCCGCATCTATTCAATGATGTTTAAGTAGGATATTATGAAATATCAAAAACTTGACATTTACAGAACAGCAAATAATTCATTATTCTTTTACTGTTTATATTTTGCATAAAGCTAAATAATAATTACTTTTTTTTGTTCATTGAAAATTAATGAAAGGTAATCGAAAAAAGTGAATGAATTCTGTCTTGCAATGTGCAAATATACACAAAAGTCTGGAAAGCTAAAGGGTAAGCACCAATAAGCAAGTTTCATTTTAAAATAAAATGTCGCCATGTCTTTATAAAATAGGAAAACTGCACCTGTTAAAGCTTTCAAAAGAGTTAGGTAACCTACCTGACTTGAGTTCAATACAAGATCCTTCTCTAACTCAAAGTGGAGAAGATGAGTTAAACACATTTCCATTGTTAAAGTACAAAAGAGTTCATCTTCATGCACATGGCAAACCCACCTTAGGCGAACGCAGACATCTTATTGCTAGGGAGGTTTTTGAATTTTAACATTTTTTCCCATTTGTTATGCAATAGAGGGAATATACTATATGTTCACCGAAACCTGATTTAATTCAAAGCTGCGCCTTTCAGTCTGGACTACTGAGACCATCTGCTTTTTAATGCACACATTCAAAGTTCTGAATGTGTACATTTACTCTACATTGGAGCTTAATCTAATCACATTCACAATAGCTATTCCCTGCACCCACAGGACGTCAACACTGACAAAAAGTGGTCATTAAACTATGTCCCGAGGAGGTGCAGTGACAGCTTCAAGTGGTTTAATATTACAGCGGCTATGGCCAATTTACAAACCTCACAATATCTGCATCACACAGAGGAGCTTCTCACTGGAAACACAGCCTTGGGAGCAAAAGCATCTTGTGTTATCAGACTGATAACAGAACACCGCTGCCTGCGTCTTAATTTATTCTTTGCTAATTTTACCTCTCGCCGCTGGTTTAAGCTCTTTAGACAGTACGTTTTTCTGGATTATGAATCTTAAACTGTTCAAATGCAGAGTATTTCACGGGCTTCATTCACTCGGGTCTAAATGGTGGTCCAACTCAGGTCAGATTAGATTAGGTAACGCAACAATAAGACATGTTTTAAACTTAATACCCACTAAACGCCTGAAGAAGACAAATGTTGTGGCAAAACCCACTGGGACTTTAAAAACATTTATCAGTCAAAGTATCTGTCAAACCAAATGTTATAAGAATTCTTTAATTTAATTCTTATGTTTAGAGTTACTGGGGGCTTATAGTTCTCTTCAGGTCATGTCAAATTCATGTCATGTCCTTCGTGCTAATCCAAGCAGGAAGTAGACATAACAAGACTGAGACATGGCTTGTCACGGGACTCTTGCACCTGGACCATTGTGAACGCCTCGCACCAAGGACGTCACTGTGTTGTATATAATCCCATGTTATGTTTACATCTGGGAGCAAACCTGCATTGGTACCCTTGTTACTGTGTGTCTGCTTTGCTCATCCTTGCAAGGATTAAAACCTGACCATTGCTTGTTAAATTATAATCGGTCTCTGTGTCTCTCTGGTTAAATATATGGATATAAAATATTCCTATAACACCAAATACAATAATGTTTCTGAAAGAGGGATTAGCCGCCTTCTTTCATGTCAACAAACTGGCTCCATATTTTGGGTAAAAAAGTCACACAGTGTTGCTTTCAACAGACCAAACAGACTGTCTTTATTAATGAATCATTATCAACTCAGTGTGTGTAGTTACATAGAATTAAAGGTTAAATGAAAGCAATTATATTCTATCAACATCAACATTTACAGGAAGTTTAGATACAATATGAGTTTAGTGTTTGTGCTCAAGAACCATATTTCAGGACCAAGGTCAGCTCCCTGTAAGATCTGATTCAGAAGATATTAGTTTCTGCTTTTCTGATGAAAAGTATAAAAACACAGAACAACTTTTAAAAACTATTTTCACAGAAAGTCAAAAGTTGATGCCCCTAATCTCAGATTTAAACCCATTTTTTCTTCCGTGTGAGCAACATCATAGAGTTTTGTCTAATACATATTTATAAACCAGGCACAGATTTTAGAGCCATGTTGATTTTTTTATGTTTTATCATTGACTTGTTTTGTAGAAAACAGTTTTTAAGCCTCTTATCAGATTTTCATTTGCAAACAGTTGCTAAATAGAACAAAACGGGAGTGAAAACTCAAGCGGCAGTAACAGAGTATGAGTACAAGAGCCATGAAACAAGCGAGTACTGAGTATTGGTATATATCTAGACAACTCTTTTGACTGATTAATACATAAAATGATCAAGCTTGATTAAAAACTCTTCTTTGACTGTGGAAATTGTGCAAATGAACTGCTTGCACTCTTTTTACCTTTAAGAGACTTCACTTTAGGGAATAGTTCATGTCTATAAGGAATAACATCTCAGTCCTCTTTGATAAGTGCTGCAGGCAGCTACCTGGCCACATGATTTAAATTCATAGAGAAAAAAAAAACGCTGTACTGAAAAGTCTTGGTTCATTAGGGCCCAATGCTGAGGAAGCTGGATATTATGGGATGGGAGAAGGCTGCGGCAGGTTTTCTATCAGGCAGAGCAAAGACGACGTTAACCTAAAACGTTTCAACTCAACAACCAGGAAGAGACTTTGATGTAGCAGACAAGCAGGCAGTAATGAGGAGGCTGACTTTGCTCACACTAGAGACACCCATCCCTCTACTGCTCCACCTCCCAATGCTCAAAACCTTTCACATCTAATGATTGTGAGTCAGTATCACACGTCTGTCCGTTTGTTGATATTGTCAGTCTGGCCCTGCTCTGTGCCAACTACTTCTGTTTGAACTGGGTCACATCAGCTTCTGCTCTGGGCTCAGCTCCACACCAACTGGGAAGATCTGCACAGGACAAGTAAATAAAACAGTGCCAGAGCTCAGAAATTCAACTGAATCCTTGTGAGCCAAGCACTTAACCCATGAGCTACTCAAACTGAACTTGTTTTAGTGCATCGCTATTAAATGTCATTCACAGTTTATCCATATGAGTTTGTTTGTAATTCTCAATCGTACATCCCTGACACTAGGACACTAATATTAATCTTTAGGTTGTGATCCTAATTTTAGAGAAAGCCAAGTTTTATTTCTGCACCTCCATTAATCACTGCTACAATGGCATACTGTGGGTCTGTCTTGAAAGTCATTGCTTAAGCTGCACATTTAAACTATATTTGTCCATATTTTTAACCACATAATTCACGACCCAGAAAAAACATGCCTGCATCTTTTGTCTTGACCCACCAGTTCAGAATATTTGCTGGAAATGCTTTTGTTGATGAAGAATCCCATAGACTCAAAATCAGTTTCTTTTACAAATGCCCCAAGTCTTCATGCAACATGAATGTGCTTCTCCTCCAACAGTGCTTGGTTTGTCTGCTCTGGGTTCAGTTTGTTTGGTCTGGGCAGCTGTAGGAGCCAAAGATAGATCTAATGGAAACTTCTATTTGGTTCTATGGAGTGTTTTTGACGATAAATACAAATGAAGTCCAAGATACACTATTGCAAACATAGTTTTGACTTTTTCATTTTTGGTTTAACACAAAAAGATCTTTAACTGATGTAACCGTAATGGCTTTTCTTCAGTGAGCTTTATTTGACAGATTTGAAATTAATGCACGTCTGATTACACGGCACAGATCACAGATGAGATTTGTATCAAAACTGAAATGTGACATTAGTTCAACCATATGTCAAACTGTGTTCCACTGAATACTAACATCTGAAGACATGCAAAGCAAGAAAGTCAAATTAACTTGTCATAAACATGTCATATACCAGATGAAGGTCGGTAGATAATAAAATGTCTCGTTCAGATTAATCTAAAGCTATTCAGACACATGCTATTAATGCCTTTAAGAAAACCTTTGCTACTTTCATTAACAGCTGCAATACATCAACAGAAATGTGATGAATCCTCACCCAACCTTTTGTTTAACACCTATGGCCCTCAACAACAATGATCAGGTGAGCGTATCTGTAAACACACTGCCCTCTGTCTGTATTTACATGTCCTCTAAGTCCTTTGTTTACATGTATACGGACACCCTTGGGTGTGTAGCTCTCAGCCACTCAAAACTCACAAAGAAAGGAAGATATAACACAGTCAGCGTACATTTAAAAGTGGTGTTTGTGTGTGTCTTTTGTGATTTTTTACATTGATGCTTGTATGGGTCTATGTTTAATGATGGTGGTGAACATGACATTTGGTAACAAGAGTCCTGCTTCTAGAACAACTTAGATCAACACAAAGGAAAAGAGAGTAGTATGTAGTAGGCCTCTGCAGCAGTAAACATTAGCTGTGTTTAAATAGATTTGGGTTTCTTGGTTTTTAATCAGGTTTTATGGGCATCCACTTTTTGTCCTTGTGCATGGAAACATCACATACTGATTATAGAAACCAGATTAAGCCGGTATCCAGGTTTCAAGAAGCACACTTAAGCTACCTGCAAATAGAAATGGGAAAACAAGGTTCTTGCTCCTTCAATATGCATGATAACCAAGGTAATAATCCTTGGATGTAAATTTAAAAATCCTTTAAAATAGATACATATTGATAGCCCAACTTTTAAAGGACAGTTTTTCTAAGTGACTATGAGTATTTATTTAGAAAGGATATTGTTCCTGCTACAAAATGTGTTTCAAAACATGGGATTCATTTAAATAATATACAGATGGTACTGCTTAAATTAACAGTTACCATTGTGTTTCTTCGCTGTACGTTTTTAAATGAGGATTTAAAATTTAGGTTCATCCTTGAATTGTTAAAAAAGATACATAAAACAAAAAAAAGGGCAAATGCAGTGGTATTTATTTTGAGGCAATTATAAAAAAATGTAACCGTAGTGTTGATTTGACGAATGTGCTTTATTATGTTCTATATTCTGAAACATTTCAAAGGCTGCGCTACAAGCCTTGAGTTTAACATGTGCATCCTAAAGTGACACCAGTGTGGTAATGAGCAGATTAGTGTGTGTGTGTGTGTGTGTGTGTGTGTGTGTGTGTGTGTGTGTGTGTGTGTGTGTGTGTGTGTGTGTGTGTGTGTGTGTGTGTGTGTGTGTGGGGTTATGTAGCATCGCAGAAATAAATTATGCATTACGTCGGCCTCTCAGAACAAACCTTGTGCCTTGACGTGTCTGTAATTGTAACTGAGTGCAGCACACGACTCGGAGTGTGGTGTTTCTTTCAGCATGCGAGTTTTTTGCGAGCTTCTATATCCCTTCCTTCATCCCTCATATGCCCCCTGTAAACCCCACCACCCCCGCACAGCCATGCCTGATTCATTTTCCCAGTAACAGCCTGAGTTCCCTGTGATTTATATGTTTATGGTCATTACTGACATTGAGTAATACATTTCTCTTCTCTGTCTTCCCCGGCTCTCTTTTGGCAGAGCCTTGAAACCCTGCGAGGAATTTCAATTACTTTGTTCCTGCTTAATCAGTCTTTCAGTTCCCCTCACATTCAGCATGGCACAAAGAAGTTTGTTTTTTTTTAATATATCTGCTGGATTTTGATGCATCGCTCACACATATAGACTTAAAACCACTTTACTTTCATCTAAACTTGTAAGTTTAGTTATGTCTATAGATGATAAATTACTACGACTAATTTATTATTATTTGGCATCTCTTTATAAACGATGTATAATAAGTGCATTTACATGGACATTCATTATCTGGTCTTAAGTCTGGTCTACAGTAACAAACATATTTGTAATATTCCATCTACATGTGCACCTGGTTATCTCTGTATACATTATACATACTACCATCACAGATTTGAAAGTTGAAAAATTGTAAATGTCCTGACTTTCGACTGGTGTAGCATGTGTTAAAAGGCCCATAACACACAATGAGAGTGTTTTGTGGGATATTTTTAATTGTTTTTTTATGTGTCTCTAATAAAATTGCTGTTCACAACATGTTTGTTTTTGATGCAACACTTTATAATTGTACATTCAGAACGCTCGTGTTTTAACCAAAGTCAGGAAGTACAACCACATCAGTCCAGTTTTAAAAGCTCTGCTTCCTGTTGCTCAGAGAAGAGCACTGCTGGTTTACAAGTCTCTTAATGGTTTAGCACCAGAATATATTTATGACAACAATGTTTAGTGTGAGGTTAAAAACCTTCCTGTTTAGCTCTGCCTACATTCAGTAAGGACAAGTGAAAGTGTTTTTATATCCACACTCTTTGTCTTTTTTCTTATGTTTCTTACTCTAAATTTTGTCTATGTATTTTAAATTTGACTTATTTCTTTAATGCAGTATGAATTGTGCTATATAAAGAAATTGCCTTGCCTTATTACCTTTTGTGAGACATTGTTGAAGCCATGCAAACCTGCCTGTATATATGGTGTGTATAATGTCTTTATCTTTTTTTGACAATCGGACAAACAGTTTAGTTTTCCACATCATTCTTGTGATTGGATAGAAAAAAATCCTTTTATACCTAATTAAAAAAAATCATGCTCTCACAGCTTCCTTTACCAAACACTAACTTCCACAAGTCCCAAAGTCCCAAAACTTAATTTTATTATATAGAGTCATGCAATAGTTTTGGTCTTGTCTCAGCCTCTAAAAGTCTTGCTCTTGAGACACTCTTGGTCAATGCGGTCCTGACTATAATATTACAAAATAGTACTTAAAAGGACATAAAATGTTGGTTAATTTGTAAAAACAAGATGCTAATGGTGTGATGCTAAAGTACCAGTCAAAAGTAATGAGGCTCTTACAAACAATATCCATTGTCCAATTTAATAAAGCCTGGTTGAATAGTGTCTGCGCCCCTTGGTGTGGATCTTGTTTACTCGAGTGGTTGTTCATCAGTTTGACACGGCTGCTGTAGGACAGCGACGGAACAGTGTAGATTCATCAGTCGTTTGGCGCTTGTGTTGCTAAACTAGAGAGTGATTACAAACAGGAACAAATAGCCCCACAAACTTACAGTATTATCATACTGTCATAAAAATGGAGCCAATCAGCTGACTAACAGTAAATCAATCATTACCCGGCTTCAAAAAAGATCAATTAAGTTAATGACCAGTGTGACATTGTCTTGATCCACTTGAGAAAACAAGGACAAGAACTGGACATGGCTCCGTTTACACAGCACATCACAACTTTTCAATTCTAGGATAAATAAGAGTCAATACTTCACTGCAACTAATGTTTACATTGTCAAATAAATCCAATACTTTTTCTTTTTATAAGTCAACAATAATGTAAAGAGTTAAAGCAATTTTGCTGCACTCAAGGTGACGGTTTGACACAGGTATGTCAACAGAAGAACTCAAACTCAGAAAAGGCGCATATGAATTCTCCCAAGCTGAAATAACAAAATGTCCATCACTTTTGCATCACATAATTATTCCCTTAATATTATTCTGTGCCATTCATTTGAAGCTGGCATTTAAAAAGATTGCAGGTACATGTTTAATTGAAGTAGAGATTTAGTTTAGACAGTGTCCTTCAACATGTGTTAAAACAGAAGTGGCAAAATTACTGCAAATTTATTTGTTTCCAATAAGTTTCATTTATTAAAATGCTTCATGAATGAATTTTTCTACATTGTGGAAGAGGATTCAAACTATCAACTTATACCGAGCTGGGATTGTTGGAGTCAAATCAGTGGGTGGGGATCTGCAAAGACAAGGGACTGCCTCCAATCAATGACGGTAAAGGCAGTCTGAAATCATATATACATGGGTTATGTTTGGGAAATGATCCATGTAAAAAAAAACATTTTTTTTGTTATGTTGACTTGAATGAAACACCTGCAGGCTGGAGATGTATCTATAGATACAATTAATGGTCATTGTGGGACTAAGGTCTAAAGCCATTTTTGAACATTTTCCCAGTTTATTACCAAGAATACAATCCCATAAATCTCTGTAGGGCCAATATGTTCACTGTTATTAATTGTTATAGTTATGTGTTCATTGTTTTGTGTATTACTTGTATATTTTTTTCTTTGTTTATTATATACTGAGTCCAATTCATCACATGTTGTCTTATGTCTAATATGATTTTATTTTATATAAATGATTTTTTATAAATTATTTTTTTCTCCTGACCTGCCAGGGACAACAGATGTAAAGCAGCTGTTGGGCTAATTCTGGCATTTTTACATGTACATAATTTATTGACATGTTCAACAATATGCACTGTCCCTTCAAAATAAATAAATAAAAAAATATTTATATACTGTATATATGAATTGAAGGTAATGCAAACCTGGATATACATTGAGTGATTGGTAAGGTTGTATGTGTCAATATGTATGGATACCTGTGTCTATGACATGGCTATATACTTACCTAACAAAAAAAATCTAGTCTAATTTATAGGACTTTGATTTCTAAAGATGCATTTTCAGGTCGTAACATGAAGTTGCTACAAAATACTACACATTCAAACAACCTCGATGAAATTCGATTTCTTTTTTGAGCACACAACCTATAAAATAAGAAAGTTTAGGATACTTCTGAAGATGTTTCTGTCCTACGAGTGTGACTGCTTCTTGTTATCACCTGCTCACACATTCACCTGCTTCTACTGCAGAGAAACTTTTAAATGGATCTGTAAGCACAGTCCTCAGTGGCTCCATGCTAACCGTTGCTGTGACAGCCTGTGCTTTGACATGTTTGTTGTTTTATTGTGCAGTCACTTCGAATGTTGGTGATACTTTACAGCCGTAGTTTAAACAGCCAAACCAAAACAGTATAAATCTGACATGGGCATTCAGGCTGGCAGTCTGGAGGAAGTGATTTGACTATGTTCTGTAATATAAATGTAGTCTGGTTGTGACGATGTTGACATGTTTTCCACATCCTCAGGAAGGTATAAACATCTGCTGACGTGGCTCTGTGCAGAGGAGCAGAAGATTGCAGCAGAGAGAGAAATGGGGGGTCAGCAAACGGCCATCAAACACAAGCAGGTCTGTGGAAGACTAATGCTTTGTGCTAATTGATACTGGCAGCATCCAACACCATCTGAAAGCATTCATTCATTCATTCATTTTCTACCGCTTTGTCCCGTTAGGGGTCGCGGGTGACTGGAGCCTATCCCAGCAGCTTTGGGTCTGAGGCAGCTTTGGGTCTGTCCAGGGTACACCCTGGACAGTGACCAGTTAGTCGCAGGGCTCCATCTGAAAGCAAATCTGGTGTAATATATTTGACAGTACATGCAGTTAATATGTACAGAGCTGACATTTCAGCGGAGAGTGGGCCTCATGTGTAATAACATATTCAGCTGTGTAAAGAGCAACTGATCCAATGTAAACATACTGTACATGCATACAGTATATCTGGCTAAGCCTTTTTATTATTATTATTATTATCCTTTTACTATCCCCATTTAATATAGAGTTCTTATTCTGTGCAGGTGTTCAGTTTATTCAAGCTTTAACACTTAAATAAAGCAGACAGTTTGAACAGGTTTACATTTCCAGATGCTTAGATGCTGTACTCTGCAACAAACTGTTGTCTCCCTCAAACCCAAGACTGCTGGGCTAGACTTCATGAATGAATAAATGAGATGAATTAGATGTTGCAATTAAGCAATTTCCTTTCAAAAATATTAAGTCTAAGGTCCAATCCCAATACCACCCCTTAGCCCTCGTTTTGTGCCTTCCCGAGAGGCTAAGTACTGTCCCAATACTCAGTTGGATCCAGGGAAAGAGCTGCACACATTAGGTTTCAAGAAGGTTTCTGCTGAACTTATAAATTCCCAGCATGCAGTGCGTTCACCTTTCCTTTGGAGGGCTAAGGGGTAGGAATAAGTTGCAGAATTGAGATTGGGCCTTGTAATGGATGTGGGGTATATTCCTTTTAGCAGTGAATAACTCTCAGCTAACCACTTGCTGCTCAATGTGGCGTTAATAAAGTGTGTAGAAAATGGTTTATGTTGTTTAGTATAGCATTCATTTTTGTGTCTGCGCCATTTTATCTTTTATCAACGTCATTTTTTTCCCCCTAAAATCATGTGCCTTATGTGCCATATTTTTACATCTCAATTTTCTTTTCAATAATCATTCAAAGGTGCAATGTGTAAAATTTAGCAGTATCTTTAACAAAGTAGAATACATCAGTCAAAAATAACACTTCCTGTTACAAACTGAGCACTGCCAGAAGAGAAACACAATCTTTTTTTTAAACGCAAAATTTCTTTGGACAATAATAAACTAAATTGACAAAATTATTATGACATTTTGTAAACTCATCTTCAGTGTTTGCTAATAGAAAATAGTATGTTCCCACTGGGCTACCATAGTTGCTCAGAGGCTGTAGAAAAGAGATTTGCTATAAGGGGTACTAGATGCTGCCACAACTACATATGTCACTCCAACACTGTAGATAATAAGTTATTATATAACACTTAATGCTAACATTTTAATTTGTCTGGGATCTTTTTGTCCATAAGCTGGGTTATAACCAACGTAGATATGTTTTATGCAAATCACAACACTTCCTTTTGACTTTGTTTTTTTTTTACTTAGAGCAACAATGGAAGTTTAAGGAAATCAACCTGGCCTGACATTCACTGCGGCTGGGGATATGCAATTTATTATGGTGTTGAATTTCAGACTATGTGCAATATTTCTAATGAAAAAATGGGATGGTGTTTGATTTATTGTTATTGTTTGTGTAGTAGTGTTTTTTAAAAAGCAACCCCTGCTTTTAAAGTGTCCCAGTCTAAAGTCCATGTTTATACAGTATATTGGCCTGTATGCCTATACATCTAATTAAACAAGCCAGACACTTATAATAATCTAATATAGCTAATTATTAATGGCTACCAATAAATTGATGTGGAAATGGCATAATCTTAAAGTTAGCTCAGAACTTTTTATTCAAAAAAATCAAGTGTTTTCTTTTTCATAAACACAACATAATTTTGCCCAACAGCTGAGGTTAAGCTAAAGTAAAGCATTTTTGACAAGATGGTATAAAATATGGACGCTTCTCACTGACACCATAATATAATGTGGCCTTGATTTACTGAACTTGACAGCAAATCAACAATGAGCTGTGAGTATATTTTTCAGGCATGCCTTCAATATTTCATGCAAAGTGTAGCTCTTCTTCAACAGGGCCTTTAAAGAAATTCCTCAAGCAATCGTTTGGTCTGTGGACTTTATCCTACCCAGTTATTCCCATTAAAGGATTGTTAATAGGTATTTTGAATTTCTTATTAGCCTTTTCCTTTGACAGCACTGCCATTCCCACAGCAGTTATCCCCCTTCAATGTCCGCCCGCAGCATTTCTCCACTTTCATTTTAACCACACCCCAGGGAGGCAGCTGTGCAATCTGACCAAAAACTGCCCATTTATTTTTTATATTTTGCAGAGATTGTGATTCAATTTGTATTTTCATTAGTCTCTTGCCAATTTTTTATTTGAATACAAAGGCCCCCGTGGCTAAAAGTCCTCGTTTGCCAAATTTTGAAGCAGCAACAGGAACATTATACCTGCACAGACAGAAAAAGTAAACTCTATAACTGCCTTGAAATAACACTCTTTTAACAGTTCTAGTTTAGGGGAAAAAAAGACATTTAATGCTCCTCTGCACCCAGAAGAGGTTCCATTACTTTCTGTTTCTGTTACTACGGCTACCCAGAGAGGACAAACAGAGCACTGCTGTAAGAGAAGCACATTTACACACAGTCTATGGACACTTTCAAACTAACTTGATTTTATATTGATATGTATAAAGCAAATCCCATTCCACTGGGTTTGTTCAAAGACAACAGCATGTCCCTGCAGGGCTACCGTAGGTTCTCACAGGCTGTGGAAAAGAGGTTTGTGGGGAGTTGCAATATGAACATTTCCAACCAGATGCTTTCAAAATCTACAAACCCCACCTTTAACCTGCTCCTAAAAGCTGTCATCCCTATTTCACTTTTGACACAAATATTTTATTTGCTTTTAATTAAAGATCCAAACTTCAGTATAACATGTTCAAATATGAGTTGTCTAGAGCTATTTTTTCATGCCAAACCATAATCTCTGTCCATATTTTAATCTAAATGGCATCTGTTATAATAAAGACTCATTTGATTGTATCTGGTTAGGTCCAACTTGAACTCCAGTCATGTATTGTGATTCTGTCTCCTAATTAAACCAGACAACATGGCCATGATATATTTAATGCTGCTATAATAAATATTAAAGATCTCTATCTCCCCTCCGTTTTCCAGACCACTGCGCCGTCTGGCAGATCATTTGATTTTGGTTTAATGGCCTGCAAATAAACAAAGTTATAGCGACTAACCCTGGGTTATTAAGCAGCTAAATGGCCGTATATTTCCAACTGAGAAAAACAATTGATGATGGAACTTTTGGTATTCAACACACACTGCATTTACTGATAAACTCACTTATAACCAACATGTTTTTTTTTTGTCTGAACTACTGTGTGGTAATGCAAGTCTTAGATGACTGTTGAGTTTATGTTCTTTACAAAAACTCAGAGCTTTTAGCAAATAATTGTTATTGCAGTCTGTTTTGTGGCCATTCTTTTAATCATTATGAAAAGTCAAACCTGAAAGAGCAGTTGTTCACACTAAAAACAATAACGCACTTTATGATTAGCACCAGTTGTTTTGTGACATATGATTTTTAGTTCGGCACAAAACTAAAGATATTTGACATATACATATTTGACATGTTAGCATGACTATACATTGTAATTTGATTGGATTGTCCTATTTTAAAGCCTTTTTGTCCTATTTGTCAACAAATATCTGTTAAAATGCTTTGGTAGTTTTGAATGGTCTTGGTCCCCATTGTCAAAACAAACATATACAGTGGCCATGGCTGTTAAGTAAAAAAAAAAGAACACAAAGTTAAGAATGGAAAAATTAAGGATAGATAACACAGAAAGAAAATGATAATATCTACCATTTAAACTTAAAAGCTATAGTGTCCCTGGTTTTGACTCAAACAATAGTTCACTGAATAAGAATGCACAAGAAGAACAGAATTTAAAACTAAATTATCATAATAATGCAATAGCTTTTTTTACCCAATAAAAATTCTGAATAAAATGCTTTAGTATCCAGTATTGTTCTATTCCCATTTTCACATGGCTGCTGTTTTATTTATCCAGCCCATTATCAAAATCACAACTGCCTCAAAGGGCTGAACAAAAAACAAAAGACAGCAAGAAGACAAACAGACTAGAAAACATCCCCTGTCCTAGGCCCTCAATCACGGAAAAACAAAGGAAAAACAAACAAAAAAAACAGCTGGGACAAAAGAGGAACCTTAGGGAACAAGCAGAACCACAGACAGAGGGATCCCAGGACGAGAAGGCTGTGCAATAGATGTGTCCAGGTGAGTCATATGTACAAATGAATGAAAAGGAGTCCATGATAATCTCAGCAGGAACAGCTGAGTGACACAGATTATCTGAGAGGAACTGGGTTCAGGAGGTGTTACTGGTTAATGGTGGGATGTCTGTGTTGACAAGCTGCACATTTATTACTGTTTTGACGAGCGTAACACCAGCTCAAGGGTAGATTATGATGCAGTGAAGGGAGTCATTAATTTCTCCCAGATCACACTGCCCTCTCACAGGAGCTACCTTTGAGACTCCGTGGTTTTTAACATGATCATATTACAATACGAACAACAGCTGCACGTCTCATTCCTGGCGTTACAACAGCATTAAATGTGATGTTACTCAGAGTCATGCCTGATTAAAACGCAACTGTTCAAATTAGTTCAACAATAAACACCGTGGCCTTTCATTTCAATATATTTTTTAAGAGTGAAGTCAAGTGGATTTATTATTTGTGTAGAGTGCTACAGTGACAAAATCAAGAGAGAGAGATAATCTGCTGTGACAAACTAATTTTAAAAATGTATTACCGTGTTAATAATTAAGGGGCTACTATAACCAGTGTCTTTTAGATAAGCAAGCCGCGACAATGAAGGATGGAGTCTCAGCCCAAACTCTGGCAGCTTTCAGATTTTACACAGATACGATACTGAGAAAAATGAGGGGTGACGTGGTTCTCCTATATTAAATCCAACTCATTCTCATCCCATTCTCATTCTTCATTCTCTGCTCTAACAATATGGTTTACAAAATGCATACATATTTAATCATGTATGTGGTAAAAGTTCATGGCCTCAATAAATCATGTAACAATATAATAACTTGTAGAAAACTGGTTATGGCCAAGTATAGTTCGCTGATATGTTTATTTACTTAATTATTCTGAACAAAAATATTAAATTAATACTTTAGTTTTGCGCCAATTTTTCAGAAGCTCAAATACTGTTCACAAATCTGTCTAAATCTGTGTGGCATATCAGGAACCTGATTATTGCACAGGTGTGTCTAAGGCTGGCCACATAAAGAGGCCACTCTAAAATTTAAAAACTGAAAGATAGTATTGTGTACACATTGTATGTTAGGGTGAGTGATTAAAATGTGAAACCAACTAGTTTATAATGAAATTAAAACAAAAACATGCAAGATTTTCTAAAATATAAACACATTCTCACTCGGTCAAGCTTTTATTTTGAAAACACAACCTTCTTTTTCTCTGCACATCGAGTCTATGCTTGTCATATGTGGATATATGATAGGATGATAAATAAACAAAACTGAAATGTTTTTTATGTAAAAATTTGAAAAGTAAACAAGAGGACAATTGGTCCAACTTATGAAACATAGTTGAGCTGTAAAAAAAAAAGGATGGGGAGTCTAAATAAGGCTCATGATTGTCTAATTCCAGGAGCACCCTGTTCATTGCTGTAATGAAGGCTGCACCCTTAGCTTCAGATCCTGCACGTCTCTTTGGGAGTCTATGGAAATGAGGCTCTGTGCTACTTTCACTCATTGCTCTTTGATGTGTGGTATCACAAACAGGTCTGTTCACATTTTATTACAGCTGGCACACAGAAAAGGCAGCGGAGGAAAATCACTGGTGAAGTCTGCTGAGCTCGCTGTAACTTATCTGATGAGCATTATGCATTTACGCCTTTTATGTCATTCTCAGGAGAGTATCTGGTAACATAATTTATCATGCATGCTTTATTACGCGACGCCCTGCAGGTGTACGAACTCCAGCATTTCAGGGGGAAATTAGAGCTGGTATATGTAAAATACTAATGTCTTTGGTAAAACTAAGTAAACCTGTTGGTGCATATTCACCAGTACATCACGCTCCTAAAGAGTAACACAGCAATTTTTCATTTTGCAATATTCCCAAAGTTACATCATCTGTGCTATAGGTTTAATAAAACAATGACAAACAAATGGCAGCAGGGAAAAAAAAGCTACTAAGCATCTCCAGTTCAATGACAAATACATGTTTCCTGGTTCACGTTGCATGTCCTTATCGACCAAATGCTCAAAAGCACCACTATCTGCCTTCCCACAGAGAGAACTTCATAGTTTGAAAAAAAAAAAAAGAAAGGATGGGCGGGGGGGTTCTGCTCTGGCTCTTGCCCTTGGTAACAAAAGTTCCTGAAGAAGATAAAATCAGTGAAAGAATGAAGAAAGGATAGAAAGGAGGTGAAAGTGTAATAAGGGTTTGTGTAAAAAAAAGTACAAACAACAGCACTTCTTTGACACACCAAAGGTTTTTTTTTTTTGCTGTTCATGGTCTTAAGGTGAGTCCCAATGTCACAAGAAATGCTTTTGATTGATCTACTGTATGTAGCATTAAACAGTATAATATAACTGTTATGTATTTGTATGCATGAGTAGATTTATGTCTCATCTTCACAGAGATACTATATTTTATCCCATTTAACTGTTTTTAATAAAAGTGTCAATAACACTTTTTCCTTTTGCCAATAAAAATAGTACAATAAAACCCAGTGAAGGGAGCCAATAGTTCTCTTTTTTCCTGTTTCTACAACTGCCCAGTGGACAAACTGTGAGAAGTACCCCCACAAAATCTTAAAATAAAAAGGTTTTCATATACAACTGGATATCTCTTCCAGGCTACCGTAGGTGCTCTTGAGCTTTAGAGTCGTTCTATAAACAAACTGATAAATAACACTCAAAACCACTGCCTTCCTCTTTCCATAACCACCACATGTTACCAAACATGTGAATGGAAACTTCAAACCTGGATCTCCAATAAATGTTTTGGTGTTTTGTGTCCCACCACCCAACCTGTCACTTGTTTTGTAATGTTCAGATTATATATTATTCCTGTGGGCTGGAAATGTTAATTGTGTGCGTTTTAGGGAATCCCGAAATACGCCGGTTTGATTTTGTCAAATGAAGAAAAAGAATATTTAAAATCTATTCCTGTGAGCCCCACAAAGCCCCAAACCCTTTTGCCTGTATAAGCTTCTCTAAAGCCCCAAGCCTCCTGTTCGGGCAGCTGCATTGTACGCGTGAAAATGGCTTATAGTGCTGTCAGGCTCGTAGGTTATGCAAACCACAGCCGGGAATTATCTCTGTAAACACTGCCGAGCAGAAATTCATTACCTTGACCGCTGCGACTGCTTACAGCTACTTCACAACTCAATTTAAAATTACAATAGTAAGTAAACATGTGATTTAAATTGAGAAACTACATATCTGTGCTGTTGCCGGGTGACTTTTCTTAAGCTGTAATATTGCCATTGTACATTTATGCAAACCATGATAAAGTGATTAAATGTTTGTTATTTAGAAATCTCAGAAAAAAGCCAGATATTCAAAATGTGACACAGGAACGACCCAACTTCTGTGAGAGGTTAGGCAATAAATGTGCTTTAGTTAAGGTCTAATAAAAGACTTGGATTACTAAATGGGACTTGGGTTTATCACATCTTTGCAGGCTTTTCTGTTTAAAAACAAACTGGCATCGTTCACAGTGCATTCAAGCCTCAAACCTAAACACTTATATATCAGTCTAATTTCTTTTAATCTTTTAAATGTGTGGCAGATGCAGTGAAAAGCTCCCAAAAAGCACTGGAAGTAGACATTTTTGGTGATGTTCTGGTACAATAAAAACAAGATATGCTTTAGTGTTAAATGATGTAGTGTTAAATGTGAAGTAAATGGAATAAACCCAAGGGCTTGCTCACATCTAAAAGTCCTCACTACTCATTTATTTTTTATTTCAAAACAAACAGAATATATTCCTGTCACACTTGTTTAACACTTTAGTGAGAAAGGGTCGGCTTAGCTAGAGGCCAGGCTGTTGTAAAATACTCCTATATAAATTTTAAATCAACATAGCCTTTATGTGTATTCTATTGGACCACATACTTAGTTCCATTGTTAGTGACTTTCCTGCGTTTAAATTTGCAAAACGGGCTTTTACACTTTTAACAAACGGCACCTTTACTTTTGGTCTGAGTTGTCGTACAGCAGCTCTCACACCATAAAACTCCTGACTTCTGTGTTTATTTTGTGTTTTATGGATGTTCTGTTTTCATCCTGCTGCCTCCTGATGCATGTCAGTGGGATAGCTATATGGAACAATAACAAATAACGCTAGAAAATTATACTAAACACTTTTGATGTGTGTTTGTTGAGAGTACAATTTTATTTCTTATCACAGACAGACAGACATAGAATTCAAATGTCTTGTAGCGCCTGTAATATGACTGTATTATAAGTAAAAAATCCATTGTAGAAGCATGAATGGATTGTTTATAATTACACCTTTTTGAGATGTCTTTTCATATTTTATATTTTTATCTAGAAAATTCACATCGTCTGAGGATGTCTCTAATAAAACCTCACGTGATGAAAAATGTCCCATTTCCAGAGCCACTCCGAAATACTGAAGCAAACTTTAGCTCTTTATATCGCTCACACAACGCCAACCCACAGCTTAACAAAAATAAATCTGCATGTTATATATTCATAAAGTTCAGCACAATCAGCATAATGCAGTCTTAATCTGAAATGAGACTTTCATGAATATTAGACCCATCACCATAACCAGCCTAAATACAGAAGTGCAACAACGCCTTTTATCTGCGCATACAATAGATCTGAGGATTTGGTGTTTTCTTGTCAAGACCACAGTAATAAAGATCATTTCATGTGCAAAGACCAAAAGAACTCAAGAAACAATAGCCAGGCTCAGTCCCAGATCTAGTTGTAGCTTGTGTCTAAAACTGTGTTCTTTCTGTTAAAGCCTGTACTGACACCATTTTGAGCAGAAACAACTCCCCACAGCCACACAACATTAAAAGATCAAACGTTGACAATAATGCTGCATTAATTACTTTCTAACTATCCACTGCGGATGATAAGAAGATGGCAAGAAACATGCAAACTGTAAAAAGTTAATTTAATAAGAAAGACAGCCAGGTTAATGCCACATGTAAACGTGAACAGCTGAGTAAATAAGTTATTCATTTATAACAAAGCATGGTAAAAAGAGAACTCTAATGAGGCAAGGAAACAGCATGGTGCCACAGTTTGCAAGAAGAGATCAACTATAGCTGTGGATCAGCTAAAAACTTTAACCAGCACAAAACCCAGCTACTATAAATGAGGACAAAGACCATGACAAGTACATGCTCCACGGGAAGCTATAGCAGTTCTTACACACTTCAGTTCTATCTTGGTTTGTCAGAGCGTGTTTGAAGGAGAGCAGGAGAGCCTTGTTTAAATATTTAGATGAAATATTCAAAGGAAGCTCAAGTTTATGAAGATAAGGGTTTTCTATCCAATCACAAAACAATATTGGCAAGTGGATCAGCTGTGGTCTTTGCTTATCTTAATTTAAAATCCTTTATTGTCTGAGACAAAGACACTACTGAGTTATAAATCCACCTGAAACTAATATAAAGCTGAAAAATCAAAAGAAGTGCATCAAGAAAATGAATGGAAAGTTGCTCATTGGTCTTTGGTGCTTATCGGTTTCTGACTTACGTATTTATGTTGACTCAACTAAGAGACTCAACTAAGTTGACTAAGAGCTCAAACTGACCAGAAAGAGGATGGAAGGTGTACCACCATATCAAGAATAAAATCAAATCCAACTCAAATGTTCCCTGTCCATATCTGTAAATATACAAATACCATCTCTATAAGTATTTATGTACACATTAGTCGGCACATTCACAGTTCTTGCTTCTTCGTGTTACTAGTTCATAACATGTGAAGCAGCCAGAGAGTGGGAGATGTGTGACTTGGGATAAAAGTGAGCGCCGTTTGAAAGCAGCAGGAGAAGAGATGCTGCTGTATTCAGTGGGCGGCTAGTGTTGCACAGAGAGAGCGACAACCAGACTCACACTGAGGCTGACACGGCTCCAGCATATGGTGCACGGCACAATAAAACACATAGGTTTTCTGTAACATGCCGCTGTGACTCGGCTCTTTTGTTGCAGATCTAAAGCCTGTCACATGGATCAACGTACAAACAAAAAGAAGGTTTTTGATAAATGGTTGATCTCTACAGTAAAAGTGTTAGCGCCATTTTTCTGCGCTGCACCATTGTTTAGTGTTTTACAGTTCAATGAGTCTTTTAAAGTAAACGCCCAGAAGATATATGACTGTTAGTGGAGATAAGTAAAAAAGACAGATAATTGTACATTTCAGATTTTGTAAAGTTATGACATCTGACGTTGAATATTTGATTAAAGTTGGATGTGATGGAAGTCAGTAGCACATAAGTGATGTTTCGGTTATTTACCTTATTATTCTTATAGAAAAGATAAATATTTGCATTTAAACCATCCATCATGAAGTGCTCCCGGGGCAACAACCTGTTAGAAGTGGTAGACCTGGGGACTATCTCTGAATCTTGTGCCAGTGTCTTTGTCACAGACACTGACTGAATGATTACTCTGTAGTTTGAGAGTGTGGTGTCCTGGAGATGATACATGGCTAACATTACTAACCACAGAGGCTAATGATGGGACTCATTATTAGTCTCTGTGGTTAGTAATGTTAACCTTTTTTATGTTGTATAATGGAATTAATTGAATGTTAAAATAAAATTGGTGCTTTTCTTAATGGGGTTACCATGTTTTTGCTTTTCCTTTATGGTTTCTTTCCAATCCCACATCACATATGCTTAACTGAAAAATAGTATAGACAGTAGAAGTGACCATTGGTAGAATTGGAGGATTTAATAAAATGTTTGAATATCATTGTGTTGGTTATTTTATTATATTTATATTTTCCTGTTATAAATTAACTTTTAATCTTTTCCGACGTCAACACAATGTCCCGCCTTCAAGCTTATTGGTCAGAATCACAGCAGGCAACGCACAAAAACGCATGTCCTTGGTCTATGGGCTACATAAAGCGGAAACTAACCTGCAAGCCAAGTGTTTTGGTATGGGCACCAATGAGCAACATCCTGAGGTACAACCACGAATAAACAAGTCAATTAAACTGGCACAAAATGATTATACGTTTGTACACAGTATATCAATGTTATATAGTCCTAATTACACATCTGCATATTCTATTGCAATAGTCTTGGACATATACTAACACAAAGCTTTTAATTCCAGGCACAGACATAGAAAACAAGCTAAGCTCAGTGGAAAGGTCACCTCGCTCTTACAAGTGCACGTAACAGGTGGCTGTGTGTGAATACAAAAAACAACCGGAGTAAAAAGAATAGGTTAGAGGTGCTGTATGGCATGAATAACATAATAGTTTGTAACTTGCACAGGAAATCTATAAAAAGAATTGTTGTTGAGTTATGCTATAGCTCCAGGTCAGTCTCGTAAAGCCGGTCCCTCAGTCACCTGTGATATTGAACGCCACTAAGGCACATCGGCTGCTAAAGGTCACTGTAGTCGTCAGCTGCCCACGGCCTCCTGGTTTGATGGAGTGCTGATCAAATGTCTCACTGTCGGGCAGCTGTTCCTACATCTGCATCCCGGTGCAACACGTCGGGCAGGAAAGGGTGACAGTGACAGTGTGACACAGAAAGGAATCTCAAAAGTCCTTACAGTGGGACAAAATCTACAAATTTAGTTAAACTTTAATGTAAACACAACATTTCCTATTAAGCCTGAATAAATAAAAAATCACGGGTGTATTACATTGTTTAAGAGATAATTGTCTTAAATAAAGAAAAATGACTCTTTGGTAAAAAGCCAACCTACTACTAATTCATCTGGAGTCAAATAAAAGCTCAACAACAGGCCTTTAAAAACACTATTGACATAATTTACATGCATCCTCCTGCTTTCATGTTAAACCTTTTTAAATAGTTGTCTATCACTTGGTTACCAGTTGGTTCAGAGATGCTAGATCTCATTACAAGGCTTGGGGAGAACGTTGTAAATCCCATTGTTGAGATCCAAATGAGGACAGAACTGAGATAGAAAGACATGAAAGGGTGGGGCATAAAACAAAATGAGAAGAACAATAGGATGAAACCATATGTTATGGTATAAAGGCCTATGACATCCTCTTCCTGAACCTGAAACAAAATCAAATGCCCATCCAGGTTGTACTTTCTAGTAGTATAGCTCAAGTTCAAACTACAGATTTTCTTTACTGTAGAAAGTTGCCATGCTAAAATTAGTTTTTTGAAGAAAGATTGAATCCATTATGCTCCACATCAGTCAAATAATCTTCAAATTTTGGGACAGACTGGTCTTGAGGCAGTCTAAGGGTCTAAGGGTTGCTGTTTATAGGACTATGCAAGTTTTTGCAAAGGAACACTAGCTACACATATCTGCCTTTAAATACATACGTATGGTTAAAGACACTTATTTTATTTGTATAATGTGTAATTAATATCTCTAGCATGCCCCAAGAACAGTGTATATTTGAGATCCCCAGAGTCCCTTTAAATTTAAATGGTTTTAGTCACATGTTTTGTTGTCTAGGTCTATAGTATATTGTATTCCTTATGCATTTTTTTTTTAATTGCTGTTATTTTGACTTTAATAAAAATAAAAAATAAAATACACTGAGTATATAATAAATAAACTAAAATGCTAAAAGTTAACAAGCACTAAACAAGGTCCACGTGTAAAATGGTTGTTTGTGGACAGATGAGGAAAAGACTTGGTGGTATCGAACTGGACAAAGAGCAGTGAGCTAGTGTTTGTAAGACTCTCCTCACAGCAGCAGCAGTTTCTACAAAGTGAGTCTGGTCAGTAATAGCTTTCTACAGACTCCCTTTCGAGAGGCTTTAGTGTTGAACTGTAAAAACAATGGGCATCCCCTCAATCATTTAATTTTTAATCTAAGAGAAAAGGAGCTTTTTACAGGGAGGGTGCAAAGCGGCAAAAAGAAAGAGAGAGACAGGAGAGCGTATAAAGCGGCAAATGCCAACAGGTCAGCAGTGGACAGCCTCAGGCGCCGAGCCACAGACGCAGAGCTCATTAAAATCAGACGGACTTCTCTGAGCAGGAGGACAATATGGAGCGAGAGAAACCCAACGGCACCAGGCTTTTCTGTGAGCAAGAAGAATAGCACAGGAAACGCACAACAACAAGAGAAGGGAAGGAGACAAATGGAGAAACTTGAGTGGAGAAACAAAAGGCTGAAAGGAACACAGCTGGAAAGAAAACAGTCGTTTTTTTTGTCTCTTAAGAAGAAACCAACAGCAGAAGAAAACAACAGTGGTTCCGGTGTATGGTTCGAATCCAAAGATATAAATCAATGTGAACACAAACTTGAGTGATGTTGTTTACCAGGACCAGAAACAAAAAAGAGTGCCACATCTGATACAAAGTGGAAGCGCAATGAGTTTCCCTTTTCTTTTCTTTAAACATTGGACTATAGGCTGTAGGCAGAAATAGGTAATGGGGTAGACAAAGCTGGGAATTGCCTTGGGGCCAAAGACAAAGCAGGCAAGATCACTATTCATACTGCATATTCTAAAAATGAAGGAATTGAAAGGATTGAACACATGAAAAACCTTTTACGCACTGTTGAAGATAATACACTTATTTGTCTTGGGGTCACTGAGTCTTCAGAAATGTCTCTGATGTGAAGTAGGGTTGATGACAATTCAAAAGCAGAGTAATGCGTCTGGGCAAAAGGTTTAACAGAAAAGAAATATGTTCAAGCCAGATTATGCTTAACTTCTGTAAATGTTCTGTATATTAGTCCTATAAACTCATAAGGCAATGTAAACAAAAACAGACATGAAACAACATTATTAAAAGATGCCTTGCTTACAATACTCTGGTGTACAGTTTAATAAAAATGAACGAGTTGGTCAAATCTATGCTTACAAGACTGTAGAGTCATCTACAAATAACACACTTGATTATAACATGTAGTAAACTACATGTTGTTATAGAATTATTTTGTTGTTTAGTTTTCTGGCCGTGGCGTTTTAAAAGCCTATTTAGCCTATTATATATTTTTGTTTTGTTTTCACATGTATAGTTTCTGTTACTTTTCTTCTTTTTTCTTTTTTAAAATTTATAATATATTGTATTCAATTATACTCTTATGTGCTAAATAAAAAAATAGGCAACAGCATGTCCCTGTAGGGCTACCGTAGGCAGTTGAAAGAAAAAGTGTGAAATCTCAGACAGACAATATGAACTCACTCTTGATGGAAATTGGAGATTTAAATGATATGATTAATTTAACAACAGTCTTTTTTTTTTACTGGGGACTGAGAGTAACTCCAGAATTACCTCAATAAAAGCAAATGTCTGATGTTAAAAGTCTGATTAAACCATTAACTCTAATAACTCTGCCCTGCTGCATATTTTCAAAAAGCTCTTGCAGGGTCTGTGTTCAGATCTGTGCTTCAACAAGACGGGCATACAAGATGGAGTTAGCAGGTTGTCAGGCTTTCAGGTGAGACTGTCAGACCGGCAGACACACTGAAGGTTAAGACGGTGATTAGAGTGGGAGGATGACTTCTTGCCCTTTGGTCCTCTGCCTCTCTATTGATCACGGCACCCTTTGAGGCACAATTGTTTAAATGAGGCGCCTTTTTCTCCGATACATGTGAAAGGATTGCTGTCGGGAAGACGAGTCGCACATACACTCCGAGTCCACACTCCAGGGGTGTCTTTGCGTGTTCGAACAGAGGCTAAATATAGCACAGATATTGGAAAGTCCCCTGTTTTTCAGACCGTCACTTTAATTGTGTGTTTTCTCTGCTGTCATTTATTATTGTGTGATGGAGCTCAACTGTTCCTAATGAGACTGGGGACAAATATTGCTTTTATCTCACACCAGGCGACTAGAGACATTTCTCAATAATGACAACTGCTTAGATAATGAGACAAGCGCAAGTGACATAATTGCAACAGAAATCAGGACGGAGTATGGGCTCTGTGATGTTCATTTTTTACTATTAATGATCAAAATGTATCTGGAAAGATTTTTACAAACAGAAGACATGATGGATGAGAGAAACAGTACAGTAGGGATGCTCTGTTTGTACTGATCAGTAGACCCTGTGGTACTTTAAAGCTAATACTTAAAGTATATCCACCTTAAATACAGTAAATTCAATTGCAATGTAAAGAGGAGCCTTGGTGAATGGCCAACAAGGAAAATGAACTTAACACACATTGAACAGAGATTTATTTTACCTCAGGCCTTGAACAATTGTTTTCCCTTGTTTCCTGTCTTTCTCTGCTTACATCAGCAAAAACACTTGCAGTAAATGCAACAAAAGGGTTTTGAGTCATGAAAAATACAGTTTGTGCTGAAGTGTGTAAAAGATATTATTATTGTATTATTATGTATTAGATACTTAACAAAACCCACTCAGCTTTTGAAACACAAAACAAACGTTTTGTGTGACAGAAATTGGTTAACCAAACCTAAAAAGAGGCAACAGCAGGTCATTGTCTTTTAATTGTGCTGTGATAGTGCTAGTGTATAAAGGCTAAGAGACTTTCTGTTAACTGTTGTCAGTGCACGAAGTGCTTGTGAGAGTGGCAGAACCAAGTCGAAAATTATAATAAAATATTTCAGCCAACAAGCTAACACACAAAACAATGAATCTGGCAGGTGCTAATGTTAAACTAAACAAAGTACAAAGTAAGTGTCTTTTAATCAACAGAGCAACACATGACTCTACAAATCTGTCAAATTGGGAAGATTGTCATGTGTCCAGGAACTCAAGCATTGGCCCATAGACATAACAAAATACCCACCCAGAGACAATACATGTCTGCATATAACAATGTGAGGGTTGGCCAAGGGTTGGCTAAGAAAAATGTTTTACACATTCACTAAATATCATTGACTAATGTATAAGGTTTTGTATTGTGGTAAGGAGCCACAGCCATCATTACTGCCTTTTATTTGTGGAAAACTAATTAAGAATGATACCGGTCTGACACAAGCTTTTTGTATCAGGTAAACAGTGCGTTTAGTTTTGACCCAGACACAAATATGTATCATGGAAATCTGAGCAGGTGCTGCAATGGTGGTTAAGTGGTCAATTATAGTGCATTAGCTAAACATAATTTTAGACACAGACAAAACAACAAACATCTAAATACATCAAGGAGTGAACATAATGATGCCATCTTTATTTGGTTGTGCAGTTATTAGCTTTGATAGGCTACAATGGTTATTTTTACAATAAGCTTATAAAGGAAATAACTAAAATAAACCTGAGAGATTCACTTGGACTGAAAGATTATGTTAATTGGAACTTTAACATTAAGCTATTACTGAAATTACACTTTTAGGTAATAACCTTCCTTCTCTCTTAAATATCCATTCAATTGACTACATAATGCAGTGTTCTCAAAAATAGGTTATGTGTAATTCACTGGATTCTATTAATTACTATACTGTGTCTATTCGGCTCATGGAAGTGTAGCTATGACATAAGCGTTTTATGTTTATTCAGAAGGAACATGTTAAACAATGGGAAATACATTTATGAGATGTAAAAATGCAAAATGCAACTCAAATATTAATGAGTTATAGTTGAGTTTAGTTATATTATATATATATATTTATGGACTCTCATTCCCTACAACTTTATTGTCTGTCTTGCTGTTATCTACTTCCACATTTGTCTAATTTGTTTTGTTTATGAATGTACTCATAACAAGTGCACCGTCTATAGTCTATGTCATGATGGTCTAAACTGTAAGTCCCCAATTATCTAAACCAAAAGTGAGTGTTGAGCTCTGAGGAGAGCAGATAAAATGTCACATAATTCATCTGCTGCCCACACTTTTAGCAGGAAGCTCGAAAACAGGTCAGAGGGTCTATGCACTGTTCATGTCGTCGGGCACATAAACTGTAAACTGGCAGAAGCAGGGAGGAAGCCTAATGGGGCTCTCAGACGCAACGTGAGGATGAGACCATCTCGCTCTAAAACCCAATAATTCCAATGGCTTTCAGCGCGTCACAACAGTTTATCGGAGGAGCAGCGAGAAGCACACACACCACGGCACTGGCTGAACTTTGACTCGTACCCATGAGGCATTTAGCTGGAACGGAGGCACACTGTGTTGACTGCAGCACTGACTGTTTTCCACTCGAGTAGACAGGACAAGTGTGGAGCTTTAGACGAGACGTGACTGTGTGGTTTTGTTGTCTTCACAAGATGCAATAAAATTTTCTGTTAAACTGACCTCAGCAGTGATTTAAAGATGTGGGTCAAATATTTGCCTCAAGATGAGTCTATATTGTCGTATTTGTTAAAGAAAGTTTGTATGGATTAACAGACATAAAGTGGATATTGCTCATCATCAAGGATCAAGGATGGGCAATAATTGTATCCTACAATATGCCTGATAACCACAGAGGTTTTTCCGAATATGCATCCATGTCAAAAATGCATTGTTTGGACAAAGTGCTGTTTTGGAGTCACATAATCTATACTGTATAATCTACACTTGTCATCGGTCAGAAAAAGTGCTTTTAAAACCATTTTGGGTAAATCTGAACATGTTCCCCACATACAATTCAATTCTGTGATTTTTACTTGATGTTAAATGAATGGAAACTTAGATTCACAGACCAGTGACTTAAAGAGCTAGATTAAAGTGCTGTTGAAGATGTGTGGCTTGTTGATGAGTATTATTTATACAATAAATGATGATGTGATTAGTTTCAAATGTAAGTGTGAAAAAACGCAATGAAAAAAATGCAAATAATGCAAGGAATTGAGCTTATATTACTTTATTATTTTTGGTTAAAAAAAAAAAGTCTAATGGTGCAGGTTTTCTTCAATAAAAAAGAGGGGAAGAAAGATTAAGCCTTAGTCATCTTTTGCTCCACCTTTAGAAAGTGTGCCTTAAATGTTTCCAATTCCTCATGCTCTAAATTTCCTCAATATAGTTTATCTCAGACAGCCTTCCCTTACAGGCCATTAAAATGACAAAGTTTTTGTTCTAAAATATTATTCATGTGTGGTAGCAACACCTGCGATTTCAATGCCGCATCTCATTGCCTCTGTTCAATTTCCAATTATCTAAAGAAACACAACGTCTCATTCATCAGCGGAGATGACAGTATTAATAATATCCCTGCTCAACGAGAAAAGACAAACCTGTTTATCATCAGCAGTTCACAGGATTTATTTAATAAACAGAGACACTTCTAATCATCTCGGTTTATAGTTTCCACTGTAACTCACTGTACCTATCCACAGTGACCTTCTGAAATTATTATGTGATTTGATAAGCAGGACAAGGGACAAATGTGCTTACCTTATCTTACAAGTATTACTTTGATTAAAGAAACATTAAAACATGTGCCATAAATAACCTATATTGGTTTCTGGTGTGTATGAAAGGAGGAAGGCCGAAGCCTTCATAACATTTGCTTAGAGTGGATTTATTAAAACATATTTCTTACTACATTCAGTCTTTTTTCCTCCCCTATCAGTGTACAGAGTGGACTGGATATCTAAGCATTACTGAAAGGAGAGATTATGTGTAGTGAACCAAGCAGCCACATATGTAAGAAAAAGTGGTCCAAGAATGGAGCCCTGTGGCAGAGGTCAGAGGTCAGAGGGTCAGATAAAGAGAAGACGTCATTAACTGTAAAACTCTTATATTCTCTGTTGGAGAATATTTGAGTTGCCCTTAAAGCTGTGAGGAGTCACGAGAGAGAAAAGACAGGCTTGAGATATTTTTAAATGTCTTAAGCAGAAGATATTTATTGACTATCAATACTGGACACTCAACACAGTGTAGGGCAGGGTTTTTGGTAACTAGTAGGAGTAGGAGTATATCATTCTGCAGTGAATAAAGTCCTTTGAGGCAACTTAATATTAGGCAATAAAAACAAATATCTGGTATTCTGGTTCAACCTTCTAAAAGCATGGATTATGATCATACTTTTATTTGGCTGAACAGACAATTCAGGGCTTAAGAAATGCCCATTAGGACTAGTTCATGGTAAGTCTCACTCACACAGGTTGGTTAAGTAGCTGTCAATTTGAAGAATAAATTTAAAGTAATGAAAAAAAAATTGCTTTCACTATATAGTTTACGGGTCACTCATTAATTTATCTTCAACCAATTATTTCTTTTAGGGGTTGTGGAGAATATCTCAGCTTCATTGGGCCTGAGGCGGCGTATAACCCTGCGGACAGTTAATTGCAGAGCTAACACTTAATACTCTTACTAGAGTAAAAATTTAGATGTCTTCTCATACTTGTGTCATTCCTTTATGTAACACTACCTTATTTCAGTAAAACTTGGCGACTATACCTGCCTCTGGAAACTAGAAACTTCAATATTGGTGGAAAGGAATAAAAGTCTCTTGTCTTTCCTCATCTCGACTGGAGCCTTTGGGGAAACACTCCCCATTGAGACGTGTTGCTTTACTCTGAGCAGAGCTGACAGAATGCAAGAGTGAAAGTGGAAAGTCATCAGGTGTTTGACTCACTGCTGCTGCCCTGACGTCTGTGGCACATATTATTTTTACTTTTTAAAGCAACGTTTGCACTGCATTGTCAATCATGCAACAAATCTACAACACAAGCAGTGAGTGATTGTTCAGAGCAGGTGCAGAAAAGCAATGTTTACAATACAATAAAGAAAGGGACATTGATGAGAAATTCATTCTACACTGAGAAATGTTTCCAGTGAAGCTTTATAACATCTGAGTGCTGCAGCGTTTGTGAGTGACAGCTGAGTATCTTTACTGAAGGGATTCAGACTCCTGCTTAAAGAGGTGACTGTCACAGCGGGAAGAGTTTTACTACAGAAACTTTATAAAGCGTGCACGCTGAAGGAGGAAAAGATCCAGGTCACTTTTTAAAGTACAGCCCTGATTCATATTTACAGCTTCTATTAGATTATGGTTTTATTATTCAGATGGAGGATCAAGGGCAAGACTATTTTGACTAATACAAGACACCTTTTATGAGAGTTGCATGGTCTGTTTAAGCCCAAAATTTCATCATTGCACTTTAGTTTTATCATTTTTATAACTCTTTGCAAATTTTATCTGGCTCATTAAGTCAAATTTAATTCACTTTCAGCATAGAGGTTTTTGATAGCACCTTTAACTTTGCTGTTATTTGCCTCAGTAATGAACATGGGTTTCATTATTATTTGCACAACAGATAAAGAGGCTTTATTTCATCTTTCCCTGAGAAATACCACAAAAGAAAAATAAAACTTACTAACTACTTGATACTGACTTGACACTGCTGCTAGTTATCTACTTATGTTGAAATAAACTATTCTCGCACCAGGTGTCATTTCAACGTTTACCAGCTTTCTCCTAAATTTGTAGCAGCATCCGCCCACGTGCCACATGAGCCGTTGACGTTAGGTCACTCTCACAGAGATCCACTCAGCCTGTGCCAGAGTGGAGTGTCTGAAACACTGATTTAATGCAGAGCTCCCATGTCTGGCAGTATTAGTGCAGTATCAGTGATGGATGAAGGCTAAGCAGGGCCAGGAAAGTGCAAAAGGGTCAAAAGGCAACAACATAAGAGCACGGCCGTAACAGCACTGACGGATTGGCGGCTGACAGCAACAAGAATTGTCTATGTGTAGTTGAGACTGACAGGTAGTCAGTATTACAATGGGACAAAATAAATGTGCTTATGACATAACAATTTAAGTTCAATCAACTAAACAGCCACTCAACCCTGTCTTAAGTCCAGCTGCGTGTCCATGAGAAGGCTTAGTTTAGTTTTGAATGGTCTCCAGTATGAAAACAAAAATGTAAAGGGCACCCAAATACGTAAACACAATGCATATTAGCATTTCCAGAACCCTTTAGCTGTGGGATAGTCACTTGAAGAGGAAGTTAAACACAATACATTTTGTTTATTGTTTGAAAAAGGTCACTAAAGTAAAAATGGAAACCGATTACTTTACATAACGAAGTCTAATAATTTAGTCATAAAACCTATTGCTTAAATGTAATCCAACATAGCTAACATCACGTATCAACAGTAAATTACTCTTTTGTTAATGTATCACCATTGATTTGTAAATTAAAACTGCTGCTTTTGTTGTGTGTCTGCAGCTAAACACAACCAACACTAAACACGTTGATTTTACTGCTTGGAGTTTATAAAGCTGAGAAACAATCATTTCTTGCTTTGAAGGATTCATCCCAGCTACATCTTTCCTATCACATCAGAGGAGACAATCTTCCACACAGTTTTGGAACATTAACTAATAACAATAATAGGTTTCCCCACGGTCCGAGCATTTTCAGAAATATTAGCAGTTTGTTTGACATTCAATTTGTGTTGGTTAAGTCATTTCTGATTCTTTCACGTGAACTCATGTGAAGCTTTGACCTATTTCCATAAGAGAATGTCCATGCAGGGCTACCGTAGGTGCTCACAAGCTGACAAAAGCCACAGTATGAGTTGTATATGTGAGAATTGCACAGTGTTGGTTGCTGTCAGATAGAGACTGAAGCTTTTATTTGCTCATATTTTTTAAGTATATATCATATTTGTTCTTGTAGCACTGGTTTATGTCACAGTTTACGTCACTGATGCCCTTAATGAACCCAGAGTGCAAGAGAGAGGTTGCCATTATCAAAGTGAACTGTGTCTCTTGGTGGAAAGGTTTTACTTAAGTTGTTAGACACAACATTTATTTACCACCAGCACTTGGCAGCTTCCAAATGCAACATTTCTCCACTTCTTGTTCTTCAAAGTAATGTAAGCCGTGGCCTCGTATTTCTTCTTTGATGAAAAAACATTTTCATGCCTGCTGGAGAGCCGTATGTAAAAATGTAACATCTAAGAGAGGTGTCGTGCTTGGGTCTTCAGCAGCATAGCTAATAGTGTTACTCAAATGAGGGCTGCATATTGTACAAATGAAAAAAAAAAAAAATGAAACACTGCTGCTTCTTTTTCGGCTAATTACTTCATGGAAAAATGCCCAACTGCTGAAAATGCTGCGGAAAATGTGAGCTCAGCACAAGCACTGAGTCTGTGTGGCTCTGTTTAATGTGTAGGTGAATGCAAAGAGTGTACCTCAGCCTTAGACATCAAGTCAGAACACTCTACAACCAACAAATTAACCAAGATGCAAAACAATGACATGACGTTTAATCAATGATTAAATTATGACATAAAGAATAAACTAAATGCTACTCTTGAATATGTTTTCCTCACAGCTTTTACAAATTTAATTAGACGCCGCTCCCACCTTTTATTTTAGGCACCTTTTAATGTGTTTGGAAGGTTCTAAGCAAATTGATTTCTGAATTAACACACCTTTTTCATTCATTAAATTACCACATTCACCTCCATTGTCGGCTGTGCTCTTGCTGGGGACACTATACTGTGCTGGTAAATACCTCTTCTCAGGAAATTGGTGTGTAATTATGGGCAACTAATTGCACCAGACGCCAGGGACCATAACATGTTACACTTCTCCAAGGATTTTGACCAAATAGTTTTACCTAGAATCACACAGTTCAGTACAAGCTTTATCTATAATGTGTGGTGATGTCAATAAGTAAAATATAAACAATATAAACATCCTTGTTGAAAATGGTTATGTTCAGGCATAAACACTTGACTGAAGTTTGGAAAGGACAGCTGAGCTTAAGATAATATTATAACCATATACATAGATTTTTCAATAACAGTCACTGAGAAGATTAGAGCTAAAAGAGAGTGCTTATCTAACTCGTGTGGCTTTGCGGCATTTTAAGGTTCACACATGTATCAGAACTATTATTGTTGCTCTGTTGACCTTAAAAAAAAAGCCATGTGTCCACATCAACAACTCCATTTCTTCAGGTCACCGGTGGTTGAGGTTTTAAACAAGCACATCAACAGATTCAAATATGAACCAATACATTTACAGCATTTACATTAAATTACTCAACTAAAAACCAAGGCTATGTGTTCAGTTTAATTAAAATATGTCTCTGTTTTGGGCCCAGGCATTGTTTACACAGCAATTTTATGACGAGTGCTAAAAGTCGGGTTTATGAATAAAAAAAGAGAGAGTTGGCACAATGTCTAATGGCAGCAGTTTTTTAGGTTTGCCAAATTTTGGTGCTTTGAGTGCTTGGATTCTAGGACATTTTTGCACTGTAAAGATAAAAATGACTATATATACTAGTTTTACATCAGCCATTTACTGAATTAAAAAAAAAAAACATTACACACTATATTATAGGCTGTGTAGTATAATTTGTAAATAAGACATCAGCTGTAATCCTTCAATTCTGAACTGGTCATTCCCAAAGAGCTAAGGTGGAGTAAGAAGCAGGGATGCCGGGATTCATCAGTGCTCCTGAGTTTCCAGTAACATAACACAACTAACTCACAAACAAGCTTGTCTAAATGACTCCAGAAGTTAAGTACCAGACTTCTGAGAAATGTCTTACAAAAATACTAACCAAAAGTCATTTTATATTAAAAGCTTTCCCAGCAGCATTTTGACAACTGCTAATCCCATAAAAATGACATTGTGCTAAAATGCTTCCACCTGATGCAGATGAAAAAGTTCCTTTCCTTTTCCTTCCCGCTCTGTTGGACAGTGTGGTATTTTATCTTACACAGAATCATAACTTGCTAAATCCTTCTTTTTTGTGTGGGCTTTCTTCGTGAACAGGTTTTCTGAGCCGCTAGCTTCACCTGTTCATTCTTCACCGAACGAGGTCAGTGCTCTGCCATAAGCGATCACCATCTGCTCGTACCAGACCAGACGGCCAGGGAAAGGTTTTCTTTGTGACGGTTTTTATGTGTGTGTATTTGTGTCAGGTCTCTCACATTACATGCATTTTCTTAAACATTATAGTTTAAGTACATCACCAGATTATAATGTGCTTATTGTTAAAAAAGTTCCTTAAGTAAAAAGCACTTGACTTTCGCTTAGGTTAGTTTTAGGACTCATTGTCATTGTCTCTCTAAATACAGGGTTGGAGCAACATGGATGGCTTCTGTGGGTGATAATGTTACACACTCTATGGTATTTTAATATTCACAGTGACAAAAAAGATTAAAATTTAGAAAATTCCTATAATTTTGACTTGAAGACAACTTTACTCATTCGGCATTGATGAGGCTGCAGTAGTGGGCAAAAATATATATATTTAAAGCTACAAATTTCCATATCAACAGGATGCAACCTTGCATATTTTGTCTAAATATGGTCCATGGTAATTTAAAGCTAACAAGGTACATATTTCTGCCTACACTAGCTCTATGCTTTCTGATCTTCTTTGTCGATAGAGCAGCAAAGAAGGCCTTGTTTTTTGAATACAAAATAGACAGTCCAAATAAAATGGGCAGGAAATGGGAGTTTACTGCTGCAGATTGTTGGCAGCGAAGCATTCTGGACTCTGCTCTGGATAAACAATGATGTGAGGTGGGCTAATGAAGGCAGTCTTGGTGTGAGGGAGTGTTGGTGTCTAATGTGTCAGATCGATGTACACCCATGCATGACGTAAGGGACAGCGCTACACAGGGAGAGTTGATATGCCTCAGGCACTGTGAGGACATGACTGTGGACTACAGTGAAGACACAAAACTATACTGTATTAGCCACCTCCCCCCCATTGTGTCTTTTATTGTTTATTATGTTCTTTTTTTAAAGCTGTTCTCATCTTTAGAGCAACCTAATACAATATTCATCATCGTTATATTAAATGACCTCATGTTTCAATATTGATTAAATAGGATGTACCCATATAATAATCATTTGTCATGTTCTTATTTTAGTTCAGCGTTATTGTCATTACTACAGTGATTTATTTTATTAATGCTGCCATTTCAGCATTGCAAGTACGTCATGTTTATCGTCTGGATGGGAAAAGAAAAAGAAGCAAATTTTAAATTAGCAACTCATTTTTCAATATGGTTCAGAGTCTTATTACCGTTAACAATTAATATGCTAATTTACAGTAATTGAAAACAGATATAATACATCGCTGTGGCCATTAAGCACCATACAACATCAGTGACTCACAAAGTAATTTGAGAAAACAATGCGTCGTCAGTGGGAGCTGTGGCCGGCTGCCTGTGCTGCCAGTCGCTGTGACTGTGTGATGCTGATGGCTGTTTGAATAACATCATTTAGTTGATGTCTATAAGCTCATATTGTATCTGGCGTCCCAAAATAACTCTGTCCAGTGGATGACCAAACAGTCTGTGAGCAGCATAGATTTCTTTACAGATGAAATCAGAGTATGAAAGAAAAAAAAAGAAAATCCCAGCTAAGCTCAGGCTGATCTGTGACCAAGTGCCAAAGTGTGATTTTGTGAGATAAGAGCCTGCATGTGTTTGTGTTTGGGAGATAAAACTGCATATTTTTCACGTTTTATTTCGCAAACAAACAATAGTGTTGGTGCCTTGTCCCATAATGGATTGAGAGGAGAATGTCTTTGCTAATAGGCAGCCTCTAAACATCAACATAGCAAAAAAAATCTAGATTAATGCAAAAGGGGAATGTGTATCCGGCTCCAGCTAAATGGCCTGCCCAGATCCTGCGAGACTGAATCAAACTTTAAAATGAATTGCACTGAAGATGCCGTCTGAAGTAGGAGCTCTCTGTAGCACTGTGCCGATCAGTCAGATTGTCATTGCTACTCCACACATGCCCCCTTCCTCCTACGATGTCGCCAGTGCTGCTTTTTTCGTGGCCAATATCGTTTTAACACCAACATGTCCTATAAATAACCACCTTCTCCACACAGCTGCCACTCACTGGTTTCTGGGCATTCATACGTGAGGTAAGCTCCTGTAACACAGCCATTTGGCATTATTCATGGTGACATTTCAATTAAAATGAGTGCAATGAGTGAAGGAGGATGAGAGAAAGAGTGGTAAAACATGACTGGGAGTCTAATAAATACTGCCATAAATACAGCGTGATGGCTTTAAGTGATGCAGGGAGCTACATAGAGAGTGGGAGACGGAGATTTTGAAATAGTCACAGGTGAAAAACAGCCTATTAAAACACAACTTCCTGAGCTCTCTGGAAAGTTTTTTTTTACTAGCCAGATGCTCTTGAAACATTTCTGCATGGATATTAACAATCTCTTCCAATATACAGTACATGTATAGTTATGTATTAATGAACACAGTCACTATCAAAGATCTGAATCCATGATTGACCAAATTCTCTTGCATGTACTGAGATTTGAAAGACTACTGCATGTGGCTCACCTGGGAGAGTGGATGCTCATACGCAAAGAGGGCCAGGTTTCATGCAGAGTTCAGGGCCATTTATAGTTTGTGAAGCCTCAAATCTAGACTGGAAGTATAGTTTTGTTTTTTTTTTTTGCATTTGTTTTGTTTAATAAATCTGAAACAAACTAGGAATACTAAAATAACTAACATAATAATAACATAATACTGCTGGAACTGATGTATTCCATTTCCACTGTTCACTCATTAGCTTATCTATTCATCCTGGACTATTTCATTATCAAATTTATAAAGAGTGTTGTATATTCTTTGCACTAGTAACAGCTGTACATATCCATTTATGTCCACAAATACTGCTCACATTGTCCATAGTACCGATATATGCTGTATATTAGATATACTGTGGAAAACTTGATGCTATTGCACTTCTGGTTGGATACCAAAATGCATTTCATTGCCTTGTACACGTTACATGTGTTATAACAATAAAGTCTAATCTAATCTACAGTTTTGTAATTAAAGCCCCACAAAAGAAGCTATTCATAGCCATACTATTTTTACTTCTTTAATAAAACACTATTACTGCACATTAAAAGGAATAGAATTTTATTTTCTTTTATTCAGGGAAAACTGTAACCCCTGGTAGAAATTGGCGGTCATTTGTGCAAAATAAAAAGAACAGGTGTCAAATTGTAAAGTAAAGAGTGGCTGTAGGTGACCTTTCTTTAAAGAGCCACACAGCGCTTTGTTGTATGTTCAATGATTTCTTTTTTCCTTTTTTACATGGAGCTGGTAAAATACTTATGAGTGAGTAGGTGACCAACTTAAACCTCAAACAGTGGAGAACACCTCTCAATGAACTGGTGGCATTTACTGAATTCAGTAGAAATCTAGTTAAGCGAACACTGGACATGTGAGTTTCTCAAAGAATCTGGACGCTAGCTTTTTTAGTGAAGTTGAATACATTAAAATAACTAGAAAACAACTAACCTTTTCTCCTCTGCTGCCCATTGCTGTGGTGTAATCTAAACCTCTGTCTCCAGATGTGAGGCAGTGTCTTTTTTCACTGTTAAGGCTTCTTTGAAAAGTAGGGCAATCAGCCAATGAAAACCAGTAGACAGCTTTGCTGAGTGCTTATTTTGCCAAGACTAGATTTCAAAGAGCTTACTTAAGAGAGAGCAGTTCCTTCACAAAAAGGCTCCTTTCATTTAATTGCAATGTTACCTTTATACATATTCATAAGAGAGCGTTGGACGTGCATTATCACACGCTGCACTTTTTAAACATAAAACAATGTGGATGTGACCTTGGGTCGGTTCAACAGTGCAGTGTTTTCTTATGCGTCACGAGGACACACGCCAACAACAGACTTTACTGATACACTTAACACTTACATGCGTGGGCAAATATTAGATTATTCTTTTAATTTATTTATCACATTCTGCTTACTTTGGCTTTCCTCGTGCAGACTACTGTTACCACATTAGCGGCGCATTATAGAGATTTAATTAACTTTTCAAAGACATTTTATTACCAACAACGGAAAAAAAATAAAATAAAGAAAAAAACAAAACATCATTACCTGTGAGAAGAACGCACTCAAGCAGGCTTAAACCTTGGTTTAATTAAAAGTTGAGGACTCTGTGCACCCCGTGAACCAAGTAATTAAGAAGTTTCTAATGGATGTAGTGATCAACAACCATATTTAGTATTCATATTTTTCTGTAAATAAAAAAACTAAAATCATCAGGTTTTCATTGGAAATCTATAAAGACATTTTCAACACTAAACTGAAAGTGCCAGACCTGGATATATGTGTCATTTATGATTCCCTGTATATCACAGATTTATTTGCCCACACAGTGTTTACGTGCCTCATGATGCCGTTTGCTCTGTTGCCATGGCAGCGGTGTTACCTGCTCCTAAACACCACAGTGGAGCTAAATATGGTTGTGCCTTCTGATTAGATTCAAAAACCTGTAATAACATCAGGTAATGAGTCATTTTCTGAAAACTCAATGAGCAAACTCTAAAACTCTATGAAGAATAAACCAGCTTCCTGCTTTTGAGGCTTACTGGACTCATGTTTATCTCAAGAGAGGTTTTGTGTTTTTAGGGTTTGTAAAGAGCTTTAATTTAAACAAATTGCCCAAAAATACTTGAGAACTGGTCAAATAGGCTACAACCTCACCAAGTTACACATTACTAGGTTTGATTGCACAAGGTGTTGAAATAAAGTAAAGTACATCAACTTAGCAAAACATATACATTTGCAAACTTCTAAATTAGACAATAACTTTGCAATTCATCATTTTTTTTATTAAAAGTTCAAGAAAAGGTTGAGACAGTCAGAAGTGCTTGATATGGGGCATGAATTCAATTCTCAAAGAATATAAGCAAAACTTGATAATTTAAAAACTTTAAGATATTGCAAAACTATTTTTGCCATGTTTTACAGAACAACCATTGGCACTTAAAATTGAGTTCAACTCGAAGTTCACCCAAAAAGGAAGAAAAACCCACTCTGAGTGAGCAAAGAACGCCTCTATCTGAGCAGGTCAAACTAGTAGGAGAGGCTCTTATAGAGTAGAGTCTCAAGCCTCAGTTTCTGGAAAGCCATAATTGTAAGTCATGTCAAATTATTTTTGAAAATGACTTTAGAAATAAATTCTTCTGTAATTTATATATGCACTCAGTGTTCAGCCTCAAACATTCTTCAAGTAAAAGGTAATCAACTGCATCTTCTTGTAGACATCCAGCGTGTGGTAAGTGTTGTTATTTTTAACGCTTCACAGCTCTGTAGGTGTGTATGTTTCTGAGGTTATGACAGAGCACTGGAAGGATGCTGGGCAAGTTTTAAAAGGTCAAAAAAGCTCTACCAGAAAGAATAAGAGCAGTACGTCTTTAACAGAGGCGCTGAGCCAAACTCAGTGAACAAAGATTCACGCACATAACTTTACTCCACACAACACCAACCGTAGTAATTACAATCACACACTGGTTTGGGCCTTATGTCTGTTCTAATAACGTTTTAATAAATGGAAGATGGAGGTGTGCATAAGATATTAACATCTGCTAGCAAAAGCAACATTTTACAAAAACTCTTACTGCTGATATCTCTGAAGTCTGGCGTGCTGTTATTTCTGAACGCACAAGATATTTTTGCAAACATTTACCAAGCAAAGCACCATAAATCATTTCTGAGTTCTGCTACTTGGACAAGTTTAGGCAATTTTTGATTAGCTTGGCAGTAAAGTGTTTGCCATTGAGCAGCTTTAAAGCCAGAGAAGACTTTAATGACAATAAACTAATGACATGCACTTTTTTTTTGCAAGAAATCAGAGGCAATTCAAAAAAACTGCTCAGAAAACAGGCAACAGGTCACCTTTTATTCACAGAGCCCCACAGTGCTCTGTAGAGCTCTTTGTGATGTTTCTTGTAGTGGGAATAAACGCACGGTGGATTACAAGTGCATCGTTTTCCAACTCTGAGACGACTCCAGCAGCGTCAATTCTGAAAACACTGGGAGAGAAGCTACACACAATAAACCTACAGTAATTCAATTAAACCGTAAACTGCAGTGTGTTAAACAGAATCTTTTCACCAGTCAAAGTATTCCTGTGACTGTGTGGGATCTGTTTTCTTGGAATTTGAATGAATTTGAATGTTAAACTTGTCTCAAGGCTGGTTGGCTGAATTTCTTGATGCCAGACAGTTTTGCCATAAGATAATGCCATTGTGGAAAACATCTTATTGATAGCTTTGAGCTACAGCAGCTAGAGAATAAATCACATTTTAATGTTATCAGAGCTTTAAGGCATTCTGGGTAATACTATAAAGGAGTGAGACCATAAGGTATAAAAATCTGCAGCTCATTAAAATAAATTAAATTACTGAGATATAGTTTAGGTTTGTCTGATATTAAAGGTATATTTCAAGATTTTAAAAAGGCGGCTCTGTGATGATCTTATTATTATCAATAGATAACTGTCAGGACACTCCCAGCTTGGAGTCACAGACAGGAGAAACAGCTCAGGCTACCGATTAGGTATTCATTCATTCATTCATTCATTCATCCATTTTAGTCTCAACTTATATAGAAAGTATTCCCTTGCATTTATTTTGACATATGGTTGCTTTATAGAGCTCTAGGACAAAACGTCACAGCACTATATCTCTATATCAGAGACAGATACTATTTAAAGTTATTTGTAAAAATAAAAATGTTTTTGAAAGTTTCTGCAATGTTTCTGGTATATTAATGGAAAACTTTGCCTGTGCTGCACTTAAACAAGAGAATGTGCTTTAATCCAGGATCCAACATGACTTATGCACTATATTATACACAGCACAAAAATTTCTACAATCTATATTCATAATATAGGGTGCACGTGGCAGAGTGGTTAGCACTCCTGCCTTACAGCAAGAAGGTCATGAGTTCAAAACCTGGCCGACTCAAAAATTCTCGGCCGACTCCGGTCTTTCTGTGAGGAGTCTGCATGTCCTCCGTGTGTTACTGTGGGTTCTCTCCGGGTACTCCAGCTTCCTCCCACCGTCCAAAGACATGTATGTACAGGTTAATTGGCAACTCTAAAGTGTCCCTAGTGCCCTAGAGCCCTGCGACTAACTGGCCACTGTCCAGGGTGTACCCCGCCTCAGGCCCAAAGCTGCTGGGATAGGCTCCAGTCACCCGCAACCCCTAACGGGACAAAGCGGTAGAAAATGAATGAATGAATGAATGGCTCCATTTGTAGAATTACATGTTGGCTATCATCTGTGTCTCCGAACTCTGAATGCCCTCACAATACCATCTGCATAAAACATTAACTATCTTATAGGACCACATTTACAAAAACACCAAAACATCCCTTTAATAGTTTGGATAGTTAGCTCTAAGGCAGACTTAAGAGCTGCGCTCAACAAACCAGTTACAATTGGAAGAATCATACCTTTGAGGCTCCAGACTTGATGAAACGGCGTATTTAGTATTCACCACAACAGTTTCATTCATTGAGTTGGAACAATGCTTTAATGTGTGCGAGAAGAGGAAAAACAAACGCTACAGAAAAACAGCTTAATCTGCCAAGAAAATCCTATGAAGCGTTGCCAGAAGGGATTCTTCTCCCAAAAACTTCTTCCTCTCTTGAGTCTTCCCTTTCCACGTAATGAGGATCCCAGTGAAGTTTCATTCTGGGAAATACGCCCACACACAGGGGGCTCGCAGGTCAATTCACTTACAGGGCCGGCCCACCCTGAGAGGATGCTGCAGAGGTGAGCCAAACGACAAACAAACGCATGTCTTTAAACGACTGCCTGCAGGGCGACACAGAACCGAAAACAAGCCAAGTCTGAGACGCAAGAGGAACACACGGGGAACAGATGGGCAGGGGCATCTCAGGCTGCGTCATTTCTTTTAGTGTGTATGTGTGTGTTACATGTGCTGCTTTCCCAAAAGAGCCCCATTCACCCAGATAAACGTTTTAAGGCCTGTGTTGTGTGGGAATAAGGGGTCTCACTACAACTACTGAGGGATCCGGCAAAATGATTAAATCAAAGCCTTCTCTCAGAAAGTTTGTGATTTCATGTAATTTTTGGGTGGGCTCTCCTCTTGTGTGGATAAATGGGGTCAGAAAGTGTGAGACCCCAAGAAGCAAGGTTCCTAGCTCCCATCTGGGAAAGATTAGAAACCTGTAATTATGCCTCCCCGGTAATGTAAATGTAGGTCTTTTATGATTATTTGTGTATGTTCAGATTTCCTGGAAACAGGAGCCCTCTCTCCACATCAGGAAATGGATGAAAAGGATGAAAAACAATTGTTTTTTTTCTAGGAGGTATTTAAGAACTTGTCTTTTTGTACTCATGGTCAGATTCTGCTTGTTGGTGTCTGAACCCGGATCCGGGAAATAAACCTGAATGTACCAATCTATCGGCCCTGCTAAATTTTTGGATTCTCTCTGCTTGACTATAGTTTGCGGCCCTTTAATTCCCCTAATCTTCTCCAATCTCTTTCTTTTTAAGTTTGCTCTGTGCTATTAGCTCCTCTATTCTCCTTTTCTGTTTTAACTTCTCCACACAGGACAGACCATCCATTACATCAGAAGCAGTCAATAGCTTTTCCAAGGGTCTCTTTTAAAGTCACCTTGCAGGATTTTGATAGTCTTGTAATTCCCTAGACTACAAGTGACATAATACACAAACACAACACACGTATTGCTCCTTTTGTTCTAAAATGGCACTGATGGAGCCCTATAGTTTGATGTTGAAAGACCAAGCCCAGGAGTTGTTGGACTCCTGATTTATTAGTCTGCAGAGTTACATTTGATTTTTTTGATGTCACATGTAATTGATTTGAGTCCATGGACATGTTTTTAAATACGCCATAGATCTACATGACATTTTAGGTAGTAATTAATCTATTGTTGACTACATTCTTAGTCTCTGTAGGTCAAGTCGAGTCTGTACACAAAAAAAATTACAATTACCTGGTTCAACTTATTCAAACTATAATCTATTACTGTGTTTTAAGTCATATGGGACTCCTGATGGGTGTCATAAGTGTTCAGAAAAAGTTGAGTGTCCCTGATTCAATTTCTCTTTTTACAGCACCATCAATTTTTGACAGCGCTTTTCTCCTGAAATGTCAATTTGGGCTTGGTTGGTGCAGAGTTTCCTGGCATTCAAAACGGCACAAGACATAGTGGGTCTTTAATCAAATGTTACACAAAAGCAATTCTCTCCAAGGTGACCTGCGTTGCTTTGCACCAAGTCATAGTAATGAGCGTTTTAGAGCCACAGCACAGACAGGTACCACTCACTCTTGTCTACAGGTCGCTGTCACAACTCCAAAATGAGCAACATATAAAGGTGTTATGCAATTCTCATGAAACTTAATGTATTGGATGTAGGCGTTAATTACCACAAATGACCTCAGTTCACAAAAGGGCAAATATGTTTTTGGTGTTCCACGATAAAGAAAACATCATACTGACACTCAAGCAAAAAAAAGAACTGTGCACAGTCTCTTAATGGTGTTTAATGTGCAGCTTTTTAACACACTATGGTGACCTTCTGTAATGACACCAGTCATTTTACTGTTTGGCTTTGGACCAGATTTGCTCTAGTGCTCTCCCACTGATATGTCTCTCCAGAGCTCCACTGTGGTGCTCTGATGTCAGCTCCAAAATGTGGACAAAGCGAAAATAAACTGTACGTTCACAGATAAAAAGTTAAACTTTATGAAATAATGATCCCTTAGTTCAACACCATTTTACAGCGAAGACTTGAGACAGTGATAAAACGGGTAAACAGATTTGTCTTACTTGGGGAATCACTGAAAACCTCAATGCCCTTGACACTTTGCAGCTCATCTTTTTACATCTAGCACTTTTAGATTTTTATCTCTGAGTTATTCATGACCAGTCCTACTAGAAAATATTTTTTTTTTTGCTTTGTATAGGCCTTCTGTACGATGTTTTCCACATACAGCCGCAGTCACAGGACGTCCCCTATGCTTTGTTTGAGTTTTCCACTTTGCTAACCTTACACCTGTGTCTAGTGTTAAAACAAGTCCTCTCTTAGCTGCTTCTGTTACTGCCCAACACATGGGAACTTTGTCTTAGGCTTTCCACCCGTGATGTAGCCTCCACCGTTAAATACATCCAACAGCATTCATCGTTAATAAGAATCAGAAGAAAATATTAGAAAAGAATCAGGTAAATATAAATACTTTAGGAGTACAATTGTTGTACTTGATATTAAAGTGCTACATGTGCCATTCACATCCAGTAGAATGATAGTGTTACAATTTGATATAGTTTTTTTTGAACAGGCTGTAATGCCAGAACAGATCAGACTTCCCAGAACAGCCAATTAAAATACCATGAATCCTTAAACAGAACAGGAAGAGTATATCTTCAGTGTCTAAAGCTCAGTGAAGGCAGCACATCTCTGCTAATCAGCCAATCAGATATTTTGTAGGTTGTTGGTTGTAAGTTGTGTCCAGGCAAATTGCTGGAGGCTGAATGTCTGGTGGTCAATACCCTTACGTTAAAGAGACTCCACTACCCGATTTTGTTATTGCCGTGCCGGTTGCAGCCCTACCACTCTCCCTCAACAGCAGCATAGTAACGTCTTCTGCTTCTTATATAAAAAAAATATATAAAAAGTGAACCAGTTTTTTTAAAAAAAAACACTAATACAAGAATTATAGTTTATAGCTTACCTGAAACTCTAAGCTTTGAGTTAGACTGTAGTGATCCAGGAAGTATTTACAGCTTGTTAAACATTGCGTCAAAGCATTGCTAACATTTCTCCATGTTTAATTTGTGGACATTTTCAAAATCATTTCCTATTTTGAGGTTGAAAGTTTATGGCATGTTGTGATGTGGAAATTCTGATCTTCTGTTAAATTTAATTAGTTGAAAATTTAACTAAAAAAAAAAAGTATCATTTGTGCCAACACTTAACAAATCTACAATTTCCTATTTTCCGGTGGTGGTTTCTTGAAAAGAAAACAACTACACGTCTCATATTAGACTAAGCCTAAGGTTGTTGCTGAACAAACACAGTGAATCTCCTGCTGTGGAAAATAATAGTCATTAGTAAGCTAAGAAATAACCTAATCACTTTGAGCTGCCTTTAAGCCCGTTTTGATGAATACAGCGCTGATGCAAAACCACTGCGGCGACACAAGTGCAATAATCATCGGAGGAGTTGTTGCGGAGATAGCAGACGAACATGACCTGGAATCTCTGCGCTCCATTTGTCTTTTCTGCTTCTGTGTTGCTCGCCGCTAAATCCTTATTGAATAAATGTTAAGGCGACCTAGGTGCAAATGACACATTGGAGTCTACAAAGCAGGGCCTTAACTGAATCCTATTTATCACCGGGGATAGATGTTGCCAATGTGGGGCATGAGAAGAGATGGAAGAGGAGCCAAAAACCAAGTTATTGAAATGCTACGGTGTTAGTGTCTACACTGCCAAAATCCCAAAATCAAAGGTTTGAGCGTAATAATATCTGTCTTACGCCAAAGTGCATTAGTATTGGATGTATTGGTCAGAGCCTGGTAAATAAACATTTTTGCTAAAAGCAGGTGGCTGGCGTGGGTGAAATGGTTGTACAATCTGCCTTTATAGGAGTCTGGACACCTGTTAATGATAAATAAAGATTTGTCAGGCCTGTGAAGGGACTCTTCTTTTCTGTTAGCTAATTTTTTGTTGAATAAAAACATGCATACTGAAATAAATGATCTGTTGTTGTTCATCTAAGATAACAAACTAAATCAACAAAGAGCCAGAAACTTTCCTTAATGTTACTCTGACTTATTAAAAGTATGACAGATGACAGTTCCTTTTTTTTTTTTCTTTGATGCTGATAAATGTTAGTGCTGATTAGTAAGAGGCAAGAGACTTTATTTTTAAGTGATTTTTTTAAATAAAATTTAAGTAGCTCTATTTTGTCATGTGTTGACAGGATGATGGAAACTAGTAGCAGGTAGCTGGTAGATAGTTGTCGCTACAATAGCCATAGTTATGTTTCTTAGAGCTCAGTGAGTTAGATTTGCAGATCAATTATACTCCTTTCCAATTTGGTTTTGTTTGACGGTAAAATGCAAGAATAAAATATATACTCATGTAATGGTTCCCCAAATGACAACCATTTTTGTAAGAGGCTATCAAAGTGAGAGATGTTTAAGGTGAGTAGAAGGAAATGATTGTGTTTCGGCTCATTTTCAGAAATGATGTCATGAGCTTTTTGAACACAGAAACACACACGCAGTCAAAATACATCGTGGCTGTGAAGGATACAGAAAAGTGAAAAGAACTTTTAGACTTACCTCTGTTTCGACGCACAACCTGTGTGGACTGCCTGTGGGGGAGAAGTCAGGTGAGCCCATATGTATTCAGCGGGAGTGTACCTCATGACATGGAGCTGAAATGTAATTAATCAGAGCGAGCAGGAAGCACATCAATCACCACGCTCTTTGGAACGGTCATAGAGACACACAGCGTCGCACAAAAGGCTCAGGGTGATTTTTTACAGCATATTTGCTATGAGTTGGAAATACATCTGAAAATGTAGACAGCCACATGTCCAACTACCTTAGGCAATAAATGGCAGGTTGTCAAACAATCATCCACACTGGGTTTGAACTTGACAAATGTTTTCTAGCTCTTTTTGGACATATTTCAAAAGCTTGTTGTGAAGCAACTTGACAAAGAATATAACACTGTCCAAGATGGAGGTGTTTATGAAGAACACAAGTTACATTACAATAACTTGTCAGTGCACTTTTCTTTAGTTTTAATTCTTAGCTGTGATTGTGAGTGAAACATACAAGCACCCATTTCAGATTTTAAAACACATAATGTATAAAATGTATTTTATATTTAGGCATATATTGGATCCAAACACTAACAAATAACCCATATAAAATATGTGTGTAACCAGGGACTATGAATATACACTGAGCTATTTATTTTGAAGATACTGCCTGAAACTTACTTGTTGGTATCTTCATTATACATGCACTGAGAGACAATATTTAAGAAAAAAGACTTGTCTAATAGGGGTGTAAGAAAAATCTAGATTCTGTTAAATATCACAATATTTCACGGCGCAGTTCTTGTATAGATTCAAATTAGGGCCAAATCAATTTTCTTCAAATAGAAAATTCCAGCAAAAATGAAAGACTGTGTTAAGTATTTCTGAAAATAAATTTAACAACTATTTTAATAATCATAATATATCGTCTTACAATACAGTATCGGGATATATTGTATCGTAGCATGTGTATCATGATACATATCATATCGCCAGGTGCTTTCTAATCCACACTATGCAATTACTGATACAGACCTATGTTCTACCAGATCTCTGCGCTCTGCGAATGAACAACGTCTGGTGGTACCATCCCAAAAAGGAAAAAAAATCACTCTCACACACTTTCTCTGGATCTGTTCCACATTGGTGTAATGATCTACCTGTTGCTACAAGATCAACAGATTCTGTAGCCATCTTTATAAAATGCTTGAAAACACATCTCAACACCTGACTGACAAACTCTGAATTCTACTTCCTTTCTATCGATTTCTTCTCTTATTAAAAAAATGTAAATGTATTATCTAACCAACTTTTTTTTTTTCAGTGAATAAAATAAGTGTCTCCATCCATCTGCTTTACATTTTCTGGTGTCCTGTACCCTTCCATCCAAACAGAATCAGTATGCAATAACACGTACACTTATGATGAGAAAGATCAATTTGGAACCAGGCTGTACGCATTTGTTTTTCAAATTAAAGTCACCATTTAGCTGGGTCTGTTTTCAATTCTGTTGTCTTCCCCAAAAGGCCTAAGGCAAAACTTTACAGTACTAAAAGCTTCAAGCCAGGCCCCAGGAGGATACAGCTTAGTAATCCCATAAACCCTGGGAGATAATATTGTCCCATATATGCTAATAGCTTGTCAAAACCACAAAATGTTTGTCTTGCAGAACCGCACAGTATATTCTTGTCCCATCTTTATGTATGGCACAGTGTTGGCAGACAGAGACGGATGACTACTGAGCGTGTCACTGTCACTGGGTCTTGTTTATGTGTGAGACAGAGATAAAACAGGAGGGAGGAAGACAAAAGAAGAGAGAGGGGGATATATATGAATGTGGAAAATCAAGAGGACACACTGTAAAAGACACACACACACACACACACACACAGCCTGAAAGAAACTCGAGGAGAATAACACATGGCAGAGACGGGGCTATAGCCTCCAATGGGACCCCACAGAAAGTGTGGTTTGGCTGGTCGTAGTCCAGCTCAGGGCCAGTGACAGAAGCTGTTGGACTTTATGTGGTGTTTATATGGATGTTTAACAGCTTTAGTAGCACACCGAAGCACTGCTATAGTAAATCCCTGGCAAAGAGAACAATGGTGGTAACCGCAGCTAATAGCAGCACCAACGACTGCAACATTAGTGAAACATTAGCACACTTCGCTACCACAGCCGGTGCCTCGTCCATCAGCTGTAATCACAGTTATACAATGGGAAACAAGGTGCTGTACTCTAAATGAACCAGGGATTACAGCCAAAAGCATTTCATCACAAGATATTTGCAGCATTGCAAACACTAAATTCCCCCAGGTATATATTAAAGAGGTTCAATAAAAATGAATGTCTCTCAGATGCAAATAAGTGCTAGATTTGTGTTTCTGTGAACCTTGAATCTATAAAGAAAGTAAGACATTCAAGTTCACTGCAAAGACTTATCTGCCCCAGTACACATGCTATATAAGTTAAATGGGAATTTTAATCACTCAGTTGAATTAAATAAACACATCGTGTAGAAATAAATGGGAAAGTAGAAAGAATTTCAACAATTCAGTAAGAAATGGTATAGGCAATACTGTGAATAACATTGGCATAGTAACTACTGCAGACCCAAAAACCTATAATCTTAGCAGAAAAAGCTTTTAGCACCTGCCATCCAGGTCTCAGCTTAGAAACAGAGCAAAGAACTTACAAAGAAAGGAAAATAGTAGCTTATCAAAAAGGTGGAAATACATTGGCACCTGTTGCATTGCCACATGTTGAACTGACTAAGAAAGAAAAATGCAAAAAAAAGAAGATATGGAAAAAATAATAATCCTGCTGCAGCCATGAACAAATACACAAAACTATTTCCACACATTGGCTGACAATATAAGTAACATCTGTTGCCAACCCACTATCACTGCTGTTGTAGTTGTCAGTCTGGGAGAAGAGATACACACAGCTTTAACCTGAAGTCTGATCAGCTAGAATAACTAAAAAAATAAGACACAACCCAGCCACAGGGGCCCACATTTGCCGGTCGTCCTCAGTGAGTCAATAACAAACCTCCTTGGTGGTTTGCTCCAGCAGAGCCAGTGGCATCCTGAGATATTACTCCAGCACTAACACACTCTGGTGACAAGATTGGTGTTGCCCAATAACCCAGTAGAGGGTTGTCGATTGACTTACTGCAGACTAGCGGGGAACTGACTTTATATTCCACATGCAGTTTGGAGCTGGATGCGATCCTTTTCTCTCCGACTGAATTCATCTTAAGGAGGGCTTGTGTGATTATCCAGAGAGGATAAAACGATAGCTACTCCAAACTCTTTGTCTCTGCTTACTGATGTAAGAGTAAACGCTTAAAGGAATAATACTGAAGTGAAAGAATTCAGGTGAGGGAAGACTTTACATAATGTATCAGGAGAAAAGTGAATAAGTAAATCTTGACAAATCTTCTGAAATAAGAACACATTACACCACTGTCTTTTCTTCAGGCCTTTTTGGACTTGTGAAAGGTTTCTAAAAATCCCAGTGTTAGATCTTATTTATGATCAATAGCAAACATATCTGTAGCTTTTTCCCTTTTTAGGAAAACTGTTATCCAATTCAGCCAAAATAGCTTACCCACGTTCACATGTTATATACAAAGCTTCTGCAGAAATGATAATATTTTGGTAACCATAAAACATCAACATTCGTTCAGGTGGGCATAAGCCTTGAAGCTTTGGTCATTTGGACAGTTTAGGGCAGGGGATGGGACATGAAGTCAAACACTTTTTTCATTGAGTTTTTTTTTTTTTGGTTTGGTTTAGGTGATAAAGTCTAGTTTAATCGTCTGCTAAGTGAATCATATTTATTTCCCACACACCGCAAACTATATACTGAAAGTCTATATCTAAAATAAATGAACCACTTGCAGAAACAGAGTTTATATATTACCTTGATATGGTTACTAACGGGGGTGCACGTGGCAGAGTGGTTAGCACTGCCTTAACAGCAAGAAGGTTGTGAGTTCAAAATCCGGCCGACTCAAATATTCTCGGCCGTCTCCAGTCTTTCTGTGAGGAGTCTGCATGTCCTCCACGTGTTACCGTGGGTTCTCTCCGGGTACTCCAGCTTCCTCCCACCGCCCAAAGACATGCATGTTTAGGTTACTTGGCAACTCTAAAGTGTCCCTAGTGAATGAATGTGAGAGAGAATGGTTGTCCGTCAGTGTCTGTCTCTAAATGTCAGCCCTGCGACTAACTGGCCACTGTCCAGGGTGTACCCCGCCTCAGGCCCAAAGCTGCTGGGATAGGCTCCAGTCACCCGCGACCCCTAACAACAAAGCGGTAGAGAATGAATGAATGAATGAATAGTTACTAACAATTAGACCACTGTGCTGCTTCTCAAGTAATAGACATTGAAATGCAAACAGTAAGAAGTAAAATGATACCATGTGGAGTAAAACATATGCCTATCCTGACAAACATAATCAGAGTGGATGATGGCTCTCGTTATTACAAGCACCTTTCACACTGTTGCTTTATGCTAAATTTAAAAAAAACACACACACACATCTGGTGCACACATATTCAGTTCACGGCACACAGATAAGCAGACTCACAGAGATACAGGCTGTCAGACTCCCACCAGCACAGATAAACCAACATCACAACAGCAACGCTATGGGGCAGCATCCAAACAACAAAATACAGTACATCGATGCACACAAACAGCAGAGATGTCCTTCACGCAGGACCTCAGCAGGTGGACCGCCCCCCTACATCTCTGTCTACTCCCAGTCCCACTGCTGCGTCCTGTCTGGGCTCGTCTGACTCCTACTGGTCTTGCATTACAGACATGTGGGATTTCTCCCAACCCATCAATATCTTTCCTTCGGCTCATGTCCCTCTACAGACACACTGTTTGTCTGTTTGTCTGCCTTCAGGCTCTTCCTGCACAAACTCACGACAGGATTGAGGTTTTACTGACAGGAGACCATCACAGAAAACAATACAATATACAACACCATATGGAAGAAAAGAAAGAAGTAATAAATGATTCAATATGTGCTCCGGTATGACTACACACAGTCACAGATGCTTCCAGACTATCACTTTGTAGTCCCTATATAATGCAGTATTTAGGTCTTTTGTAGAGGCAAATATAGGGAACTAAAGGTATCCCAAAAAACATTGTGAAAGAAGTGAATCAATAACTTAAAAATGAAAAATATTCCACGAGGGTTCTGTCCTGGATGGCTGAGAACCTCCACAGACACATTCCAAAACGCAATTGAAATGCTTTTAAAGTATTGTTGGGGGGAAAAAAAGAACAGTAAAACAAATTGTTAAAAAGTTGAGAAAAAGTTCAAACCGGATATTAAATATACAGTAATCACACTATTTATTAAATAATAGTTTTACTCTATAGCTAATCTATAGATATGCTTGATGTTGTGTTAAAGCGACAGTATATCTGGCTAATTTGTAAGAAAGCAATAATGAAATGAACAGTCTGCAAGAATAAGCTGAGCCCACTATGAATATATATATGTATTTCTTTTGTTTATGTTAATGAGCACAGAGAACTATATTCTGACTGAGCGAGGAGTGAATGATTTCAGACACTGTGCATGTTCCCTTCCACCAGTCACTACTGCAGTCATTATTTGTTTCCAGCCTACAAGCCTTACTTTCCTATTGTTCTTTACTCCTACTGTCTCCAGAGACTCCTGAGACTCTGTCTAAAAAACTGTCCCTGTGTCTGGGGCCTATACCTTTCTGTCAAATTTGGTGACGCTCTGGCCCCAGCTATTAGCTCTCCACTGTTCTTATCATCAGACTGTAATGATAGAGCACTGACAGCTAAGGGACAGGACACACTCTGGGATGGATGTAATGTCTCTTGTGCGTGCACACATGAAACAAACTAAAACTACTTTCAAACAAGATGCTATTACAAAGCTTGTAAATGTACTACAGTTCTACAAAAAGGCTGAGAAATGGTCCCTTTCTCAAGAAACAATCAAAGAAAGTGCTATTAGGGATTATCTTAAAGAAAATCTTCAAAACTGTTAATGTTTTTAAAGATCCAGATAGGGAAACAAACTGTTGTGGGACTGTTTTTTGTAAATACACAGATAATACACTCACTGTTCTGGGACAAATGTTTAGACTGACTATATATTTTTTGTATTTGTTCTAAATTTATTTCCATCTGTAAAGGTCTTGAGTGCTGTTTTTTTCTGCTCAAATAAAGACAAACTATGCGGAACATTTAAGGTGAATTAAAGTCAGACAGTAATTTATGTAGGCTGTTGTGCAAGCACTTTTAATGGTTCTTCTCTGGTTTTCCAGTGTCAATTCTCATAAATAATCTTGTGTCAAACATGGAGTGGATGTCACTAATAGAAAAAATAAACATCTTTGATATTTGATGTTTAACTGAAATGTGTTAGATGTTGAATAAAGAACTTGTGAACACCTCAAAAGCCTTGTTATAACATTCAGTTTTTGAAAAGTGGTTATGTTTAGGTGCTTTTTATTAAATGGCTGTAGACGTGTTGAAGTGGCAGAGGAGACATAAAGATCCAGTTACATTAAAGTTCTGTTTAGGCATGTTGGGTAATTGGGATGATATGGCTATTTCCAGAAAAAAAAGGCTGTTTTTACTAGTTTAGAGGAATTACACATCCAGAGAATATTATGAGTCAACTCTTTTGTTAAAATAATACTGAAAGTAAGATTTTTCATTTAGAATAACTTATCTATTCTCCAGAGCTATTTGAATTTAAAAGGATAATTAAATGTTATTTAATTTAAATTTAATGTTAATGTTATTGTCAGCACTCCCCAAGTACTCTAGAGTTTTATTACATAGACGGTATTTACATTTTTTAAGTACATTTTTTATTCTGTTGATCATGTATACTACTCCAGAATATTCTTGTTAGGTGTTTAAAATCTATTTTGACAGAACCCATTTACAGCAAAACAGGTTTAGTCTTTGTTGCTTTGCTCCAGTCTATTCTATAAACTAGGAGTGTGCTGACAACTATCTACTGTTGGGATAAATTAGATTATCAAAAGAACCAATGTTAACCTTTTTTTCCTTTGATTACCTTTCTGCTATTGCCAAAATAAATGCATAATTCCATAATTTTGGTCTGCAAAAACAAGCCCCATCCTGAAGAAATATATTTTTATATTTCTCTGTGACTCTGAGTTCTCCTTTTGCCTTGATCTTATATTTTCTTTGTTACATGCCCCTCTGCCACAGCACTGTCTCCCTGACTTCCTCTTACTCTCCTCTTGTCTCACTTCCTTTCCCTGGTCATTTCATTTCAACCCCCGCCACTACCACATCCACAGCATCTCATCTGCTTTCGCTTCTTTTTTCCACCATTTTTCTCTCTGCGAGTCACACTGAGTGAGAGATAGGGGTCAGCCTCTCGATGCTGGTGTCAGTAAAATCTTATCTGCTCGGCCCAGCTTTGGAAACACAAATGCACCTGTAACACTGGCACTCCTCACCTCTCCAAACTAAATCTGTCAACTACACATTCACCACAAACATGTACAAACAGTGTTTTTTATATCTCTTTGGCTGTCCCTGCATTTACCTGTTCACCTGTAAACACAGTGACAACCACTCAAAATGGATGCAAACAAACTGTGACTTTATAACTCTTGCTCATCACATGGATTCAGATGATGTTTTTAGATGAAAACATATGTAGAATATTTACATTACAGGAACAAATGCACTTAATGCTGTGGTTGTAGAGGTCTGTGGTGCTTATGAGAAAACACAAAATGAAAATAACCATGTCACCACATGATGTGTTTTGTTTAGAAAAGAACCACTTCTGGATGGGGTTAGGCAGGGACAGCAAGGCGTTGTGTGATGAGAATATGCTTAATTTAATAAGCAAAACCAAATTTTAGCTTAGCTTACAGCCCAGTAAAAAAAACTCTTCTAAATCCCTCCTACAACATAATAAGCTCGCCTGCATTTATTTTTATAAAATTATGCAGTGTTGCCAATATCACCATCTTATGAATACATCAGCAATATTCATGCACTGACCGATTCTCTTTACCAGGGCTGTTTCTCTGTGGACTACGCCATTAATTCAATAGTGACAAGCCGAGTAGACCTACAGACCTTTACTGCATCTGTTCATTCAAGCTTCAGTTTCCAAAGCTTACTTGATAATAAAAAAAACATAGATTAGGTTGTAAGCTCTTGTTTTTCACAGTTCATTCTTATTACAATATGCCATTTAGATGACCTTAACCAAACATGGCCCCAAAAATAAGTCCAGCAGGTCTGATAAGCAAGGAAAGTGTAGCATGCATTAAGTTTTATTGAAGCTACATATTGTATAAGTAAAGTTTCAGGTGCATTTATAAAAGAAATACAGGAAATCCAGAAAAAGTAACAAACTCTGTGTTGCTCATCATCAAAGACATTATAAACCTTTGGAAAAATACTATAGAGCTGTGATCATCAGCCTTTACCAGCTGAGGACGTCTACTCAAGTCCTTAATGGCACAGCACACTCTTCAGCTCTTTCTTTGGAGTATACGATGAAAAAGCTTTTAGAGCCTCTCACAGTGGAGGATCAAAGCATGGCCTTATGGGAAATCGCTTGAAAAACTTAAGAAGTGTGGGGCAGAAAGACGCTAATGGGGCATTACTTTATCAAAAAGACCATTGTTATACATTATGTGGTGATTACAAACATAAGACTTACTTATAAACAAATGTTCCTGAAAATTCATGAAGCAGGGACATTTTATAAAACATATGTTGAAGTTCATTCAGAGTTATTCCTATCATTGTTTTTTTTTAGTTTAAATCCATGAGATCAACTAATGTTTAGACAATAGAGAATACTGTTGTTACACACTCGTGCCCCTCCAAAACAATGTCAAAATAAATATATCTGTAAAACCTACCTTGGGTGGGACAAGTTTGATTGTATAGGTTCATCATAAATATCTTTAGTTACCCAGCTTCATATTAGATGCTCTGATGCAGGGGTACAATCCTAAACACAGTCCACTGTCATTGTCCAGTGAGTAGAAAAACAAAGACATAAAAGTAAGACATAAGGCGTAAACAATCCTTGAAAAGTCCTTGGCTGCATTGAGGTGTGGTTGAATACAATAGATACACTTAATTCTAAACTCCAAATGCATTTGTCAAAACAGTTACAAAGCCCAACACAAGAACAACTTAAGCAGGCAGCAATCTTTCTCTTCTAATATTTATTCATGTGTATCAAAAGCACTTAAAAAGACTTAACGGTGCTGCTTTTCTTAAACTAAACCTTGAAGCCATTTCTTTTTTTTAGTTCAGGTCATATGTTGTTTATCATTAAAGCAAACATTGTCGGCTACAAGACTTGGCTCCACTGCTCAGGGGCAAAGATTTCGATTAAAAATGAATAAAGTCTGTGGTTAAGCCTCATAGCGTCACAGCCCCTTGGAGAACGGAGATGACCAGGTTCAAATGGTCCCGCGGCTCCTTTGGTCTTAAGTTATAACAGTGATACATTATAATGGTGGGACTTTGTAGCTATGACCCCTTTTATCCCGTCTGTCCCCAAGCCAGACATCCTTCATCAAAATACTCCCTTGTTGTCATTGTGTCTTTAAATATTCTACTGTCTCTTCGCTGGCCAGCTTCCCGCTCACTGCCTTCTCTCTCTCTCAGACATCAAGGCCGAGACATGCAGGCCAATGTAATGGGATTTCTCTCTCTCTTGTCAGCAAACTGAGAGGTGATGCATGGCTCCAATTTTACCACCTGGAGCCACCCGAGTCACTGCTGGGTCCATCCCAGTTACAGCCTGGCTCTTGAATCCCAGGAGAAAGATAAAGCGAAGAGTGGACAATATCAGGGGAAAAGAAAAGGCATAGGGTATGGCTTTATTAAGTGCTCTATTGCTCGCTCTGCAGAATGCTGCTGTGCTCAGTTTGAACATCGCTGAGGTTATTCAAAAGATTAACTGCATTGTTGTTGAAGCTGTCATTTGCACCTTGTACAATAAATGCATTTAAAGATATCAGGTCAGCATGCATAACTATCTACTACTTTTAACACACTTCATTATAAAAATCAGTTTATTCATAAATGTCATAAGCCTTCCTGTAAGATTGTGTTGAAAAAATGTACTTAGTTTGTCTATTGTGGGCTTGGTTTGCCCGTTTTTTTTTTTATTTATTTAACCTTTATTTAACCAGGAAAGTCCCACTGAAATTACAAATCTCTTTTGCAGGGGCAGTCCTGGCTCCATGTGTGTTTATGGGGGACTGCTGTACATGTCTTTTGGTGGTAGGGGAAACCGGAGTACCCGGAGGAAACCTACGCAGACACAGGGACAGCATGCAAACTCCACACAGAAAGGCCCTGTTCTAGGTGGGATTCGAACCCAGGACCTTCTTGCTTTGAGGCAGTGCTAACCACTTTGCCACTGTGCCGCCTGTTTTGGGCAGTAGCAGTGAAATAAACTATGTAATAAAGCTCATTTTACACAATACACATCTTTAATTTGTTTGCCTTGTGTGTCTTCTGGCTCATTTCACTTTAACAAAATAAAAGAAGCAGAATAAAGGGGCTAAAGTCTTTTCATCCTCCACAAACTCAAGAACAAGCCTCCACTTTCCCAACACCAAACTGGATCATGTCTAGACTGTTTTCTCATCAAAGTGTAACTAAGATATGTTGTCTATTACCAGCACTGCTGAGCCAATGGCAGACTCAGTCACTGCAGCTCATATATTGTTTTTTCCTCTGGCCTCGCAATCAACTCCGTCTAGTCCCAAAATGGATGTCTGCCGCATGGAGCTGGCAAACAGCTACAGATTTACTGGAGCAGTGGTAAGTGAGGTAAAATCAACAGTAGGGCTTAGTGCAAGTAAACAGTGATATGTGTCAATGCTGAGAACACTGTATAGTGTTATCATTTTCAGATTTAGGGAATTGCATTGGTTACAAGTTGACATAAGCTGAGTTGAGTCAGAAACACAGACAAGGCAGATGCAACATTTCAGACAAATGGAGCAACGTACTGTATAAGCAATAAGTCAATCACTAAACTACCGACATACATGAGGTTATGGGCCCAGAGCTCATATAAAATGTGTTGTATTTAATTTTTTGTGCTTTGGACAGTTTTTCTTAGGATTCCTTCAGATTTTTTTAAGGTTTTTATATATGTAATAATGTCAATTTGTTTATTTCAAAGGATAGATGTCTGAAAAAAACTCCAGATGCATGCTTTACCCTTTACTTCAAGATCACCTGGATGACTGAGAACCTTTATAGGCATCCTTTAAAAGCAAAAAAATTAAAAAAAAAAAAGCCCTGCGGTTGAATATTTGTCTGCTTTAGATACACAAACATCGGGAGATGGTAGAGTGCTTACACTTTCTTCCTCACATCACAAAGGCCATTTGTGTAGTTTCTTTTACTGCTATTAACAGTTATCTCCAGTTCTACTTCCCTCTCTCCAAACACAACTATGTCACATCAAATGCTCAAATAAAGGATGAGCAGTAGAAAACAAATGGAAAATGTTAGTATTAAAGTAATGCATATCTAATTCTATCTCATTTAAGACACACACACAACTTGTTTAAAGACTGAAAGGTAAATGAACTGCATGTGCATCAAAGGTTACCAAAACATCAGAGAGCTGTCAGTGTGAAAGATTTGCAAGTGAAAAGTCTGTGCCCCTTTGCACCAGGAGCAACACTTAACACTGCACAGACTGCTGGAGAGTCTAAGTGGTGTTTACAAGAGACAGTCATAAACCAGACGAGACACTTCTGAAGGGCATACTGTGAGACAGGCGCTGTCTGTTTTTATTTTTTTCTCTGTAGACAATATATATAGCACAATGTGGCTGTACATCGAGGTTTAGCCGCTGGGTCACGGTGACAGGTTTCAAAAGTTCTTTGCAGAAAAAAACAACATGCGCAAGGCAACACCCGGAGGCTATCGAGGACACAGGCTGGGGTTCAGAAGAAAGCTAAACAGGAAGGGCTTTGTTTGCAGTGGGTTGAAGAAAGATGGTAGGTGTTTTTAAAAAAGCAGAAAGTGCCGGAGGAGGACAGACTCACACAGAGAGAGGGAAGAAAGAGCCGTATGCCCAAGGAAAACAAGATGGAAATTATTCATGAATTAAACTGACACACACTTAACTGGGACATTCAGGATTTCAAATAACCAATCCATTATTAATGTGGTTGTTGGAAAGACACCTCTCCAAATGGTTCAGGGGCTGTTTTACGCACTACATACAAATTTTAAACAAACTGCTTGTAGCAATAAATGGTCTTTGTTTTCTCAACGTGATTGAAGATTAGATTATTATATTTTTCCCCAGTGTCGATTTACGTACACTCAAGGTTAAGTGAGGTAGTCCGCCTGCCTTTCAGAAGACGTTTAAAGTGAGCAGCAAACAAACATGAGACTGTGAGATTACTATCAACAAAGTCAAAATATTTACTTCTATTAAGGGCTGGGAGAAATGGATAAAAACACACTTATGAGTTTGTTTCTTGCTGTCTGACCTCAAAACAAAAGGCAATTCAAATGTAGTTTGCGGTCTTAAAGAACCATTTCTGTTCTTTTTATGCTTAATGTCCCAGAAATTGCAGAAAGTCAACATGCATTACCTACTTCTAGATGCCTCACGATGCTACTTACACTTGTGGTAATACTGTCAGCTTACTCTTGATTTCCTCTATTGCATTTTATTATTTTTTTTAGTATTCCGGCGTTAATTTGACTTCAAAATGACCTGCAAAGATGGAGTCTAGTGTAATGTATGCAACTAATAAGGTCTTAAACACATGGATAATTTGCATAAATCAGGAAGAAAGAGTGCCGTACAGACGCTGCGCTCTTTGTGTTCCCATCCAATTCACTTTGCAAAACAAAGCTATTGTGAAAGAAATATGACAACCTTTCCTTGTTGTATTTAGCTTCTTTATTGTCCCAAAAGCTATTATTCCAGCTGCTCTGGGCCCTGCAGCAGCCTTAGTCTTCACAGTAAATACATGGGAACTGTTTTATCAAATTTAATTTTACAATATGGGTATATTTTTTATTGTTAGAAACTTGACTTCATGTAATTACATTAAGTCTATGAGGTTTCACTCTTCTCCTTTTGTCCTAGTTAACATTTCTCCAAAGGTCTTGAACAGAAAGAGAGCGAGACATTGCTAAAACAGAGATGTTCTTGATGATTAACATTGAAAACAATAGAAAAGGTTAAAGCAAAGGCATCTGGACTTAGTTTTTATTGAAAACAATAGGACACTGTCTCAGACTAGTGTCTAGGGATATTCAATTTATTTTTTTTTCGAAACCCTGCCTGCAAGTGATCACTTTGATGTATTGCTAATTTTAAGATTAAATTTTCTATGGTAATTTAATTATTGCAGTGCAGACAGCGTATGTACTTTTGTAACTCTGGCTCACGCTAACAAGAAAAGTTTTGTTCTCTGTGTCTCAAGTTCGACTAATGCCCTTCCTCATCAAAGTTAAGGAAGGAAGGGTTTCCTGTATTAAACCTCTCTGTTGTATATTTTATGTTCGTGGTCTGCCTTGTTCTGCTCATGGTGTTGTTTATTCATGGCCTCTTCAGTCCGGCAGAAAAAAAGACAAGCCCTCATTTACATGGAAATATCAGAATCCGGCTCTGAAGGACTGGCATGTATTTGTGCGCTGCATAGACACACACACTTCGGCACACACAGCTGCAAACAAACACCTAAACAGGCACAACCACAAATTGCCTGCCATTCGGGAAGGTGAGGAGTCCTGGGTGGGTTATTGAGCAGCAATAAATAAATTGAGAAGGTCATTGCATTACTCTTTTTAGACCATGATGTGGAATGCTTCATCTCAAAATAATAAGCTTTTTGAAGTTATAATATTGTAAAAATGTATGTCTCATGAAGCAGTGGCATCACTTGGGGTCATCTGTGGTTTATATGTTTCACAAGGAAGACATTCAGAACTCGATCTCGGATCAAAATAGCTGACATTAATTATTATTATGTCATTGGTGCATATATTAAAAACATGTATGGGTGGATAATCTGGTGCAGCACATTGAGCTTTGGGATGAGCCTTGTTCATATTCTGCAGCCCAAAGAGCTCCCTACACCCCTCCAGGCCTGTTTCACCCTTCTGTCCAGCTTGCCATACCCACCTGCTGCTCCATCTGGGGATTCCCACTCTGACCAATGAGCTCATTATTCAGAGTGAGATACACTCCAAAGTATTTTCACAGCTTATAAAACAGGTGTGTGGTCATTCCTGTGTACTGTAGGCAATTAAGTGTAACCTGTAATTTGTGGTCTGCATGGGATGTCTTTGTCATTGCATTATCAAATAATCACTGGTGATTTGGCAACGTAGCCAAAGAGATGCTACATCGTCTTCTGTAATAATATATCTGTGATAAAAAATATGTTTTTTTCCACGAGCAAACTTATGTTGAAATTGAAAGTAAAATCTCTGTCTGCCCGAGGTGTGAGTGTGTGTGAATGGGGCGAATGAAGGCATCATGTAAAGCACTTTAGGTGCCTGAGAAGGGTGCAGAAAAGCACTATATAAATGCACACCATTTAAAATTTGCCAGGACCATAATAACCATCCTTAAAGACCAACGCCACCAAAAGTATCCAGTCAAGGGCCACATATTTGGGTGATATCATTTTGCCTTTTAAACTCTAATTTTCATCTTCCAACTTTATTATTATCCCATTGATTGTACAGCAGGCACCAGGACAAAAACATAAAACATACGCACGATGCAAAGTTAACAAATAAATAGATACAAGTAGATAAATATATTAGTCAGCTAAAGTCTAGTCTATATAACAGTGCAAGTCTTGGTGCATAACTGCTGCTCTGTATGAATATTATCAACAAAGACAGGCAAGTAGTCGTTTTTTTATTATTATTTTTTTTTTATAAATTAAAGTTTAGGTTTACCTACATTGCATATTTGCCATTGTTTTTTTGTTTTTTTTTCACAGCTCCATATCCTGGTATAGTATAATGTTGATATAACAACATGTTTTCATTTCTTGAGTAAACCTCTGGGATGTTTTTTGAACGTTAAATTTGTCAGAGTCATAATGTCCAGCATCAAACACCTGTTAGCACCGTCCACACAGCCTAATCGCCATCTGCTCAAAAGGTGACTGCAGCTCATGTCCAGCACCTCCTCCACCTTTGCACCTCCTTTTCAACTGTTACCAAGATAACTAGTCATTTTTGTGGCTCACATAATTTATCCATTTTCTCTTTCTTTTCTATTTCAACTTTGAGTCCGTTGAGTGAGACGGTGAAGGAGAGAGAGTTCGAAAGGGGGGCTCACTGATGCCTGTCCGGCGCAATCTTCCGCGCTTTAATGAAGTCCAATCTGTGAACACACTGTGGTGGTGAACCCTGAGGCAATCATCGTCTGCCCGCGACACAGAGGAACACATAATAAGTGAATAGCTCCACTGGCGGCGGGGCTGAGAGACGGATGCCTTTGAAACGCTCCGACAGTCGAGACATGAAAGAGATGACTTCTTTTGTCTGATCAAACAGCACACGTCTATAAAAGGTGAGCACCGTTTTGGAGTGTAAGTCAAACGAAGACAATCCCAATTTTGAGATTCACACACTTTATGTTGTCACAGAAGCATAGGCTTAGCAACTATTTAACTGGCTAAATAAATGTTATGCCGTTTTCCGTTTACTGTCACTGCCCTTGTCAAAGTTCAACATCAAAGCTTTCCGATATTAATAGTATAGTTTGATGTTCTTTGTTACAACCTTTTCCAATGAGTTGAAAAACTTTATACTGAGCGTGTGAAGACCCCTACTTACCCAGAAGACCTACTTTCGTACAGTCCATGCAGTCCCTATTATAAAGATACTATGGATTCTCCTGTAGTGTCAAATGTGCTGTAAGTGATCAAAGCTAAACAAAGGAATGACAGGGCTGCTGCTTTTCTAATTATTCAACAATTATTCATTTATGTTTAAATGTATTGGAGAACTTAAATCTAACAAATAGATCTGCCGTTTCTGGAAAGGTTTATTAAATCACCACTGGTGGGTCTCTCTATTGAACTGTGTAGATTTTACATATTTCATTGTGGGATAGGCTTCAGATAACATCAGGCAATCTCAAGCACCTCGTCGTTAGATAAAAGAATCTTTGGTTTAATTGATCTTCAGCAGTTCTCAATCAATTTCATTTAGCACTTAGTATTGACCTCTGTTTGGACTCTGTGGGCGCTGACTGAAAGAATTTGGGATCTTATTAAATTGTACAGTACCAGGACAAAGGCTGAGGCTAAACTTGTTTTTAAACCTTGAGCATGCGTCATGACACATACTTGTTTGCTCAAACACGTACAATACCTGTTGCTCATCTTCTTCAAAAGGTCAAATCACGGATGTCACAGAAAAGTGCTCTTGGTTAGGGTCAGTAAACACTGCAATCTGTGCAGAAAACTATTGGGACTATCACAGTATAAAGGCAACGCCACATTATGCAGAGTACATTTTCTTACCTGCGCCATTAACCCTTATTTTAAAAACTAATTTGGTCACATGACCCCACACAGAATGCACACGATGATGCCATCCGCTCGCGTATGTGGACTTAAATAATGTTACTGGAGAAGTCGTCCCATTGCTGTATATTCATCATTTCGACAGACTATAAAGATGTGACCGGCTATTTACAGAAGAAGCAGCTGCATACAGACCCTCTCAGAAGGGATTACCACCACAGCAGCACATTCTGTTGATTCCAAGTAAAGAAGATGGCATAGCAAAAAAACATTTCCAAACATTTCCTCCCGAGCATTAGTGGAGCAGCACAGACACTGTTTTATGCCAAAACACTTTAATCTGACTCTGCTGGATAGAACTGCTGCACAGAACCTTCCGGTAGAGCTACCGTTGAATGTTGTTTACGTTCGTAACGATAAAACGGTAAAACGGTCGCTACAGCTTCAAACCTAAAACTCGCCCAGTGCTGTTTCAGTGCTGCCGTATCATCGTACACAACGAGTCGGTAAAGCCAGGGTTTGGCGTAAATTTATCATTAATAAACAAGATGCATGGCAAGCTTGCTTGTGCATGTGTATTACGTCAAAATGCAAAGCAATGCAAAAAATGGTTTGCCTCAAAATGGAAAACTGTCCAAAGGAAGCTACAGAGATGTGCATGTCCATTCACTTTGGTGTTACGGTGTGAGTTTGTCAATTTTTTTTAAAACACTGTTATTTAATTGTACAAAACAATGGTACAAGAGACATTCCAAAACAGTTTATGTGTAAAAACAAGGAGTGACTAAGATGGAAAGTGAAATTTAACATGCAGAGGAAGCTGTGACAAAGCTGACATTAAAGAGTTGAATTTATCTCAGGTTACATGGAATAATTGCCCTGATCTTTTACAGCTCAAGTACAGACCAGAGTTATAAATCTCTTAAATAGACATTTGATGTTTCATTTACATCGGTTTTACAATTGGTTATAAATCCAGCCACAGCCCACATCTATAATGACATTCTTCCTGTGTCATTACATTACATTCATTCATAAAACTAAAGGTGAAGTGTATAATGACCACCACAACTTCAACTCAACAAAACTCTGATGAATAAAACCTTAATTTCACTCTAAACCCCAAAGCTACTATGAGAGAAGTAATATCAAAATATAAATTAAGTCTCCCTAAGAATAAATAAAAAAAATAAATAAATCCACTTTTTTGAGATTGTTCTGACTCAAAGTAACAAAAGCTCAGAACTTTATACAACAAACACCCACATTGAAAGTGAAACAATAAAGTCCGGGCTTGTAGATTGTAGAAACTTTTATGTAAAAAATGTAGGCACTCTCAGCTCTTGTTCTTTGACATTTTCTGAAGGAGAAAGTCAATATTTGTATATTGTCTTAAGTAAAGAATTAATATACATACATACTGTGGTATATGTGCCTAAAGCCTGGGCTCAAAAGTGGCTGTTAGACCAAGAAAAGCATCAGTCACCTCCTCCACATTCAGTGCTGTAATTATATACTAGGAATAAATCCATCGACTCCAGCCCTGAAATGGAAACACACATGCCTACACTCAGACAAACACACCGCATGGAAATATAAATCCATATTTTAGCTAAAATACTATATATATATATATATATAAAACTATATATATATATATATATATATATATATATATATATATATATATATATATATATATATATATATATATATATATATATATATATAGATAGATAGATAGAATAATAACTACTATATAATAACTACTGTGTGAAGAATGACTTCTTATAGTAAACGCTTTTAATCTGAGTAACATTGCCATACAATCCAACTGTTGCTTATGTATTTGTATATCATGATATCCATGACACATGTTGACAATGGCCTTCTCCAAAACCATTTCCCAGTCACTAGAATAATAATAGACCATAATGCTCTATTTGTCCTTACTGAGCAAAACCTCAACATATATAAGAAAAACATTTGCTTTTCCTATAGCTTAGCTTAATAAGAGCTAAACTGAATATATAGAGAGCCTCGTTAACTATTGAGAGAAGAACAGCAGAGAATTATACATGTGTTTATTAAATGATTTAAATTTTCTTCAAAGTATTGTCAGTCATTGTTTTTTTCAGCAGAATCCAGGGATCATATATATATTATTAAGAAAAAAACAGCTGAGTAGTGTCCAAAGCCATTTTACAGTTGAATATATAGTGCAGCCCTGTTAGTTATAGAAGTGTTAGGGACTGGTTTTGTAACACACCAAATATTTTACACTACTAGCAGTTTAATGGACAAAAAAGATAAAAAAAAAAAAAAAAAAAGTTAACATAAGTTCTTTCACAACTGCTTGACCTATAATTAGTCAAGTGGTGAAGCTGAGAGCCCACTGCTTTTCTGAAGGTATGAAAAACTAATTATCTTGAGCAACTCATCCCATTCTTATGCTCGGAAAATGACAACTTCCGGCTTTTGGTGTGAGAAATATTCAGATTTGTGTTGCTGGCAAAGCAAAGTGTGACAGATGACTTGTGATTTGAATCAAATGTATTGTCTTTTCTAAATGCCACAGAGAAAGAACAAGAAAATAAGAAAGAAACAGTTTCTGTCAAGCTCAATTTTATATTTTAGAAATTTGTTACATCATTCAAAGACAACCAAATAAAATTTGTTGGATTTATTGCCCCTGGTTCTTCTATTCTCATAAAAGCTCTGGTATGTTGGGCCTATGTTATTGCCATCTTACTAGTACCACAAAACAAACATTCATTTAGATGTGATTAGATTCGGTGCCTACCTTTGTAGCAGCCGACAGATTAAAGGAAAATAGCTGGAAGACAACAGCAAAGATGAGCTGTCAGGTTGGAGTTAAAAGGGGGGTGATAACAACAATGTGAGAGGGAGAGAGCGGTAAACACTTGAGGCTGACCAATCCACCCGCAGTGATTGAGGCAACTTCCTGGCACTTCACGAGAGTTCACTCAGCCACCTGGGACCTTAAAAGTAAAGTCCTACACAGAAAGTCTCTTGTACTCAAGCAGAAGATGAGTGTAAAAAGGTTGAGATGCAGAAGGAGGAGGAGGACAGCGGGGATCACACATCGGGCTGAAGTGACTTCAGAGTGCTGATGACAGTTCAACAAAGAAGTGAGTGCATTTTGTAGCCGGGGTACCAGACTAGTTCTCCGTCTGTTCTATACAGAGAATAGTCTGGTAATGCGACCGCAGCTGCCTCCTTCACAGGGGCGGGTTAATGTCGTGACAAACAAGTTCCGAATAAGCCAATCACACAAAGCGGATGTGACACCATCAAGTTGATTTTGGAAACTTTTTTCAAATCCAGTTGGGAGTACGACAAAAACAAGAAAGAAGAAAGGTTATTAGAACTAAAGACATTCCAGTCCAGGTCACTTAAAAAAGACGAAAGTGCCTCGGCAAACTTTTCCTCAGACGCCATCTTCTTTGCTTTGGAATAGCTTTGCAGCGTAAAGAGTGTGACGTTGCCCAAAACACGGCTGTGATTGGTCCAGCGGTGGAGAACAGAGAGAATGTGAGCAGTAATCTATGTTAGAAAAGAGGCTAAACTTTAAACAGAGGCTGTTGTCCTGAGTCTGAACCATCTTTGAGCCATAACTTATTATTTCATAACACAGTCAGACCCGTCTTAATCTAAGTGTTCACCTGTTTGAGGCCCTTCTGAGAGATGTAATAATGTTCTGGTGGATCATGAGCTGCCTTCTGTGAGTCTCTGCTGCAGCCACTGACCCTCATTTATCAAAAGAGCTCAGTTTTGGGTGTATGACCATTTTCATGCAATCTTCGACATTCATCAATCTTAAGGTGGGCGTATGTACGCTCAAATCCCACGCCAGGTCAGGGGCTGTAAATATACACAAGTTTAAAGTTAGCACCGAGTTGAGCAGCAAAACCTTTATTTTGAATTAACGCATTGGCACTTGGCACAAAATATTCCATGTCACACTCCTCTGTAACAATAATTAAGATTTTAATATACTTTTAGGAACATGTACAGCACAAGCTTTAAGATGATTATGTGTGTTCTTATTGATACAGTCTATAACACAATAGTCTCATTTTTTGTCTATTATCAGGGGCTTCCCAAGTAATGTCACCCAAGTAAACCGTTAGTTGTGGTTGATTTAAGCAAAAACATTATTGTTGTTGTTATTAGACTACTCTGAGAAAGATAACTTTACCTTTCAATTTGACGTGTCTTCTACCTTTTGTCCTTTTGTGGGTTGCAAAGGGATGAGGCCTATCCCAGTTTCTTTGGGCCTTTTGAGGCAAAGCATTCCCTGAACAATCACCTGTTAATCGCAAGGCTAACACTTGAAGTGAGAAAATAACAAGACAACATTAATTTTCATGTGCAATGTACAATTGATGATTTACCAGTTTACCTTTAAATGCATGTCATTAGGTGGTAGGAGGAGGCGGCACACAGAAATAACAAGCATAGCTCATGCGGACTCCAAACATCCAAACAGAAAGGCCAAGCAGAGCTGTGTTGAGAGTTATTGAATAGTCATAGTCATACAAATATTATACTCTGTTTGGCTGGAAGCTGAGCTGAGCTGCAGCAGAGCCCTTTCATAGTATTTATCACACACCAATGGTGTCCCTTTGGTGTACATTTAATGAGTATTTTTTGTACCTGGCTGCACCAAAGCGCTTCTAAGATGCTTCCATTCACTCACATTCACACCTGGGGCAGACATACACCTGACGCTCACCACCAAACTTAACTCCACAACCACACACATTCATACTCCAGAGCTGCGGCACTGGAGGCAAAGTGGATGAAGTGTGTTGCCCAAGGAGACAACGACAGTAGGAACTGGAGAGAGCGGGAATCAAACTGCCTATTTTCCAGTTATAGGACAACCGCTCCTGACCTGAGCCACTGCGAGTGTATACTAGGATGAGGAAGGGATGAGTTTTCTTATGCTGACCTCAGAGTTTGCTGACACAAACCTCAGAGGGAGAATACCTAATGCTCTTGCTGCAGGCGAGGCTCTACACATGCATCCTCGAAAGCCCTTTTCCAATCTCCTCCGTCTCTGCCACTCCTGTCGACTGTACCACAAAGACAGCAGCTTAAGCCCCCGAGACACAGCACACTAGTCGACAATGGCCTGCTGACCACAAGGCTGTTGTTTATTGCCTACAACAGTGTTTCCGTTTCTGGCATGCACCGTGGAGACGGCAAAAGCCACAAGTTGCTCTTAATGTTGGATTTTCATGCAGCTGAATTTGCCCTCCTTCTTAGTTTTGGGGGGTGTTATGTGATGAGGGAGGGCATCTGAAGCTTTGCCCTGGGCTCAGTCACATCTTAGCCTGAAGCGGAGAAGTCCAGCCGAGAGGAAGTACTCCAGCAGCCAAATGAAATAAACCAGGGGATATTGTCTTAGGCTTTGGGGACATAACGAAGAGTGAGTGCAAACGTGTCTGTCTGAAAGGTCACTGGTGAAAGTTCTGTTGCTTACATGTTTAGTTGTAAGGACGTTTGCACAACTTGTCATTACACGGATCACAAGACATGGGGATCACATGGCTGGTGGAGCATTATAAACTGTTTTGTAAATTTATGAATATGTTGCAGGAGCCTAACAGTGTAAATGTAAAAATGCCTGCAAAATATGACTACAATATCATGCAGCAAAAGTCTAATTACAGAACAAAGAGCACGGAAACATGAGCTCTCGTATTATTACAGCCTCCTTTAAAACTGAGACTTGAAGAAAATATCCCACAAATGCACAAAAGGTATCACACAGCACCACAGACAGACACACCAACAAATAAAGGTTTAGTTTAGTTTGGTGTGACGCAGGAAATCAAATCCAAAGCAAAGCTGGATCAAGTGGTTTCGCCTGAATTCTCTCTCAAATGTGTTTTTCTATTCTCACAGGGTCAAACGTTCGTGCGCACAAGCCGGTGAGGATTAGACGTAGGTTTAACTCACCCTGAAGGGAAAATTACCAACTCTTTACATGGGACAAGCAGAAACTACAGGCAACAGGAAAACCACTTTTCTCAAATGGATGGATTTACCTCGAGAGTAACAATAGTGGACGAGTTATATCCAGCAGAATGTAACACTTGAGAATGCAATAAAGTCGAAATCTGACTGAGAGAAAGTTCTGACCATGGTAATAGTTATAAAAGGCAAAGTAGAAATGATAGCCTCCTCAGATACTGCCACAAAAGGGCTTTATTCACCACAAAGTAAGCTGTTGTTCCTCTTTTCCCATATTGCACTGTTTAAGAATGTTTTTGTAAATCATTGCAAATGAAGACAAGCTGTATATGATACTCTGTTAAAGAAGACTTGCATAACGTTTAGCCAGTAGAGGGCTCTGTCTCAGATCTTACTAGTAGTCCTCTAAAACGTTAGGGTCATTTAAGAGTATTTTGTACATATATGACACTTCTAGGGTCCAAACTTTACACAGGGCTGCGTAAAGTTGTTGGAATTATCAAGTACTCACATCTATTTTAAGAATCAAATACTAAGTAATAATCATTATAGAAAAAGTGAGGGTTTTCTTCTACAATTTTTGGGAGAAAGGACACAAACTTTTAAATATGTCCTAAAACCAAACTCAAAACAACAGCCAGACAACAACAACAATAAAAGACACGATCGCACTACTGCAAAGAAGGGTCCGAGGAGGATACAACTGTCCCTGAGCCTCAGTGAAGACCAGAGGCAGAAAAGAGACAGGGATGGAAAGGTGCAGGAGGTGAAAAGACAACAGAGGAGGAGAAAAACATGACCTAAGACCCTGCAACTCTCTGTTTTGCATTTTAATTGCGCCACTGCATGAATATCTAAGCCAGGCTGATGATGGACAAGCTGAAATGCTCAGAGACATAAGAGGATCTCTGAAGTAATGATGAGCCAATGCATCTTTTTTTTTTTTCTGGAAGATCAAGGGTTTGAGACGTCCAACCTTCTGGCTGCTTCACTAGATCCATGTGAATGTGAGAAGAGGCTGCTGCAGCTGCCGGGGAACAACCTCATGCAAACACACACCTTTGATTCACTCGGTGTTCACTTTATGAAACAGCAAATGACTGAATATGATGCGTCTTTCACTGATCTTGTGTGACATAACCTAAACATGGTCTGCAATGCTGTCAGCCTCTTTGCTTTTCTCTGAACAGTTTGTGTCCTACATATTTCATAGACTTCCCTGTTTCTTCCATATTTTCAACAGCTAACATGAACATATAGGCAGCAAAATCTTCTCTAATAAGTAAATCACCAGGGTCAATGGCGGTTTAGCTCAGTTCATTGAGTTTTCCCACTCCGATGCATCTCTATAGCACATAGTTTATCACTTAATGGAGCATATTCTTTTTCTGCCAAGGGTTGAGACGCCAGACTAAGGGCCTCAGCAGTGACCACAAATTATTATCCTGAACGGCAAATTGACTAATATACCACTGTTTTGTCACTGACTCATTTAGTTCTAAACTAAACGAGGGCACCATTTAGCAATGACAGACTATGTTGGCAAAAGTTGCATAGATTAATGTATCTTCCATAAACATAGTGCAGAATTGGCTGAAACGTTTCTTTAGTTTTGCTCACCAATAGTGCAACATGTGCAACACAGTATTCAGTAGTTTCTCTCAAATCTCACTCAACAATGCTCTATTGCCCTTAAATATTGGCCAATAAATAGCTTGTTTAACACTGCAACATCATGGGTTCTATTTAGAGCAACAGCAACAATAGAAACAACATTATATTTATAATTTGGAAGAGATATCTGATGGTCTATGTCAGTTTTTCTCTCATTTTAATTGAGATGAAGCTTCAATGACATTGAAGCAATCTATAGCTGTTACATAACAGCATGGTGCTACATATAAATTCTTACATCAACACTTGATTCTACATTTTTTCACCTGAATATTATTGATCAAAAGAGAATAATAGTAACAACAGAGAGATATTAGTTGATTTTTGCTCATTTGTCCATGGATGACTCTGAAAGCTTGGACAAATATTTCTCCTGTTGCTGTAATTGTTTTAAAAAGCTTATATGAAGTGACCATAAATGACAATATAATATCACATGGACAACATACTCGGTGGCTGTTTGCCCTAGAGAAGATCACACAAGGCTGCTAAAGAAGTGTCAACATTTCCAGGTCCTTCAAACCTGTTTTAATATCACTCACTAAAGGCCCAAAAAAACAATAAAAGAACAAAAGTGACACCTAACATTGCTTTTTTGCCCTTGAAGAGAGACAGCTTAAGTGTTTAACGGTGCAACAATACGGCTCCTACCATAAGGAGTAATAACAACATTATACCAATCATAGGAGAGAGATATTCTTGTCCTTGTATGGCCTCTCCCTGAAATAAAGCCAGTCAAATCATCCTTCGTGGTGTGAGAAGGATTAATAAAAACGAGACCAGGGGCCGGTAAATATTCTCATAAATGAGATTTGATTTGGCTCTCTCCCTTCTTTCATTCTTCTGCCTTAATTAACATTAACTACTTCTGCTTTTCTTAATGCATTCCTATCTCCAAGTCTCAGCTCCGTCCGGTCCGTTGACACAAAAGGACACCATAAAAAGTCCAGTGTTCGCACCAGTGCACTTGGAGATCATATCGGCGCCGCCATAAAGAAAGGCAGCAGCACCGGGCTGTCGCTCACCGCAGCCCAATGCAATTATCAGTCAGCAGTGATAATGGAACTCATAGGGAGGTGTAATGGTTTTTAGATTTGTACCTCATCACCGTCTCCCGGGCCAGAGCTACAGGCAAGCCAAATGCATTTCCATAAAGTACTGTATGTACATCATATTATATACACACCACCATGGCCAACTTAAGGTTTCAAATTGAGATCAATGCAATAGATATTAAATAGTTTCAGCTAAATACAACCAAAGAAAAGGGTGGCTTGCCCCCTCTAGGTTGGTGGAGAGCTCCTGCCTCAAGTGGAGGAGTTTAAGTATCTCGGGGTCCTGTTCACGAGTGAGCGAAGGAAGGAGCGTGAGATCGACAGACGGATCGGTGCAGCTTCTGCAGTAATGCGGTCGATGTACCGGTCTGTCGTGGTGAAGAAGGAGCTGAGCTGTAAGGCAAAGCTCTCGATTTACCAGTCAATCTACGTTCCTACGCTCACCTATGGTCATGAGCTTTGGGTCATGACCGAAAGAACAAGATCCCGGATACAGGCGACCGAAATGAGCTTTCTCCGCAGAGTGGCGGGGCGCTCCCTTAGAGATAGGGTGAGGAGCCCGGTCACTCGGGAGGAGCTCAAAGTAGAGCCGCTGCTCCTTCACATCGAGAGGAGCCAGCTGAGGTGGCTCGGGGTTCTGTTTCGGATGCCTCCCGGACGCCTCCCTAGGGAGGTGTTCTGGGCATGTCCCACCGGGAGGAGACCTTGGGGAAGACCTAGGACACGCTGGAAGGGCAATGTCTCTCAGCTGTCCTGGGAACGCCTCGGTATCCCCCCGGAAGAGCTGGAGGAAGTGTCTGGGGAGCAGGAAGTCTGGGCTTCTCTGCTTAGACTGCTGCCCCCGCGACCCGGGCCCCAGATAAGCGGTAGAAGATGGATGGATGGACAACCAAAGACGCAAGCAAACAATATCTCCTTTGCGCTTCAGTCCATACAAACTGATTCAACCATTGTGTCTGAAGGAATAAGGCTTCACTGTGGCCCGTTGATAAATGCTCGAAAAAAAAACAATTGTACACAAGACACAGTGCAGCTCTAATCTGACCTTGGGGCAAGACAAGAGAATTAACAGATTCTTACAATAGGCTTACCGCTCAGCCTGTGTTCATTAAGCGCTCATTTGCACCAGAGTGTATTAACGTTAATGTGCAAAATGGTGGGAAATCAGTTTGTCCAAACAGAAAATATAATCCTTTCTTTCTTCAGCAGGATTACAATGTTGGTCTCTCTGTCTTTCCTTTCAATTTCATCATAAAATATAAAATTATTCAGACAAATAAATCCCTATTATAGCTAAATTGTGCTTTAATACCATCATTATCTTTACAATACTAATGTAGGTTTTATTTATACTACATCATCCAATATCCCTTTGCTTTTAGTTTTAACATATGTTTTTGCTGGACTTCAAAAATAAATGCAATCTGCACATTGCACTTCACTAAAAGTGCTTTGGAAAATAAATGCTTCAAAAATAGGTAAAAGCATGTGAATAAAATGTAAAAAATGATGTGGCCATGAATTACAAAATGCATGTTCCGGTAAAGCCAGTGTGATTGCAGAGAGTTTAGAAACTACTGCTGTAAGAGAAGCTCTGAAAGGAACCAATTCAAAGGAACACTATAAAACAAGTGAAAAGGGAAAGAGTATGAGGAAGTAAAAGCAGTGGTATTGGCGTTTGTGAGAGGTAATTTTAATGCAAACACAAGATAGAAAGAAATATTAGATTTTCAGTTTGATTAATTTGGAAACACAACAGATGCAAGGTTTTTTGTTTTGTCTTATTTGGTCATTTATTATAACATATCCTGCTCAGCTGTAATTCACACATTTTCAAGACTGGACCTGTCGCGATAGTCGATATATGGACCTATTGAGCGATATATGGAAAAGAAACATTTACATCTAACAGATTGATGTGGTTATTTTTAGCTTTAAAAGAATAGGGGAAATGTTAATGAATGTTTTTTATTGGAAATGTTAAAAGGTGGGGTCGCAAATGTCATACGACTGTCTCGGTAATGTGTTGTTAAAATAGGCTTTAGGGAAATTATAGGAGTTTTGTCAACTGGCTTTGGGGGACCATTGTTTTTAATTCCTCTTGTTCATTATAATGTTTCAATGGAGGAAAATAGTGTCAATAAGTGCCCTGGTGTTCAAAATTTTCCAAACTTCACCTGTATGTCTGAAGAGCTTCTCAGTCATTAAGGACATATTCAAGAAAAGGGTTCAACAAATGCGTGTGTAATCGATAAATCTCAAAAACCTCCACAAACGGCTAAACACAAAACTTAAACATGCTTGTATATAAGAAATGTTGATGCTTCATTTGGTCAAAAAAAAAAAAAGTTTGTTTGAAAAAGAGGCAGGGGCCATGCCTTAAAAAGCACTAACACTAACTTTAAACACCCTCCGGGAAAAGTAACTCCCTGTAACATTTAAACTCTCGGCTCTAACACAAGAGAGTGTTTCTCAGAGACGTGTTAAGTTGGTCTAAATATCTCCATTAAAAACACAACATTATGCCTCCCAACGACACCCAAATGACAACAGAGCCACTCTTTTTTTTAAATAAATGAGGCCATCTGACTCTGAAGAAGCAATTTGTAGCCAGATAATAAGCACAGTCAGCTGCTTCCTTTGTCCCCATCATTTGGGAAATAGAAAATTATATTCAACATTGCATATTCATTTAAATCACTTTCACATTGCTGACACAGTTAGAGAGCACGCAGGAGCGGGACTACAGATACAAACATCTTGGCTTATTGGAGCTGGATTGTGATTACTGGACTGTGCGCCAACACTTCTTTAATTGTGAATGCTTGAAGAAGTGCGCTCAGCTGGAGAAATCATAGTATTATTGTGGACAGTGGGTAGGAAAGGGAACAGTCATTAGTATTTAACTTGAAATCCGCCTGGCTTCTATTCACATTGTTTAAGAACAACTGTTGTCCAACTGAGTAAACACATAATAAACAACATATGATCCTTTTTAATTGGTATTTTCTGGTTGTTACATGATGTCAGGATAAGGCAGGATTGGAAAAGCCATGTTAAATACAAAATATTTTTTATCTGAAGACAGTCTTTGGTTTGGTTTTATGATGTGGTTTTGGCAAATATATGAATGCATATCCAAAGGGAACATTTGATATTTAGATATTTTATTAACACGTTTATATAAAGAAAACTCTGACCCAAGGTGAACTTAAAGTTTGTGAGTTTACAAACTCACTTGAATCCGCGTATTTTACTGCTGAAGATATGGTTTCCGACCAATGATGTAACACTTATAGACTTGTTTTAGATTTGTAAAAAACAACTCTCATTAGATAAAAGAACCTGGACAGATAATGGTTTATCCATACAACGTCCAGATATTCATGCTTTCTACAGTCAAGGTAGTAACTTCTGTCTCTATTTGTGCAAAATAAAGATTTTATAATGTTGACATAAAAAACTAAAATGTTATACAGGCCGGTTCACAATATTATTTAAATGCAAATGAATATAAAACAACGAGCATGATGCATTGTTTATATGTGAGTAAAACCAAATTATTAATGCGATTTAAAAGGTGTACATTTCAGCTGCTTACAGTCATTGCGGATTTGTTTTGGTAAAATAATCAGGTGCATTCAAAAGTGGTCATGTCATTATTAAACACATTGCATTGATCAGTCTGTCACGTCTCCACAACTGTTGTAAAAACTGCTGTTATGATGTCTATGGCCATCAGCCTGTTGGCGATGACCTATCGGAAAACCTATTTCCTCGAGCTAAGTGAGAGACAATCACATGTAAAGTACACCATGAAACCTATTATTAGGATGGATGATCGCACTCTCCAGCCCTGGAAACTTCATTACCTGCTCAAACACAAAACGATTAACAACTACAGCAGCGGAAGGATCCAATTCCATGTAATGCCAGCTACTTTCTCACAAGTGCCATTTTCTATCTGAATCCTCCATCATCAACGGCAAAAGCTCAATATGGGAGAAGGAGAATAATGACAGTGGCTCAATTTTAGGCGTAGTGTTAATTAGCCAACCTTTAAATGCCCTGTTCTTTTGCAACAACCTTGTTTTGTCTTTAGTAGATGAGCCACTTAATTGCCTCTGATGGCGTCTTCGAAGAGGAAAAAAGGGGAGTCATATATCCCCCAAGTGTAAAGTGTTATCGACGTGAGCTGTGAGTGTGAAAGTGTTGGATTGCATTTTCACCAGCTCAATGATGTCAGAGGAGTGACTGTGATATTAATGACACTAACGTGAATCGTGATATTGGGTAACACAGGCCTTCCGGTGTGGAGTTTACATGTTCTCCCTGTGCGCTGGTTTCACCGACCACTAAAGACATGTACAATATAGGACTACGGATGAAAATGAGCTGTTAGGATAAAGTCTGGCACAAGCACCTCTGCGCTCCAAAAGAAATGTATTCATTCATTCATTTTCTACCGCTTAGTCCTGTTAAGGGTCACAAGTGACTGGAGCCTTTCTTGCTGTGAGGCAGGAGCGCTAGCAACTCTGCCACATGCACCCCACTCCTATTTCCTAAAGAAATAAACCAATTAAACCACATTATAAAATGTGTTTGGATAAAACACATTTTATAACATATAAAATATGTATTTTTAAATAAACCACATTTTAAGAGACATATGGAAGTTTACAAAATTAAGTGAAGTAAGAGTTTTTCCATAAAGTCTATTCTCGTCTGTGCAGTGACATCAGAGGAGAGTGATGCACTATAGCATGAAACAATAAGTATTTGCGCAGAAACATCTGGACAGATGTACAATACATAAAATGTACATACATAATGTGCAATTTCTTTTAATCTTTTCCAGCACTGTCCTAGCCCCTTAAGTTAGTTGGTCTCAAATATATACAGTATATGTTCACAAATAAAGCACTGTCTTTAAAACAAAGTATTGACAGTCCCATTAATTTGGACAATATCAGCAACAAGTATTTTCTGAATTCAATAAAAAGACATTAAGAAGCCATAAATGGGTCGTAGCCTGACTTATGCACAGTAACGTGTTGTTATTATGACTGTGGGGCAGTCAGATGAACCCCGCTAGGATTAACACAATTACCTTCAATGCAGGTAAATAAAATTAAACAGGAAGCATCAACTTGAGTTGCATTCGAGATTATTGAAACATTAGACAAAACAGGAATAGAGTCCATTGGCATAAGTTTGTTTACATAGCCATCGAGCTACAAACAAACAGGTTGTCGCAGATTTCTCTACTTTAATAAATTTCTGGCACTTTTAGATATTTGTCCCAGATATTCATAAATCAGTCATCTTTGATAAGACCCTTTTTCTGACTGTGCAACGGTTTTAAGTCGTACGTGTGTTTTGTCAGAAACTGCAAAAAGTGCCTTGTGTGACAGCTTTACTTCGGAGTGGACAAAAAACACAAGTTTCAATAAATGAAGCCATAATGAAAACTCAAAAGGCAGTTTTTATGAGCTGGACTTTCTTCCACCAGAGTTTGTGTTTCAATCTATTTAATTCTTTGCACAGATTAACGCTGTGTGGTATACTCTTGGATTTGCTGCAAATGAAGTGAAGTCTCTCTTAAGAAAAACCCAGGGCTCTTGTTTCTAAAGGCACAGCTGGAGCATTGCCAAAATATTAAGGTGGAAAAACTGTTTGCTTTTAGTAATTAAGTGTTGGCGCAACAATAAGAAAAACAATTCAACAGAGTGTGCTTATAATCTCCGCTGAACCAAGGAGGGATATTCAATCACTTCTCCCTCCACTGTCTGACAGATCCATTCATTTTACCCACTTACTTTCCTACGTCCCCAACTCGGGTTATTGAACACAGCATTAGGCCTATGAGCATAGTGCACTTAGAAAGGGTCTGTCATACAAAGTGGGCCTTTATCATAAGGTACAGCAATATTTAAGGAATACAAATGTTTGCATTACTGTTATATAAGGTTTTTAAGAAAATTGCAAAGTAAACAGTTTTCAGATTAAGTGCAGGCATGTCTTACTCAGTTTAAACAATTAGGAAGTAAAGACGATTGGGAGATTCATTTGGAATTTTGTCGTAAATGTCAACAAGGCCATGAAACTTGAGTCCATACCACATTTACAGATCAACCCAGGTTCACAGGTTCAAATTCCCTGAGTCCATGTTTATCAACCACATTTACCGTTCTTTACAGAGAGGATTTACAGAAGTTGCACTTTACTGTGGTTTTTGTGTGCTAAAAAAATAAATGTGATCAAAAACAGCTTGTCTCTTCATAACTGCAGATATTTTTTTTGGTTCAGGTCCCAGGGCAGTGAACCGGAAAGGGCTCAAATTAAGAGTAACACTCTTTAGGGCAGTGCCATAAATACTCTTGAACTGAGTAAAATCTATAAAAGTGTTCACATGTTACTGTATTTGAGACAACATGATTATTAAACATGAATTAAACTACTTACGGTAACAGACTGTATCCTTCCTCGTTCGTATCAGCCTCTCATTTCACTCAGCTTCTGAGCTGAAACTCAATATTTGCTTATTCCCTGTTTTGTCTCAGATGTGTGTCAGCTCTTCTGAAAACATGCCTCCGTAGTGTTGTTAATCTATTTTCATTACATTTCAAAGTGAAGTAAAGGTTTTTGACAAAGATAAACCATTTCTATTTGCAGTAAACTATTTAAATGCAATTATGGATTAATTACAACATTGTCAGAACAGTATTTTATTAAACATGTGTTCATTCAGGACAGTTTTTCTAATGAAGAATATATTTGAGAAGTTCTTGCAGATAACAATATTTACTGTAAACAAATTTCTTACTATCATAAAGCTAACATGAACACTTGGAAAAAGTGGAATACATGAAAACCTCATGAGTCCAGTGAAATCGTTCTTAGCCTATAAAATCATTTACAGGTCATAAGGGAAGAAAAGTATTTTCATCTCATATGCCACCCATAACCTGTCTCCAAATCCTTATTAATCTTGAATATATTCTTGTATTTAACAGGTTTAATTGTGATCTAATAATCTAGTTGGTCTGTTAATAAAATGTTCTTCATAGTTCAGGGAGTTACCCGAAGAACAACAAGCGTAGAATCCAAGCTGTCTGGCATTAAAATGACTCAAGTGCATTTAAACCCAGTGTGTCTTGTATAAAAAGTTAAAGTAAGAATAAACAGAAGATTTTTAGATGAACAGTACTCATTTTAAGTTTAAAGAACAATGTGTGTGTTTTTTTGTGTGTGTTTTTTTTTTTTTACATAAAATAACTTTGACAGCTAACTTTGTTAAATTTAAAACTGAAAACTCATTGTAAAGATATGACTTGGGGCTTTGTTCTGAGTGTGATGAAATCCAGATGACATAGTTAAGTTAGGTGACAAAACCTTTTTATCATTTTATGTCTCAAAATGTTTTATTTTCTTCATTTCCCTTCTTCCTTTGAACGGAGTTACCAGAGTGTTTCAGTTTTACATAAATATTCTTTGATTTGAATCTTGCTAAAAGGCATTGCACTGACAGATGTTAAAGAGGCAGGCTTCTTTTTCAATTCATTTCCATTTGCCCACACTTTCCACTCAAGGAAAAAAAGGGGGACATTTTAAAGCCAGCCTTTCAGTTACTGTGCCACTTCAGTTTATCCACCCTCTGCTTAAAGGCGCAGACAGAGAACAGGAAGCATATGGACTGGATTATCCATAGGGCTACTATAGTAATGGAGAATACCGCTTTTCTCTTCCACAACTTCACGCCTCAACATGCTTCACCAGTGTATTTTTCTAAAGGCTATATAACATAGGCTCCCTGCACAATTTCAGTTTTTGAATCCTATACCTCTTTTCACCTCCTGCGAGTTACCTTCTTGACCACATTTGATTGTCCGACTGCTCCAACAGTGTAACAGTGTATGGAGGTTAAAAAGCTGGGCGCACTAGATTCAGATTTACAAGAAAAAATGTCTTTACCAGAATTTGTTTACCCAGATCCAGTAGCGCATAATGGGGCAATGACCAACTGTAAAAACACTTGAACTTTAACATTAACTGGCTGCAATAACTCTCCTGATTATCTCCAGTGTTGGCTTCGAGCCTGATTGATGAAGGTGCACCATACTGTCTCCTCTCAGCAATTTAGTTTTTTGGTTTAAGGATTAAAAGGCACATAATAATCCACACAAAACCACTCTTTTACTGTTAAATAATAAGATATACAGTGTACTGTAAGTGTCCAATGAATGGTACAATTTGGCAGGTTTATTGGTCTACGTCTTCTTTTTTACGTGTGTCCCAAGATGGCGCCTGTGTTCGGCATTGCCTCTGCTCCCTGTCTGTTCGCTAATGTAATTTTGTGTTTTCTAGTGATGTTTGTTGCCTTATCAGCCCTTACAACAAGTAACTGTGCATCAGCTGCTTTTGAATATGATCGACATACTCTATTTCGAATAAACGAGCAGATGAAAGACTTTTGTGTTACCTGGGCCAGGTACGCGGAGTTTTTCCCTCCAGTTTTTGAGTGCTCCACGTCATCACTGGAGTACCTGTTGCTAGCTAAGCCCCGCGGCAAGAGAAGGAAGCGGGGATTGAGGGCTGGCGTCGGGGCCAGGCTGAGAAAACACCGTGGGCAACTACCAAGTCCGAGCGGCTCCGGATCTGTCTGGGACGAGCGGTGCCTGCGGTCGGTTCCGGTCCGTGAATCTGGCGGGAACTCGTCCGGTGCGTCTCCGTCCCTCCAATCTGACCGGATCTTTCCGATTCGGCGGCTCCGACACTTCCCTCCACGTGAGCGGGTCCTGTGTCCTGTTACATGCCGGGTGGTCAATAGTGACCACGTCCTGTCACCGCTGCGCTGCCCTGATGGTCAGCGCGCACCGGCCTTGGATCTGGCACAGCCGACTCGGATTGCTCTGCTCAACGCTCGCTCCATTGCAAACAAGGCCTTCTTCCTCAGCGAGTTATTCTCAAAGGAACACCTTGACTTTATGTTTTTAACAGAGACCTGGCAGCGTGAAATGGAGTACACTCATCTGAACGAGCTGTGCCCTCCGAACTGTTCTGTGTTTGGGACACCGCGGGTCTCGCGGCGAGGAGGCGGACTCGCACTCGTGTACCGGGACTGTTTCTGCTGCAGGTTGATGAACCCAGACTCTTTCGACTCCTTTGAGATGCAGATGACTAAGGTTGGCAACAATGACTCATTTTATTGCATTTTAATTTACCGACCTCCTGGTCCTGGACGCTTGTTTTTAGAGGATTTCTCTGAATTTTTATCTTCAATTATCAAACTTGATAATGTTCTGATACTCGGGGATTTTAACCTCCATATCGATGATGCTTCGTGTAATCTGGCATCTGAGTTTTTAACACTCACTGAAGCATTTCATTTTAAGCAGCATGTCTCTGGTCCTACACACACCAAAGGCCACACTTTGGACCTTGTTTTCTCTTTAGGCCTGAACATTGACCAGTTGAGTGTTACAGACACTAATGTGACAGACCACTGCTGTATATCTTTTAACTTGCATTCCAGTGTGGACTATCTTCCTTCCAAACTGATGTCACAAAGACGCATCATAAATGGATCCACAGCTGAGAAATTTTCAAGTCATTTGACCCGATCGTTTTTGATGGCTGTAGTGAGCCTGAATCTTTTATGCAGTCTTTTAATAAGCACTGTTTGTCTGTTTTAAATAAGGTTGCTCCGCTAAAAGTAAGCACACCACGCCTAAAAATCCCTGCCCTTGGATAAATGAGGAAATCTTATCTTGTAGGAGAAACTGTCGAAAAACAGAACGTTTGTGGAAATGCACAAGTTTGGAAGTCCACAGACTGCACTTGAAGGAGCTCATCATGTCACTAAATGATATAATAAAACAGGCCAGGTCTGCATATTTCTCTAATCTTGTTGTTCTGAACAAGAAAAATCCTAAAGTCCTGTTTGACACAATATCAAGAATTGTCTCTCCTTTAGCTCCTCATTTACCAGTCCACTCAAAGTCTGACTGCAACAGGTTTTTAAATTCCTTTGTGAATAAGGTACATGATATACGAGCTTCTATAAACCCATCCTCTGTCCACACATCCTGGGGTTTATCTCCTCAGTGCTCTTGGTCCACCTTCTCACCTGTCACTGAAGAGGATATCAAGGGTCTACTAAAAAAAGTGAAACCATCATCAAGCACTCTGGATGTAATGCCAGCTTCGTTGCTTTTAAATGTATTTGATTTAGTTGGTCCTTATGTTGTTAAACTGATCAACCTTTCTCTTTCAACTGGTTCTGTGCCCAGCTCTTTTAAACAAGCGGTCGTCAGCCCCATTCTGAAGAAGCCCAATTTGGATTCTTTTGAACCAAACAACTACAGGCCAATCTCTAAATTGCCTTTTTATCTAAAATCCTGGAGAGAGTGGTGGCGGAGCAGCTGACTGCGTTTCTTAATGAAATTAATGTTATAGACAAATTTCAGTCAGGCTTCCGAAAATGTCATTCAACAGAGACTGCCCTGCTGAGGATATCAAATGACATTATGATGGCAGCTGACTCTGGGCAGTACTCAGTCTTGATCTTACTGGATTTATCGTCTGCTTTTGATACTCTGGACCATAATATATTGTTAAAGCGTCTGCAATATGAAATGGGTTTCTCTGGATCAGTTCTAAAGTGGTTTTCCTCTTACCTGAGTGACAGATCATTTTGTGTCTGTATTAACAATATTCTGTCTGAAATGACCCTCTGTCATATGGAGTTCCTCAGGGCTCAGTCTTAGGTCCTCTTTTGTTTTTATTGTACATATGCCCTCTTAGTGAAATATTTCATGGTTTTAAAAATGTGTCTTATCACTTTTATGCTGATGACATTCAGTTGTACTGTTCTTTTAAAGACTCTGAGTTTTATAAACTTACTGAATTGTTGAACTGCTTGACTTGCTTAAAGAACTGGTTATGCAATAACTACCTACAGCTAAATACAAAAAGACTGAAACTTTAATCTTTGCACCTGACCAAAAATACTTCAAATCAAACAACACCTTGGTTCCCTGGGTTCTTCCGTCCAGTCGAGCCTCAGAAACCTTGGTGTTCTGTTTGACCAATCTATGTCTCTGGACAGTCATTCTAGACAGTTGGTCAAAAACTGTTTTTATCATCTAAGAAACATTTCTAAATTGAGAGTGTTATTGTCTAAATCTAACTTGGAGATGATTATTCATGCTTTTATTTCTTCTCGTCTTGATTATTGTAATTCTCTTTTTATTTGTTTCAACAAATTGTCTCTGGGTCGGCTTCAAATGGTGCAAAATGCTGCAGCCAGGCTTTTAACTGGAACCAACAGAAGGGCTCACATTTCACCGGTTTTAGCTTCACTTCATTGGCTTCCAGTCAAATTCAGGATTGATTTTAAAATTTTAGTCTTGACTTTTAGAGCTCTACATGGACAGGCCCCCCAGTACATCACTGACCTGCTGACCCCTTACTCCTCCTCACGCACTCTTCGGTCTTCAGGTCAAAACCTTTTAATGGTCCCCAAAACACGTTTGAAAACCCGGGGTGACCGGTCTTTCCAAACAGTCGCCCCCAGACTCTGGAACGCCCTGCCCCTGTCACTGCGAGTGGATATTTCTGTTGATTCTTTTAAAAAGCAGCTGAAGACACTTTTATTTAAACAAGCTTTTAGTTGATTGGGCTTTTATGTTTCAATATTCTGTGGTTTTAATTTTTTTTTTTTTTTTTTTTTTTTTTTTTTTTTTTCTCTCTAAGTTTTATTGTTTTTTATTGCACTTTGTAAAGCACTTTGTGATTTATATCTGTGAAAGGTGCTATATAAATAAAATTTACTTACTTACTTACTTACATATGTCCTGTATGTCAGCTTAGTTAAAACACTAGTCGGACAGGTAATAGAGTTATACTTTATAATAACTACACACTTTTGAGCAGTAGTAAAGCATTCATAAATATGTCATTAATGACGACTTAATGTATTAAGCATTTAGAGATGTTGAACTGTCATTTATATTTATTGTGAGTGTATTATTCATTCATTCATTCATTCATTCTCTACCGCTTTGTCCCGTTAGGGGTCGCGGGTGACTGGAGCCTATCCCAGCAGCTTTGGGCCTGAGGCGGGGTACACCCTGGACAGTGGCCAGTTAGTCGCAGGGCTAACATATAGAGACAAACATTGACAGACAACCATTCACTCTCACATTCATTCACTAGGGACACTTTAGAGTTGCCAATTAACCTGTACATGCATGTCTTTAGACGGTGGGAGGAAGCCGGAGTACCCGGAGAGAACCCACGGTAACACGTGGAGGACATGCAGACTCCTCAGAATGTTTGAGCCGGCCGGGTTTTGAACTCACGACCTTCTTGCTGTAAGGCAGGAGTGCTAACCACTCTGCCACGTGCACCCTGGTGCATTATTCAAGACTAAAACATTAATAACAATGTTTATAACTTAATGGCAGTTAGATGACTGCTTTGTAAATAATGAATTAAATAGCTACAAATACTTGACTAATGGGTTAAAGTGTGTAGTCATTATAAAGTGTTAACTGAAAAAGTGACACTTTCAAATAAAAATAACGCACATCTGTTTCTTGGGACAGGGGATTCAAAAATGGTGAGTAAATCCAATAAACATCAAAAGCAAGGAACTAAACTTTTTTTTTTTTCTTACAATAGTCAGACAAGTCCATTAACAATTGCAAGCAACACACTTTCTTTGCTTTCCTGAGTATATATAACACTAAGGATCATATGGAGGTTTATGCTTTCATTTATTCAGACTCGGACAGATGCATATGGCATTTGCGAAATGAGCAGCTCCTTAATGTCGGATTATGGCCATCTTTAATTCTAACAGGAAACGTGATCCTCGCATATCCCTGTGGTCACCCTATGCAATATTGATGAGGGAACAATATGGGGGGTAATATCAGGAAAAATGCCAGGAAATGGAGCTAGAGACAAACAAGAGCAGGACGAAAACAAGATGAACTCACCAACCTCTGCTTCCTGCCAATGTTTGCAACTCTCTATTCCATCGCCTCATTAGCCAAACTACTCATTAAGCACCGTTTAACAGCGTAAAAATGTATGCCTTTTTGATACTGCACATTCTTTAAAGTGTGACACTAATGAGCAGGCAGATGCACTTGGATCAACAGACAAGCAGTAATTGTGATGCAGGTTAAGACTGTGACAGTGCATAGTAATAGCTGTTTACTGCGAGTCTCTCTTCTTTGGCTAATGCGGTAGGGTCATGTCTCTTTGGAAGAATCTGAAGCACACTCCAGGTTACGTATCACTGACCTGTGGCTCTTTGACTGAAAGCTTTGTGGATTGGCATTTGTGTAATCATGCGCAATATTGACGAGCTTAGACAAAGACCTACTCTTGTCTTGCAAACACATTTATAAAGGACAGGACATAAATATTGTATCATCTAATAGACAATATACCAGCCATGATTATAGACTACTGTTTCTCCAGCTGTGATAATGGACAGATCGTTATGGAAAGCACGGTTAAATACTACGCCATGAAGTCTCGCATAAACACCTGAGTGAAAATTTTCCACACGGACCAATAATGCATCTCTTAGTACAAGGGTCACGTTTCTCATCGCAGTGCTTTTTGAAGATAAACAGAAGGGACTTATTTGAATGGCTACGAGTTGTTACAGTTACAAGTAACATCCACAACTCGATATTAACTTATTATTTACTTGAGAGCTGGTTGCACATTCTCAGGAATCAAAACTAGATAATAAACATTTAACAAGGGGGAGTTGTGTGGTCATGTGACAAACAATGGGGTCATATGGTTGGATTTAAGAACCATTAAGCATACCAGATAGCACAGCTAACAACTAACTTTTGTTTAGAAGCACAATTATTAAACAATATTTTAGCATAGTATATGATCTGAGGTCTTTTAGAAAAATCAAATTAAAGTTACAATGTTTCTGAAATATAAACACTATATAAACTATTACCTCTGTGCATATGTACAGATTTCTGTCTTTATGCACACAGTCTAAAAAAACACAAGTGCTCTGTGGTGTCAAGGAAAAAGTTGATTTTAAGTCTTTCCTCATCAAATAAATATCCATATAATAAAGCTTAGAGTAGAAGTCCTACAGCGAGATAGAAAACCCTGCTGAAACAATAAAGAAGCTCTTTTTGGTTGACAAATTTTGATGAGTTTAATTAATTACCAAAGGAAAAAAAATATTAAAATCAGATACCTGTAGGAAATACACAGTAAGTACATTACATTAAGATGCATTTGGATGACGTCATGCTGAAATTGGTTTTGGTAAAAGTGACTTGTTTTAACTGAACAGATTACTGTTGCCTTGGTGCACCTCTTACACACACTTAAAGCAATATGTGTTTGAAATAAATTATTTATTTAACGTCTGAATACATTTGCACAAAGGTCTGTTGTTCGAAGTATTACTCAATGCATGAATCTAGACAACATAGTCTGAAATATAGAAAGTTTTTATACGATAATGGTTTTGAAGAAAAGTTGTGTTCCAACAACAGAAACACACTCCCCCTGGGAACATGGAGCTAGGTAGAGCCCAACCACCAACGCTTTCCGCCGAAAGTTCAGTCATGAACCTAATCTGCAGAAGGACAGCAGTGTTAAGTGGAAGCTCTTCAGTTCTTTACTACATCGAGGCCCTAGGCTTTGAACCTGAAAACTGAGGCCATATTTGGGGTTTCAAGGAAAAAGACCTAGACGTGACAAACAGCAATATGTCCTCTGACCTCTTCTTGAGTCTTTTGATGAATAAGGGTTTAGAAGAGACGTTACAAAATACCACAGCGATAACAGGAAAATGCCATGTTTAAAGTCAGTTAGGTTTAAGCAAAAGCAACCTAAGAATATCTGAATGAGGAGGATACAGGGGTGAAACTGTAAAATTGAAATTTTAATGAAATACAAAAGGCATAGACACATTTACAGACTATGGCTGTTCAACCTTAATGTCAACAAACCTAAAGAAGTAATAGTCATAGGTCATAGACATGGGTTTTAGGGATATCCAGGTTTCCAGCTGCATTTATACTACTTTACCTCATGCTGTCTCTTCCATCATATTATCAATAAAGCCTTACTTTACTTGAGTTACTTATATAGGTCAAGGTCTGGACTATATAAACATGTTTATAATCCTATGACACAAACAAAAACTGGAGATACTGACAATATTTGGGGGATTGGATAGATTTGTTTGAGGAAAAAAATTAGATTAGTATGTTGTCATCTGTAAAATTTTGACCAAATGTGTTTAATCGTCCCACAAACTGATCAGACAACTGTTGGCAGTAATTACATGGCTTTTCTTGCACTTCCAGTTTATGCATGTGAACAATAGAAGATCCTGAAAATAGATATTCTAACTAAATGGACAGGGACAGGGTTGCTCTATGAATAAGGACATGTCAATTCATTTGGTGCAATTTATTTACACAAACTAAAACAAATGTTTTTTTTTAATTACATTCATAAATCCATAAAACATATTTGAAATGGTTTGGACACGTTTCATTTTCAACAGGAAGAAAACTGGAAGCAACATGGGTTCTCTGCTGAAGGCCAGGCTCACAAACACTTATACTTAAGCTAAGCTGTATACTCTAAATCAAGTATGCACCATTCACACTATGTATATAGTTGTTCAGTTTTGTTTTTTAATTTTTACATATTAATTAGCACTGCTCTCCAAAGGACCTCATTACCCTGGCCACCGGCAGCATTGGATTTCAAGCACACATACTCAGTGTGTGAATATAAAAGTGTTCAGATATTATTGTATTGTATGTGGGTGTCTGACTTAATAAAAAAAAGAAACACAGTCAACACTAAATAATGTCAAATTTATATTATTCCTATACTTTTAAAATTCAAAGTGACAGCCATTTAATTTGGGGGAAGATGAAGCTGCAGTGTGGGCAACAGTTAGTGTTAAAAGACAGGAATATTGAATATCAGAAATGAAAAACTGAAAGGCTATTATTTGATATTAAACTTTTGACAGGCAGTTCAGTAATTGAAGTTAATCCAGATCTAATCCAGGTAATTTACTTTTACTTCAACTCTGTCCTTACAGATAATATAAAGAACAAGTATCTTTGTTTTTTTTTTATTTATTCATTACAGTGGTACCAGGTGGGACAATAAATTACATTTATAATTATCAGATCATTTCATACTTGTGATACAGAAACAGATATCATGATATTTGACATATTCACAGGCTATGTTTACTGTTGAAGGGCTGTTAGAGTTACGGTCTGTGCAAAAGAGGAACTAAGGGTAAACATGAAAGCATGCGATATACTAACCTTGGTTGAAGATTGAAGGTTAAACGGTAAAAATGAGATTTGTGCGTTTACAAACTCGCAAAAATAAATCCCGAACTTCTCTAAGCAAAGTATTCACGTCCGAACCCTGGCTTCACCGACTCGAGTGTCCAATGATGTGGCAGCTTTGACAGGTTTTATCGTAATGAACGTAAATAACATGGTGCTGCTCTGATTGGATAAAACTGTTTGTGACAAATCCAATCACCAACCAGGTATTCATTAAAAGTACCTGCCCTTTGCAAACGCTTTCAACAGAAACCCTCCCACTACGTTCTGTGGAGCAGAGTCAGGTTAGTGATAAAAAATCTTTTATAAGACAAATTACATTATAATGTCACTACAATGCAAGGGATTATTGCACAAAATCTCACCTGTGTTGTTTCACTTGAACATATCAATGATACCATAACATAGGCCTGTCACAATAATTACTATATTGACTTATAATTCAATATACAAAATACATTTTTTGGGCTTGAAAAATGAATGCCACTCTGAATTGATTCTGAATTGATTCTGAATTGATTCTGAATCAGAGCGCAGCCTCAGGCACAGCTACACGTAAGGACACTGTACGTCATCGTGCAAGTTACCCACAATACAATTCCATCTTCTTAAAGTGTCAAGCAGCAAGAATGCCACCAACCACAGATTTTTTTTATTTCAAAAAATAAAAAGGGTTAATCAATAATATTGTTTATCCAGATATTTCATGAGACAATATATCGTCCAACAAACACTATTGTATAGTGACAGGCCGAGCATAAGAAACTATGACAATGTATATTCAGCACAGTCTCGTGTCTTTAGAGAAGCAGAAATACCAGGGGGACTCTGGGGTTCAGCACACAACCGGATTATCTCTGGTTTGACTCACAGCTCAGGCCAGCCATGTCACCACTAACTCTTAAATAAAGGCCAAAATATGCCTGGACTTGTGGTGCCATGGAAACCAGCACAAGGTTTTTGGAGCCAGAAGTAATTACCATATTTGGAAGAAGGTCAAGAAGCGCAAATGACAGCCATGCTTTGGTTCAACATCCCATTCTCTTTGTCTTTTCCTGTCTATTAATGGTCTCTCTGTCGACCAAATGTCTGAAGAACATATAGAACTGAAAACACTACAGTCCACACTGCTGAATTTTATAAAGCATGAGCACAAAACACTAATGGTCTGGCTTGGGAAAGATTTTCACAATTGTCACAGTAGATGAGTCTCTCTTCACTGTAACAATTGTTTAAATGAGCTTTGAAAAGTAGGTCTTTAATGCTAGCAGTCCCAGCTGGAATCAGTCACACCAGTCAAACGGCCCTTAAGTGGCGTAACTTTACAGTCGACTGTCCTGTTGCATGGCATATTTAAAGCAATAATCTCAAGGGTGGTGGTAAAGAAAGACAATAAAACCAAATCTACAACCAAGCATTATTGTATATTGCCACACAGAAAATAAGTCTATCTCAGTTATTGTTATGACTTTGTTGCAACTATACCATATATAACAGCTGCCTTATAACCACGCTCTAAAGGAAAAGAAACAGATGCACTGAATGAGTCATATGTCAGTCGCAGTCTAATGCGCAGGTGAAGCATGCGGCTATTTTAACTCCACTACAACATACCATCTCTCTCCATAAACAATAATCTGAGCCCAATAGTTATGGGGCCAGTTCCCTGACTAAGCAGCAGCTCAGTGACAGAATCGGTGCAGTGGCAGTATTTTAGCGAGGTCCACTCTGCTGCCACCTCCAATCTTCTGATTTGTAACCGAGGCCTGGCACATCTATCGCAACTGTCAGTCTGGCATTAGGACAAAATTACTTTTCGATATTAAAAGGGAAACGCTGCAGTGGCCTCAACTGCTGCATTACATAAACATTCTTGAGGCTTCAGTCTGATGTAATACACAAAATTACATTCAATTATCAGAGGTATGCAGTTAATAGTTATCCTTACTCTGTTTCATTTACTTTAGGCTGCAGAATAGTCAACACTGTGTTCTGTGCTCAAAGAATTTAACATTTTAGCACATTTCTTACATTGCTAGCCACTGGTTAGAAATACAGATAATAGTAATGAATGTAACATGTTTTTTTACGGGCTAAGTACTAAACTTGAGCAGGCATTAAATGCATTTCTATGGTCATTTTTCGTTACTTCTGCAAAAATCCATACATGTCATTTAAAAAAATACTTTGACACTGGTAATAATTCAGAAGGGCACATTAAGTGTTGTGAGTTTAATTAAGAGGAACAGCACTTTTATTTGAAAACTGATTTTGGCTTCTGTGGGCACCTCTCATTATCGCACTAAAAGTTTTAATCCTAAATGATTATGTTGGAGAATTTGTTTGATAACTTTTTCGCCGATGTCAGAGCAAACCAGGTCAGCGTTTTACTGTAAAGATGAAGCCCTTGAATCTGGGTTTTTCCTTTGGAGCTTTAAGTAAGTGTGACCTGTTTGCACGCGCACGCACACACACACACACACACACACGAACACACATTTAATGGTGAATACAGCCATAAATTAGATGGACCGAATGAATATGCTTCCTGTACCTTTCTGCAGTCTGCACGCAGTGAACGAGGCCGGTGTGAAGTGTACACTCAGCAATCTGTAAGTGATTTCTGATGCTTTTAAATTCCCTTACCAACCACTGCAGCTGTAAAAATCTCAAGGGAATAGGGAGATAAAAGCAGGGAGCTTAGGAAACTTGACATGAAAAGATAACGAGCAACTAGTTTAGAATACAGTTTGTCAAAATGAGGGTAAGCCAAATTTACGTACACTTCATATTTAATCATTAAAGCATGGTTTGTGACTGTGTTAGACAAAATATCAGCAACAATAGGGAAAGTTTATTGTTACAAAACTGTATATATGTTTCCTGAAATACACTCTTGTGGCCCTTCAGATTGAAAACTGCCTGGTGTTGCAAACATTATGTGTGCATAATGAATAATTAGATGGGAAAGTAGTAATGAAAACGTCTTTGACATGCTTTTCATTGCAGCTATATCCACTTTAATATAGTTACATTTACAATATTTTACATATTGACCATACGACTCAAGCGGATGTAAAGGCTCCAAGTTGTAAAGATCAGAGACTATTTAAAATGCAAAGGTGTTGTAGCGTGGCCAGGTAAAAATGAGACTCCTTAAAGCAGAGGCAGTTGTCGGCTATCTTCTCCAATGCAATGGAAATAAAGTGGTGTCCTGGTAGCACTTTTCATTTCTGCTCAGTAATACCATAATAATAGTGCAAAAATAATATGATAATAAGTCTCCCATCAGGACGCACACTGCCCATTCGAGTTAACGACAGTGAGAGCAGAACAGCACGGTCCAAGCAGAGTTAGTTTCAGGTCAAACCCCTCCCTCTTGAGATAAAGCTCAGCTCTCGCATCAGCTGATCTCAGAGATAAAACGTCTTCACCTTGAAAAGTCCGGATGCCTTTGCTTTAACCTTTTTTTCAAGATGATAAATAGTTATAGTTATACTGTGGTAATTATGCTTAATTATTAATTAGTCATTATTCCTGCATAAATAGTTATGCATTGTTATGTGGTTATAAAACGATATACATAGGCAAATGTATGGAAATATCTTATAGGAGGCAACATCATCTAAAAATTCAACCTTAAATAAACCTTAAATAAATAATTAAATCAATCTGTTATGAAAAAGCCAGTCTATAAATATGAGTTTTACAAAGTAATTTTAAAGAAGATACGAATTCTGCCAGACTTATCTTCTCAGACAGGCCGCGGAAAAAAAATAACAAGAACAAACTCAGAAAAATGCCTTTGTAAGTTGCAACACGTACATAAACGTCTGGTAAATTGGAAAAAGAACAGATAAACAAGGTAATTTTACAACTTGATGGCATCTGCATTTTCATCATTTTAAACAGTTTTATTATACATTTATACATTTTCCTAAATAAAATGTTTTCCTTTCCATTTGTTGTTATATGGGACTTGTTAAAAAGCTCCTGTTAATATGGTATTTAACACCTAACAAGCAGGTTCATAAGATAAAGCTGTGTTTAAGTCATTTTTAGGATTTATCATACAACTGAAAGGGAAGAAAACACAAGAGTTACTTACAATTAAGTTGGTTAGTGAACATGAGTGACAAAACACAACAGCATCACAACAGAAAATGAGACCATCCAAGGAGCATATGAATCCAGTATTGGCAATTCTAGAATATACTGTCATTATATAACACTGTTAATGCGCTTTGAGTGGACTAGGTGGACAAGCGCTATATAAATAACAAAAAAATAAATAAACAGCACTCAAGACCAAGTTGTGTCTTTTACTCTACAATTATATTTTAAAAGTGAATTCATTAGTGTGGAGCCTGTGTTTGCACTTATAATTAGAGTTATTACTTGTGTGGCCCATTTTATGCAAATCACATCTGAAAGTTAATTACAATTAAGTTATTTAGTGACATTTCATGATTTTTATGTTTTAAACTTAATTTACCCAAACTTACAAGCAGCTAAGAAGTCCCTGACATTCCTTCAGTGTCCTATTTTCACAAACTTTAATTCAAAATCCTGACAAATAATGCAATAAACAACGGATGATTTGCTGCCCTCAGGCCGTGTTGGGTGAGCAGACTTAAAAAGGACACGCTGAGGTTGTTTGTGCTGTGAGTGACAAGTCCTTATTTTCCACCAGGAAGAAAAAGCAATGCATCTTTTATTAATTGACTGTTGACAACTGTTGACTGGATGCCTGACTGACTCGGTAACAGCGGCTGTTACAAAGTGTAGGCGCCGTGAACCGCGAAAACCGTGGCTGTATTCAAGACAAGAGGCAACATGGAGATCATTATAGAGAAGCTTTGTTTGCGGTCTGATCCGTAGCTGTCATTTTCTGAGGTACAACTTTGACACCTATCAGCTCATTAGGAAATAATAATAACTAACTTTTTATATAACGTTCTGTGCATTGAAAGTAGTCCCATAGGGCATTAATGCTGTGGTTAATTCAGAAACAAAATGCCATGCATCTAAACATACAACTCTATAGCAACGCCGGCGCTATGGCAACGCTCTAATTGCATCGCTACATAATCTGACGAAGACCAGGGCTCGTTATATCAGCTGTATCTCTTTATAAAGAATGTGACGCAAAATGACAGATTCTCCATATCACAATCCTCCTTTTCTACATTCCAAAACGTCAATCCACACGCTCGCTTTGTTCACTTCTACAGGAACAAGGAGTAAAGAGAACAAACTGAGACGATTAAAACGAAGATGCCACGTTGACTGTACTGCCCAGTTATGTCTGGTTATTTTTGAAGTAAAATTAATGTAATGCCTAATAATGCCTATAAATATATATAATAAATAGCCGATAATGTATACAAAATGATACATTATGTAAGGCATACAGGCTTTATATTTACTTGAAAATAAAGTTACCTTACCTTGCCTTTGACTGACATTTATATGTTTATATCTCTAAGACTTTGACAGAATATTGATTAATTAAAGATCAATGCATTATTTGAAAATCCACAATTAGTAGGATTTTGTGACTCTCTATTAATGGCCTTTTACTAATTCTAATATTATGCCACTATTTTAGTTAAAGGTTATGCACAATTTTACACAATGCACCTTTAAAGTGAATATTGAGGGGCATATTCTTTCAAGGTGATAGATGTACCTCAGAGACAAGGGGGAAATAAAACTCATCAAAACAATTGCTGGTGAGATGAAAACACATCATCCAACTGGGACCTGGAGGTGTTTGAACTTCTTTTCGTCCACTCTATTTTCCCACGTCTCGAAGCAGAGGACGACAGGAGGATCTCGGTCTGGTCTTGAGTGATTAAGATAGGATCATGTTTTAACCCTGTCTGTCGCTCTCCTCCCTGAGTATCGTGTTTAATAATGCAGTTAAAACAAAACATACATCACAGAATAATAGGAAACAGCCTGTTCGCTCTGCAGCAGTCATCAATCATCTGCAGTAATTATGAGAATCAACTTTAAATGTCAAAACCATTCATCACGTTCACACATTGTTTCCTCGATGGATTCTAACGTGTTAATGAACTAGATCCAGAGCGCAGCATCAGGGCAATAGTAACGGGTTCACTATAAAATGAGCTAAATTATGGGAAAAGTAATGAAAAGGCCTTACTAATGTGACTCGTGATGCTAATTAGTAAACTAAAGCAGCAGTGTGCCACCTGCCAGCTCTGCATGAACGATCACCGAGACGTTTTATGAGACATAATGTGTAGGATTTGCTAAATTAATCTCTTTTTCTCTAACAACACCTCTCTAAACCAATGTCAAGATGAAAGTATCTGTATGCTCTGTCCTCCTCCACTGCATTTTTGATTTGGACATTGAAGAAGGAGGTTTTAGAAGCTAGTTAATAATGAAAGACAATAAGGTGTGAAGAAAATTAAACACATCATGTAGATAAAGCTTAGTTGTGATATTTCTTTTTTCTATTCTGCTCAAAAATTTGTCTGATCCCTGTGAGTGTCAGTTGGATTTTAGGGAGCAATACCAACTAATCAGAGAAACAAAGAATGTGATGCAAGGAGACCAGTATCAACAAAACACACATCCAAAGTCAGCTTCTGTCCATATGAGTCAATGAATAATGCCAGAGTTACAACTGAACAGAATTTCTGGCGAGTGGAAATATGTAAAGGGAAGAGAGTCCAGATCAGAGACAGATGGCTATAATCACAACATTAATAACTATCCTTGTATTATTTTACATCCAGCAAAATGTCTTGCCTTAGAAAAGACAGAAGAGACTAATAAATTGTCTCTTTACCTTTTCTGAAATAAAGCTCTAAAGCTTAAATTTGGAAAGCCGGCCTCTTAGATACTAAAATAACAAAAGAGTCATGTAAAAGTTGATGTACTGTCTAAACTAAGATAAATATTCTAATATACTTAAAAACCATGTCAGTGTTTTGCAAAGGCACATAGAAAGTAATAATAATAAGCAATAAATTCCATATTGATTTAAATTCCCCGCTCTTTTAGATCAATCTGTAAAGTTTGTAATTCAGGAGCTCTTAATCTGTGTCTATCAATTCCCACCTTTTTATTCGTTCCTTTTAGTTCCCAGTGGCTGCCAGACGTTAACCCGGCTTTATCTTTCTGCCTCAGTCCAAAGCCACCCGTAGCTTCTGATCTCAACCAAAGCATTCATAACTGATTCTTTATGGGCTCCTTTCTTCGGTTTAATCTCTGAGCCCAAACTGCCAATATCTCCCGCTCAATTTATTATGAAAAATATTTTTTATGGCGGCGGCGGAAGGGTCAGACTGAATAAAACGACACTAAATTACTTTAACACTAAGATCACCTTCCTCAACACTTCTATCAGCTTTTATTCTAGTTCTAAAGCCATCCTTTTTGTGTATAGTTTTACTGCGTGAAAGAGATTGGGCAAAAGTGCACATTCAAAAATTGAGACCCAGAGTGAAAAAAAATAAAACTAAGCACTAAAAATCCTATCCTTTTAAATTAAAAGGTGAGAATAAACTGCCCTATGAGGCTGGTAAAAGGTGCTGTATGGCTTTCATTAATTATATTCAGTGTCAAAGTTGGGCCGAAAGGTGTGAGCACTTTCTGTTTTGAATATATTTTCTGCATAAAAACAGTCTAAACTTTAGCCTGAAGGTCTCACTGACCAGCCCTGGACCTTGTAACACATAAAGAGGAGGCGTTTTTCATCAGAGATGCATCCATTACTCAGCAACAAGCTAACTGCTCCGTGTCTTAGAGCTCTATGTAATAGTTCATTTATTTATTCTCAGCAGAGGTAAAGATTCCCCTCCAAAACCTGGACAAATTATCAAAAAATAACTATGCATGGTATTACACTTCAGTAATTGTATATGCTGAGTATGAATGTCCTGAAAATCAATCCTACGTTTGTTGAAAATCCACCAAGTATATTATGTGAAAAATGTGTTGGTGTTACAACCTGAGTTCAGTCTGTAATTGTTTTATTGTGAAGTGTCTCCAGATGCTTTTGGACTTTTCTTATATGACGAGTGAGAATCTCCACAAGTTTTTTTATAGGTTGCATGTTTGCTTTGTTTTGAGAATGTGTATTATACCAATAAAAGAAATACACCGACAGTGTTGCGCCATATGAAAGTCCATTACTTTGGCACTTTCTTTTTGTATAAAGGGCTGATATTTCTAAAGAAATGTTTTGTTAGACCTTTGTTCAGGGGACCCACATTCCCAAATGCTAAATCAATTGTAAGCCAAACTTTTAATGTCAAGATTTGACGATGGCCAACTCGTCTTAGCCTTCAGCACTGCTCTGATGTTGGATTTATTTTTGCTCATATTTGGGGTCATTTTGCTTGTTTTAAATTATTTTGAGACTAAAAAGTAGGTGTGGGTATAGTCCATTTTAACCACTTTCTAAAGCAGCCTTTAGGACCTGCCCTAATGTTTGGAAAAGTTCTTGAAGAACCCTGAGTAACACATGGTGCAAGTATGTGAAGAAAAACACAGTCTATGTATGGATATTTTGAAACAAACTATCTATTATATGCGTTTTAAATCCACATACGACATTTAAGCCAAAAAAACCAAACACTTCTTTATGTGCATTAATGTCACAATTTAGTTTACATATTAATGTGCATAAGAAAATTAAAATGTTATATTCTATCATACACTCTAGTTGTATTTGACTACTTTATTTAAATACCCATATACGTGTAGAAAAACCAAGCATTCATTGGCTAGAGCAGATTTACAAACGGTATCTTCCCTGGGTTTGTATAAAGTTGAAAATAAACATCAAATTAGGGAAAAACAAAAGGAAACTTGATGCTTGGGCGGTCTTGAGTGCTAAGTGTATGTTCACTGCTGCAGCAATCAACCCCAGGCAAATGCAGTTAAAAGACAAAACATCACTCTCCTGAGGCTTCATATATTAGTGTGAGCTGATTGAAAGCCTGCCCATGTTTACCACCGCTCTAAATGGTGTTTGTGGTGAAACGCAATCCTCTGACTGAAAGCTCTCAAAAAGGTTTTCTCCATCGATTACATCTCTTTAGCAACACTTTTCTGTAGCACCAGGGCTGGACTGGGGAAAGTCAATGGAGAGCTGAAACGGAGCCAATAGTTCAATAGAATTATCATGGTAATTACATAAGCGTCTGGGTTAAACCAAGATGGCGGGAAGTGACTAAATAGGCTGATGGGAATTACTTAAGGATTTGCAGTAATATATTCAACATGTCAAGCTACTGTGTGCTGGTATTTTATTCAGACAGCTTTTAACCACTTTATAGATTTGTGCAAAGACATAAAGTCTATACTCTCTTTGGCATGATCTATGTTTGTTTTAAGGATCCAGTTTAAAGTAATGACAGTTTTTTTTTTAATTAACAAAAATGAAAAGTCTTTAAAACTATCTACAAACACTTACAAAGACTAAGTCATGACAAAGACCGGAGTAATTCAAGACCAACATTTAGAACTACTCAGACCAAGAGCAGAAGATGTGGTACATGGTCTCTGTGCCAGTAATACCACCCTAGAAATTAAGGCATTTCTAAAAAAGGAGAATAAAAGAGTCCTTGGGGATTTGAGACACATGATTTTCTTCACTTTTTTTTTTACTATTCTGTTGTCAAAGTTTTAATGTTTTGTTTGCTTTTGGTACAATTCCACTTGAGACAATCATTCATTCAGCAGAAATTAATTCAACAAAAATCATGACCTGTCAGATAGCGCTTTGTGCTAAAGACAAAAGATGGTATTTACAATGATTAAGCAATGACAGCAATAACAATACACTACAAATGAGCATGTTTGGGGCATCCAGAACAGACATTTTTTCTTCCAATCACAATCAACAAATCAACTACAGGCTTGTAAAAAATCTTGACTCATCTATGTCCCAGAGCAAGACAAGCTGAAGTAAAATGAGTTCTACAACAGCACAATCTACACAGCACATTTAGTTTTTCCCCCAAAATAAAAATAAATAAAAAAAATACAGCTGGAAAATGGAGACCTGTTTGCTTTCTATGATCCCCCAGAGGTTAACTAAGCACAAACCTGTGTGTCGACTGATATTGCTGCCGCTGTTGTGTGTCTTTGTACGTCTCTGCACCATTTGACCGTAATGTTCAGCTTCATTCCATAGACACGTCAGCTGAGCCCTATTCTCCGTCTATCAGTCTCTACCACACTCTGCTTCCCTTTGTTCTCACTTCGACTAATGTGTTTTATTCTTTGTGTGAGATTCTCCCAAGCCTCAATTTTGAGTCTCACAAAAGTCTGTCAGAGTTTTCCTCAGGGGACTGGAGACAGACACGAGCGAGTTCAAGTCTCTAAAAAAAGAATAGCTTACATCAATCAACCATCAACATTATCTACATCAGGTCCTCAGAGATGGAAGCAGGGTAAGGCCACTAACTCATTCATTTTCAGCTTGAACCAACTCTGTGCATTGTCTTTGTAATAGGGGCACTGATATAACCTCAAATCAATCAAATCAATCAAATCAATATGATATTACATTTTAGGTTTGAATTATGATTCATGAATATACACTACTTAGTTCACCAGCAATGTCCTCTAATATAGATATGGTCATTTCAAGTTGAGAAGGGCTTTTTATGAAAAGACCTAAAAAGCAGCCAGTCCCAGCATTTTGATTTCCATGCTTCTTTGTTTGTTCACTTTCTCTCTTTATTAAGTAATAAGAAGATGAATTAAGCTTAAGAGCCAGTCATCCTTTAAGACCTACCATCCTTGCTCCATTAGCCAACTCATTTATCATATTAATTAATTAAGACCATCTTTTCTTCGTATGTACATTTTTGTGTGTGTTTTCTTATCTCCTAAAATTGATCCAAGTTTATCATCATTAATTTTTCACAGTACTGCATGTTCTCTTCAATAATAAATCCCAGAGCTTCAATCTTTGGCAATATTTTGAGCCAACTACATGCATTTTCCAAAAATCCACTGTGTCTTCGGTCGAAATAAGGATGACACATTAACAAGTCTGATTTAGACCATTTCCTTCGGAATTAGTTGGCTTTTAGTGTGCATTCACAAATGTTTGTCCAGATTTATTTCTATTCTATTATTTTACGCCTAATGTAAGGGATGTCGCAATTCCACGAGTATTTAAAATTAAGTACTCGCCAATATTGAGTACATATACAAATACCTATGAACCAATTTGAGCCTGAAGACTTTAACAGGGCATTTTTGAATCTTTAATTATAGACTATATCTTTAATTATAGACTATATCAATGAAAGCAACCCCCCATCAGTATGATATTCCTACATATGTTACAATGATTTCATTTTTTGTTGTGTTTATTGCTGCAGAACCATTATTTCTATATCTGCAGTCTCTAGTAACTGAGGTTATTTTGTTTTGTTTTTGTCATATCAAATGTTTTATACGTTGGCTTGATTTTGATTAGAGACTGGCACACAACACCCTGTAGTCCATTTGTCAAGACAACATAGGGTTAAATATGTTGATATTTTAATATACATCTGTAATTAAGGCTTTTTCAAAGGACAGTAAAAAGAGGTACAAAAACTGAGGAGGTCACAGACAGAAGGAAACTAATAACAACTGAAAATTGGTTATTTGTCCCAGTGTCCTTGGGGGATTGGAGGGACACTACAATGAACATTGATAAAACCAGATGAGTATTTTTTGAAAAGAGGACATGATGTGTGCTTGTGATTGGATAATGCGGAACTCAAAAGCTGCACCTGAACACAATGCCAGCTTTGCTCTGACACAGTAGACACTCTCAGGTCCATTCATTCACTCTCAGATTAGATAGCATTACTTCAGGGAGTCTCCGAAACTCACTGGAGAGAGTCTGCCTTAAGTCTCTCCATCTCTGTGATCCCACTGTTTTATTTTTCATCTTTATCAGTGAGCTGATAAAAATGATGTGATGCAACCAGACTCCCTGATGCCATACGTAGCAGGATTATTTGTTTCTGGCTATATACCGAATCCAAAGAACATCTACCAAGCCACACTGCTTCTACTGGGAATAAACAAGAAGAATTTGCCAACAGTGTTAATCACAGTTTTAGTGCATTCACGCTCTGAGGTTTGAGAGCAGAGGCTCATCTAACTCCTGTGTAGCACTGAAGACTCTTTCCAGACCATTAGTGCTCTCGGCTGAGCCGTTTCATCCAGGTCCACTACTGTCCTTTAATACAGCGGAGCCCCAAGAAGCCCCATCTGCCATAAGCACGAGCCGCTACGGTAAATGTGGTCACATCAGCACATAAAGAGGGTTAAACCATGTATGTTATTGCCCAAAGCTGTACTGCGCATGGTAATGGGCAGCAGGGGAGAGTGCACTGAGATATAAGGCCGAGATATTCCACCTCAGAGGCTCAACAAAGGGCACTGTGGAAACGTGAATAGATCCAGGTGGTTGCGTTTTAATTTTTAAATGGCCTTGTACAAAGAAACCTATTCGCATAAGGAAAATGTTAGCATTAGCCCAAGATTCCAAGTTCTTTTCCCAACTTCAACAGAATTTCATGTTAAGCTCAACATTTTTCAGAATTTTTGAAAACCTTGTGATAAGACTCATTAAATGGTTTGGAGTCAACTGATCAATACATGTATGATTTACTTTATTATTTATCAATTATTCAGGTTGGATGGAAAGGTCTCCTGTTTAGCCCAAACAAATATTTTAAGTCAAATAATAGATGCATTTCAGAATATGTTGCTGGCTAAACCTTAATTTCTGCACTTACACATGCAGCGCCTGCACATTCGGGTCAAGAGTGCAGTTTCTCTATCAGCGACTCAATCTGATGAAGCTGTATACAAGCGCAGAGGTCTCACAGGTTGAAAGTAATAACTGGATGTCTGTAGGTGCTCAACAGACGACAACAACACTCCCGAAGCAACTGATTTCAAAATAAAGCAAGCATTGTGGCAGTGAAAATAAAAAGATAAAGAAATAAGGATCATTTTGGTAAGTGTATAACTCTGTTTTAAAATCAGAAACAATCTCAATAAGACCCAGAAAAACACTTGTAAAAGGCACATATCACTAAACAGATGCACACTGAGCAGCCTTTAGTTCATAGTATGAGTCACACAATGTACACAAAAGTACTGCCATCCCGAGGGGAAACACAGGAAACCAGCGTCATGTGCTTAGCTTGAAGGTGGAATCCATTTACAGAATATGAACACATTTTTGGAAATACATTTCTTCAACTCCCCAAAGTAAACATCAGAAATGATTTCTTCACAACAGGCACATACTGCTGACCTTGTGCTTTACAGTGCATGCTACTCTCCCATATTGTAGCTTAAATGTGAATCGGTTGGCTTTTTTAATGAGAACAATCAAAAACACAGTCCTGACTCACCACTTTGAAGTCTTCGGCGTTACACTCCGTGCCCCGATAGAAGCAGGACAGCAGCATTTCCTTAATGTCGTGGCCTGTCCTGTCGTAAAACTCACGCATGTTAAAGGGGCGGGGCTTGTAGTTGTCAAAGTCGGCTCGTTCTTTCAGGATCTCCAGCACGTTCTCCTCCACCAGGTGTGGGTCCCGGATCTCATACCTGGAAACAAACAGGTAAATATTCTGGTAAATGCTGAAAGAGGACAGGTGCTTTCATATAATCCAGCCAATCACTAAACCTGCATCGGCATCACAGAAAGCAGATTGTGTATACTAACAGACCAACTTCATCAAACTCGACTGTGACAAATCCTAAATAATAATTATAAAATACAAACAAAAGACCCAAGATATTCTTTATTGGCAAGCTCACAATGGACACCAAAAAACAAGTCCCTCCAATGCAACAAACAGAAGCCTTTGTGAACAGTGCAGAAAAAAAAATGTAGTCTACTAATAGGACTCTTCCACCTGTGTAGACACATAATGTAGCTGGGATCGATTGGTTGTGGCTCCACCCACCACTTTCCCATCACTGCAATAGACCATTGCAAAGAAAATGCAATAAATCACTCCCTATTTACAGGTAATGGTGACTAATATAAACATTTAGATTGTTTGAACTGTTAAAAGATAAAAATGCTATAATTAGACATCACGTTGTTCCTTGGCCTTGAGTAAATTTGAAGTTGGTCATCTTGTCCAGCAGTTGTTTGTTTTTTGTTTTTTTTGTTGTGTAGAAATAAGGAAATACTTCCACTGTGTGCCACAAACACAGCACATATGTTTAAAATGTTTGATTGCAAAAAAACACTGCAAGAGGGAAACGCAATAAATCACTCTCTTGATTCTTTCTCCCTATTTACAGGGGTGTAACACATGCATTTGTAGATACTTCAGTGACCACCATCAATGTTTCTACCTAAGATGCTTAAAGTAGCAACAGTTGTGTACACCTTGGATCATGCCATTTCTGCCAAGCCTGCACAAAATAATAAGAATACATACATGTTTAAAAGGCAGATTAACTGTGATATTTTCAATCAAAGGTGGTGCTGAGAGTGGAAAAAAAAGATTTTTCAAAGACAAAAGACTTATTTAGTCCAAATATGATTTGAGTCTTCCTTTTAATTTGTTGGAAATAACAGTGCTGCATCTGCGTAGTGACAGCATTTTCAATTATTCAAGAAAAAGAACGCTGAATGCTGCATGTGTAAATGTTTATATTAACTATTTGGGCTTTGGGTAAAAGAAAAACAACTTCCCATATCTTCAAAAGAATCCAGAGATGTCCGTACAAATAAAGTCAAGACGATGAGACCTTGAATTAAGATGTTTCTGATGCATTTGTGATAAAACAACTCCTTCTAATTCACTGACAATATACAAGACCAGTACTTATGTCAGGTTTAGTCAGATATAGAGTTAAAAATACAGAAATGATTAGCACTATGACTCTCACTTTCTGTATAAAAACAATAGGATGCAAATGTGTGTGAATACAGTCTCATTAAAATTCAATGTAAGACACAGAGCAAGTCCAGCACCTGCTCACAGTCATTCACAAATACAAATTAACCTCAATTAACCGGCGCGGCCCTGTTTGGAGAAAAGACGGCCCGACAGTGACCCCTTTTTGAGCAATGGGCCATCAGTGGTTCCAGCTCCCAAATTATGAAGTGCCAAGATTAACCGCTACCGACAGACACTTATGAGAATAATTTGTTGGGACACGCAGCGTCTGCCCATCAGTGTGAATAGTGCCCGTTAATGATTCCATAATGATTTATTAAATTACTCCGCTACACGTTACTCATTCCCTCTGAGTCTAACATATTAAGGAAAGGGGAGGTATCATTTTTATCTGATTTTGTGGATGAATGTGTAATGCGAGAACAGTAGGCACCTGAAAATTAGCTTCGTGTTTTCGGCAATAGTAATAATCTTGGAAGGTTTGATTTACATTTGCAACATGAATAAGTATGTCCCAAGGCTCAAGCAAGAGGCAGAGGAAGACAAAGGCACTGGTTCTTCTTTCTCAATAAATCACAATGACTTTGTGCATGCTGACAGATTAGTTATTTTTCACAGATATGGGCACTATTTCAGGCCATAATTGAAGGTAAATCTTAAAAGATTTTTTTGCTTTTCACCTCTTCACAATTACATGCTTTGTCAGAGCTGGTGAACCAGATTGTGTCCCAGACGGTAGGAATAATGTAAGATAAGATAATCCATGAATCAAAAGTAAAGTATTGTACAGATTCTGTCAGTGTTAATATGCAACTGATGTAATATTTCTACTTCAACTCCCGGCTCAATTTGAAATAAATGTCCCTCTGCTGCTGTTGTTTACCTGAATGAAAGAAAATCAAAGAGTGTATTCATGACATAATGTTCTGTGATCTCAGATTATCAAACCAGTTATGGGCTTTAGTAACATTGAACAGAAACAAGAGTCTCTAATGCATCTTGTTGATGGTAAAACTGGGTGACGAGGAAAATTTGGACCTGAGGCGGGATATACCAGTGGCCAGTTAGTTGCAGAGCAAACACTTAGAGACATACACTGACATACAACTATTCACTCTCACATTCACTCACTAGGGACACTTTAGAGTTTCCAGTTGACCTATATATTCTAGTCTTATCACCTACATCCTCTTCTCTCAAACCAAATACCTTCATGTCCTCCTTCACTACATCCATAAACATCCTCTTTGGTCTTCATCTCTGGCAGCTCCGAAACAGCTGACCTGAGCTGTCCCTCTGATGGACTCATTCCTGATCCCTTATTGTCACTCCCCAAAAAAGCTCTGCCCTCTCAAACTCTTCCTCCTGTTTTTTCCTCAATGCAACTGTCTCCAAACCGTCTTCTCCCTGTAACCTCACTGTTCCACTTGGATCAGTCTCATTCACACACAAATATTCCATCTTGCTGTGACTAACCTTCATTTCTCTTCTCTCCAGAGCAAACCTCCACCTCTCTAGACTCTCCTCCACCTTCTCCCTGCTCTCACTACAGATCACAATGTCATCCGCAAACATTATAGTCCATGGAGATTCCTGTCTGACCTCATCTGTGAGCCTGTCCATCACCACCGCAAACAAGAAGGGGCTCAGAGCTGGTTCTCGATGCAGTCCCACCTACCGTTCCTACGTATAGCTAACATACTTCAGAGACAATGCAGCTCTTTCTGACCCTCTCTGTACTTCTCCATCAACATTCTCAAAGCAAATATTGCATCTGTAGTGCTCTTTCTTGGCATGAAACCATACTGATGGTCACAGATTCTTGCTTCTCCTTTTATTCTAGCTTCCACTACTCTTTCCAACAGCTTCATTGTATGACTCATCAGCTTAATACCTCTGTAGTTTCCACAACTCTCCCTTGTTCTTAAAAATTGCCACCAAAACACTTCTCCTCCAGGCATCCTCTCACTCTCCAAGACCTCGTTGAACAGCCTAGTTAAAAACTCTACTGCCATCTCGCCATACTTCCACCTTTAGGTCATCAGGACCAACCACCTTTCTACTCTTCACCCTCCTAACTTCACTCTTGCTAATCCTTTCTACCTCCTACTTAACAATATTTGCCTCTTCTACTCTGTCATTTTCCTCATTCATCAGTTTCTCACTTTCCCTCACTCTACCACCAACACATTTCCATCTCCATCACTTTGACCTGCTGCACATCCTTTCCATCTCTATCCTTCTGACTTGACAACCTATACTCACCTTCCTTTCTGCCCAACCTTTCATACATGTCCTCATAAGCTTTCTGTTTGGCTTTAACCTCACGCTGCATCCTCAGTCCTCTCAGTTCCTCTGGATACTCACCTGAACTTCCTCATTCCTCCACCAAGTCTCCTTGTCTTCTTTCCTCCTTCCAGATGACACACCCAGCACCTTTTCATTTGACTCACTGGAAGCACTTCCTGATCACCTAAAGCCTGTCTCAACTCCTGCCTGAAAGCCACACAGCACTCTTCCTTTTCCAACTTCCAACACCAGAGTCATATTACACACCCTCGTCCTGGGCCACCCTGCTACACTCTCTCCTACCACTACTTGTCAATCGATAATTTCCTTCAGATTACACCATCTGGACTGTGACTGACTTCTCATAATTCTGTACACACTGGTCTCTCCTTTGACTTGGTCTCTGTTATTTTGGACTTGTCTTTTCAAAGTAGTAGTACAGTAGTAAGTATTAAGTGCAGCCCAAAATAGCAGTACGTGTTACATAAATCTGTTGTGAGGGGAGTAAAAGTTGTAAGTTTTGCACAGTGGAACTAAATTGCTACATTCTCATGCTTTATTCTAATAAGACGACGCAGCTTGTTGTGGTTGTCTGAACTTAATTGAATTGTACCCTGAGTGTCTGTCTTATAAGCAACACAAAGCTGCCAGGAGAGCACTTAAGACGCCACGCTCGGGTCCCAGAGTCAGGCGGCTTTAGTTGAGGCGCACACAATCACAGTAATATGGGCAGATTTTTTAATATTGCCCTGCCACTGCTCCCTAAAGCAATCACAGCAAACTCACGACGCACGGGTGGGGGCAGTCCAAATTGGATTACGGGCCACAAGCACTTTAATTTTCTTGTGCAGGCTAAAACAAATGAAAGAGCATCTGGATAAGTTAGCCACCTCTGAAGAGGGAGTAAATACAGATTTGGACTCGGTCACAAACTACAAAGTCTGGTTTTCACGCCTGCTCAAAGGAAAGGAGACAATATGGATAATTCTCTGTAGTTTTCATAAATCTATCAAATCAAAGCAGAAGCAAGTGGAAAAATCTTTCAAATAGATATTACTGATTTCTCTCAAGTCCATGTCCACATTATATACATTAGTGTGTGTTTTTAATTACTCCAACCTGATAAAATGTAGTCTGAACTGAATGGCTTGTCCTTGTTTTTAATGCTTTAAAGTGTTATTGACCCTGCAGTGAGCACCATTTCTTTGTTGTAAACCAGCAGTGCCTTGGTTATGTCAAAGATGCATGAGTGTTTAGTCTTTAACACAGATGTGTCCCTCTGCTTTGCATTAGATACTTACGTATTTCCTTGTACCTTTTATCTAATCAGAAACAATAACTCAACAGATTCAACTCGGAGATTTACAGATTTACAGAAATAAATGGAGAACATGGAGAAATCAAAAGGTGAATAAGTTATGTTTGTTGTCAGTGGCTGATGACTTGACTTAAATCATCTTTTGCTCTCCTGAAGTGCTTTGGTAATGACAAAATGCTGTGATGGCAACAAAATTCAAGACTAATAATCCTTTCCAAGGTTTCAAATTCATGCACTTTTCAAGCACTTTCAAAGACACTTTTCAAGCTTCTCCAGCACCAATTACATTCAATAATTTTCTACCACTTAGTCCCGTTAGGGGTTGCGGGTGACTGGAGCCTATCCCAGCAGCTTTGGGCCTGAGACGGGTTACACCCTGGACTGTGGTCAGTTGGTCGCAGGGCTGACGCTTCGAGACAGACAACCACTCACTTTCACATTCATTCACTAGGGACACTTTAGAGTTGCCAACTGACCTGTACATGCAGGTGTTTGAACAGTGGGAGGAAGCTGGAGTACCTGGAGAGAAACCACAGTAACACGTGGAGGACATGCAGAACTCACAACCTTCTTGCCGTGAGGCAGGAGCGCTAACCATTCTGCCACGTGCACCAATTACATATTTATCAAATTTAAAACAAGTACAAGGGTCCAAATATATCATGCCCAAAGCTACATTACCTTTGTTAGGCAATGGCAAAGAGTTAAAAGACCTAAAAATGAAGTCATTCATTTTATAAATTAAATTTTCAAAATACAATGCAGCTCAGCAAGGTGAAGTTATGAGTTACTATTTTTGAAGTCGTACACAACAATGATATTCAAGTCCTTCCAAAGACATTCACACCTGGAAACCCTTTACAACAAACACATCTTCATATTCAGGTAATCATCCAATTATCCAAAGAATGAATTAAAGTCATATAATAAGAAAGGATAGATTTTTGTGGCTTGTCCTTGAAAACACATTATTGCAATACTTCTTTATTACCCATATCTGATAACAGCTTTTTAATTACAAAGCACCTGTGACAGTTATTACAGCACTTTGGACAACGTCAGACGGCAGACGGATGAGTTCAATTAAAACCAAATCCAAAAACCTGCTCCTAAGCCCTTTTTAAACACAAATCTCTGTTAGGACTTGTGAACTTGCTGAGATGTACGACTACGTAGTATATTTTATGGTCTACTCAGGGAACATGTTTTAAAACCTGTATAAGCATAAGTCTCGCTTGTGTGACTCCCTTAAAGCTGATTCAGTACACCTTAGAACAAATACCTTTTCTCCAAAATGACCTTTCTTCTCTTAATTATCATATAATTGCCATTGCGACATAATAAAAATAAAACTGAGCAATTTACTCTTAATGTTCTGCACAATCGAGTGTGACTTCATTCGGAGAAAACACAATTACAGCGGGACAGACATATTCAGTTCAGGTGAAATATAGTTTATATAGTGTTAAAGGGTTTGTTTTAGAAATGCAATGGATTACCCACAGTTTTAAGTTTAAAGTCAGAATTCCTAAATGAAAACTTATCTGTTGTCCTGATAACTATCCAGTCCTGTTAGGGGTCACAGATGACTGGCGCCTATCCCAATTGCTTTGGGACTTGTCCAGTTAGTCACAGTGCTCCCACGTTCATTCACTGCACCACAGTAACACAGGCAGGACATGCAGACTCATTATAACTCTTACTGAAGTTTGCTCTTTGCAAGCACCCATAGTTCTGCGATTCAGATCTCAAAGACATATTCCTCTTCTGTGGTGATCTAACCTGTGATAATAGATTTTTCCTCATAATAGTAATGTATTCTGCTCAAAGATACTGAGAAAACGTGCATTATTCAATGTATTTGTTGTAAAAAATGAAAATGATTGAATGGGAAAACTGACTAACATTGTTTATAACCCAATGTATTTCAAAGTGATATTTTGAAATAAGGTTATATTTGGTACATTTATATAGTTTATAGTAGAGTTCTAGGAGAAGACTGGTCACACACACAAAGATTTATACAGCTACAAGCAGTCTTTAGAGTCCGAGTAAATGAATATCTGTTTAGAAGTACGCTACAAAAAACATTCTTAGGTATTTTATCATGAGTTATCATTATATGTGGAACTATACTATACAATTATTTTGACACATTAGATGTGAATGGCACCGAGTGCTTTAAAAGGTCACTCAGTGTTCGTGATATGAATATTTACCCCCCAACCCCCCCACACCCCACACACACACACACACACACACACACATCTACATTTATAAACGCTTCAACATGCCGGTTTCTAACAGACCAACCGAAAGCTGTCGCATTCCAATGAAACGCCTTCAGCCCAATCAGTGATTCATTTTAAGCAGTGTCCCCAGAAAGCCTGAAGTATGTTTTATCTCAACCTTAGACTTCCAATTACTTTGTTTTCCCTGCTTGTCCCTTATCAAACGTTATTTTTTCTAATTCAGAAAGGCTGTCCAAAACCAACAAAGATTTCTGACTCTACTTTTGTCTTTTTGTGGCAAAAGAGGTATGGGCTGCGTCCCCTAAGACCAATCAGAAAACCGAGGGTGAGAAAAAGTGAAGGAGATTGAGAGAGTTTTAATCAGAGAGACAACTGTGTAGCTTAACAAACAGTGCTAATTACACAGGGATAAAGACGTGTTCATCACACAGCTTACGAGACACAAGTTAATTGCTTCAGCTTGCAGTCACCCCACTGTCTAAACTCAGTCAAAGTCACTGGGAGCACCATCTTTATTCTTTTGTTTGCTTGCTCTTTAAGGGTCTTTGTTCTTCTAAGTCTTTAATCTCGACATAAAATCTAGGAGAGGCAAAAATATTATATCACATTTATCATGTCAATACAATAATATGATTTTGATTTTGACTACATTCTCTTGTGTTGTAGTCTACTACCATCTACTACTTCTACTGTAGTTCATTACTTTGGTCCTCTGCCCCTGGTCAGCCACTGTGTTTTATCCTAAGAGACTGGCTAACTTAAAAATACTCTACAAATCTTTCTCTCAAATGTTGTTTTTGTCTCGTCTTTCATCTCATTGCTTCAAGTCCAAGTTTCCATTAGTCCCAGGAAATAGTTGTAGTGATTTTACAGCTATTTTGACCACATCTGGTTCAAGTTTAATGTGAGTAATAACAGTTTTCAGGCTTTCCACCTCCTATTTTTGGCCCCAAAAGAAGGATGGACGTTAATGAATGAAAATGTGCAGTAGTACGTTACAATAATATGAATTTATGTGACTGCTGTATCTCCACTTTTTGAAATGTATTATCTAATATAAAATAAAACAGGCCTCTGGACATACTAAGCTTCTCATTTGATCTTTGCAGTTCAATCTGTTTTTGCAAATGGATACTGCCCCCTGCTAATATTATACTGTAATTATAATAAAATGTGTGATACATATTCTGTGGCCCTACTCCAAATTATATCACTTTGGAAAATGGCAATGGGACACTCATTTTCACAGAATAATATACAGAGAGGATAGAAAACAAAAAGCAACAGCCCATAGCTATAGCTTCAGTCAGCTGTCATATAGACGTACACAGAGCAATGAAATCCAGTCTGAAAATGAGAAATTGAATTTATGCCATTCTAATTTGTTCCACAGAGAGGGCTTCTTTAAGTGTGCCCTGAGCTTAAAAATCAATATTCTAAAAATACACTACTCCAAAAGGACTACGGAAGACTTCAAGATACAAAATGTTTAGTTATTCTTTGCATAGTAGCGAGGATTATCTGAGTAATGGTGCATTGGATAGTTGGATCTCAGAAAAACAAGTGCTAAGAAATGAAAAGTGACAGAATATTTAGTTGTGTTGGAAAAATTAAAGAATCTTTAAGACGAGTGATTGGTGCATCCGTCAGAGTGCCTAAGGTCAAGGTTTGAACTCAGTGGGGCATTAAGACTCTAAAATACTAATGCCACCTTGAACTATAAGAATTTACATAAACTTTTTATTATTTTTTACAAACAATGCCACTTTAAGTAAACCATTTTGAAGATTTAAGTGTGCAATCTCACTTTTTTCTCATCAATTCTTATTATGTCATCCCCACGTTTCATACAGACTGGAGCTTTATAAAGCATGGACCAAATTTGTTATGCCACCTCCTGTCTGTATGTTTTTCTTTTGTTTCTTTTCGATTTCCTCGGAGCAGTCAGTGTGTGTCCAGATTCACTGAGGCCCTAAAAGCTTTTCCAGCCTGTTTGCATATCCCCCGGTGATTGAACAACAGTGACCAGCGGAGAGACAGGTGTTAAAACCCTGCTTTTTACTTCAGTGTGACATATACAGCCTCACCTTAGACAGTTCAAAACTTTTAGATGGAGCTATGCTGTCCAATAAAAGATAAAAAAAATGTGGTGGTGATCTTTAAGGGGTGTTATGTATTGGATTGTGAATAATGTAAATGTTGTGCTTCATGTTTTATGATCACCAGCTCTTAAGTGTGTTTGGCATGAGCGTATGTTTCATGGCTGTAGTGTTTTGTTTTGAAGTGAACGGACTACCAGGTGAATTCTCACAAATGGGCTTCCCTCAGGCAAAATACTTATCATTCATGCTGCCTGTGATCCTGTTTGAGAGTCTGTTGTGTTAATCTGGATGGTAGAGAAAGTGTTGAATGTCAGGATATAGGACAAGATGAATCCCACAACACAGTGCTTAAACAAGTATGTTTTCTAATCAGTTCTACGTATATTAAATATGTAATATACAAGATGTGAATTTCCACATGTATCCATCCATCCATCTTCTCCCGCTTACTCGGGGCCGGGTCGCGGGGGCAGCAGTCTAAGCAGAGACGCCCAGACTTCCCTCTCCCCAGACACTTCCTCCAGCTCTTTCGGAGGGATACCGAGGCGTTCCCAGGCCAGCCGAGAGACATAGTCCCTCCAGCGTGTCCTAGGTCTTCCCCGGGGTTTCCTCCCGGTGGGACATGCCCGGAAGGCAGGACGCACCCGAAACAGATGCCCGAGCCACCTGAGCTGGCTCCTCTCGATGTGGAGGAGCAGCGGCTCTACTTTGAGCTCCTCCCGAGCGACCGAGATCCTCACCCTATCTCTAAGGGAGCGTCCCGCCACTCTGCGGAGAAAGCTCATTTCGGCCGCCTGTATCCGGGATCTTGTTCTTTCGGTCATGACCCAAAGCTCATGACCATAGGTGAGAGTAGGAACGTAGATCGACCGGTAAATCGAGAGCTTTGCCTTACAGCTCAGCTCCTTCTTCACCACGACAGAACCACATGTACTCATTGTTTTATTGTTACTGGTGAATTAAAGAGAGGATAGAAAAGAGAGTATTTTGACATTAAAGACCCAAGTTTCTGTCCAAAGAGAAACTTTTTGCAATTTTGACTCTTTAGGTTAAGTTGGGCTGGTCTCCAGGAGAGTTGAGGCATTTAAAGCATTTCTCTTTGACGTTAAAGGAAAGAAGCAAAAGTAAGTTTTAAGTAGATGAGTAGTTCACTACTGGCTTCTTCAGATCATCCAGAGGTATGGTGTATTGGTGGTTTGTAGTTAAATTAGTTACTCTAAAATGCCCATTAGCTATGAGTTTAAGTGTAAATGGTTGTCAACATCTGTCTCAGTCTGAATACACTCTATATCCGTCATTTTATTTTATTTTAATCTAATCTCTCTCAAGCTTTTTTAAATGTAACATACCACTAATACTCAGTAAATCATAAAAGTTGTGTTGCAGGTGCATTTTAAATGTCTGTACTGAATGGCCATGACTAAGTGGTATAATTTAATATAAGAATTAGGTCTTTGTGCAGGATCACTGTCAATAGCTCACACTGAACAGGCAGTGCTTTCAGTTCATCTGTGTTTAAAGGAATGTTCCAGTGCTTTGTAAAAGGGGTCTATATGAGTTTGTACTACAGTTGGTGGAAGCAGACCGGTTCGACACCAGAGACTAAATCATGTACTGCTGTAAAACTTGCCATTTAGAAAGATTGAACTATGTTAATATCCATTTAAATGTGTAACCCGTAGAGTATGTTTTACCATATTTGCTGATGATCCCTATCTCTGTATAGTGCCATGGCCCCTAACTGCTTCTCCAAACTGGGAGTGTACTAAAAAGAACCTTCTGTGTTGGCAATAATTCTGCAATTCAAAAATTATCATAGAACCACTTTTACAAAATGCTGCACTATCCCTTTAATTGCTGTTCCTTTCATTGCATGTGTCAGTTCAAGCCTCCTACATTCAGTCTTCTGTCCCACGCACAGATACCAAGATTTTAGTTGAATAGGGGCTTACACTGACACAAAAATACTCACTAGTCATGCTTCCTTTACTTTCATTTTGTTTACATTTTGTTTACGTTTTGTCTGTCTGTGAATATTCTCAAAAGGTTACAGAGTAGGCATCTGGGCTTGGATAAGGGAGAGATGTATGGATGCTTTCTTTGTAACCTTGTATTGCTTATCCAGAATAAACACAGTAGGGAATGAGGGGCTTCAGGTAAACCCGAAAACACACACACAAACACACACTAGGGATATACCCACCTGCCATTGAGCATGGCTAGCAGCTCCCCAGCGTGGTATATGTCGTTGCGCGTCACTCGGCTGAAGCGGAACGAGTTGAGGTTGCAGAAGGTGACGGCGGGGAAGCGAATCTGAGCAGCAGCCACCTCGTCCAGCTTGGTCACATGGGGGTACTGAAAGTAGAACTGAACCCGGTCCACACACACCATGCCCAGCACACACACGGAGCCCAGGAAGAGCAAAATCCACAGGGTGCGCTTGATATACATCCGCTCATAAGTGAACATGTGCGAGATGCCGTGCAGCGTAGATCTGCTGGCGAAAACTTCAATAGGAGCCGGGCGTTTGTAGTCCATGTCCTCGGATTCTGCCTTGATATCCATGATTATCCAGAGATGATTTTAAAGATGCCGAAGTGAGGAAACTTGCTTTATAGATTAGTGTATTCAAATGAAGGAGGTTCTGTGAGTTCACGCCCTTCTACGCATGTATTTCTCATGCAGTCTGAGGAAGAGGTTGCGTCACTGACAGCTGGCCAAAAAGCCAAACATCCAGATCATTTTACTCAGGAAATAACCTCAAAGCGCACTCGGTTTGAACGGAAAGTAAAGGATGGGTAAGCATATGTTGTAGTACCTCAGCTGGGGTCATACATTCATAATAAATAGCCCGGTGTGGAGCGCGCATGGATAGATGCCAACACCGTCCTCTCCTCGCACACTTCTGGTGGTATTACTGAGTTGGTGTGTAGCCTCCACGCTCTAAAAAACAAAACTCACAAGCTGCTGTGGCTGCTTACCGCGGTCGTACAGACACAGCACGTCGATGTGAGAAGCAGCGCAATCTCGCTCTTAGTTCATTTATTAAAAACAAAACAAAGCGATGATTCTCCAAGCCACAGTGTCTCCATGTCTTTCTGTGCTCCTCGTGTTAATCCCAACACGTGCAGAATATCAAATAGTCTCTGTTTCTTGCCTTAAAGCCTGTCGTTAGAAGAAGCGATGGGCTCGTCGGAGTGTCCTGGCTCGTCCACACACAGCCACGTTACACAGCTGCATCACACACGAGCTCAGCCTCTGTCAATGCCGCCTCTGCGCGCCTCTGCCTCGCATCCATCCCCTCCGAGCTGCCTCCACAACGCGGGATGATTACTCCGCTTCTCTCACTGTTCCTCTTTATTCTTAAGCAGAGCAGCCAAATAAACCATGACTAGAACGAAGGACATAAGCGCCCGTGCATCTGCTTTGAGAATCCTACAGGATGCCTTTCGGATCAATACAATTCGCCCCAAACAGGAGAGAGCAGGACGCTATGTGTTGTGCACCGGCTGACGAGCTCCAACGACAGTGCACTCCTAAATATTACTTATAGCGTAGACCCAAAAGCCTACGACGTATGATACTTATTAACGAAGCATGAAACTGCATTAAAATTATTAGAATAATTAACCATTATTATCACCTGAGGCTAACTTATAGGCTACATACACTACAACTAGATGCTCAGAGGTCAGTTCACAGGAGGGTGTTTACCTGGTATTGAAGGATAAGTAGTGCTAAGTGTGAAGAGATTTATGAACAGTTGGAGTTGATTGGAGTAGGGTTGATGATATGGTAGCCCATAAATAACTACTATGCATGAGAGAGTGGAGACTGGCAGCCATACTGGAGATTATAAAGAATGGTTTTACATCCAGGCATCCGGGTGTAGGCTTTAAAAGCAATCCTACAAAAAGTCTTTCCAGATGCTTTTTCTATTAAAACACAGAATATGCGTGTGTTTTATCAGTGTTAGAATGTGCCAAAGTATAGTTTAAACCAAAATTCACAGATTATATAATTTACTCAAAAGCTGACCTAAAGTGAGTGAAATAAAAACCTGTTTGTAGTGGGTTGAAATTATTGTTCTGTGAAAAGCCACAACAACAAACAAATGTGGTGTATTTTCTGTTGTAATGTTTGGTTTGTCTGTTCTGGAATAGCCTCATACAGCATAAACATTTGAAGCTCATGAAGAAGATGTCAGAAACACATAACAAAAACAACATGCCAACTTCATTCAGTCCTTGATTGTTATGTGTGTGACCAGAGATGTCCCTTAAGTACATCTCAGAGGTGACTATGAAAAAATGACACCAGTGGCTCTTTGTTACACACGTGACTAAAGCAATAGCTGGTTTTGCCTTGGGTCAATAGATAGAACTGCTAAGATTTATACCCAGACATTTTTTATTGTTAATCTATAAATAGACCTAAGCCTTTTTAGTTGACTTTCCCCCTTTTTGTTGGCATCCCTTGAACAGTTTTTTCTCTGGGATGCTTTGTCTGTGTTCAAATGTGCATTTTCAAATATATATTTAAGTTGCTGAGCAGGCTTTTCCTCATTTACACATAATTCATAATGCTTGCATTTGCACCCGGCATGTCGGCATTCAACGCATTTGCTTGTAGACCTAAAAAGAAAATTGGAGCAATGAGCATTTAAATTAAAACAGCCATGTAGCTCATCAACAGATACAGCTTTGTCTGAATAAAATGAGTTTGCAGTTTGTGTTCCGAAATTCAAAAACCCAAAAGGAACAGGAATTAGCATTTTAAGAGTGAGCTACATTTGCTTGGGCTGTAATTGTTTTGGCCCCAAGACAACAATACGCTTGCTAACCAGGTCAGTCACTTTACAGTCAACCTCATAACATATTGTAGACACCACAATGCAAAGATGCAAAGAGAATATATGATGCTCTGTAAAGTTCCATTTCCTCATATATCGTTTACATATGTACTGTACATGCCACTTACGGAGTAATGAAACCACCATACATGCTGAGCCCACAGAATCCCTAAACAAATCAATTCTCCTCCCTGACCACTTCTCCGTACACTTCTCTGTAGTTGACTGAATGCAACATCCAAATATGTCAGAGTGAGTAAGTGAGCCAAACGCAGGCAATAAGGCAGATGTGTCACAAGACTGCCAGTGCCAAATCTGTCACAGAAACCAAATTGCCAAGAGGCAACGAGAGCTCACCCATGAAATTGTTCATAATGCGAACATAATTGCCATTTGCCATAGTATTGACTGTGACAATGTGGTAGTCATCTATAAAGCGTGCACCTTTTTTTATTGATCAGCAGTGCAGGGAAGAAAAAGATGAGCCATGCTCTGTTTCTTGGTGAAAGGAATTCTGGGTAGACATTGCGCAGTAGTGACACATGATATTACAGTAGATATTAAATGACTAAGGTGTGCAGTGATATGAAGTGCTCCTGGGATGTATCCTTACTCAAATTTTTATTTTAGTGACCTTTTGTTTAAAGTTTAATGACAGCAGACTGCTTTTTATTTCAATAAAATAACAGTGTTTATTTTATATGTGCTTCTTTAAAGTTGGGTTTTGTTTTCAGTTTCCTGCTGCCCTGAAAATACATATAGAACAGAAACACTATCGTCAGCATTTTTGCGAAGAAACACTGCAGTTTTACTTGGGTAGTGACATATTATTTTGGGATATGTTACATTTGGCCTCAATCTGCTTAGAGGAGCAATTTTGTTATAAGTTATTAGATTAGTATACAGTAGACTGCCTATAGACCAACAAATATCCACTACTATTCAGTTTGAATGAGAAGTTTTTGGCATTTTCCTCATGTGGTCTCATACTGAGCGTATGACTTGGCAGTAAACCCTCAGAAACATTATGTCTCAACCTTTCATTTCTCACATGAAATGCACAATAGGCCAGAATCAATAGGCTCATTTTTGAAAGTCCAATACAGATGTCAATCACCCATTTATATTTTAAGATAAAAAAGGACCTTTGAAACTTTACTAGGGATGAATGCCAACTGGAAGCAGTGAGACACAATCTATAAAGAAGACATAAAGCACGTTTGAGAAAAATAAAGTTAAACTCACGTTATAGGGCAGATTTAGGGGGTGTGGCTAATGAGTCACAGTTAGAGGTGGTTATGGTAAAAATATTTCACAGTTACAGTAAATATTATATTATACAGGTCAGACAACAGTTCATTAACTTTCAATATCTATAACATATAAAAGTCCTATTAAGATTAAAACATGATCAAGAAGCTAGCGTTTGATGCATTTACTGTTAATTTTCTAGGAAAACCTTATGCTTTCAAGAGTGTGTCATGGCAGATACTTAATACACACATGATGATTTTTCACTATCAATGAATGGTTTTATGTTTTTGATATAAAAATCACTTAGTATTTGACACTAGTTGTGACAGAACTTGCTGAGGCGCTCTCCTGTCGGTCATGTCATTCCTTTAAGCTCCATCCATGCAGATTGGCTTTTGGTCAGGCCAAGGCGACGTGGCGTGCCAACCAACTCCCAAAGAGCTGGCAGGAAACACAAATACACTCTGAGGCCCCATTGACAAGTCTCTTTAGTTCTCATTGGGCAAGCAGCACACACAAAGGACCAACAGCCTCTTGACCCTGGTGATCTGAGCAAATATCTCTGCTCCAACCTCAAACCTGCGTCCGAGCAATTGTCGCGGCATAGGACCAGAGGATGACATCATCTAAAGATGACAGGCAAGGTCTTCCAAGACAGATGGTCGTTAGATCTAATAATCAGTATCTGCAGATTTCAGGCCAGACAAATGCACACTGTTCTGATGATCATTATCAGTCAAGGACACTTTTATTGACAGCAGGGGAATCCATCAACACAAAACCACCATTCCCCACATTTCACTAAAACCCTTCAGCAGATCTACATCACTTCATGTTGATATTTGATATAAGTGTGGCTCAGTAGTGCTTCTCACTGACACTGCCACCTGGTAAATGTTCATTATATGTATCCATCATGCCAGTCAAATGCTGCTTGTGACCTGTTCTACAAAGCGAGCTCTGGAAGGAGTTGCTTTTCAAAATACTCATAAATAATTGTTTAAGGGAAAATTCATTTGTGAGGTCTATTCAAATGAAGATGAATTTATCTTCATCTGCCATAGACTGATTACTTCAGTCTTATTGCAGTCGGGAGACATTGATCTCAGATGTCCACTGGCTGCTCTCTGTCCTTAAAAAGCCCAATGCAGGGGATGGGCCATGTTGTTCAGTATAGCTTCAACTTCAACTACTTCAACAACTCCATGTTTTTTCTGACCAATGGAGTGGCACTGGCAGAAGCCCAGTGTTTTTGTGCCAGTTGTGTTCATTCAAATGGTATCTAATATGTCATACTTATGTGACCTCCTCAGACACTGACATATTATTTTTTTGCCCACAACATTGACTTTTAATTCTGCTTTTCCTATAAAGCACTGTTGTACTGTCAGTGAAGGAATGGAGTCTGTCAATGATTCTTTACAGAAGTCAAAAGGCACAAAAACTGGTTTAAGTCAGTGAAAATTAGCATGTCATGTACTGGGGCATCCATTCATATTACGTCGATTTCTTTGTCCTAACATTGACTTCCGATGCTGAGGCAGTGCCATTTCACTTCTGTCACTAGTCTCTAATATTCAGTGTCGCTTACTCTCTTCTGTAGCTCCTGCGTTCTCCTTATTTTTACAGTCTTCCTCAGACTTTATGTTGTTAGCGCCTGAGGCTCAAACTCAAGACAGCTTCATGAGATATTTGGAAAAGTGATAATGCCAGACCTTTACACTTTGCACTTAATGGTGTTGACATTTTAACAAATTGAGGCACCAGGCAAAAGTGTTAAAAGGTTTTTCCGCTAATGTGCTGTTGCAAGTGTTTTGCCTCAGAGGGAGATCCTTTATCTTCTGTGGTGCTGAGAGGAACACAGCTACATTTACATTTTATTAAGAGACGGCAATGACTCCATGGTTCCTTATATTTTCTGAATTCCAGCTAATTGCACATTTAGTATGAACTGTGCGCTCATTTATACAAGTTTGAGTGATTCGCTATTGTCCGCAGCTAAAGCCACGTTATTGAACCAGGGAAGTTTACCTCAGTCCCTTAAGCAAAGCAATCCATTCTCACAAGAAAGTTTAAATTAGCTTTAAGGGGAAATTAATCCTAATGACTTCTTTTCATTAACAACTAATTAAAAATTCAAATGCAGGCCCTTTCTCTTACACCCCGAACCCATTTCCACTCACTTCTCTCTCCTGAAGCGTTACATGGTGGTCTGATCCACTGCTTTACTGCACTTGCAACAAAATAAATTGTACTGGCTCTCTGTATGACTGCGATATGAGATTGGCAAAATGGCTACCTTTGATATAACATACAAGTATAGCCTAAGCTAGTAATTTTTCCATGTAACAGATGAAAGAAGAGTTTGGAATAGGCATACATCAATGTTCTCAATTATTTTTCCACTAACAAGTGAAGTACTATTTAAAAACAACCTGTACTTTCCCTTCAAGGTCAAGTTGAGAAAGATACAGAGACTACTCATCAATTTTTAGGTTCATTTTAATACAAGACGACACATGGGTCCCTCCTTGTGCTGCTCTCAGGACGGAATTCAATACTCTTTTGTGCTGTCCTCCATAAAAGCTAATAACACTGTCGTTTTAATGAAACCAGGAAACACTTCAATTTCAAGGAGAGAGTAAAAAAAGAAATTGTGACAGAAAAGCCTTATAGAATGCAGAAAGTGCTTATGGGGTTAAGTTTAAAATGTGAAATGAGGAAAAGATTTTAGAAGGACTGGTCAACCACAAACCATCAGTGTAGAGTAGGGTGTCTTCAGAAGACACTTTATAAGGATGCTGTCAGAAGCCCTTTTTATTCTGGGATTTTCCATCGTCCTATATGTGCTGGCATGGGGGTATGGTCGGCCAGTCCTTATGCGGCAAAAGGGAAATAGCAACACAATAAGAGATGGAGACAGTCATACACGACACAGCCCAGCATTATTCATACAGATACCTCAGTGGAGCCCTCAGAAATCCACTACGATCAGTTTCAGAAAGGCCCAAACAGCCCAAAAAAAAAGACCTAGCTTTTAATGTAGTTCTTGATAACCCCAAATGCTGCAACTGTGTGAAAAACAGCACCTCTTATGAAGGCTGGTTTAAACAAAGAGTCATGTTCTAATCTTTTTAATCATTTCACATTTTTTGGAGCGCCTCGATGTTCTGCAAAAAAGATCGCAAAAACAAAAGAGGACACCACTCTCTGCATCATCTGTCTTATTTTGTATACTTATACTTTACATTATTACATGTAGTATAGTTAATGTACAAAAACAAGAACAGCCTTTGTTTAATATACCGTATTTATGTTTATGTATTCAAATCTCATCTAACACTTTTTCAGCATTGCCTTGCACCACTGTGTAAAGAGTATACGTAATGTGTATAATATTTGTCACGCTATGCCAAGACTCAGCATCAACATGAGACAAGGGCTTGCCTTTTTGCTATTTCACTGGTTGAGCATAGATGGGACACAAGGCTGACAAAGAAAAGATACTGATGGAAATAATTCCCAAATAAAAGATCCTAGGGGCATAAATGATGAGTCTGCGTATATGGAACCATCTTTCATTTCCACAGAATTGCTACTGTAAGCCCCTGAGCCTGTTTAATCCATTATTTGTACTATATCTACAGTCCTACACTAACATGGTTAAGTGCACTCTCTTTGAATGATGAGTTAGAAGTGTAGGATTGTGCATTGATTTGCTGCCAGACAGTGAAGTAACTGTCTCATTACACATCAAGCCCCTCTCTGCAGTGGTTGCTTATTTTAAATCAGACTCAAAATCTATTTATTTAACTAAAAAAAAAACATTGTCATTTCATTTTTAGGAAGACACACTAACAATGTAGACGCCTTGTCTTTGACTTTTAAAACACTTTCTCATGTCTTGCCCTTATCGTATTATGCAGACAGAGATCAGGCATAAAAGTACCTCTGCGTAGCTCAGTGCTGCTTCGAGGTTGTATTCTCTGTCTTTAATGCTAAAAGGTGATTGACAGCACACATAATTCAATTAGAAATGAGAGGTTAATCTAATAATAGAGCCTTGCTGTTAAAATCTTTCATTTTCTAAACATCAAGCAACCCAATGTCTTTTAGCTGCCTCCACTGCCAAACATATCTGACTTATCTCATCTTTGATTATTTATCATTTGACAAAACCTACCTTTGAAAAGAATGAACACATTAAGTTGTGGTACATTCATCTGTATAAAGTTATTAGAGCACACTTCACACACAGTGGCGCTGAATGACACTCTCACTGTTACTAAGCTGCACTAATTGACATATAGTTTTCTCCCCTTTTCTACTGGGAGTAATTATGTTGACAGCCAGTGGCAGGTATGAATGTGCCCTGCGATGAAAACATGCGCTACAAAACAGCTGCATAAGCTCGCCTTGCTGTGTGTGAAGCAGGATTAATTAGTTTTCTCTTTATCACGGTGGCAACAATACATGTTGTTGCCACCGTGGTTGATGGCAAATGGGACTATATCTAATTCTAATTCATTATTCAGGCACTTTTAATGCTTATTGTTGGCTAAAGGTTGGAGCCTTTTACGGCAGCTTAGTGCATGAGGAGGTCTGACACTTGCTCACACTCACATCGATTATGGGCGATTTAGGGACACAGGTTGAATTAACAATGCACAACTCTAACTTTAAAATAATTTTCCATTTGTGTATGAGAAAGACTGGATATGGAGAAAGCGTTCGCAAAGGACAGTGAATAATTGTATTTTTTATCCAATCAGAGCAACCCCATGTTGTTTATATTAGAAACTGTAAATTGTTCAATTCATTTCAAAACACTTAATGTGTCCCCGAGGGGCAATTAAAAAAGTTATAGAGAGCGACAACATTGGCAGAAACACAAGACTTAAAAAAACATAATGAGCAAAATGTTGTGAATCCATTTATATTTGTTTTATATGAATGTTTGACTAGATTGACTGAGAGCTATTGCAGTCTTCCTCAGTCCAGCTCCAACAGGATGATCCTTTTGTACATTTACTACCAGAAAGTTTTGTCACTGTTGAAAGAAATGGCTTTGAAGGGAAATGCACTTTGAATCCAAATTATAAGAAATGTAAAAACAATAACATTTCCCTTTTTTGCTGAATCTGTGAATGTGAAAGTAAGTGCTTTAAACTTCCAACTGGCATGCACATGTGTAATTTTTTCAATTGACACATAGATTACAAGCAAATAATAAAACAAGCAAATAATAAAAATCCCTAAAGGGTGTTTGCCTTCGCTCAAGATCCATGCGTTAGTTAAGTTCTCAGGTACGTTTCTCTTCTTGTTAAGATCCAATGAGGCAATTCTGGCCCTGTTGACTCCTGTTCCTCTTCACTAGACCTTATCATTGCTGCAGTGGGGGCCAGGACCCTGCATGAGGCCTGCAGCTGTGACCACAGAGCAGTGGAAGAGGAGCTCAGGGCTAGAGCAGCTGTAGCGGCCATTGGAGGACTGAGATGGATGAACACTACTCCACAGGATCAATCAGGTACTCGAAGCCACAGCAGATCATCTTTCTCCAGCAGCAGTGAGCAGTAGAGTTGTTCTGCTCACTGCAGTGGCTAAGTGGGTGAGAGCTGTCCCTTGTTCAAAGTCACACTCTTACAGTATTATTATTATTATTTCATTTATTTGATTAGGTCAGTGCATGTTGATGAACATAGATGAGACACAGACACATGAATGTAAACGTGCCAGATTGTAGCTCTAGGATAATTTCCAGCCAGTGACACAGTGCTGTGTACACAGTGCTGTGTCACTGGAGGCAAGGAGGGTTAAGTGTCTGTCCTAAGGACATAATGACAGTATGAACTGTGGGGAGAGTGGGAAATTGAACCACCAACCTTCTGGTTTTAGGACAACCGCTCTACCACTGAGATTATGTTCATTTACATTTATGTTTACACATTAAACAAAGTATAATAAAAGTAAAGATGTGAAAAGCTGTGTGCTGCTCGTGGGCAGGGCCAGTCTCACCAAACAAAGCTGAAATCCTGCAATTAGAGCGTATAGATAAATCTATAAAATCCCACCGGCCAAAGTGGCTAGTGACTGTGTTACCCACCAAAGCTGACATCCATCCGCATTTGGAGGTAGCACCTAATTGTAACCCCATAAACTTAAGCTTTTTGATTTAGACCTTTCAAAAATCAATACGAATATGACCAGATGTGCACAAACCTGCCTGAACTGTCTTATAGTTACCTGCATTAATTTTCCTGCATTCAAGTTAATGTGAGCCCCATGCGTGAGGGCAGAAGGCTGTTTCTGGGATATATACTCATTGGCTCCTCTTTAATGGAACAGGCCATTACTTTATCAATAAATATGCTCGACTGTCACTGCAGATTCAATCAATAGTTAGTCTGCAAAGTCAGTCACAAAAGACGCTTGGCGGGCCAAATCAAATCTGTTCCGGGCCAAATTTGGCCCCTGGGCCCCACTTTGAGCACCGCTGGTCTAAAGATGTTATTGGGTGTGCTTTCAGCCTTAATACCTCTCTCTTTGGTTGTCCACAAAGCATTACTTCACAGAACTAAACTTTAGCTTTTACCAGTTACAGAAGGTTAAACCATGAGACAAAAAATCCTGCATTCTGTATATGGACCCTTCAAAAACAGTAAATGCTCTCTGTTTCACCATATGTTCTCTCCATGTACTCAGGCTTCCTCTCACCGCCCAAAGACATGCATGGATAAGTGTGAACCCCGCCTCAGGACCAAAGCTGCTGTGAGATAGGCTCTAGTCACCTGTGACCCCTAATAGGACTAAGTGGATGGAGATAAATGAAAGAGGGTAATGAATGTTATAACATATATTTTACAATGTAATAACTACTCATGTCCTGGTGGTGGAGGTGCTGTATGTTTTAAAAAGTTCAGGCTGTCCCTGCACGACAGAAGGTCGGGTCATGCTACAAAAAAAGCCATTCTTTGAGTTAAAATTGGTTCTGATATTGGTATGATTTTGTAAAGAGCTGTACAAGTAGACAATATAATACTCTATGGATAAGGTAAGCCCAACTTAAACATCTGAGGTTAACACAGTTACATCTCAGCATGACACCACACACTGTGTTCTTGGTGCTGCTCAGTGTCTCCACTTCATCCACTCAGCTCAGTACAACATGGCCCCTCTGTCACATCCCATCCAGAGTTTCTCTTTGCTTGCAGCTCCCTTACCATTAGGAGTCTTTTTCTTCTACATCTCCTGTGTCTCCTCCATCACCCGCTGCCATATGCCACCGTTTGGCCAGATGTCGAGAGACTACACGCACAGTGAGCACAGAAACCTGAGAGGGGAAGTCATCTAGAAAGAGGAGCCAAGGAGAGAGGTGTCTAAGGTGTAGTTGCAGAATGTATTGATTGTTTTCACTGTGGTATAATTACAATTAAAGGTTGCAAACAGCTCAGTGGATCAGTTTCACTGCTGTCACACAGCAGGACGCATGGAGGCATTGATGCATCTCTACACATTTCCTCGCCCGGCAGAGAGAACAGCTAATACACTGCCGGTCCCGGTGGACTGTGTGTGGATTAGTGCCACAGTGTGCTGGGAGTCCCACTGTATATTGTGGCACATCTTACTAAAGACTTCACAGGAAAAGCAAACTGGCAATGTTTCTTAGTTTTCATACAGTTGGCAAGACTTCTGTGTTTCTCTTAGCAAAACAGAAAAAACATCCTAAAACTTAAAGGTTCTGTTGATGCAGCTTATTTAAGACATGTATTTTACTGACTCAATACTCTTAAATACATTTAAGAAGTATTGAGTCAGTAAAATATTTGTTGTTATTGTGAAAAAATATTTGTTGTTATTATGTTACTTATTTTGAAAAGTCAACTCTGTGTTTCCATTGTGACCCCCACAAACGTGTATTTACCCTTTTGTTTTTGAATGTTTGGTTGCAGATTATTTCTGGGAAATTATAAAAATGGATCCTTTGTACTGAAATTTTGATTTTATTTTTGTAAGAATTATTGCTTAAAAATTAACAATTAATTTTAGGATAAATGACAAGGATGGAAACCTAAATGCTGCTAAAAGGCTCAGTAAAGCAGATATGTCTTTAGTGTAGATTTAGTCCCTCAAAGACTACATTTTACATATGTTTAAGCGTCTCTCATACATTTATCCTATAGACCAGTTCATTGTCTGTATGAGCTGAATCCTCGTTTTGGCATCAGTCGTTGAACAGAACCTAATGCATAGAGAGTAAAGCGCATTAGAGAGTGACTTTATGTTGAGCTGCTCTATATATACTACATGCATTTATGCTTCACCAGCTCAAGGTTAGAGCTACAATGGATGTGTTATGTTACCAGAGGACCAAACATAGAGGACCCAGAGATATTTATCGTTTTAGCATCAGTGCTTCATCCGTCCTTTTTGATGACTTTGACTGTAAACGGGTGTATTAAAAGCTGTTTTCAATAAAACCCTCATCCTAGACATTCCAATTCCATAAATTGGTTTACAAAAATACAAATAAATACAAACCTGCAGATAAATGTTGGTCTTTGCTTACAACATTTTATCAGAGTAGCATATACAATGTTCTTCTGAATGACAGAATAGTGCAGAGCAGACATTTTAAACTAACGCTACAATCAGTTTAGCTCATGAAAGAAGCAGCTCCACACATCTAGTAAACAACATGGCTCCTGCTGTCAGCTTTCACAGTGTCACATTGACATCATCTCCTTGATAACCCTTCCTTCTCAGATCCAATCAGTGCATCCCATTAATTTTTGGGGGGAGCTTAATTTCCTGACCCAGTGTGAGACATCTTTATGGGAACCAAATCGACTGTTCATTAGCAAGAGGAAGCTGTATCAAGAATAAACATCTTTAATTAACACATCCCCAGCACTTCCTGTCTTTGATCCCACCCCACTTTTTGATTTATACATCTGCGAGAATAGGTCGAGGTGGTGAACGGGGAACGACACAAGTTCAGAGGGACATGAGTGCTTGAAATGAAAGAGCAGTGGAGAATAGCGAGCCCCTGTTGATCAGAAAGTCTTGCTGCATAAGGACCTTTGCGCTGCGTGTCATAGGGCCAGCTCAATTACCAGTCAGCGGGGCTATCTCATTATTTGCCTGATAAGGCAATAATCCAAAATCCATACACTTTTAATGACTTTCCCACTAATTAAGGACTTTTAAAAAGACAGACACACCAGAGACCTCTCTTTTGTCCAGCGTCCTATTGTCTGAACTATCAGCCAGGCCAGTTAAGGACTAGTAAATGGCTTTTAAAAGGAAAATATTTTTTGTGAACGTATTTTTAAGGAATCTCTCTATGATACTGCCGTTCAATGTCAAAGAGGTCACAGCAAAGTAGAGAAGAGAAATCGCCTCTAACGCTGTTCCCACACCAGATTTACATATTTCCATTTTAAGATGTGGCTGAGACTGTCTTGAAATGTTTTCTCTGCGTCTAAGCTGTCAGGATAAATGGATTGTTTTGCTGATATTGAAATGAAAACCACAAGAGTATATGTCATGTGTCTGTTTCTTGTAAAGTACAGATGAAATTCTTGTAAATGTATGCCCCTATATGGTCACATGAGAGTGTAGTATTAGACTTTAGCGCCACCAAGTGTTGAACAGGAGCCCTGCCTCAAAGCACACAGCCACGTAAACAGTGTTGTATAGATAGACATAGATGATCTCAAACTGTTTATTTTGTGTTTGTTAGTACATCATTTTAAAGACTGAACTTGTTTGAACTGACCTTAAACGAATAGATGAGAAGAAAAGAAAAGAGAAATGGTTTTAAATGTCCAGAAAATAAAGATCTGTAGACTAAATAAAAATGTTTCTTACAATATTTCTACATCTACAGTATATCTCATATTGAGTCCCCCATGTCATTACAATATTCAAAAAGTTTAATGAATGAAGATGTTTACATGTGTTCCTAATGTTTTGTGGCACAAACATATAGACACCAAATACATAACTTGTTTTAGGGATGTGTCATGTATATGCACAGACTCTGAGTGACCTTCTCTTTTTGGCTGACTTTTTTCCCTCACCCTGATGGAAAGTGTTAGGACAGAGTAGACAAAAGTCATTGCTGTGTTATTTTTTTACTTAGCCGGATGGAGGGACTCGGGACAATGTCTGGTGCAGTCTTTGAACCCCTTTGAGGCCGCGGTTGTCATATTAGGCTGTACAAAAATAAATATCTTGTCTTGTCCCCAAAAAACGTTCCCAGCACAAAAATAAAAACAAAATTACAAGACTGTAGTTCAAAAACAACTCTTTATTTTACATTTATTTAATTTAGTAAAACATTAATATCAGTTAACATCAGTGTGTAAATCATGATTGCTCAAATCATGATGATTTTAAAAGGAGAAGGAATTGGAAACTCGTGGACCCTCTTTTTCATCAGTGTATATTCTGGCAACTTTTTTTTCCATAAAAAACATATTTAAACATAACACTATAATATAATACAGACTGTGCAGGTTAATATACACTATAATAACTAATACATATCCATACGATCATGTGTGCGTCCATACATCCAACCAATGAACAGATAGTAGTGCAAATTATTCATAATATTCATTTTAAGTCTTCATATCGGTACGTTATGCGTGCATGCCCTCGTGCAACCAGAAAACAAAGAACATAGAAACATTCAGTTATAAAACCTCCTCCTCACCTCCAAATCTTTTTGATTTTTTTATTTTATTTTATTATTTAACCTTTATTTAACCAGGATAGTCCCACTTAGATTACAAATCTCTTTTGCAGTGGAGTCCTGGCCCCATGTGTGTTGTTAATTTGTGTATATACTGTCTTTTAAAGTGCTCCAGAGCAGGACAGTCCTTTAACTCTTCATCTAAACTATTCCATATACAGCTTGTGATGCACATGCTTTTTTATAAAGAAAAGGTTAGGTTTTCAAGGTGAAAACTTTTCGGCTCTTCTTCACTTCCGAACTGACAAAGTCGTCTTCACCTTAAAAACCTAGACCTGGTGCCTTTGCTTTAACCTTTTCTTCGAGATGTCCTGGAAGACTGAGAACCTTCACAGAAATGCTTTCTAACAGTACAAACCGTTTTCTCCGGTTGTATCGCCCGTCTTTGTCAACAAACATTCTTTGGATTCATTTCATATTTTGCCTTGTACACTATTTGTAATGTTTTAAAATTCATCAGGTCTTCAAATTTAAACACTTCTGATTTTAAAAACACAAACACAATAATCATTATTCTCTCAGAGCCTCAGCATTTAAATTGTTGTACTCATGAATATTACATAATGCATGAAGCCTTTTTGTGGCACCTGCATTGTGGTACATATAAAACTCCATATACAACTAAATACCTGATGGCAATATAGAAATAATATTTGACACAGGATGGTCTAGTGACTCTATTTCAGAGATACTATACCTATACTTTTTTCATTTTAGCCCACTGCAGTTTATTTGAGGTTTCATTTCATTTATTTTAATTGGAACATTATAAATTTTTTTACTTTTTAGAACATACGGGAGAATAAAAAGTATAAACATATCTGACCCTACCCCTTACTTACAGTTTGTATGTGTAATTTTGTATATATCTAAATAACAAAAGGTCTAGTTTATCTATCTCTGCCCAGACCAACTCTATTATCAGGCCAAACTTTATTTTTCATATTTTTCTTGTCAGTAAGTCACTATACTGCTCACACACTGTTGACCGCACTGTTCTTCTGACACAAGAAGAGGCGACAGAAGACAGTTTTCTCACGCCTCCTCCATAATTCATGCTGCTTCAAATGAACACATGATGAGTTTGTGATGTAAATGTTCACAAGAAGTTGCCCTCGATTACATCAGAGAGACAGTTTTCACACAGAGGCAAACGGACAATATTAGCCGTATGCACAAGTGAGAAAAGCCTTCAGTCAAGCCATGTGTTTGAACCTTTGATGAATGACTTTGTATCATGTGTTTTCCCAAAAAATATATCTTTCTATATATCAGAAGTGAAAAAAGTCATAAATATTCATTGGAGTCCTTGGCATCTCCGTGACTCATGTCGAACAGTGATATGCTTGTCGGCCTCATACGTGTCATTCTTTGTGCCGTGTATTTTCTGCTGGTCAAACACAAACTGATAACGCTGTGTGTGAGAGAGACCACAGCTGCATACTTGGATTCTGTCGCCAACAGCACCTTCATTTTTCCACCTCAGTTGAAGGTCGATTTCAGGTATAAAAGACCAGAGGAGGTATTTCTTTTCTTTGCTGAAACATTTTTGACGCAGTGCAGACATGCTCAGGTTTCTTCTGTTGACAAGTCTCGCAGCCTTGGGTAAGAAATGACAGAACACACTGCGCTGTAAAAAACATTGATTATTGACTCTTGAACGGTGAATCAGTCACTTTCTCTGTCACCAGTTTTGTACTTCTCATCACTTGTGCACTAGCTTGTCCTCATTTCTCCTCTGCTGTTATATTTTTCGGAAAAGCAGATACGATTATGAGGCCTCTGGGAAAGAGTAAATAAATGGTAGCTGTTGTGTTTAATGTTTTTAATCAGTGCTGGCTGAGCTGGGGCCGCCCCAGCCCAGGTATCTGGAGGAGGTGGTGGAGAGGGTCGTGGGAGGTGAGGTGGCTAAACCCAACTCATGGCCCTGGCAGGTAACACTTCAACAACACAACACAAAATAATCAATAATGCAACTTAGATTTGAGCTCAAATCAATACCATGTAACACTTTAGAATAAGGAGTGCTCTACCAAAATTATTACAATCTAGATTAGTAGGTACCTTACTATAGGCTACCTGACCTGAAGTGTGGTAATAAGAGATTTAACTTTAATTTATAACACAAGCATTTACAGTAAATGCAAAAATAAATTTAGTAAATTAACATGTCTAATTTTAAATTGTTACCCAATGTCATATTTTATGAATATCAATTGAACTGTAAATATATTCAACCATCAAAGCATATATTTATCGTTTTACAAAGCATTATTTTTAGTAATGTATAACTATGTCAAGCAGTGCATTTGTGTTTCTTTGTGTAATATACTATTTTCACCAAATCATTTAAAAATGGGTCATTTCAACTGGGTTTGTTCAGAGACAACAGTATGTCCCTGCAGGGCTACCGTAGTAATCAGTGGAAAACTGTAAGTGAATATGTTAATATACATGGTCCCAGTTTCTTTTTCTCCACTGAGGGAAGCTCAGCCAATCACAGCTCACGTTACTGAAATACAGAAAATTTAAATGACAACTGTCAAAACCCAGACTAAAACTGAATTTGGCACAAATCTCCGGTGAACACTACAGAAGAGTGTGTGTCGTTGGTTAAAGTTTAGCTGTTCAGTGCTTTTGTGCCTAATTTCAAAAAACTTATGAATACACTGTAATGTAATACACTGTATATGAAGTATTGCTGTTGAAGTCCATTTCCGCTAAACACCATAAAAGAAAAACGTAAAAGTATAACTTATTATAATATAACTTGTAACAATCACAAGTTTTCTCCTTCTTTACCGTCATAATTATTTGAAAGTCATAATTAAGACTTACTGTGAGGGTTTTTTCAGTGGTATCCCTTCAACATAATAATAATTGAAATAACTGTCATTATCAAGAGGATGAGGTTGTGGATTTGTGATTCTTTGCTAAATTGCTCTGCTCTACTAAACTACTCTGTTTCTGTTTCCCTCGTAGATCTCTCTTCAGTACAAGTCTGGCTCTAGCTACTACCACACCTGCGGAGGAACCCTGATCAGACCTGGATGGGTCATGACGGCTGCTCACTGTGTGGACAGGTATCAGTACATTAAACATACAAACATACTTCTATATTCACTTTTTTAAAATCCTATTTGAAGTGTAGTATTTTATCTTTGTGACTGATTTTCCAAAGCAAACATTTCAGTGCCTCATTCAAAACTGTCACTAGACGTATTTAGAAGAAGACTGCTATAGCAGCATCTGGAAGTTATAATAAAGTCTTAAATGCTCATTATTGTCTATTGCAAACATTTTAAACACATCTGAAGTTGTTATTTAGCAGGAGTGGGGGTCTTTTACTTTCAGTGCCAGGACGTGGCGTGTTATTCTCGGGGAGCATGACCTTAACGTTAACAGCGGCAGAGAGCAGGTCAAGGAAGTGAGCCGAGTTTACATCCACCCCAACTGGGACTCCAGCCGCGTGGGCAACGGGTAAGACACGTTTGACTAGCATTTGAGTAAGAGTGTTTAGCTGTCCTGTCAAAATGTTGCCAGCCCTGGGAAATAATGGTAAATAATGTAAAGATAATTACAAAATTATTGTGAATTCATGTTCCTTCCTTTCCTAAAGCCAATGTTAGGTATTTTAATGTCAATCACCAAAATAAATGCACAGATAAATATAAAGAAGGGACTGAACAGAAAGGGACAATTTACATTTCTACAATAAGTAATTATTCAAATAATTACATTACATCTTAAGAAGTCCCTCATTTTAAGCAGATTATTGGAGGCTCGGGTAAATGTACTGACACAGATGTTCTCCTACAAAGTGCTCACCCAGAAAGACTAAGTACATTTAAAAGGTTATTTTTGCCACAGGTTCGACATTGCCCTGCTGCGTCTCTCCTCTGATGTCTCCCTGAACTCCTACGTTCAGCTGGGAGCCGTGCCCCCTTCAGGCCAGATCCTGCCCCACAACAACCTCTGCTACATCACCGGATGGGGTCGCACCTCCAGTCAGTCCAGCTACAACTAATACCAAGTTCATTGTTCATACAGTAATGTTTTTTTTTTGTCTAATTTCTGCTTGTTTCCAGCCGGTGGACCCTTGTCTCCAGAGCTGAAGCAGGCCTACTTGCCTGTGGTCGGATACGAGACCTGCTCCAAACCCGACTGGTGGGGCAGCAGTCTGAAGACCACCATGGTGTGCGGCGGAGGAGCAGCCGAGTCTGGCTGCAATGTGAGTCATCTCAATGAAGATGATGTCTTCACTTGATTTATGATGAATATTTATTGAGTTACCTACTTTGTCCCCAACAATTTACAAACTGGTTCCAATTTTCAGGGTGACTCCGGAGGCCCCCTGAACTGCATGGTCAATGGGAAATACGTGGTCCACGGCATCGCCAGCTTCGTGTCTGGTTATGGATGTAACTATCCCAAGAAGCCCACTGTCTTCACCCGCGTCTCTGCCTACATCGAATGGATGAACACTGTCAGTTTACTGCTCTCATAAATCTTCATTATAACATATGATTTGTCATAAAATGTCTTATTGGTGTAAATTAATGTTCCTTCACTTCCCTCCAGATCATGAACTGAAGAATTAACCTCAGTCTGAGACAGGAACAGGAACATCACCTCATCTGTTTATTGAAATAAAATAGATACAATACTGACTCTTGAATATTATTATTTGTTTTTTTTTTATGTATTAAGCGCAGCCCATGAGTTTTAGTTGGTGCGGGACTGAATTGTACTGTTGTATTTTGAAACTGCTTCTTGATATTTTCGTTGCACTACATATTTTATAAAGCCTGCATATGTCTGTTTAGAAAAACAACAAAAGATGGTACATGGTGAACACAAACAGCTTTTTACCTGTACACAGTTCAATTTAAGACGAGTGCAACTCGAGAGAAAGAAAGAAAACACATTCAGAATAGCACATGGTTATCATTACATAATAATAATAAAGTGTAGAGATATTACACATTAGTTCATACTCTATAATATTAAATGTTAATGTAATTATGCATTAAAATGGAATTAAATATCCTTTTATTAATCCCCAAAATAGAAATGGATTCTGTCACAGCACACAAAAAAAATAAAGATGAAATAATTTTAAAGTAGACACAATCAATCGGTACAAGATATAAGAAACATAAAAAAAAAAAAATAATGTCAATACTTCAAGACCTATTCAGTATCAGTTATTATTTCAGCACAACAGAGACCAAAAAAATAAAATAAGTTCTTGAAAGCATATTGTGATGAAGACATTTCATTTTTTTTGTTTTAGGGATGATACATCAAAGGAAGGTCAGCTCGGGACACAAAAGCTGTTCTCTGCTGTAAAAAAAAAAAAAGTACAAAATGTCAAGCTGCACTAATAATGGCATGTTGTTACATAAGTCATAAAACAGACTCGATTAAGACGAGAGGGGTTCATCTGGTGTTAGGTTTTAACAAGTTTTCAGGGAGTGGGCGAAGGAAGGCTATTGTTATTAATAATATTATTATTATTATATAGACTATTATTGTTGACTCTTATTCATATGTAGTCTTTGTTCATGACTTATCACGTAAGGCTGGGGCACAACAGGACTTTCTGTGATGAACTGAATAAAAATCTTTTTAATTTTTCACTTTCACCATTTCTGTTTTTACTGTACTTTTTAAATCTGTCTCTAATTCTTGCTTCTAATATGCATCTGTAATTGTATTTTTTGTAATTATGTAATTCATTTGCAGTCTTTGAACTGGGCTATACAAAAACAAATATCCTGTAAAGCAATTCACACACATTCACCAAATTGTCAATATTATTCCATATATTTCACAACAGCGACGTTATGCTTTACAGCACTCTTAAAAAGACGATCTAAAAATCCTGGAGGGAAAATCTTGTTGCAAAACAAATCTCTCGACAGGTCTCCACAAACTTTGGAGATTTGTCATGTTCAGCGCAGCTCCCGAACACTGTCAGCACTTCAGTAACAGAAACTGTAACAGGTGACAGAAACGGAACAGGTACTCACTGGAGCAGACACAGACTGAGGCGCACACATTTGTGTCCCGACACTAATCTCTGGGTTACTTTTGACAGTGATATTTCTGCCTGTCTACCAATGAATAACGATTTTCATATTCATCATTTTAGACACAGTTGTGGTCAAAAAGATTAGAACACGTGACTTATTTAAGAGGTATCAGTTGTTTTTGTTGAATTGTCCAATAAAATACGATAAAACTAATGAAATATCTGCAGCCATCGTAAAGAGATATAGATCATTTGTATATAAAAACAAGCTAGGCATATTTTACTGTCAGTGTCACACAATCATGTTCCCTCACAGAAGAAGCCCTTGGATAACATTAGTGTTGAAGTTCTCAGGAGATATATTGACATGAGGTGGACGGACCAAATATTAAAGTTAAAAGTGGATTAAAACATCTGATATTTGTTGTACCTTGAGCATGCTTCATGAACAAATTAAATTATGTTTTGGAGGCAAAAAAGGACACTTTTTAACTTGTAATAAGTTGTAAACTCAATAAACAATTTGGTTAAGCTCCTTCAGTGATTACAGCAAAACATGTTCTTTTCTTTCTACCAATTTTAAGCTCTTTCTTTACCACGTTATTAAAAACAGTCACAGAGTATTTTATGCTGCCAAAGTCGCTGAGGACATGTGGAAGTATCTTGGATGCATTTTCTAACCTCAGAACTCAACTCCGAGCAATTTCTGTGAAAGTTTATAGCAATCAAAAACACAAAGGACAAAGTCATTTGTCGTAAATGCAGTGGAAAAAGCTCCAGAAAATGGTTTGACAGTAGAGACATATGGCTGGAGTGTGTGAGTGTGACATATAGTATTCCTTAGGTTATCGGGACAAAATTCTGTCCCCTGTGAAAAACTAACATTTATTCAAAAGCACAATATCAATAAAAACGTTGGAAGTCTTTTTTATAGGTATGCTTGAGGTCTTACTAAAGTAAAGGTCTCATAAGACAATGTTATGTTCCTAAATATGTTTGTTTCAGACCAAATGCAAGCAACATCTGTTTTAATGTAATAACTTTTATTGTGGTATATATTATGGTTGTGGATCATGAAGCAATTTTTTTTTTGTAATACCTCTTCACTCACGTGCTTCGCTCAAAAACACGTGGAAAATGGATTTAGTGTCAGCGTTTTCTGAGAAAGAAACTCCAGTTCGAAGAAGAGATAACTGTGAGACGGACACAGGTGGACATCTGCTGGAGCTGAAGCGGTCACACGGACGGGCAGTGCACATGCCTTGGGGGTTTAAAAGAGCCGTGGGCAGACGTTCTCACTGCAGAAAGTTTAAGTGGACTGCAGACATGTTCAGGTTTCTTTTGTTGACCACTCTCGCAGCCTTGGGTAAGAACAATCCCATCTGTGTCCACACAAACTAATGCTACATGTGTTAAACTTCTGATTTTCCACAGTGCTGGCTGAGCTGGAGCCCCAGCCCAGGTATCTGGAGGACAGTTTTGAGGAGAGGGTTGTGGGCGGCGAAGTGGCCAAAGCCAACTCCTGGCCCTGGCAGGTACGGGACACTTACATAAACCTCTTTTAGCTCTGCAGTGTCAAAGTCAGTGAGTAAGTGATTGGTTCAAATTTGTTCATGTCTGTAGATCCTTTATGTTTAAATATATTTAGCTACTTCTACAGAATTAAGTAATGAGTGTTGTGAGTTAGTGGTTATTGATCACATCTTAGGAATGAATAACCTAATGTGGTTTAACACCAGGTTGACTTCAAGATGCAAAGTTGAACATTCAGCTTTAACAAGATTATTCAGATTATTGTATTTGTTGGTTTATAGAGCAACATAACCTTCATGTCAGCAGTGACAAAATCTGGTTTTGGCCTATTTTGTCTGAGAATTTGCAGGATTAATCATCAGTGCACCTCACTCTAAGAAATAAACTTGAGATTTAATTAAAAATGTTATGTCAACTTGTTCCACGTAACGTAAATAATTGATAAACTACTTGATTTCTTAATACAGGATTTGAGGAAGTTGATTGATTTATATGTAATAGTGTTCAATATAGATAACTCAACTTTATTCTTCTTATTATTATGTAATATAATTATTATTTTTACACAATCAAAGCTGTGTTTTGAGTGTTAGGAACCAGCCTTAAACAAAGATGAGAGTGAATGGATCTAAGACATGAGTGACAGTCACAGAGACCAGACAGAGATGGACTTTATATTTCAGTCTTTTTCACTGGAGACTCAGTCAGAGTCTGATCTTGAGACACTGTCTTGAGACTGGAGTTTTACAGTTCAGTCTCTGTGGAACTTTTCAGAGGAAAAAGAATACCTCCTTGGACCTTGGCTTAACCAGACACTGTGCTAAATGGAATCTAACATCTGTGGCTGCAAGAACAAGTCACAACAACATAATCTTCCACATTGTTTTCCACCAGAAATGTATTTGTGTGCATGTTTGGTTTGGTCAGATTGCCCACTGAGCTCTAGAGTCTGTTGTGTCTGATAGCACATGTTTAAGGCGTGTTTCTCAAATGTTGATGCTGTTTGCTTTCCCTAGATCTCCCTTCAGTACCTGTCCGGCTCTAGCTACTACCACACCTGCGGAGGCACCCTGATCAGGAAAGGATGGGTCATGACTGCTGCTCACTGTGTGGACAGGTAATATCTCCCACTCACTGGTGCTTGGACACACCCCTCTTTGTGTTCATATATATGAATGAAAACATAAAACACAGCAAATAAAATTGGGTATGTTTTTACCTCATCAGCACCAGAACTTGGCGTGTTGTTCTTGGAGATCACAACATCAACAGCAACGAAGGCAGAGAGCAGATCAAGAGCGTGAGCCGCGTCTACATTCACCCCAACTGGAACTCCAACAATGTCGCAGGAGGGTTAGTTTTGGACAAACACAATGCATTGACTGAATACAAACAACAAAACACCTTATAAATGAAGCTATTGACGCTACATTAAAGCTTGTGATTTGACTTGTAGTTGGGACATTGCTCTGCTGCGTCTGTCTTCTGATGCTACGCTCAACACCTACGTCCAGCTGGGAGCCCTGCCCCCCGCAAACCAGGTCCTGCCCAACAACAACCCCTGCTACATCACCGGATGGGGACGCACTCAGAGTAAGTACATGGAGGCACATGTTCCTATATCGATATCTTGGCCTTTCTTTGATCCGTTTCCTCTCTGTTGTCAGCTGGTGGTCAGCTGTCTGCTCAGCTCAAACAGGCCTATCTCCCAGTTGTTGACTACCAGACCTGCTCCAGCTCCGGCTGGTGGGGCAGCACCGTCAAGAGCTCCATGGTGTGTGCTGGTGGCGGCAGCGAGTCTGGATGCCAGGTGAGACTTAAAACTAAATGCATTAAGTCAGTTGAAAAAAAAAACAACACACAATTAAGCCCAAATCTGTTCTCAATTCTCAAATCGATTCTGACACAATTTTGCCTAATTTATAAGTCATATTGTGATTGTGGTCACAGAAAAAGTCAGCGCTAACTCAATGGTTGTTCGGGAAAGAGCAGTAATGTGAACTCTACAAAAGCTGTTCACTTTGATCACTTCTAACAGGCTTGACACTAAAGCTGTGTGTGGGTTTGCTTAGACATGCCCGAGAGCTTTAGTGCACAAACGTAAGCTACATACCACAGACACACTGTAAAGTAAAGGCTTTTAAGATTGAAATACTAGCCTTATTAGTTTTGCTAACAGTCACACAAAAGTTAATTACCTCTCAAAGCACCATGACTGGAGCTTCAAAACTCTCATTAATGTTCCTTGACATTGTCTCATAAACTCTACTGTACACAGATATTAAAGCCATTTCTCCAAGTTATTTCCCAAACCACTCAGACATTAAAACTGACAAATAATAGGCCTACCTAGAAAGTGTGGTTCATTGTCCCATCGAGCAAAGGGGTTGACCTGGTCCTTCAAAGACGATATTTTGAAGGACACATAATTGGATTCTGGCAGCCTCAGCAGAGGCATAATGCTGCAGGCTAGTGCTTAAACTGTGTAAAAGTCTTACAGGCTCATGTTCTGATAAAGGTTGCTGGAGGCAGTACGAAATGTGACGAAGCACATGTGAATATGAAAGTTTGTTTGTTTGTGGCGGTTTTTAGGGTGACTCTGGTGGCCCTCTGAACTGCAGCGTCGGTGGCAAGTATGTCGTCCACGGTGTGACCAGCTTTGTGTCCTCCTCCGGCTGCAACGCCTACAGAAAGCCCACAGTCTTTACCCGTGTCTCGGCCTACATCAGCTGGATGAACGGCGTGAGTATTTCCCATGTCTCCCATTTCACCGTTTAGACCTAAAGAACTAAAGCTATGTTATAATAGTACTTATTAAAGACTAAATGAGAACAATTGCAGACATTACTGATGGAAAGAGGCACAGAGACCATTTTCCATGAGCACAAGCTACAAACAGAACATGAGAACTCTCCCGATTGTTGCTGTAAATCCCCAGTTTGCATAGATTCTGAAATTATTAAGGCCTTCTGTGTCTTTGGTCACAAAGTTAACAACTACAACTTTATGACTACCCATGACATTGGTAAAAACAGTTTACTTTAACTAAAAATCCCTTTTAGTTTGATCTTGTTTAGGATGAAATCATCAATCAGACTTTCAACTTTCACATCGGAGACGTGTCTAGAAATCATGTTCCTTCTGTGAAAACCATATAAAAAAATTAAATAAAAAAAATGTTTCAATGGCGTTATTTGAGTCCAGTAAACACGATAGATATTTTCTACTAAAGACATAACTTTGATAATAATAATAATAATACCCTTAGAACATCTAGTGCTTCAGCTGATGTAGTATGTTGCTCATATTCATCACATAATGTTTGATTCCTTCTTGCTTTGGCAGATCATGGGTTGAAAGGACGAATAACTAACTCCATTGAGACGGAAGATCTAACTGGATTTATCTTAGTTTCTGCTGAACTCCATCTGAATAAAATGATCTGTAAAGTTCATTTGTCCGGCCTCATTTCTCATGCTGTCATCTTTGTTCTAATTTAATATATGGAGAGGAAGTGCCATTAAAGCTTGATTAAAATTGAATTTAATCATAGTTGTTTTTAGACCAGTCATTTAGAAATACTGGCAAAGGTCAGAGACAGAGGTCAAGTTTGAAATGAACAGAAAAGTAGTAAAGAAAAATGAATGATATCCAAATGCTGGAATTATCTTTAATCAAGACCACACAACCCAAGAGAAGACCTGGACTTAGACCTAGACTTATCAGGGGAGAAACACGTTCAGAAATGTTTAAAATCCAAACACTATAAGCTCAGTCTCGGTGACATTGACTAACTTAAGGTCAGTTTGGCCGAGCCTGTTGGTGTGCTACAGTTCCTGTCGCTTTGTCAATGTGGTTCACTTTGAACTCTGTAAATGCTGCCAAACTAACTTCAGTGGAATAATGAAGATGTATTTGTTCCCGAGATAAAACCCAGTGTTCTCAAAACAAGGACCAATCTTGTGTAATACAACACCACAATCATCTTCAGTCTTCTGCTGTAAATGACCATTTAATGAGATAGTTTAGTATTGTGTCATTTTTATTCATTGGTACTCTCCCAGTTTGGAGAAAAAGAGACTAAAGCATGTGTTGCTAGAAATGGGGCCAGTAAACTTGGGGATAAATATTGTGGATTTAATCACACAATGTTTAACGAGGCGGAGATAATTGGCGTTCTGACGGTCAAGCCGGAGCATACAGTTTACGTTCAGCTCTAAACTTCAGTCTGGTGCTATGTATTAATATTTGGTGAAGTTTTTTCTAATAAAAGAAGAGCAGGAGAGGTCCCTCAGCTGCTTTTGGTTGTGAGTGGTGTCTAACAGCAAAAAAAAAAAAAAAACATTTAAATTAAATCAAATGGGTACTTTAATTTAGATTATTGAACTTATTCAATATATGTTGCTCTGAAACTGCCTTAATTATGGTTCACACAATGATATATTATATTTTATAATATGACAATTATTTTTACTGTTGGAAATAAGTATGTCTAAAGTGACTGATTTGGCTCAATGAATGTTGTTTTAGTGATGCATCAATCAATGGAAGTGTGATTTTTTTTTTGACACTTGTGAAAAAGCCTGTTCTTATTTCAGATTTTGAAATTATTACTGATCTAAGTCTTACACAGCCCCATTGGCCTCTAAATGTGTTGTAACACTTTCACTCATAACTATAAAAAGGGTGTTGTGAAATATCTGTCAGTAACATAAACTCAGCAGCAGATGAAAAATCTCAAAAGCATAAAGTAAACACCCCACAGACGCCTGTGTTGAGTTATGGCCCTGACGAAAGATAAGCATGAGATGAAAAACATTTGGGTCTCGGGGAAACAGAAACCGGCTGTTATCACTGGACAAGCATTGCTTAATATACTGCTCCATCCTCTGACATAAGCAACAAACAACTTATTTCACACTGTGTCTCTATCCACTGCCTGCTGCGGACAACAAATATTATGTGAGAGTGGATGAATGGACACGAGGTGAGCCTCACTGGCCTTGGTCTGTTAAGGCTAATACATACATTTACCTCTGTGTAAACACATTATCCTTCACAGGCGTCTTGAATTGTTGAACCGAGGAATCAGTCTTTTCTCACATGAAAGAGCAGAAGTTAAAGACCTTACATGAAGGGATTTTCTTTTTGAGAAATAACAGTAAATCCTCACACAGTGGAAGTTTCAGACAGGAATAGTTTTGTTTTTGCTGATATTAGCATGGTGTACTTCTAATAAAATCAAGAAATATTGTCTGTTTGAGTAAAAGAAGATTAAGAACTAACTTTCTGTCTATGTCAATTTATTTCCATTAGTTTCTTTGGTTTTTGGTTTTGTTTGCATGTACAGCAGTGGCTCTATTCATGCGACTGCACAGATTTAACACCTAAAGTCAAATGTCAAAGTGCTTCATGCATTAGGAAATCTGCAGCTTTTATAATTCAAGGCAATTAGGATTATTATCATGTTGCGTAACAAGTCTGGTCTGTGTCTATCTTTGTGTCTAGACTCCATCTAGTGGTAAAAAGTGATACAACAGGCCCCCTGGAATAACACACTCAGTATAATGCAAATGCCGAAATATTGCTGCATATAGAGGGCTTACTCAGGTTAAGGTTTTTCTTGCGTCTGTTTAAACTTTGACAAGGTGAGAAATCTAGCTTAGAGGCCTTCATCGAGCTACGGGCAGTCCGAGTAAGCTCTGACATATCAAAGAAGGCATACAGGATTGTTGATATGTCTGAGAATGTTTTTAGTACTGGTAAAACAAAATAAAGGGTACAGTTTGTAATCGTAGGCAGTCTACAGTCTACGTGTGTCCCTGCAGAGAACAGTCTACAAACCATTTGGCTAAACTGTAATCTGCAGAATTTTACACAAGAAACTAGAAAGTTTTTTCCACTTCTTCTTCTCATTCAACTGTTCCTCTATTGACAATCCCAATCACTTACTCAAATAATCATTACTTCAACAAGACTCCACTCTTTACTCTGACTAAACCACAAAAACAGATTAACGCAGCCAATATTAATATGCTTTTGGTTTAGGGCTACTTTTAAATTCTTAATTGCCCCAGTTATGAGTTAAATTAACCGTTAGCAGGAGTCATTCAGTACAACATTAATATCAAATACCATTTTCTCCATTGTCCCAGTCTAAAGGTCAATGCCATTTAACTGAGATGAGAGTCTGCTCTATAACTTAATGAGAAACAGTTCACCTTCAGAAGTAATTTTACACCATTCATCATACTTAATTAATTAATATCAAAGCTGAATCTCCCAAATCCAATTAAATGCTTTCATAAATCACTTAAAGTAAGAGTGTTTGGAGTATTTTACAAGATCAGACATTTTTCTGTTTCATAGAAGGAAACTTTTTAAGGATTACTGCAGATTTTGAAGAAAGTGTAAATGTTTATTCTTTGAACCAACGCAGCATGTAGCACCAGCCTCTCAAAAAGACATGTTGTTTTTGTGCCTGAACTGTGATGTGTGAAAAGCCAACAACGACAAAAAAATGCTTTGTTTTAGCAGCAGATGTAACCAGATTTAACCAGTTTTATAAAATAAAATGTCAACAAGCGACAAAAAACAGACAAAAAAACAACTCACATTCCCACCTGCTGCTTCTGAGAGATGCTAAAAATGAAAGCGGAGTGAGTCCAGCTTCATCCGTCTGAAGAAAGCACAGACATATACCTCACCCACTGTTTTACTTTAGGCCAAAAGCAGCACGAAGCCACAGTTTCCATGAGCCATTGATCAGGAGCTTAATGTCAATTTTATTGAATGCTTTGGAGAAAATTAAACACAGGTTGAGACACTTTTGTTATCAGTTGCATCACTTTGAATCGATGAGGCAATAGGAAGCCAACTATTGCTTTCTACAAAAGTGGATCTGAATCCTGTGTCGTTCTTCCCATAATTCACTCTGCCTTTTCAATCTAAATATAAGGAGGCTTCTTCTTGGTTTTGGCTGAGAGCACTTTGGCAAAATAAGGACAGCGCAAATGTGATTTAAGTAAAGTCAAGTACAGCTAAAGCCACACTATGTAACTCAGAATCTGCATGTTTTAAAGTTTTCTGTCTGCAACTGCTCCAAACCCACACATGATTTTCAGTAGCACTTTATATTCCAGCTCAGTAATAGCATAGTGGTAGCATGGTAATAATGATATAGGTAATATTATAGTGATTATGGTTAATTATTAAGTAATTTTCATCCCTGCATAAGTTCCTAGTGATTACATGGTTGTACAAAACTATACATATTGCCATATTTATGAAAATGACCTAATAATTAACCATAATTACCATCCAATTTCCTTCACCCCACTCTTATCATGATGTTACAGAGCTGGAATAACAAGTGAGACCGGATTTTCACAAGAATGTACCACAGTTACACAGTGGAATATGTATTTTATCAACCATTACGCTATTATTACCTTCACACATGCCCACTAATAAATCAAAAGGATGTGGCTTTGATGGAACATTTGACCAGACCAGGACCAGTGACTGTGCTGCTGTTGGAGAATATGCACTGAAAGTATACACACACAACACCTTTAAATCTAAAATCTTGCAACACCTGTGTCCAAAATTTGCAGTTTCCATTTGTAAGCACGTACAGATTTTGTTAATGTGAACTCACTTTTGTATTACAACAATCTAATGTGTCAACGTAAGCAAATGTAAGGTGTTACTGCAAACCTCTGCTTAATCAATCAATCTTACTCCTGCACCTTATTATTCCGTTTTCTTACGCTATAATGCACTTGTGAGTATTATCTTTATCGCATCTGTTTGTTTACTTCTGTATTATTGTAGTGCTTGTTTTATTTCAGTGTATCTTTATTTGAAACATTTCCTGCCTAAAGCCTTCAGCTAGTCTTGAAGGACCAGTCTCCCCTGTGAATTCATTTAGATGTAGGGAATGTAAGATGAGTCTGAGTAAAAGATTAGTCTGGAGAAGTGTATTTACCATCACTATGGAACCCAGAGACACTGAACACGGACTGTGACAGTAACAAGTGAGAAGTTTAATAAAGATCTGTACTGGATGATTACAAATGCAAGGCCCGATGTTTAGCCTCGAGGCAAGGCTTTGAGTCGAGTTTTCCAGGCAAGGATGTCTATGATCGGTTATAGCAGACACAGCGTCAGATCTTATTTATTTAAAATATCAGAGATAAGCTACAAGTAAAGTGCAGTTTAGTTTAGTTTTACAGTCCTAACTGGGGACAGCTAACACATTCAGGTGAAAACCATAAGTGGACTCGTGAGTTAGAATGAGTTTAATTAAAGAGTAAATTAAAATGTAATCTGGTTTATCAAGTCACATTCTGCAGTTGATTTTATTATTAAATTCTCATACTCCATAATGTACATATATTAAATAGGCTGTTTTATTTAAGCAAGATACTTTTGCTCTTGTGATGTTTTCTTGTGTTTTTCTGGTTGTGGATCTCTAATTGTGACTATTACACTTTTCTTTGACTGTTTTTAAGCGAGTGTAATAAATTTGTAGCTGTGAATGTTTTATTAGTTTAACAAGAGACACAGTGACATCTGGTGGAAACTCTAAGAACTGCCCGCTGTACAGTCTGCTCACTTATACAAAAGTGACTATTATTAGAATTACCTTCAGTAGTTCTAATTTAATTGCAATTCTCTGTTGTTTTTGCCATCCATTTAGCAAAATAAAAACTAAACCCTTCAACCTTAGTCAGTATGGACCTCCTCCTGACAGCGCTGAGCCTAGCCTGCTGCCTTTCCATCATTTATTCCTTTTAGAGGCCGCTGAATATTTCATTGCAAATTACTGACTGCGTGAAGCACTGACTAATGATATAATAATAATAAAACCCCAAGAACAAAACGAAGGGTGGCTCATAAATCACGTTTGTGTAAAAGATGACAATCAGCTCAAATTAATTTTTCATAATTAATCACCGTAGAGATGTTGTGTTTATGCAAATGTACAGTTCAAAACAAGTCAGTCAATGTTTATTTATAAGTAAGAAAAGGTATGTACAGCTTTGAATTACTACAACACAACAGCATTATCATGAACTATCATCTTTTCCTTTGTCTTTTTAAAAATAAGTCACATTTAAAAGACACTTTCTCAGTATTAGACATTTAATAATAGCAGCTTTTCTCATGGATAATATGTTTCCCATCTCGTTGATCAAACACACATGCTGTTGTCTTGCCTTGATGCATAATTCTTTCTCTGGTATTATTAACTTTACCACAGTCACTGGCATTTGGCGGTTGATGGCTCCATCCGAAAGCGTCACACCATGTCCTCGATGGCGTTCATTTTGGAGGAAGGTTCAGACTCGGTGTGCTGCCTGCAGACCTGCTGGTAATCTCTGAGGACAGCCACCACGTCGTTGTGTCCAAACTGCATGGCGTCATCTATCGGTTTGTTCCCCCATCTGTTTTTAACACAGCATCTCCGTTAGAGCTCAGCTTTGAGACCTTAGTCACTCACGCACATTGTGCATGTTTTTAGATTATTATTAAGATTTGATTTGCAAAATTGGTCAACTTTTTTTTGCTTGAAAGTGTGCATGAATAGCCCACAGTGAATAAATGAGAGTGTTTGTTTGTCTGGCTATGTCTCTAAATGTTATCCAGGGTGTATTCTCAGGCCAGAATTAGCTGGGAGGCTCCAACCCCCTGCAAACCCTATTGGCATACTGTGATCACCTCAGTTCATCTCACAGATTTCATGAAATATATATATATATATATATATATATATATATATATATATATATATATATATATATATATATATATATATATTTTATATAAAAATAAACCATAAAGACTGCTTGAAAGGTAGTGGGAAGAAGAAAAACATGTTAAATCCCACTCCCATCTCCCATTTAGTAACATAATGTCTATTTAATTTATAGGTTTTGTTTTTGGGTGAATATGCGGCATTCAAACCCGGTGTATAGATTTTATAGTTTGGATTACTAAAACTACTACTAAAAGAAAAAAAAGAAGAAGGATAAAAGGGGCACTGATATTATGTGGTGTAAAGGTGTAAAATAAATAAATGTTTAAACTCTGTAATATGAAAGACCTCACCTGTCTTTTGTAAATGGATCAACTTTACAAGTGTCGGTAAGAAACTTCACCACATCCACATGACCTGCAGAGAAAAACATGTTTCAATGAACTACATGTTTACAGCAAAAAAAAAAACATGGCTTTAAATCTACTGCCCCCCAAATGAACTACAAATAATTAATGAGTTGCATTTTTTTCTAATACTGTGAACAGATTGTGGCTGTAAAACCAATTTTGTTTGTCTAAAAAGCTATTAAGCAGTAAAATACAACTTCATTTAGTGGCAATCGTCCTCAGAATCAGATTTGGGGCGACACAGCTCTGCCTTTATCATTTTGGACAAACAATTATTGGTCCCAGTTTTATCTTTTGAACAAATGAGTTGCTTGCAGTGATTGTAGACTAACAACTCAGCTGAGAATAAACTTTACAAAGTGAACAAATGAAGGACATATGGTGTAGTGTAGGGCTTTGTGAGCAGAATAGTTTATTATAAAGCAGACGTTCTATGACTCCACATTAATCACAAACATAAATGAAGAGAAAATGAACACTGATTACAGCTGTGAGCAGCAGGATACATCATTTTCTGTTTTTGTTTCACATTTAATCTTCCTGCCAGATACAAAAAAAAATAGTGGAAAGGGTAAGATAACATCAAATGGGAATACGTTACTTACTCCTTTTTGTGAAATGTACTTAATCTTGAAGGTTGATTAGAGTTTAGGGTTGTCGGTATGAAAAATAGAAAAGCTACTGTGTTTAGAAGCACGTATTTAAAATGTAAGGTGTGTAGTTTTTGGTGGTATTTAGTGGTGACACACACACTTTCATGAATGTCCTAAGAGTTTGTGAAAAAGAAAGACCAATGCACTTGTCTAGTACAAGATGTTTGTCGATTTGCTGATTTTTGTTTCTGGAAAGCCCTTTGAGGTCATTTTTGTTGTGATATTGGGCTACATAACTAGACTAGACAAAACTAATACTCGCTCTAGCCTCAGTAGCTAAACTAATGGCTCTTTGTTTTGTCAAGCCACATTTTTCCAAAATGGGCACTGTTAAAGCACACTAATGTCCAAAAGTCATTATTATCTTCACTTTCAGTTTGTGTGAAGCTCACCTTCTGCTGCAGCGATGTGGAGCGCTGTTCGAGCGTCATAATCCGTCTGAACCATGTCCATCGAAGACAGTGCAAACCTATATAATTCACATTTATGGTGTATCAGTTTAGAGGCAAGGTTTTATGTTCATTTAAAAGAAAAAAAATGTCAGGTACCTTCTCATGGATGACACATCTCCACTGTAGGCGGCAAACATCAGGCTGAACACTGACTTGTTCTGCAGCGAAGGGACAAGAACACACAGTTTTAGTGAAACATAATGCACACAAAAAAGACTTAAGAGTATATTTCATGTGATTGTGAACTAACCCTGTCATCTCCAAATTGTCGGCGAGGGTCCTCCTTCTTCACAAAGTGTCGCAGATTGTCGTAATTGTGGAAATTAAACAGAGAAACTAATTCCTGAGGATATTAAAATAGTTTTTATATTATACTATGATGTAAGCTTTTATGAGTTTCTGATCAAAAGCAAATAAACATAATTTTAAGGGCAAAAATTAAAACAATTGATGGCTGTATAGATTAGGACATAAGACAAGAAAATCATGTATTATTTAAAAATCACTGCTCAATCTTTCACTGGCAATGCCTTGCAATATATTTAATTTTCTCTTTGAGGAGAAGTTTTCAAATTCTTTCTGCTCATCTGATCATGACTAAAATAAAAAATATGACAAACTTCTGGTTTTGTGTAGGAAATTATTTAAAGCATCAACTATCTATTTGATTGACAAAATGTGCTGACATGGAAAAGCCAAAATTGTTGGCACCTGGATATATCCTAGCATTTTTGTTGTTTGACCTGTTTTTTTAAGATTTGTTTTTGGATGTTCATATGACAACATGTCCAAGCCCTGTATAAATGTCACATGAGTCAAACTAAAGCCTCTCAAACACAGTGAAACAATGGCTCTTACCTGACAGAAATATATCCCTCTGACACTGTTCCCAACCCTGTCCAGTGGAGGAGACCAACACATCACTCCCATGACATTCGGAATGACCAGGAGAATGGCACCGGACACTCCAGATTTAGCTGGCAGGCCCACCTTTGGAAGAAGCATGCCGCAACACAAATGACACTTTGACTGCAACAGGGGGGACAGTGTAGTGTTACAGTCACCTTCAAGTGGCACTCACGTGGAAAGCCATTTCCCCGGAGAAGTCATACATGCCACAGGAGTACATGAGGCTTAAGGTATTCCGCACCGCCTCTGCACTCAGCACACGCTCCCCGGTGATGGGACAGATCCCTCCGTTGGCCAGAGTGGCTGCCATGATGCTTCCTGATTCACAGTTCACCTCGATGGAGCAGAGCTGAGAGAGAGAAGACACTGCCCGTCAGAAATTATTTATAGGTTACCATTATTTAGGAGAACAAAGAGGCAAATTGAGAGAATTGCAATTTGTTTATATTTTAACTCCACGGTCATACTTTTACATTTTATCTTCTCCAAAACTGACAAACACGTGAAAGAATAAATCCTGTGTGGTCTTCCCAATAATAATCATTATTCTAGTCCAGTTATTGTCACCTAAGTAATGATAAATGATGTTATTATAAAATAAAAGCACATATACAAATATTATACACAGATAAATATTATACAATAAAGTAAATTCATGATACATACAGTACGTATGTTGACAGACCTGATGCAGGTGCCTTTAACAGTTTACATTTAAGTATTGGTGCATATATATAATACTCAACCTAATTTTTGACATTAAACATCCACTTTTAAATAGAAGTACTTCACTTGCTACAACTTGAAATGATGCCCTGTTGAAGTCAAGAGGGTCAAAAACCTGCTCCTTCACAACAAGTCACTTGATACAAGATCGGAAAAAAAATGTACTTGGTATCAGAGAGTGCCTAATTATAGGTACTTAAATTCATACTCAATGTGTAAAAACTACATTTTTGGAAAAATATGAGAAGTACCTTGGAGTTAACTGATCATTATGATTCCCTGTTGTTGAATTAGAGACTACAAAGGTAGGAAATAAACAATGATGCCTTCATGGTTTCAAAAGTTTTCTTTAAGGGTCATAATGCAGCACAACTCGTGTCTGAATGTCTTAAAAGTTTTGTGAACATTGTCTCCGTGGTGTAGTTTATTATCTGAAGCATCTGACCAACTCAAACTACAGCATAGATATCTATTTTTGGAGTTTAGAGCACGAACATTGGTCTTGACCAATAGCCCAAAAGAATGCAATTGCTTTTACCTTACTTATTTCCAGGAGGAGAATACTGATAGAGGAAATCTCATTTTGCCACTTACATCATTTCTCATATGTTGAAAAACTATCCTTCTTCATTTAAGGCCTATGCCCCTCTCTATAATGAAACAACAGACCAGTCTCAGGAGGTCTTTAGGGCCACACAATTCTGGATTCCATCATGCTTTATGCATTCAAAATATTTTTTTTTTCCCCAACGTTTTTTCTTTCTTTTTACAAATATTTTAAGGTCTCAGTGTTAGTGTGTTTTAAAAGTGTCTTAGTATAGACAAAGCCAAATATTAGTTAATATGTGGATTTACCTGAAAGTAGAAGTCTAGGGCATCAATCATATCTGCTCCAGACGGAAAACACTAGAGAAAGAAACGTGAGCAGCTTCAGACCAGGTAAAAATAGCCTGAGCTGGAGCCAAAACAATGGATAACACAGATCTCAGGGTCAAAAAGGAAAAAGAGGGACAGTGTAAAGAGCAGTTATAAGCACAACTTTTAGTGTCTGATTATACACTGGCGGAATTTGTGATTTTTTTTTGGCCATTTTCCAAAGAATATGAATGATAACACAAAAACTTTTCTTTCACTCATAATTAGTGGTTGGATGAAGCCATTCATCATAATGACTACAGAAAGTACCTAAATTACCCTGATCAAAGGTTTACATGCCCCAGTTCTTAAGACCGTGTATTGCACCTTTAACATCAATGACAGCTTGAAGTCTTTTGTGGCAGTTGTGGATGAGGCTCTTTATTAAATCACAAATTCTGCCAGGGTATGTGAACCTATGAGCACATCTGTAAGTCCAGTGTATGCTTTTGACAGTATGCTGGAATTTTAAACGCTTGAAAAAGAAAGCTTAATTTTGTGCGTACATAGCAAAATGTTCCTTATAGCTGACCTTCTTCTCTTTCATGTAGTATCCAATAGCAAAATTTCTGTCACCCGTTTCTTTTTCTGACTGGAACCTGAGACAGATGCAGAAGAGTTTAACATAAATAATGCAGAACATCAGTGGACAGGGGAGTGGACAAACACAAGCAGCTTTATATTCTGTACAGGGCAGTGTTGTGCTAAAGGCTGTGCAAATAAAAACCAGGGTGAAAAAACATTAACAAGCAAACATAATACAGTATGTGATCATTAATGAAGGACTTGTAGAGAATTATCAGAAGTTAACCATTAAATGTTTACACTATAAACGGGTTTATAAACTACACATCCTAATATCTCAATATCATAAAAGGTAGTAAAATGGTCACTATGCAAAGTTTTACATATGAAGCAGGAAAGTAATGGCCAAGAATCTTGTGCAGACTGAGAAGACAGTAAATCCGAGGTGTGACTATAACTAGTGTAGATAATAAACATCTGAAAGGCATCTTTTATTGGGACTAAATCTGAGACATGGACAAGGCCAGCACATAATATATAGAATAAGAAGAGTCACCAACATCAAACTCATTGGAGAAAAGGATTCGTTATGAGTTGTTAAATGTTGCTAAAAACTAGAAACAAGTAATATTATTCGTCAAATATGAGAACAAATGTAAGCATTCAATTACATCAAGTATAGCGTAAATTATGTAGACAAGCAAATATGTTGGCTCAAAAATGTTGTATGTGCTCAGTCTACGTCAAAACGACACTTTTTAAAGCCTTTTGTTCTCCTTTGTACACTGCACACCTGTAGCGCAGTTACATAAAGAACAACCTCCAGAGACTTTCAGATGCATATAATGACAGCACGAGACTGCTGCCGAAGGCCCCAGAAAACTGTAGTGCCAGTCAAATGTTTGCTCATGTGATTATTTTCAGCTAATACGTAATTTTATTTAACGTTTTTTGTGCTCTGGTTTGTCCCGAGATCAGCCCTGAATGTGGAGCCCCTGCAAATCCTGCCTGTAAATTATTGTGTCCATAATCATCTTATTATTATATTTACTATAGCTGTTTTTATTTTCCTCTAAGCTATGGACATTTTATTTGTTGTGTCCTTAATGAGTATTGAACTAATGGAATAAATAAGCTGTATTCTTGGCTTGTCTCGTAATCCAGAATACTCTATATATGCCAAATAAGTGTCTAAGGGTGCATTCACACCTGTAATCCGCTTCATTAGTTCACACCAAAAACAGAAAACGATCCATTTAGTTCAATTCATCAGAAAAAAGTCCCGATCTGCTGACCGTTCACAGCTGGCATATTAAACTGCACCAAATAGAAATACATGCATTTTTTAAGAAACACACTAGATGGTGCTGTTAGCCCAAATGCTAATAAGGCATTTTACCAGTGCATTTTACCTTCTCAGTGCTTCCAATTTGACCTCTTTTATTTAGTTGGACAATATTGTTTCATTTCATTTTTTCCAACCTCAGGTAAACTAAGCATACCGTAATGTTTTTGTGGCCAATTTAGGAAGCTCTTCCTGTTTGTGATCTGTTAAATTAGTTCCTAGGTTTGGCAGGAAATGAGAAGAAGGAGACAGCACTAGATAAAATTTAAAATACATGGTCACAGTTTATTTTCTTGCAAGGAAGAGCAATTGATACAGCTGAGGTTTGTCTGAAACATTTATTCTTATTCAGGTGAATTGCATGAACAGCGCAACCTCACGAGAGTCCGTTTGAACTGCACCAAAACACGGCAAGTGTGAACGCACCCCAAATATTTTACTTAAAGACTAGATTTAACTACTGCAACACTGGTCAAAGTTCTTATTCTAAACCTTATTAAAACTTAGGGTTAACAGTAGCAAATTGGTTAGCATTGGTAAGTGACTGGATTGATCTTTGGTAATGTCTTTATGTGTGGAGTCTGCATGACCTTCTTGTGCTACAACCAAATACAATCTTAGAGTGACTGATGAAACTAAATTGCCCATAGTGAATGTTTGTTTATCAGTGTAAGTCTCAAAATGTTAACCATGCTGACAATTTTGGCAATAGTTCAACTCAAAACAGCTGAGACAGTTTAAAGGTTAGGCTCCCACAACCCATTAAAGATAAGCAATGGACAATTAGTGAGTACTCACGTTGCATTGCTGAAGCCTACAAATTCTTGGCCAGCCATCTTTTTCACAAAATTCATAACCTGAGAAACAAAAGACAAATGTAATATGCAGACAGCCACTCTGAGTCATGTAACAGCTTCTCATTAATGCTTCAAACACAATACTTACATAGTCAAACTTCTCCGCTTTATTTGCACAGGGCTGTGAACACACACAGAGTCACTTCTTTGGATACAAATATGATGATTGTAATTACCGCTTTTTAAACTATTGCCTCAATAATGAAGAGTGGCTGGTTTGTGTAGTTGTAATTACACAGCTTGAGTCAATTCATGAATATGGCTGGTTGCATAATTTAACCTCATTATCTGTGTTAGTGAGAGGACAGATAGGAGTCATGTCATAGTGAGAAACATGGATAGGTTACGGGACAGAAAGTCTGTTACACTGAGCCATGAGTGAAGCCTGTGAATCAAAGGCTTTGGTCAACGCTAGCAACATCAGTCCATTTCAGTTTAAGATATTTATGTGCTGAGAGAAAAAGAAAACATAAAAGGTAAGTTATGTTGTCATTAGCACACATTACTTTATATACACTGGCCATCTAGCAAACTGCTATTTACACTGCACATGCATTATATCTATCTCATTAAGTACAATGTAACAACAACTGTAATAACATCTAACTACATTAGTACATACATACCCTAACCCTACCTTCAATATGTAAGTACACATACTTCTTTATGTATGTATTATGTAGTTACATGTTATTACAGTTAGTTACAGTGTGTTACATTGTACTTAATGAGGTAAATACAATGTATCACGTGTAGTGTCAAAAAAAGTGTTATTAATAGTATACTACAACCTAATTCTACTGTATCAACTCTTTTATCTATTTTATTTTAGAGCTTTCTTTTGCACATTTCTTTTAAAACATGGCTTTAGTCAACACCTTGGTGGCTCACCTGGTTGAGCATGTGCAACTCAGAGAGAGGGAACCAGGTTTGACTCAAAGCTCGAGGCTGTTTTCTCGATTTTAATCCCCAACTCTCTGTTCCCAGCTACTACCTCTCCTTTATCAAATTAAAGCCTAAAAATCTATCCTCAAACCAAATAAGTTTAGATGTCTTGCAACTTTTTTAGCCAAGTCATGTGTTTTTTTTTGGCCACATGACACAACCCTATTTACAAAATACTACTCTTGCGCCATAAGCAAGTAAGTTGCATAAGTTGCATGCACTGTCCACATACTGTTTACCTTAATAAGTGAGCTAATCACTATGGCTCCAGCGTTCACCATCGGGTTGTGAGGTTTATCTGAAAAAAAAGGACACCACAATAAGAGATGTCATTGAGGAATTGTGCAATAAAAAAAAAAACAAACAAGTCAGTCGGTAAATTGGCTTGTCATCATTGTCACCAAGATTAAATCAAACACATATGTAATGTGAAAAGATAACCTCATCAGTGCATCACCACAGCTCAACACGTGTTAAAGGACTTAAGCTTTTATAACCTGCTGAGACTCACCCACCTTCATCGTCGAGTGAGAGCATGTTAAACTTGACTCCACTGGGCTCCATGCCGACGTAACGGTGAACGGCCTCTGTTCCCTCTTCGTGGACAGCGATGGCGTATTGCAGAGGCTTCACACAGGACTGTAAACAGAATGGCTGCTTGGTATCACCCACTGAGTGTCTGAGGAAAAACAAGACAACAGTTAAACTTTTAGGGATACGTGCCCTTTGAAGGCTTACATTTAGAGAGCTACATCAAACAGAGACATGCTGCATGGCGCTGTTCAAAAGTATCTGATAATGTGAAGAATATTTAACAAAACAAAGATTAAAATAACATAAATTTAGGTGCACATTTACACAAAATTATTTATTGTGTGCACAGCCATCAATTAAGTTACATTACAATATGACTAAAATACTAAAATATGTAAATAACAGAGAGTATGATGAATCAATCTATATTTTTTTTAAATCAGACAATACGCTTCCTATATGTTAGAAGATAGGGGTTTAGATGCTTTGTGAAAAAAAATAAAGGAAAAGCAGGCCTTCCCAAAGTTTCTCACACAGATTTAGGATTGCCACCATTATGTTGGAAAGACATGCTAGACTTTTATAGACAGAAAGAATAAGCATTATATTAATCAACAAAGTTCAATATGTTGTGTTTATATAACCTCTGGCCGTCCACTGTACACAGAGAAACACCCCATAGTTCTGGATTAAACTTGGCCAGCTGTGGGATGTAGTCTGCAACCTATAAGACAGCATAGTAGACTGGTAAATACTGTATGTAAATCATGATGAATAAGGCAGTATTGTATATAACTACTGTATGTGACTAGAATAGAATAGAATAGAATGGAATATAATAGAATAGAAATGTCCATTTGTAAAAAAAAAAAAAATAAATAAATAAAAAAATGTATAAAATGATTTCAATAAATCTTTGGGTCTTACTTTTCCATCCGTTTGCTTCTCCACTTTATTATAGATGTCATTTATCTTTTTGGCAAAAAGGTCAAACTCAGGGATGATGAATTTCTTCCTGAAAGCCTGGATCAACAGGACAATGTTTCCACCTACACACCTGAAAACTCAAGGAAACAATGTATTTTAAGTATAATATTAACTCTTAGATGTTGGTTTTTAAATTATGTGGTAGCAGGAGCTGGCTAGTGCTTTTGCCAAGACCACTCTCTACTAAATTATATCCTAAAAAGGTGGTTTTAAGAAAGTCTTAAACACTACAGGACACAATAAAAGATCCTCTGGGGGTTTGTTTAATCCAAGATGGCATTAATCAATTTACCACGTACAGCAGATATTACGTTAGAGCTTTATAACCACATGATAATAATATTGTCTGCCTATAAAATGATTTACAATTGTGTCTGGATTTAAAATGAAGCTTTAATGCTCATTAAAGGAAACTGATCAACATTATATTGGTTATAAATAAATATGGGCGGCTGAATGCTGTACGGAAACACAAACACACTGACACAATGACAATGGGACAGACAGAGGCAGAGAGACAGCAAATTCTTCATTGAAATTGATTCTTGTTGGAAGGTCAAACTAAAAATAGTCCTCCCTCTTGCCCATATTGGTCTCTAAACTGAAAACAACAAATCTCTGTTGACATACAAAGTAATTTTAAAGGGCATTTAAGAACACAAACCAGCATGTATCCTAGCAACAACCTCAAATCAATGCTTTATTAAGATTTCAAAAACTGTAGCTGTCTGTTGTTTAATGTCAAATGTTGGTTATTACAGTGCTATTTGTCTGCTTGTAAACTGCAAAATGGGAATCCAATGAAAAAAAAACACCTTAACTTAACTTTATTAAATTAATGTAAGTTATGATTTAATGTGCCGCAGCGTAGCTTTTAGCCACTAGACGACGCCGATTCCATAACTTGACTATAAAACAAAACCATCAAGTTTTTGAAAACTTGTCTTCTAAAACAGTATCATTAATTTTAGTCCATTCTGTACAAATACAACTCAGTAGGGCCCAGTGTATCGGCCTATTTCTGCTCCCTGAGTTGGAGCTGCTATTATTATGTCCATCTGATTTGAGGGGACTGTGTCAGTCAGATATTCTACCAATCGGGTGTCTAAGAACCATTAAATCAATACAAGAATGTATATTTTTGGAATTAAAAATACAAGATGCTACTGCCTGAACGTTAAGCAGTGCCACTTTAACTATATTCTCCCATAGTTGGATAATGGACCTCACAAAATGGATTTGGATTTTTTTTTCTATAATTTAGTACAGCTAATCTAGATTGTTTAGGAGTTTAAAAACCGTAACCAATTCAAAAGCAGTTAACTCTTACAAGAGAGTTTTATGTATATTTTATAATGGAGCATTGGTTTTGTCAACTTAATGTCTCTGAATGGCCTAGAACTAAACGCTGGACTGGTAATCAATGGAAAAGATAGTCTTTGCAGTGGGCTGTGTGTCACCTGTGGAAGAGGTCTTTGTCCATTATCACCTCCTCGACAGACTCGTTCACGACCTGACGCAGCTTCTCCATGCCGTCTCTCAGGCGGGGGTCAGACGGGTGGAGGCCGGTTTTCTTTAGGGCCTTCAAACAGTTGACCAAAAGTCAGCAAGAGTAAATGTCTGAATGTTTAGAGTGAGGAGCCCAATAGAGACATATACAGTAGGTTTGTATAGGTTTTATCTACCTACTGAGATAAAGTGTGAAACGGGGACTTGCTCTTTTCCTCCTGTGATGGTGTAGAAAAGCATGTCTTCCACTCCAGAGCTGGGTGGATTTGAGTGCACATCTCTGCTGAATGGAAAAATTACAGTGATAATAGAAAAAACTACACTGATAAAACTCAACACTGTGTTGTGACACTTGGCTAAATTATTCAAATGTAAAACCTGTATGAATATGTGTTATACTACAGCCATTGGAAACAAATGCAGTGGTAATGGACCCAGACAAGGCCTATATAAAGATACATTTTACATCCTCACATAAAACACATCCTCCCTTTTTAATGCAGCGTCTTTATTTTAGCAGATTCAAATGTACTGGGAGTCAGTAAGTCTTGTGCAACAACACCTTCTGCACTGAATATTGTTATGCCCCGGACAGCCAGGTACAGAGGTCTACAACTTCAGTTCAAATATGACCCATCACTTTCTTTAAATAGACTCCTCTCAAAGTAAAGTGCTGACTGTTCATATCACACACAGGCACAGCTACAGCTGATTTTCAAGTGTTGGCTCGTAACAGTGGGGGCTCAGTCAGGTTGGTGGGTGCATGCCACAGATAAACACTCACTGTTTGAAAGTGAAATGATCCAAGTATGCAGCAGGTCGTCGCTGAATGCCATTTGTGTTTGAGCTCTGACAAAACAGAGACTGAACGAGGAAAACCTTCTTCGCTGCGTCTACATTTCTGGAGATAAAACGTGCGTTCAGAGTCAGGCGCAGCGCTCTCAGACAGTGCATAGCGCCTGTGACAGAGGGCCCTCGAAAAAACGAAAACGGGGTATTTCAGACCTGTTTGTCAGCCAGGGGTCACGGACCTACAGTGAAAAGCACACATTTAATTCATTTAGGTGCTGTCAGTAAGACTTACTATCTAACTAACTTCTTCCACTTTTATATGCGCTAACATTGTAAAGTCAACACGAGCAGAGCTACAGTTGCAAACACAAAAGCGCCGACTCTTTCTGATTTCTTACCAGATTGGACGGATTTAAAAGCCAAAACGTAACATAACCAGGGTCCCGTTAGAGGAGCAGCAGCTGGGCCCGGGATCAATCACACAACAACATAGACAGGCACCTGTAGACAGCATAACACTCACCCACATGTGCCGCTTCACAGATAGATACTGCAGCCAATCAGGGACAAGAGTTACAGTGACGCAATCGTGAGGACTCACACCTGTCATGAAGTCCTCAGGAGTATTTCAACTATGTGAAAGCTGTTGGCCCCTTGTTTAATGGCACGTTCACGCACATTTTATCAGCCAGTATGAACAGTCACTGGAACCTGAGTGTCTTGATGACTGCATCACAGTGACTGGACTGAAAGGAAATAGATAGGAACTAATTATAGACACAACAACATAATGTCTTGTACGTGGCTAAACATAAAACAGAGTTCACCACCATAGGTCAGCACTATTAATAGGCCTACACGTTTATGTGCTTGTAGAATGTCTCGGCAACAATCCCATGGTATTATGGGAATTGTAGCACCATCTAGTGGATTCAATCAGCCAGGTAACAACGCACCTGTTTGTGTACTTGTATTTTACTGCTCCTCTTTTAGTGTACTATTACTACTAGTATAAATACATAACAATGTACTCACTTTTTAGGGGGTTTAAAAAAAGGACAATATTATTTATTCACTTTTAATGAGACACGGCATGTATTTTAATAGCAACATGGAGTTAGGCATTTAATATTTGTTCAATAAAACACAAATGGGTTCTTTTGTGAGCAACATACATATAAATATATGATAAAACTCTTTTCATTTGCTTCTCATGGTTCATTGTTCCATATTAGAAACGGCAGAAGGCACAGCATTAATCGAATTTAGTTCAATGGTAAAATAGTACAGCTTGTCTCCACATTGATAGATATGACAAATATATACATAAATCAATAAGTATACTGTCTATATATAAGAGATATGAGCATTTTTGAAGCAGACGATTATTTAGGTCAACCTCTGAACTCAATCAAAAAGCTGAAATATATATATTTATATTTATATATAGAGACAGAGGGTTAGACGCTCTTTGAAGGACGTGGCAGCACCAGCTTCAGCCCAAGGTCGACCACAAACGAGGGCATGTACGAGAGCGGGATCCAGAGGAGCTTGGCGTCCCAACCGGCGCTGTATCTGGTCCGAGGATGGGCGGCCGTCACAGCGTGCTCCATGCAGTTGGTGACCTTGGAGAGGTCAGAGTCGCAGATGGCGTTCATGATCAACCGCTGAACCTTGATGTCTGGAAATGAGTCAAATATATAACATGTTAATGGAGTAAATGATATTACAGGGGTGTGATAAAGAGGTCAAAATCTACTTAAGTAAAGGTACTGTTACTTTACCAGCGACCCCTGAAGAAGTCGAAAGTAGTCTTCTAAGAGTAATAAAGTATTTAATCAATTGTAGTAACATCCCCTTACTTAAAAAAAAATGTTCTGTCCACTTTCATTTCTAAGATACATATAGTTCAGTTCAAAGGAGTACAGTACACTTACGTTTACTTTAGGAACTTTATGAGTACATTTCAAAATATTAGTGACAGTAAGTTTTAGATCGAAGACATGTTGTGAACTGGTGAAACTAAATTGTCCAAAGTCCCCATAAAAGCCTGTAGGTGTATGTCTCTAAGTGTTAGTCCTTGTCCACAGTGTACCCCGCTGTATGACCAAAGTAGCTGGGACAGGCTGCAGCCCTCCTATGACTTTTAACAGGATATCTGGTAGAAAATGAATAAATGAGTGAACAGCAAAGGATCTTGAGTTTGAACTTCATGGTGACAGCGGTAGTTAAAAGCAATAGTACTTTTATTTGAGTGCAGGATTTTGTCCTGAACATTGGTAAAACACTGCAGCACTTACATTTATCCAGGTATTTATCTCCGTAGCTGGCTCGTACTTCGGGGCTGAGCTGGTTCCAAAGGCGGTGCAGTTCCTTCTCGAGCGGCTCCAGGCTGGTTACTGCCGTCTTAAAAAACCCTGGCTCAATGATGCACACATTGATTCCAAAATAATTTATATCCCTCCTGAAAACAGAGTAAAATGAATCAAGCGCAGTTCTAGATGTTAGCTGACAACAGAGCCTCGGTTTGTGCCAAGTTTAATAAATTGGAGAGCAATGATATTAATGAGAAATATTACATTTAATCTTGAGAAGTGGTGAGATGGACCAATATTCTGCTTTGTCTGGTCAAATCAAATAAAATGTGGTTATAACCAGCGCTGAGGCAGTCCAATTTTATTATTATTTGTGAGAGGTTATTGCTTTGGCTTCTTGTTTCTCTTAAAGGTGCATAGCGCAATATTGATGGACTTTGTATTATGTGAGAAAAAAAGAATACATCACTCAAAAATAGTGCATAATAACATCAAAATGACACCTGCACATCGCATTTTTTTTTATAGAAGACAATAAAGCCCATTGTGGACAAACTGAGCACTGCTGAAGGTGAAGAAAAATATATTTCTGTTCAAAAGTTATATTTTGTCAGCATCCCTTTATCATTAATAAGCTTGTGTTAAGTCATACCTGAGGCAGTCGGAGAAAGACTCCACTGCAAACTTGGATATGCAGTATCCACCTCCGTTGGCCGCCACCCGTCCCAGGACTGACGCCACGTTTACAATGCGGCCTCTGGCTTTTTTTATTAAAGGCAGGAAGGTCATTGTCATTCCAATCACTCCATTCATGTTCACTTTTAGTGTGCTGTGGAAATCCTCTATCCTCATCCACTCTGACGGACCCATCGGTAAAGAACGTCCAGCGTTGTTCACAACAGCCCAAAGTCCTGAAACAGAGAGACAAACATTATAAATAACATCTATATTTATGTCAACCAAGATAAATGACTTCTTACCCTTATCGCCAACTTCCTTCTTGGTCCACTCCATTGCTTTCTGGATGCTGTCCTGACTGGTCACATCTAAAAGGACAGTCCTCAAATGTGGCCCTGCTACCCTCTTCAGATCATCAGCCCCTTTTTCTGTCAAACAGCCTGCCAGCACTCGGAAACCTTTACGGTCAAGCTTCTTACACAAAAGGTTTCCAAATCCCGAATCGCAGCCGGTCACAAACACATACTTTTCAGTGATGTTGTCAATCTCTAGACTGTCCCGGTACAGCCATACGAAAACCCACAGGACGAAGAAGGTAGCAATTACATAAATCCAGGCATTTTCCCTGAGCATGTGAACAAAAGAGGGAGCACAATGTGATTGTTTGACCATCCAGTAAATACAAATGGTAATGTTTTGTTCTTACCCTAAACAATCATAGACAAACTGTGCGTCCATGCTGCTTGCTCAATTCAAAGTGAGTTTGGGTTGAAATGCAGGAGCTGCTGTAAAAACATGTTGCACAAATGTTACTGACGTGGCAAACTGCCAAATGTGGTTTACTGAGCTGGAATGAAAATGGAAATAGACTCAATAATTTTAGGACTCTCCATGACAAAAGCCTTAATTTCATAATATTGTGGTTTTTTTATAGATGTTGTTTTATTTCACCAAGTACTGGATACAATACAAGCGCTCTCTGAGGCCTCAGTGAAAAAAGTGGTTATAATAAATAACAGCTTTTGGCGCATGAGAAATCTTTGGTTAATACTCTTATAGAAGAAAGAGGGGTATTTGTGAAGGAGGGGGACCCACAGGGGAAAAGGAGCATTGTTTTGAAGCATAAATTGAATGCCTGTGACAAAGCTGCTTAAAGCGCTCAAAGCTCAAACCAATTATTTTTCAGTCTTACTCTGAGAAGAAACACAGCTATACAATAAAAAATAACTATAACTAAAATAACTACAATGTTTGACTTGATGGATTATGTAAAAAAGCAGTGCTCCTTTTATGTTTGGGTTTGTAATGCAAATGCAACTGTATAGTGCCTTAAACTGTCCTCATATAGCACTTATAGCAAACCCTCACAACAAGTAAATTATTAAGCAAGCTATTAAATGTTAAGTGCAACCTTAAATAACATCAAGGCCATTCTGTAACCTGTAAGAAAAATACTTTAAACACATTTACAGCAATGTGTAGAAAGAGGAATATTTTATCATAAGACAACCATTTTCACTTCATAACTCCAAAAAACATTAGAAAAACAATAAGGCCGCTGTCCTTACATAATGAGGAATGGTTCAAATATTATTTAGTAACAGTAACCAGTTTTTTTATTGCACCTAATGGACCTAAAGTACCGAAGACATGTTACGATGTGAAATGTTGAAGTTCTAGTTGGAGCAGTTCTTTGCTGAAAGACAGACACCACTCCCACTCTCACTATTGGTTAGTCTACATCATGCTCTGAAAGGTCTTTACTGTCAGGCTCATTGATTTATGCCTCAGGTGATTTTCTGCCAAATCTAAGACACATGCACAAGAGTAACATTAATTTAATTAAAATATACTGTACATATGGTACAATATGGATTTGATGCACAGAGCAACACTCTCTAAAATAAGCCTAATGTGTTGATTTGAAAAGGTGACACTTCTTCACACATTTTCATTCAAATACTTCTGTATATAAACTTACAAAAAATATTACATATTTAATGTCACATGACAACCAAACCTCACTATCAAAAAGAAAGATGCCTCAAAACGTAATTAACTTTTACACAAGTTCAATCAAAATCATTACCTTTTGTCAACTGAAACAGGAAGCACTTGCATTTGTTTTTCAAATTATTCCTAAAAGATTCTCACACAACACAAAAGAAATGTGGTCCTACCTTTTTGAGAGCTGATGGATTCCCGCAGGTTCTACGCCTTTCCCTTTGTGGTCAGTGTTCTGTCTTAACTCCACGGGGCCGGTCGGGGAGAGGCTTTATCCCTTTGGTTTATCCCTTAAGAAATCCCCAATCCATAACTACTAGGTTTGTGCAAGTGAGTCCAAAGTGAAAGAAAAAAAAGGGTGATGGCAGTTTCATTCGCACAAGAAATTGAATGAGCTATTGTGCTTTACTGTATGTTCTCACTACATTGCAGAAGAAATACCATAGCTTGTTTTTGCCTTATGAGATTCTAGCTGACAGATATGCTTGCAGCTATGCACGTGAGTTTAATTGGCATGTTTTTGATGATGTAACTTTTAGGTCACAGCATCTGTTCTCCAACTGCTCTACTTGAGAAACATTTATCGCCTTATTGGTTCTGGTTATGCAAAGGTTAATTGCACAACTTTCCACTTCAGTTTTTAAGACAACTATATTATTCATCTGTCTTGGACTCTAAACATTTTATTTAACCAGTTCTTTATCCTTAACTATGCATTTACTAAACTTTAGAAATAAAACAGAATTGTAATCTTAACCCAGCAGTGACATCTTTCCTACTTTAAAGACTTCAGACTTGTATTTTAATAGATTTAGGCTGTAAACAAGTAAGAATAATACATTCAATTCAAACAAAGAATAGTTACAATGTAAATGTTTATTATTAACAATTGATCAAGCATTATCTGAAAACACAGTGGGGTAATATTATATGGACGTACTATATGCTTAAGGCCAGGTAACATCATGGCATTGGTTTATTACACAAGCCTGGCACTTAAAACAGTTTTGGCTTAGTGTTTTGGCCTGGATAATTATCCCAAAGCAGGTATGAAGTACAATTATCTACTACCAATTGCAACTGCCTCCCAAAATCTCCCAACGGAATAAGGGCCCATGCTTTCACATAAGAAGATGCCACCATTACGAGGAGCTGAGAGGAGGCAGACTAGTACTGTAGCTGACAAGAGCCGTTTTCCTGTTCTTTTCAGTTTTTATTCCTGTGCACTTAAAACAGTAACATTCTCGCACATCTCCCATTGGTGTTACGTCGAGGCAGACTTTAGCTGACCCTTGTGCACGTACTCCAGCGATGTTGCAATGGTTCTCATGTCCATTTCAATGCTGCGAGCCCAGTTCTCCACGTCACCGATTTCCTGTAATAACAATAAAAGCATGATTATCAAAAAAGTTGATCCCAAATATTAATTAAAATTAGCCAAACATTTACCAAAATAATACAGTAAGGTACAATTTAGGCACTTTCAACAGGTCCATGTTTGAGCTTCTTCCATACATTATAGCATTGGTAAATGGCATAGTTTAAGTAAAGGGACATATTTGAAGAATGTCCCGCAAAGACGGTCTCAGTGGAAAATTCAATTACAGTTAGCACCTGCTAAACCCTCTCAGATCCACAGACCTGTGTCAAAGCTTCATCGAGACTAATCTGATTTTCTCATCAAAGAGCTGTCCCTCTTGACCCAGATACATCAACATAACCACTTTTAAAAGACTGATATATATATATATATATATATATATATATATATATATATATATATATATATATATATTTTTTTTTTTACATACAACTTTAGTTGAGCCATATTACTGGGTCAATCAGCGCTGTTGTCCTGCTGCATTTTACGCATACGCTGTTTGTATGTTTTTGTTTTTGTAAGTTTTGGTGTATAATTATGACTTATCTTGCCTGGATTAATGCTTTAACTAGTCCTGGTCAAATTTACTGTAAAGCCCTTTTATATTAAGCAAATATAGTTATTGATTTTTTTATTATCGTTTATAAATTTGGGCCAATTGCGTTTAATAAGGTTTTGAGAACTTAATAGAGAACTACACTAGAGTGAAACAGGAACAGACTAAACAGTGGAAACCAGGGATAGTCTTTGACTGTCTTAGTGAACATCTTGTGATTTAAGTTAAAGACTCCTGCGACAGAATACATTGTGTGTGCAGTCAATGGTGTGACCTTTATTGGAGCTCATACCATCGGAGCAACAATACTGCCACTCTCTTTTTACAATATGTGCCAGTTTATATTTGTCCAACAAATGGTGCTTAAAACTCTGCAGCACATTGTTTTATGTTTTGTGATAACTGGGCACAAAAACTTGCCACATAACTTACCTTTAAGGCCTGATTGAAGCCCTCTACCATACTGATCCACTGAGCGGTCTGTTTGGAGAACTGGCTCGCCTGCACTTGAAGCGTCTTTACCTCATGGTCAAGCTTACGTTGATTCACATAAGCCTGGGCCACTCTGGGAAATACACAAGAACAACTTTGTACTGTTACAGCAGACTTTCCAATCTTGGACTCTAAGCCGATTTTCAAACTTGCATCCCGTGTTTTCACAATGTTAACTTAATGTGCTATTTTTAGTTCTTACACATGGCTATTTTTTAACCATGTTACAAAGAAGATACCTCAAAATGTAAACCAGTGCCGCAGTTGGGTGTGCTGCTTTATCAGAAATGTAATAATCTGATATTTAAGCACAGATTAAACAAAAACGCAAATATAAATAAAAGGTTACTACAGTACAAAATACTAAAACTAATTTAAAGTATAAGGAGAGAGTGATATTGGTTACATCAAAAGTTTGGTCAAAGTGTATCATTTTCTTACCCAACATTGAGGTGGTCGACCAGGGCTTCGGTCAAACATGTGGCAGCCGCAATAGCTTCACGTCTGCGTTTCTCTGCAACAATATCATAATGGTCACTTACATTAATGCCACAAAATATAACACAACTTTATTAATGAAGTACTTAAAATCCTAATGGGAAAGTGCATTTCTTAGAGGCCAGTAATGTATGAATTTTGGCCAGAGAGGCCAGATGGTTTGAGTGGGGTGTGAAGAAAGCCATTTTTGTTAAGACTCTCCCGTTAGGGGTCACACTGCCCTTTCAAGTTATTGACCATGAAACCAGAACAGCCTGGTCCAATCAGAGTTAGTTCCAGGTCACACCCCTTATTTTTACAATCATTGCTTAGCTCTCGTGTCAGTTGATCTCAGAAATGAAAAAGTCTCTGGGATGAAAACGTCTTCACCTTGAAAACTAAGTCCAGATGTCTTTGCTTCAACCTTTTCTTATAAGCAAACGAGTGTGTAGGCTACCAGCAATAAAGGATATATACAAGTAAAAAAAATGCATAAAAAAACTCAACAGCTCACATACAATTGCTGAATAAAGTAAACACCATAATAAGGGCATTGACTTTGTTTTTAGCTTTAGTTAGCTGCTATCAATTACCATGTAACTCCTTGCGCTCATTTTGCTTCGCCTGGTGCTCCTTCAATAAACGGGACAACATCTTCATTTAAAAAATGTAAAGGGTGTATAGAAACACTTCTCATTTAACCGTCCAGCATTTCCTTTAGAAATCACAAATGTTAAGATACGTTAGCTGCAACAGGATGCTACACCAGCTGAACAGACGCTGAACAGTCACGGGACCAGGACTTGTGACGTCAAATGTGGGCGTTCCCAACAAGGTTCAAGGAACACAGCGAAGGCTTGAGCGCCCTCTGCTGGATTGACTTGTTTTCCTCTACTCTCTAGAGCAGGGGTCATAAACTAAATTTGCTTCAGGGCCAGATTGTTTTTTCACGGTGCTGCGGGGGCCAGACTTTCAAATTAAAAAATATATATAAATACCTACCTTTGGTTTTTATTATTTTTTACATTTCAAATATCTTTTCTAGTTTTTCTTTTTTTCACTACAGACTTTGAGCTCCAGGCTAACTTTTTTCTTCACCGTTCCAAAAGCCAGTCCCAACTGTCCTGAAGTGAATGTCAACTGTCCCCAAATTTATTTGAAATACAGGCTAATGTCTGTCCATTTGCTTATTTATTATATATATAAAGGTTAAGTACTTTGAAAGGACAAGTATTCACTTTTAAAATGGTCATTTGATAGAAGATAAAAGTAAATTTATTATATTCATAGACGATTATAATTAATTGGTGTGCAATGACCGTGTGTTGCTGCAATAAAAAGAGACAAATATTTTCTTACTTGGTACTTGATGTAAAACCTTTGAGAACTACTGTTCTAGAGAGCTAAGTATATAACACACTGTTACATATCATTCAGTAATACCTTAACGGACTTGACCAAAACCCTTATGGAGAATGATGATGTTTGTGTTCATTGAATCGGTGAGTTCATGTGGGGCAACATGAACAATCTGCCTGTTGTATAGGCCTGCTCTTCTGTTTAGGTTGAAAATAAATAATTTGACTGTTTATCTAGCAAAGTTTACTCTCTGAACCTGCTGCTTGCCACAGTTTACAAGATGTTGTGTTCATGTGATGGCTTCTTGGAAGACTTGTTTGACTGTGGCAGAGTTATGTTATGTAAAAAATGATCTGGCGATAAATTACAGTCTAAAGTTTACTTTTTTATTTTATATTTTTAGTGTCTAAATTCTTTTTGCGAAATCTAGCAATACAGCTATAATGCAATGTTCTGGTTTTAAATTGAAAAGTGTTTGATGAACGGGGAGTGTGTATTCTATTTGTTTTTTTAGTATGAAAAGACGCTACCGGAAACGCTTGTTTTGCTCTTGTTCTTTGGCGGAAGTAGAAGCTGAGCCGATGACAGCGGCAACCTGTCAACAACATGCTCAACAATCTCCATAAACCTGAAGCACACACTTAACCTTTGGCCGTCTGTCTTGTCAGGTATGTCCGTTTGTACTTTAAATATTCTAGATGTTGTCTGTATTGACGTGTTATCGATGATCGGAACGAGCTTTTAGCTGTTAGCATTAGTAATGACGGTGGTTAGCTTAGCTTCGATGGTGAACGTCGTGCCCAAAGTTGGTGCAGGTGGATGAACTTCTCTCTTTGCAGCTTTATATAATTTATAGGTAGAACTGAAATGACCCAATTCCCCGTTATATATTTAGCTGGCAGGAATTTGTGTTTGACACCGAGTGGAATATACACGTTATTAATAACGAACATGATATAAAACACGTCATAACATTGTGTGGTGGCTTTGAATATACAATAGAATAAAAGTGAAGACACAATATGAGCACAGATAACCCGAGGAATATGCATACATATATAAATATAAACCAAGTAAGAACAATGCTACCGATCTGTCGCCAAGTAAAAGGAATGGATAGGGGATGTGGTGGAAAATCGAGTTGATGCTTGGATTATGTCGTTAGCCACATTTAGACCAAAGTATAGTGCTCAGATAGTGTTTCTCAGTGCTGTTTTTCCGCTCTGCCCCTCTCTTTTTTCTTTAAATGGATGCTTTAATGTTAATAATTGTCTTTCTTCCACTGGTCCAAGATTAGCAGCACGTTAAGCCTTGTTAATGATAGGATTGTGTGTTATGGAAGGGGCTCTGTGGCTTATAATAGCCTGTGACTATTTTGGACTCTGTTAGAGACTTGTGTCTTATTTACACTTATTTAAATTTAAGTGCATTGCTTTAATGCATTAATATATTTACAAAACTCTGCATAGAAAATGGGATAATTGGCAGTTTTCTTTTTAAATGTTTATATTCATTTGTCATTGTTATTTCATTAAAATTTTTTTATATATTACACTTTATTAGACGGTACATTTAAATTGTGTTTGCAAATTGTGATCATTACAATGACCATTTTCTCAGTTTTTTTTTAAATATATTGTATGAAAAAGCTGAAGCTGGTGGTTGAATAAAGCAGGTAATAAGGTTGGCCTATAGGATCACTGCATTTGTTGGTGTTTAATAACATACATATGTAAGAAACGGCTTGTTTAAAAGAATTTATCAAGGAGTGAGGTGACGGCGACAGCAGGTATAATTTGGATTGAATTGTCCAGTTGAAATATTGCAAGAATAAAACAATTCATATACAGTAACAATGAGCTTTCAGTACATTCAGATTTTATTCCTTGTTGTTTGTATTTTGTTGAGAGGTGTATATTGTTCACGCCTCCTATGCCAGTTTCCCAGGGGGCAGAATGTAGACAGTGGTTAGTTATGTCTATGTTTGAATTAGTATAGAGTTGATTAGTATGAAGGACATGACATATCAGTAATAACAGGAACAATTCTCATAACACAACTTCAACGCTAAATAAGTCTAACCTTATGAACAACCAGCCTATATTTTCCACTGTGTGTAGCAACCTTATAGCCTTATCACTCTTTAAGTAGGTTACCTGCATAGAGTGTCCCTGTTTAACATGTGATGTCACTTGTTACAGGTTGTTTCATTGACACTAAACAGTGCAGTGTTATGGATTGATGAACCATGAAGGCCCAATTACAAGTCACTGGTAAGTTTATTAAATACAGAACTTAATATAATTATTTACACCAGTGGTGGAGGGAGTACTCGGTTCCTCTACTTAAGTAAAAGTACAGATAAAGAGGTAGAAATGTACTAGAGTAAAAGTAAATATGTCACTTTAAAATTCTTACTTAAGTGAAACTATTAAGGTACCCAGCTTCTACAATAAATCAATATAAAATGTATTTAATTTATTAATAAAACAGGTTAGTTGGAGAATAATTACTAATGATTATAAACTCATTAAGATCAGAGTCAGACAACTGTATCCTTGAAGCTCATGGGAACATGAGTGAAAGTATTGTTCCCTAATCAGTCTGGTCCATGACTCTTACCACCATTGACCTTTATCCTTGTTTGCAATGTTTTAACTGTGAGAGACACAAACTTTAACGAGACATGGAAAAATTCTAATAAAATTATGGTGGACAATTATAAACTAGAAACGCATACATTATTTTGGGGTTGTTTTTTTGTGCCTCACATTTTGATAGTAACACATAAAATAGATTACACTATAGGTTTAAGTTAACATTTATTTACCATTTAATGTAAGGTATTGAACATTTACAACAATTTTATTGTACTTGTGAAGCCGATGTAAAAATGTAGTGGAGTAGAAAGTACAGATATTTGCTTTAGAATGTAAAGAGTAAAAGTCAAATGTACTCCCTTTTGAACTTGAAAATTATAGTTGGGTACAATAACAGTGTTTTTACTTTGATACATTCCACCACTGCATTACACTCAGTTGTTGTTATAAGTTGCAGTGTTTTAATTGTGGCGTCTTCCTCTAGTGATTTCAGCCAAGTTAAAAGAAAACAAAAAGAATTGGTTTGGTCCCAGTCCATATGTGGAGGTAGCTGTGGATGGCCAGTCAAAAAGGACTGAAAAGTGCACCAACACACACAGTCCCAAATGGAAACAGGCACTTACAGTGTGAGTACAGAGGTATTGGATAATAATATAGTTTATTTACAACATATGTAAGTCTAAATTGTGCTTTGTTTCTTGCTTTTCTGCAGAATTGTGACCCCAGTCAGCAAACTAATCTTTCGTGTTTGGAGCCATCAAACGCTGAAAGCCGACATCCTTTTGGGAATGGCTACGCTGCAGATCAATGAGACGCTAAAGGCTAATGATTTGAAACGTGAGGTTACACTCTTTTTACTTTTACAGACTCAATTTGTGTTGTTTCAATTCGGTTCTGTTCAGAGGGAGTTTGTTGAATGTTTTACTGAGTAAACATTGAGTCAACATGCCCATTAGCTGGTTCTGTATTTCTGTGTGGACTTCCCTCTGAGGGTGTTTACAACCAAGGACAATGCCCCTCTTAAACCTGCTCAGCATGTGCAGGACATGTGATCACAAATTTGCTCTTTGTTTCAAAGTGTTGCTGCACCCTAAAGCTGTGTCGTTTATTTTTATGTCATATGTCTAAACAGTGATTTGAATGACTTCAGAGTCCACTTTTCAGAAACCTAGATGGACTTTGTTTTAATATGTTTTTGTAAAGCTTACTGTCAAATAGTTTCTTGCAGTCATTTATTTTGTGTTTTGTCTATAACTGATTGTCTTTCTGGCCCCAGTGTGTGAAGTGGTGCAGACACTGCAGCTGTGCTCTGACAGAGATCCTCAGGACATTGTAGGCGACCTGTCTGTGTGTCTGGACGGCCTGCAGGTGGACGAAGAAACCCTGGCTTCAGCTGAGAAAGAACCTGGTATGGAGCCACACAAACATTTGCTTATATAAAATCAAAAAAAAAAAAAAATAACTGTATAGTTTTAAAATTACAAATCAACGAAAATTGTAATGTTTGCCTGTCCTCATCTTTAGGTTGGCTGAGGTTTTGCCAAATTCAGTATTCTTTTCTAAATTTGTTTTAATTAGCCGTCAATGATAAGCATTCCTAATTTGTTTGAGAACACAGACTAAATGTAATTTGAAGCATATACAACAATAAGTATAATAGCTTTAGTCATGTAATCATTACATCTTATTTTTTATAAAAGCCACTATCTTTTAGCTGCTAAAGCAATAAAGTTTCTGTTATATCATTTTATATTGTTTTATTCATTTTTAAATACTGCAATATGCAAGGTTGTCAAGGAATCAATACACCGAACGGTTCTTTTTTAAGCAGATAACTCGTGAGATCAACCTTCAACCTTAATTGTGAATAAAAGATCAGTCTCATCTTAAGGTTTTAACATGCATGGGGATAACGAGTGGCGCCTGTAACACAGGGAACTTCCACCATCTTCGTTTCTTACGGAATATCCGCCCCCCCACTCTTTATCCTTTCGCTTTTATTCAACAGGCAGAATTTTACACAGAGTCTGCCTCTCCCAACCACGCAGGGCGGGTTTAACAGTTTCAGGTTACAAAACATGTCCTTATTAAGAGATAACAGTTTATCTTAGCGGCACTCAGACCAGACACAGGAACCACCCAGTGAGTTAAAGGTAACCACTTGGCTTGACGCGTCTGGTGGGGTGCAGCCACACAACTTCCCCTTAATAAGGCAGAACATAAGTATAATTAAACACACACACACACACACACACACAAAGGCTATTTAGGCCTTTAGTTACAATGTCTGGCCTTAGCATTTGGTTATACACAAGTACACAATTTGACAATCTTTATTTATTGCAAAAATCTCTAACAAAGTTCAATGCTGTATTTATTTTCTTGTCGTTCCAGCACCTCTATCAAATGGAAATGCTAGACAAAATGGAGATTTTGGCAACAGGTACCCAGCCAAAATCTTTTTGTAATTTTTGTTTATTTAACACGCGTAACTTTGTCTTGAAATCAAAGTTATTACCTTTTTATTGTTGTATTCAGGTCCAGCAGAGACTCTTCACCATCCAGTGGTTCAGATGAGTGGGTCATTGTTCCAAATGGTAATGCTGTAAATGGCTCCCATTCTCCATCGCAGTCTCCAAGAGACTCTGCAGCGTCAAGACCATCAAGACCAGCCCAGCCTAATCCTCCAGTGTCCTCCAGACCTGCAGCCTCACCATGTAGGAAATACAGAAATATTAATGAGCTTCCTGTTTCTAATACTTTTGTATTGACTGATACTTACATTATCCTTAATGATGTACACTTCAGTGAGACTAAGCAAATGTACAACAACCTTTTTCATTCAGCCTATGTGCCTCTTTTTGCAGCCTCCTCAAGCAGCTCCTCTCCAAGTGAGTTAAGTGAAGCCCCAGTCTCTGATGGCTCCTCTCAGGCTTCTGCCAGTGGTTGTTCAGATCAGCAAGACGGTGCTAGTGCAGGGGCAGCAACAGCCGCCTCTTTACAGACAGCAACTGCCCCCAAACCAGGCACCTCTGCTCCAGCCACTGCTGTCACTGCTGCTCCCAGAATCACACCCATAACCAATACCCCCCTGCCGCCAGGGTAAACCTTTTTTATTTTTTATTTTTTTTTATCACTGGTATATTTTCTGTGTCTGTTTATGAATTTTAAACAACATTGCAATTACTAGCTAACTCATTTTGATTGTCTGGGCAGGTGGGAGCAGAGAGTGGACCCGAATGGACGCATGTACTACGTGGATCACATTGAAAAAAGGACAACCTGGGACAGACCTGAGCCTTTGCCTACAGGGTACGAACATGTTTAATAACTTCTTTCATGTTGAACTGGTCTTTTAAAAATTGTTAAATATAAACCGTCTGCCTTTGACTGTCCTGGTGTTGTAGTTGGGAGCGCAGAGTGGACCCAATGGGCAGGGTGTACTTCGTTGACCACATAACCCGGACAACGACATGGCAGCGACCCACTCAGGAATCAGTGAGGAACTATGAGGAGTGGCAGCACCAGCGCAGTCAGCTGCAGGGGGCAATGCAACAGTTTAACCAGAGGTTCATTTACGGGGTGAGAACTGACACTTTTTATTAAGCCAACGTTGATAACAGCACAGGATGTTCCGTTTGTAAGTGATGATATAGTGTCACAAAGCAGCTTATACTGTGTAAGCTGCTGTGTGGGAAAAGATACTATTGATTACCCAATTTGTATACTTTGACATTTTTGGGAATAGAATAATTAAGATGTTTTGACTGAATGTCTTATTTCTCTTCCAGCTCCAGGACCAGCTTGCAGCCACAGCTAATAAGGAGTTTGATCCAATGGGACCACTGCCACATGGCTGGGGTAAATACTAGTACATTTTTGTAGTTTAAAATGCCGCAAGTGGAGAAACAAAACCATGTATCGAGTGATAAGTAAACCTGCTTTTGTTTTTAGAAAAGCGAACAGACACCAATGGCAGAGTGTATTTTGTTCACCACCCAACCCGGGCGACTCAATGGGAAGACCCCAGGACACAAGGGTGAGTTTTTATCTGTGTATGTCTTAATGTAATGTATATTACCACTAAACTTGAAAATATATACTCTATATTGCCAACAGTATTCACTCGGCTATCTAAATCACTGAGGTCTATTGTTCAATCACTTCCAGGGTCAGAAATGTATAAAAGTAAGCAACTAGGCATGCAGACTTCTTCTACAAACATTTGTGGAAGAATGGGTCTCTCTCAGGAGCTCAGTGAATTCCAATGTGGGACCGTGACAGGATGCCACCTGTGCAATAAGTCCAGTCGTGAAGTTTCCTCGCTACCAAATATTCCACAATCAACTGTTAGGGGTACTTCAACAAAGTGGAAGCGATTGTGAACAAAAGCAGGTGGTAGGCCACGTAATATTACAGGGCGGGGTCGGCGGATACTGAGGCACATAGTGCACATAGTCCAGAGCTACAGACCTCCAAACCTCAGGGGATCTTCCGATTAGTGCAAGAACAGTGCGTAGAGAGCTTCATGGAATGGGTTTCTGTGGCCGAGCAGCTGCGGCCAAGTGCAATGCAAATTGTCAGATGCAGTGATGGAAAGCATTCTGCCGCTGGACTCTAGAGCAGTAGAGATGTGTTCTTGGCACCGACCAATCACGCTTCTCCATCTGACAATCTGATGGACAGGTCTGGGTTTGGCGGTTACCAGGAGAACAGTACTTGTCTGACTGCACTGTGCCAAGTGTAAAGTTTGGTGGAGGGGGGATTGTGGCGTGAGGTTGTTTTTTTTTTGTTTTTTGTTTTTTTTGGGAGTTAGGCTCGGCCCCTTTGTTCCGGCGAAAGGAACTGTTAATGCTTTAGTATACCAAGACATTTTGGACAATTTCATGCTTCCAACTTTGTGGGAATAGTTTGGAGATGGCCTCTTCCCGAGACTGCGACGAGCGAATACATTTGACAATATTTTTGAGGAACAATGTCTTAGTTGTAGTTAAGTTGCATTGCCTCTGAGTGGTGCTGATGTCTTTCTTAGGCTCCTGAATGACAAGCCTTTGCCAGAGGGCTGGGAGATGAGGTTCACTGTGGATGGTATCCCTTACTTTGTGGACCACAACAGACGGACCACGACTTACATTGACCCTCGCACAGGAAAATCCTCTCTGTAAGTGCATTTCAAAAGGTTGTCTAAATTTAATTCTTGGCAGACTCAGGCAATCAAAGACTAAATAAACTTCTCAATTTCTGCCCTTTTCAACAGAGAGAATGGACCACAAATCACCTATGTCAGGGACTTCAAAGCCAAAGTGCAATATTTCAGGTTCTGGTGTCAGGTATGCTTCACATCTTATTATTATTGTGAGTTAAAAACGTGGCACTTTCACTAAAGGAAACATTTTCATTTGGTGATTTAATGCATAATTAAACATTATTGTCTCCACAGCAATTGTCAATGCCTCAGCATATAAAGATTACTGTTACCAGGAAAACCTTATTTGAGGATTCATTTCAACAGGTGATCACCCAAACAAGCATGTATCTTTAACTAATGAATGTCTCGTCATAAAATTGTTAAAACTATTTTATCCACCTTCAAAGATCATGAGCTTCCATCCTCAAGACCTAAAGCGAAGACTGTGGATTATTTTTCCAGGGGAGGAAGGTTTAGACTACGGAGGCGTGGCCAGGTAATAAAAAAAATGACATGTAACAATTGTGTCTGATTCATTAGGTGTGTTTTTGACACCACCCTGGACGCCGTGACAAATGTGATTGATAATAGTTATTTCCAACCAGAAAAACAACTTTCTTTAATTTTCTCTGAACTTTGTTCTCTGTGCGTTTACTTTCAGGGAATGGTTCTTTTTGTTGTCTCACGAGGTGCTGAATCCCATGTACTGTTTGTTTGAGTACGCTGGCAAAGACAACTACTGCCTACAGATCAACCCTGCCTCGTACATCAACCCAGATCACCTCAAGTACTTCAAGTTCATAGGACGCTTTATTGCTATGGTAACTGCTACATTTGTGTCTCAATAAAAAAAATAATTTGAAGTAAACTTTAGAAAATAAATGATAAAGCATATTTGTTTCAATAAAGCAAATGTAATATGTTCAGTTTAATATAAAATACAATGAAGAACAGAGTTGGAAAAAGGCTGTTGCATTGATTCCAACTGTGAGAAGGTAAGGTAAGGTAACATAGTATATAATAAAAATCATAATCATAGCAACTACCAAAAAAATTTTTTATACGTTTAATTGGTTCTACTTTTGATTACATTAAGTAGGTTTATAGTAAACCAGCAGATATTTTTGTTGCGTTCTTTTCTGAGGAACTGATTATATTTACTTTACTTACTCTACTTTTATAATTTTCTCCTGTGCTCTATGTCTTTAGGCCTTATTTCATGGTAAATTCATCGACACAGGCTTCTCTCTGCCTTTCTACAAACGCATCCTGAACAAACCTCTGGCTCTGAAAGACCTGGAGTCCATCGACCCAGAGTTTTATAACTCACTCATCTGGATCAAGTAAGTATTTGGAACAAATATGCTGTGCATCTGATTATCCACCTGACATAAAAATGTTATAACCTTCTGTTATATACTTGTATTTTTGACATTGAATTGTGCAATTGACATTTGCTTATTTAGCAAATGTCAAATAGCACAATATTAGACTAATACAAGCTTTCCTTAAAGGCTTAAAGTGTTTATATGTTTTTATTTTTATTTCTGTTTTTTTCTGTTTTTTCTGGTTTTCATTTACAAGTAATAGCTTTCTCTAGTAGTAGGAGATGAGAAATACTTGTATATTTGACATCGTATACATCTTTCATGTATTACAGCTATTAGGTGCTCTCTCTCTTTGCATTACTTTGAACTGAATAATAAAGTACAGCCTTTTGATTATTTGCTTTCTTTCATTGTCCTTCTAATGTTGATGTGTGTGTTTTTGTAGGGATAATAACATCGAGGAGTGTGGTCTGGAGATGTTCTTTTCAGTCGACAAAGAAATCCTGGGCGAGATCACCACCCACGAGCTGAAACCAGACGGAGGAAACCTTCTCGTTACTGAGGAAAACAAAGAAGAATACATCAGGTGCAGTTTCTGTTGACAGCATTATTTTTAAAGCCTGGAAGGGAATGACTTTAGCAGTTTAGTAAAGTTATATAGGACCTTTTGTGGAGTCTACGTGTGTGCCTTTAACTCTGTTCTGTGCCTCTGTTTCCAGGTTAGTGGCAGAGTGGAGATTATCTCGAGGTGTTGAGGAACAAACACAGGCCTTCTTTGAGGGCTTCAATGAAGTCCTGCCACAACAATATCTTCAGTATTTTGATGCTAAGGAATTAGAGGTACAATAAACTAACCTACTTTTTTAATCTCTGTAAAGCGCTGTAATTCATCCTGCTCAGTGTTTTTATGGTTGGTTGCGTCTGTAAAGCCTTTAAATGCTGTAGGTTTCTTCCTCTAGTCTAAACATGTTTTACTTGGGTAGGCAGTAAAGATTTATGCTTTGCTTACAGGTGATGCTGTGTGGGATGCAGGAGATAGACCTGATGGACTGGCAAAGACACGCTATCTACAGGCATTATACTCGAAGCAGCAAGCAAATTGTCTGGTTTTGGCAGGTGAGAAGAGAATACTACAAAAGCCTGACATATGATGCATGTCCATCTGCCATGTTTATGTGTTTATTTATTTGGATTCCTATTAGCTGTACCCTAGAGCCAGCAACTCTACCTGTGGTCTGTATATATATCACTGAAAACTACCTACTAAATATCAAATACAATTCAACACAAGTATAAAGCTTTTATGAAGCCTGCTGGTACTTTACTGTACTTTCCGTATTTAGTGCACAGTAAAACATTTCCCGTATTCCAAATGCAGAAATATGCATTGTACCAGTTTTCAGCAGAGCCACCCCTTGTCCCTCAGCAGGTAGATGTTAAAGATAATAACCAGTTTAAATCCTTACTTCAGGCGCTCTAGGTTCAAGCTCCACTATTGACATGCACATAAATACACCTGCACAAGACGTTTAAGAGCAAATACTTCTCAGCCTGAAATGTAATGAAAATAATGTGTTTGCAGTTTGTGAAGGAGATGGACAATGAGAAAAGGATGAGGCTCCTGCAGTTTGTCACAGGAACCTGTCGCCTCCCTGTCGGAGGCTTTGCAGACTTAATGGGTGTGTAAGACTGAAACACAAAACTACTGTCCACACAACAGACCAGTTTAGCCTAATGCTCTTTTTGCGTCATGCTTATTTTCAGGGAGCAATGGTCCCCAAAAGTTCTGCATTGAAAAAGTGGGCAAAGAGAACTGGCTTCCACGAAGCCACACGTGGTAAGTAACTGCTGCTGTATTTATAGATAATCTTTGAGGTATTTCTAAATAAATGAAGGACCAAACCCTCTTAGTCATTTCTGATTCATTTCATCTTAAGCCTTTCTTTATTAGTTTTTCTTATCCTTTTGTATTCTGTATTATATAACACATTGTGTTAGAAAAGGCTGTAGTTATTGTTATTGTAGTAAATCATTTCTCGTGCAGTAAAAAATATAATGTCAATCTGGAATGTTTTCAAAGATTATTGTAAGTTAACTATTTTACTTTTTGCTTTTTCTTCTCTACAGTTTTAATCGTCTGGACCTCCCTCCGTACAAGAGCTATGAGCAGCTTAAGGAAAAGCTCATGTTTGCCATCGAAGAAACAGAAGGCTTTGGGCAGGAATAAAACATCAACCAGAGCCATATTCATTTTACAGAGCACTTTTCAACAGACTGTATGTGCAGCTGGGAGCTGTGGAGGAACTGGGCGATGGTTGTAAAAAGTGTTTATTTTAAAATACAGTAATAGCTGCTTTTAACCTGTTGCATCACATTTCTTTCTATGAAAAGCTGAAACCTCCATCGCCTGTTTAACATTTCACTCAAAATCATTAGCTTAACTGAGTTTGGACTACAACTAGAAACTCCTTTCTTCATTTCCCGTCATGTCTACACTCACTGTACATTGTAGTTTCTAAGATGTTTTGACTTGTTTCTGTTTAACAGCCTCATAAAGGGCCTATGCACTAGACTTAATTTTAGTGGAGAACATGGATTTTACTTTCTTTAATGCATATCTGGAAGAAAGAAGAAGGCACATGGTTTACTTCAAATTAAGTTTTTATTTTTTTATTTGAAGTTGGATTGATGATCTCAGTAGTGGATGAATGGAGTCCTGTAGCATACGCTCATAATGAGAACTTTCTTTGACTTACTTTCCTATATTTTTAATGCTTTATAAACTAGTTTGCACATGGTAATGTGAGCTGGGAGAGTCTTGATTGTTTTTAAGAGAGGTTGTATTTTTATGTGCAATAGTTTTTATAGAAAACATTTTTGCCAATAACTGAGCCGATCTGTGGTTCGTTTGATTGTTTTTGTAAAACTTGGATAGGTAAATTCTGTACATAAACCATTTGGAGTCATGCAGTTGTAGAATACCGCTGTTTTTGTTTTTGATTTGGAAAAAAAAGCCTTCTGTATGTTTTTGTCGGATAACTAACTGAATATGTCTTTAGATAAATGTCCAGTCAGCACAGTTACCAATGAAGTGGGACACACTCTCACTGAACGGTCACCCAAAACAAGTGTTACACTAGCGATGATGAGATTAGTCTTTGCTGTTAACTGTGATAGTTAAGACATTCAAGTAGAGAACTTTATTATGAAATATTATTCAACGGGGCCTTTGATTTTAGACTAAAGAAAATGACCCAAATGGAAACATGGCCCTCGTTGTAAAGGGTAGTGCATCGAGTTCAATTATCATTTATACTATGTCAAAATAAGTCTCAATTGTTTTGTTTTGAGGCAGGAACATTGACCAAAGTGTATTTTTTGTGTGAAACCAAGTTTTAAAATATAGTATAGCCCTCAAGTCAATGTCAAAATGAACTAATGATGAAAAAGGTTGTAAAAATAACAACGCAGAATGACAGCTGTGTGTTTGTTTTTCTTTTATACACTGTAGTAACTCCTACTATTGTGTGACTATATGAACTTAATTTAAGACCATTTGCTGTTATAATTACTTGTTGAAGCTTCATATAATTATTTTAATCAACATTGTGTTTTTGGCAACATGGTATAAACAGTAGGGTAATCAGTTTCAATTTTTAAATCTTTGTAATTATGTTTTAAGCTGAACCTATCTTTCATTCAAGTGTATCATGCTGGTCAAAAAGTGTGTAACATACGGCTAGAAACTGAGGCAGTTGTCATAAAACTAGGTCTATTCACCCACTGACGACTATGCACACGTCCATCCTTTCACCTAAAGGACATGTCTTCGTTGCAGCTGTGAAACTCAATGACGAGATTGTTCCTGGTCTTGTAAAACAAACACCGACTGTTAAATGTGGTAAATGAACAAAACTAACTAATAACTACACAGTGACTCTAAAAGGACTTGTTTTAACCCCTTCACTCTTTGTTATCGAGTTATTTATAAATCAGTTTCATGTTTCAATAAATTGGATTGATTGTGGAAAACACTAATAAAATTATCCAAATGCTACTTGAGACTATGTTGACTTACTCGTATGTTAAACATGAACTATAATTTAACGCATAAAAGTAACTTAAATTTATTCAATCATATTTTCATTCTGGCTAATGCTGTGTGTGAAAGTTGTGTAACCCATGTATAAAATGAAAGTGAAGAAGTGCTTTTCATTATAAACAGTTTTACAATAAGGGTCACTTTAATCTCAATTCTCTGAAAACCAGCCTTTTTAGTAAAAAACTTAAATTTGTTGATAAAGTAGACAATTTAATTATTCATTCAGACTTGTACCAAATAATACAAAAATTGTAAAAAAATAAATAAAAACTTAAAGTCCTTTTGAGAACACAGGAGGAACTCAAAAGCATCAGACAAAAGTAAGTCAAAGGGTTTATTAAGAGGTAAGGGTCACTGGGACAAACTTTTTTTTTTCTTTTTTTTACAAAGATACAACAATCTGTCATTTTCTTTTGTTAAACAGATTAATTATATAGAAACATATTTACACAGGACGGTTAATTTATTTTAAACATTTGGCATTTTCACATTTAATAACAAATTGTTGAAATAGGAACCAAAAGTGTGTTGCACTACGGCGACGTTTTTCTGTGACACACGGTGTTAAAAAGTACGTGCAGCAGTTAATTCTGTCCCTCTATTCAAAGTCATGGCAGGTCCTGGTTTGATAAAAACTGCCCTTTTTACAATAAATAACTTTCTCCAACAGGAACAATACAAAGCGGCGTTAGCTGTTTTAAAAGGATTCCGAAATGGCGCTGTGTAAGTAAATATTTGAGCAAAATACGGTCAAGTTACTGTAACTGTTAGTCTATTACTTTAACAGTTTTTCCAGAGTGGTGTGTTACCTGTCCCTTTGTAATTAAACCTGTAATAAATTAGTATTAGCTCATATCTTGTTTTTTCTTTGGGATATTTACAAAATCATTTCTCATTTCTCAGATATGGAACAAAAATCAGAGCCCCTCACGCTTTGGTTATGACATTTCTGTTCAGAAGTGGCAGGTAATGCTCACATTTACACCTTAAACCAGCTAATCTTTGCCCCGAATTATTAACTAATCACGTCTTTTTTATGTTGCTACAGTTTAAAGGATAAGCTCAAGACCATTTTAAAGGCGACGTACACTCATTCCCGAAACTTGGCGTACTTTGTGTTCACGTACAAAGGACTGCGCGCGCTGCAGGAGAAGCTGCAGGGCAAGAGTCTGCAGTCGCACGCGTTCCTCGCCGCCTGCGTTGGAGGCTGGCTAGTTTTTGGAGACAATAATAACATCAACAGCCAGGTACAGTAGAATAAATATGACATATGATAGTCTAATTTGCATTTTTTTTTTACATTTGCCCTGGGAAATCTGCACCATAGCCTATTTGAGTTTTGTAGTTATTCCATCAATCAATCTTTATTTCTATAATACTTTACAACAACCAGAAAGAAAACCAAAGTGCTATACATTTAAGACAGTACATTTGCAGTAGTCCCGAAAGTATAAAATAAATAAAGAAATTCAAAGAAACCAAGACTATAATTAAGTATGTCTTTAATCTGGACTTGATCAGTGAAAGGAACCCAGTGTACCAGTGGTAGGGCGGTCATCCTATAACTGGACAGTTGGCGCTTTCCCGCTCTCCCCGGTTCATACTGTCATTGTGTCCTTGGGCAAGACACTTAACCCACCTGGCCTCCAGTGCCACAGCTCTGGTGTATGAATGTGTGAGAATGTTGGGCTACAATCTGGCATGTTTATATTTATGTGGCTGTGTTTCATGTGTGTTCATCAACATGCACTGTCCCAAACAAATAAAAACATAGGTCTACAGGTAATATGTTCCGGAATTAACTGCTTGTATCAGGACATGGCAACAACTAAACTCATCTGGTCTTCTGGGTGGACACTTCAGATTTCAGATGAATAAAGTGGCGCCGTTAAGAACTTTAAAAAGGTCCTGGCACAAGCAGTGGGGCGATTAATTTGCTGTTACTGTTCATTGAGTATCTGATAGGTTTGTGCTTTTAAGTTTCTCTTGATGAATTCTGTCGTGTTGTGCTTCTATCAATATATTAGAAATTAAGATTTTGTATTGTTCAAGAATACTTTGATCAAATATTTGACTTGGTTAACTTAAAATGATTTATGTAGCAATAATCATAAACTACTACTTTATTTAATCATTTAAAAGGAGATGAAAGTATATATTTGTTAATTAAGAGTTCAATTGCCGTAAATTAAGAGCTACAACGTGTCATTAACATATATATATGTTTTTTTTACAAACAGACAATACATTTTCTGCTATGCCATCCCACTTTTATCCAATTAAGAACCAAAAACAACATCTAAACGGTTGTCAATATGTTCCAATATGATGGATAAAGTAAAAATTAGCCTCAGGTATTTGACTGGATTGAACCCCACATTAGCCGTATGGATACTGTCAGCTCAGTAGTTAAGATGAAGGCTGTGTAGGTCCATGAGGTTATATGAAGAAGGTCAAGCCAAAAAGCACCAGGACATAGTTTTGGAGGTAGAAGATGTTTAGTCCCTCATCATAGTCCATACTGGATTTATTTATATACTTTTAACTTCAGTGAGTTAGGTTTTTTTCACAGATTTTTTTATCGTGCACATACATGAGGTACCACTCTTTGTTGCTGCCACAGTTAATGTCCACATGTAACACTACTAAAAGCAGTTGAAGTTATCTACAATTACATTTAAGTTTAATTATTTATTAGTGTTGCATTTAGACTTACTGCATTTCTTTTTAGGACAACTGTCAATACTTACAATGTCCTGGTAAAGTCTTGGGAATTAGAGTTGAAATGATATTGGAAACCATGTCTTATCTTTCCTAAATCCCTGCAGATCAACATGTACCTGCTGTCCCGGATCCTGTTTGCCCTGTCCCGACTGGCGGTGGAGAAGGGAGTTATACCTCAGCCTAAACACGACCCTTTCCCATTGTTTGCTACTCTGGTCTGGGGCATCGTCCTGTGGCTGTTTGAGTATCACCCACATACTCTTCAGCCGTCGCTGCAGTCCTCCATGAACTACCTCTACCACGACAGCAACGTGTGGCACGACATCTCAGACTTTCTGGTTTTTAACAAACCTAGGACTTCTGCCTAAAAACTATTGCTTTATTCTGTTTGGACTACCTTCATCACTAACTTTTACTGTCAATGCCAACTATTCTGCAAGTTTTAAATCATAGTAAATGCACAATGAATATCCCCTGTAACTTATTTGTTTTAAGGTTTTAATGTTTTATTTGTCATTGTTTACTTTTTAAGCAGCTGTCACCCGGGACAGCATTCATCAGAGCGTCTTGTTTGACAAAAACATCCACAGTGCAATATAATTATTACTGTTAATTTTTAATTAATGGTGAAACAAAATAAACCTGTCTATGGTAAGCTTATCTTTGAGTATACACTATAATAAACAATACACAATATAAAATAACGACCTGCACAATGACTCAGTGATCGCAGAAGCCAATAGCTCGAAAAAAAACTTAGATGTCTGGCTCCAAACATTTTATTTCATTTGTAACACTAAACAACAGATTATCCAGATTAAGTAGACTTGCGCATGCTTACAGTAAAAAAAAAAAAAAAAATCAGTGTTTACAGTCAAAATTTCAGCAGAATTTACATTTAATAAAAACCTGTTTGGAAGCAAAAACAGTATGTTAAGCAAAGTTTTATATTTACATACAAACAATAAAGAGACAAGAAACATTCAGACAATTACTAAATAACTCATCAGTAATTCTCTTTTACAGTGTGAGCAACTTTGTTTAAAAACTGCCAGCATTTAGTTTAAAGCTACAAAAGGAATCCCTCTGCACATTTTCCATTGTAGTAAACTTATGTTTCAAACATATTTATCAAACAATTTAACCTGATGTTTCTTTATGAGATGGTAACAAGTAGTATCACAAACTCAGTTACATATTTTTCTTTTTCCAGCGATTCAAATGGCTGCACATTTAAATGATTTTGAGGTTTGGTATTTTGTGGTGAAAAGTTAAATAGTGCAGCTTTAAGGCATCATGACACCAGCAAAAACTAAAGCATTGATCAGTGACAAGCCTTAAAAAATTGATAATTATTACTCGTGCTTTTTCATCCAAACCTGTTTCTTTTGTCTTTTATAAAATGCTTCACTGCTGCAGGTTAATCCAACGTAATTACTATGTTCGGTTTTGTCTTTGGTGCCAGTTTGGTTCTAGAAAAAATTGTTGTTGGCAATGAATCAAAACTATATCTTTGTGTAATGCTCTGAGTTCTATGTAACATTAATTATAGATGGACAATTAAAAGACGGTTAAAATAATCCCTGATTGAATAAACACTGTGAACAAGGTGGCCCCAGTGTGTGGTACGTGACATTTATTCTTAAATATTCACTGAATAAAAATGCATCCAACCCAGCTCCTGTTTACATTCCTCTCATAATAATCAGATGAGAGCTCTGACGCCTCTGAAGAGTTTGCGCAACAAAGCTATTTTCACTTAATGACAAGTCTAAACAAAAACGGGACAATCAGTTTTTTAACACTCCTACGTTTTTTTCCTGGAGTAAAAGTTAAAAGGTGGGACAAGTTGTACTACGCCTAAGGCATAAAAAAAAATATTTTCCTGGTTGACTTTTAAATGACACAAAGAGAGAGGGTTCAGCTTTTAGAGACTAATGAACAATATTTATGTCAAAGAATTGAATAACTGCGAGGTTTGGTTTATAGGTACTTTAATGGAACTGAGAAGTAGATATAAATGTGGAGTTGTGCATGTTGGTAAAGGTTAAAAATAAAAAAAAAACTAGATCAATTATGCCCAGATGCCTGTCTCTACAAAAAAATATAAGTAGTTTTTGCAGTGGCTCAAGTCGAATGTATCACAAAATTTTAAGCTGCTAATCTCTGTGTGTTTGCATGCATGAGTGCAATTATGTTTTGTTTTTTTATCTTCTAGTGTTTCCCAGATGACAGGTTTGTAATGGCAACATCTCAGATTTTGTGATAATCCACATTAAAGAATGATTTATGGTGAGCCATGGGCAAATTTAGATGTGACAACTTTTATTTGATTTGTTAAAAAAACTGTTTCTAAGAGACAAGATTTATTTGCTATTTTCCTCCAAAGGTCCAAATACAAAGTGACACAATAACATTAGTGCAGTTTTTTTTTTGCATGAAAATGTGCAGTTTTGTTATTTTCCTTCTCCAGTGTTGGCGAGCAAGAGACAAAACTAATTAAGTGTAGATTTTATTTATGTTCTCACTATATTTATAATCCAGTTGATTTAAAAAATCCACACATACTTTGGCAGCACTGTCCTCCATTTTTTTCCCTTATGCCTTTCCACAGGTGCAAAACTACCATTCTCTGTAAACTCACTAGTATTGAATCATTTAAACTATTGCATTTAAACTATTGCATAACTTTGTTCCAGATGGAAGGAGATCACACCCAACAAATTTGCGTAAAAATCTGGAGCATCTTCAGAGGAACTGGGAGAGTCGGAGCATTCATGCGACAATGACATTACCTCGTGACATAGACGCGAGGAGGTGTGGCTTGTTTGTGTGTGTTTGTAGGACGTGTGGTCCTTAGTAACAGTTGCAGAAACCAGTTCTTTGTCCCAAACATGCTTCCTGAGGGTGGGGCATGTGGATATATAACTGCACAGTGGAGGCAGCAGGGAGATACAGTAGCATCGCTTTTTTCAGACACACACAGACAAATGGAAGGTGAGGGTTGTCCGTGGGAACTTTTCAGGTAAAATTAGTTGCACTTTACTAAACATACCTTTCTTTTGCAGAGTTTAAGATACAAAATGTCAACCTGGAAATATCTGAGAACCTGGCACGGCACAAGACGGATGGCTTCAGCAGCTCCAAAGCCCTGGTGGTGCGAAGGGGAGCTCCTTTTAGGATCAGCCTGCAGCTCAAGGGACGACCTTTTAACCCCAAGACGGACTTTCTGAAGATCAAAATCATGCTAGGTAATGCTGATCACTGTTTTCATTTCAACTGAGACAGTATAAATTAATATAAGATAAAGATCATGCAATAGTTTTTACTCCCAGTTTTTGGACTAGCAATGACTGAAATCTATAACAGACTGCAAAAACAAGCCATTGAGCTAATTAAAGAACATAAGTATTTCACTGGCTCCTAAACTAAACTGAACGGTTTTAAGGCGCCCAAAGAATCAGACAGTTATGTGATTAAAAAAATATCTCTGTCTGTACCTTTAGCTTATATATTGTTGGGTATATAGTAAACAAATCTAATAAGTGTCTATTGTATTTTATCTTTCTCCATCTTAGGCCGTCTGTATACCATAATGCCAGTGACTTTTACTAAGAAGGTCTCGCCCTCTCTGTGGACGGCCTCCATGAACCCGGAGAGCTTGAACCTGAAGCAGCCCTCCGTTTACGTCTGCCCTCCTGCCTCTGCGTCGGTCGGCTGCTACACTTTTACGCTGTGCGCCTTCACCAAAGACGGCCAGAAGGTCTGCACGACCGGGAAGTTCACCCTGCTCTGCAACCCGTGGTGTCGAGGTGTGTGGAGAAAACAAACACAGGTCTATTGAAGCATCGAGTAAAGGTGCAGCAGCGATACTAAGATACTAGACAATAGCCACAAGGCCTCAGACAAATCAACAAAGTTATGCAGATTAATATATGTATTTGAACATGACAAAGGAATCCACTTTATTTTTGTGTTTGACTTTTGCCAGATAAATGTCTTACAATGTGGCAAAATTTGACAATTGTTCAAACTTAAGCAAATTAACTGAAAAGAGACAAAAATATCATATAATCAAGGATGTCAGTTGATTTACTTTTTAAACATGAACGTTAATCGTCTGTGTTCTTGCAGAGGACTCTGTGTACATCCCCTTCGAAGACCAGAGAGAGGAGTACATCCTGAACGACTCGGGGCTGCTGTTTATGGGGACGGCCACGAACCCTGTGTCACGACCCTGGTCCTTTGATCAGGTAGGAAAACAGATTTCTTATGTTTGAAAAGTTTTTTTATATAGAGCATTAAACTGGACTATTTTTATTAAGGCACCTTCAAATCATAATATTCACATTACACTGTTTCTTTATATGTATTTCTTTAATTTAACTTAATGTCTACATTGCACTTACAGGTTCAGTTTTGCATTTATATTTTATAGAGATATATTTGACATTTTTATTTGTGTGAGTGCAGTGTTAAATATATCTTTGTTTGATAGGTCTTTTTATTACTATTCGTACAAAAGACATTCCTCTGTGCATGCGACAAATAAATCTTATCCTATCTTATATCTTATCTTATTTATATTAGTTTACACATGACTTCAAAAGTATTCACCAGTCTTCCCTTTCCTCTGATGTTAAACATGATATATTAGATATATTATATACAGTATATATATATATATATATATATATATATATATATATATATATATATATATATATATATATATACTGTAATAGGATGTTTAGTTTTAGTTCACAGCAGTTTTACTGCACTTAACGAGAACAAACCTAACCAAAAGTATTTATTGTGATGATAAAGTGATGTTTAAAAGTCTTCCTCCCTTTTCTGTCCAGTTCGAGCCGGGCGTATTAGAGGCTTGTATGAGTCTGTTAGACGTGAGCCCCCACCACCTGCAGAACAAACGGATGGACCACCTGAACCGAAATGACCCGGTGTACCTGAGCCGAGTGGTGTCTGCCATGGTGAGCACAAACACAGTCTCACACGCCTAAAAAAAATAAAAATAAACAGACACAGTTCAGACGAGTCACTAACTATGTCTCAAAAACCTACTGACGTCACTCCGTTGTGAAAAGTAGCTACGTGATGTTCTTGAATGATCCGGACAGAACGCCTGCCAAATTCTGTGCAATAAACATCATGTGTACTACCCTACAATTATTTACTTTTACCGTGAAGGATGTGCCCAAACGGGTTGAGGAGTACATTTGGCTCCAAAGTCTGGGAACACGTAACAACAACAAATGACAATTTATTATTTTTTTTTTCACTGCAGATCAACTGTGAGGACGATCGTGGAGTGCTGAAAGGAAACTGGTCCGGGGACTTTAAGCAGGGAGTGAACCCGTCGTTGTGGACCGGCAGCGGAGACATCCTGAGACAGTGGGCCAAGTCTGGTTACAGGCCGGTCAAGTACGGGCAGTGCTGGGTGTACGCTGCTGTTATGTGCACTGGTAAATCCATCAGTCAAACCTTAATGTTTATATGAGTAGCAAGTTAAAGCAACACAAGGAAGACAATGAGCCATTCTAAGAGAGCACATTGTGAATATTTTACCCCAAATTCAAGACATGGAAAAAGTGGAGAGCTATTTGATAAAAATATCAAATAAATTAGCGAAGGACGTCAATGCACAATAAATTCAAGTTTGTTAACCTTACTTGGAAAACAGATTGCAATTAAAACACATGCACTATTAACTTGTAACATTAAGTTGAAGTTAAGAAACCACTTTTATTATCATATAAACCTTAAACAATGTTCAAACAATGCTGTATAGTGAAAAAAGTGTACAAAAAGAAGTACAAAACCTAACTTAGACTTCACTGAGTACTTTGTATAAATCCTTGAAAATAAAAGTCTGTGGGATCTCAGTTGGATTTGTTGCTTTGAAATGTTGCTGTTGAGAAATTCAAGACCAGTTAAGGCCAACATAAAGTTCATGACAAACTCTTTATCAGGCTTAATCAGAATTACAGTAAAGTTTTCAGATGTTCTCACTTGTCGTCTGGTTTTCCATTGAATCTGATAAGTTAGTGTGACTTGTCAGTTTACATAATGATTCACTTTTTCTTTGAGGCAACGTTTGAAAAAACAATTGTTTTCATTCCTTTTATGAACGTCTGTCTGTGTCTGATTGTGTCACAGTGATGAGGGTTCTTGGCGTTCCTTGTCGCGTCGTCACCAACTTCAACTCGGCTCACGACACCAACAACAACCTGGTGATCGAGGAGTACTACACCAAGACGGGACAGAAGCTGAAGAGCACCAAAGACAGCATATGGTGAGTATTCATAGTCATAGTCAGTAGTAATGCATTTTTTTTAGACACAAAAGAAAAACAGATAAAAAAAAATTCAAATTAAAACCAATCTTTACTAAAAGAGACTCAATAACTCAATAATAATAATAATAAAAAAATTAAATAAATAATAATAATAATAATAATAATAATAATAATAATAATAATAATAATAATATACAGTATATCACATCCTGACAACAAATGTGAAGAATTAAGAGTTTTAAATGATTTTGTATTGTAAAAGGCTAAAACTTTAATCTAATTGTGGTGCTTCGTCTTTTCTGTAGGAACTTCCATGTGTGGGTGGAGTGCTGGATGACTCGTCCTGACCTGGGATCAGCGATGGACGGCTGGCAGGTTCTGGACCCAACCCCTCAGGAACGGAGCGGAGGTTTGTCACATTTCTTCTTAATCAAGTATACCTCCATCTCTCTCTTATCCCTCTTTAATATCCTTAAAACAACTTTGTCTTTATTTATGTCACACCAGGAGTCTTCTGCTGTGGCCCAGCCCCGGTTAGAGGCATTAAAGACCGCCGCATCGACCTGATTTACGATGTCCGGTTTGTCTACGCCGAGGTGAACGCTGATGTTCACACCATCATCGTGAGCCAGGGCAAAGTTGTCAGTGTGAATAAGGAGACAGACAAAGTGGGCTCACTCATCTGCACCAAAGCTGTGGGCTTCCCCAGAGTCCAGAACATCACAGGAGAATACAAATACATCAAAAGTATGGCCCCTGAACTGATCATTTAGGAACTTATTTGAATGTAGATCTTAAATTTGCTCACATTTCTTTTCTCTTTTCTCTTTTTAGGCCCAACGTCTACTCTTACATCAAAAAGTTCAACATTATCTAATGACTCGACAAGAAGAGGTAACTATAGTATTTATACTTTAATGGACACAGATAAAAAGAAACACACTGGTTCTGCTCTAGTCACTCACATTTGATTTATATTTGCTGGTATGGCCTTATGTCAGCTGACCCAATGTCTCTCTTTACGATGTCCATGTAGCGTCAACAGCAAAGGGAGTGTTGGTTTTCTTGACTCTGGACAAAGCTCCTGTCTCTGGAGAACCCATCCGCTTCACTGTGAAGATCATCAACAAACAGAACATGGTCAAAAGGTTCAAAATACACCTCAACGCTCAGGCCAAGGAGTACAACCACAGCCCCTCAGACACTCTCTGGGAGTCACAAGGCATCGTTCAACTGGGCCCTGCCGAAGGTAGATATCATTTAGTCACAGTTGGATTTATTTGAACGATAAATGTAACACTCTGTTGTCTGTTCACAGTTAAAGTGCTACAGCAGCAGATCCTACCGGCTCAGTTCGAGGATGTGGTGGGAGACAACCTGATGAACCTGGCTGTGGTGCTGGAGGACATGCTGACTCAGGAGCAGGCCCTGGCCTCAGAGGAGTTCCACATCAGCAGCCCACAACTCATCATAAAGGCATGTGTCTTTGAATGGTATCATCCACGTTTTTAATAATAATACAACAATGTGCAGACCTAACCTTTAGTCTTTAACTACCCCTGTTATTGAATGTGAATGTAAATGTGTCCTTGGGTTTTGAAAAGTACTACACAAAGATATTCTCATGATTTATTATGACTAAATGAGTAAAGTCAGTCACTAATAACCCTGATTTCTCCTTCAGATTGCAGATGAAGACTCTGTTGTGGCGAACAAACAGCAAACAGCCACTGTGACCTTCACAAACCCGTTCTCTCAGCCTGTGAGTGGAGTCCTGATCGTTGCAGGAGCCGGCCTTATTCAAGACAAGGCTATCTTCAGGTGAGCCTCATGAAGCTTTTGTTCTACTACTTTTGACGCTGTATACCACACATACATTCATTTTCTTTTATACATTTTGATCAATGTAGCACATTAACGTAAAAACATACTGAGAATGCATTTATTGTGGCAAGGTTATTGCCAAATACCGCTTGATTTTCTTGAATTTTGTAGTCCTGAAGTAAATGGAAAGTGATAAGCCCTTATTTAAACATGGCTCAGTTTTAAGGATTTTATTTTCACACACACTTTATTCTACTAATACCTAAAGCACCACAGGGTGAACCTAAGATCAACCCGTGCTGCTTTAGATGTACATGACTCATGAATGATTATTAAATATGTGAGAGAACACTGCTCAAACACAGGAGTGCCACAGAGCACTATGTACTGTATTCTTCTTTGTGTAAGGAATGCAGACTGTAAACTAGTTTTTAATAACGCATGTTCTGGAGGTGTGGTAAATATAAAAAGGCAATGACTCAATCTTCCACTTTTCTTTTCTGGAAACACACTTTTCAATAATGCCAGATTAAGTGCAGCCTGTCCTTGTATTTGATCTCCCTCACCCTGTTTCCTGTCGATCTGCCCTCCTCAAATAAAGCTGAAATAAAATAAAAAACAACACTATGTAAAAGATTAGTATCTTTAATATTTCTGTATAAATAAGTAAATTCTTCTTGATATTTCTGATGTGGATTCTCACTAAAGAGTAGCATGCCCTGTCAAAGTTATACAGTGGAGTGTATTTTGAACCAGGTTAGTTTCATCTCAAGAATCCATTTAAATAATACATAATACATTTGAGTTTAGCTGCTTTACTCGTAACCTCCTTTCTTACCAGACACTTTTCAAACTCACACTTTTGTTTTTTATTATTTCTTTCTTCAGGATGTCCCCCCTGCGACCTGGTGGAAGAGTAGAGCAGACCATCTCGTTTATTCCCAGAATGATGGGAACCAAAATGCTCCAGGCCAACCTCACACTCACAGAAAAGAGACGCACTATCAGAGGCTTCAAGATGGTCTCCATCAACACCTCATAGAGTCTATTACTGTTCTATGACACTGTATTTAATGTTAATAGCCTTTTTGTTATCAATTTGCAATTATTGGTTTGTATTGTGCTTTATTAATCTCATGCTGCTAACTCCAGAGTCAGAAAATTATTCTGATGACTGCTTTCTTACAGCGCAACCATCCTTGAATTAATGTGAATTCTATTATAATTTATTATTATTTATTTGTACTTGTATTTGTTAAGTGTGTTATATGTAAGAGCTGCTACCTGGAATCTACATACTTGAATTTGCTTTTTAATAAGCTTTCGTTCTTTGGTTACAAAGAAAAAAATGTATTTCTTATTCATTTGTTATTGCATATTGTTTCCAGAAGACGCCGCTTTTAACTCAGGAATAAAAAAGCCACTGCCATGACATTGAGCAAAACTAAAGTTATAAAATGTTCACAGAAGTAGACACACGTTTCCCCACAATGCACTTAATTTATTTGTATTAATCTATGAACTGTCAAAATAAATCAACAATAAAGCATTATATACACATCATGGCTAAGCTGTATTCAGCACATGCACACTCATTCCAGTCTCTTTTACAAAAAAAAGATAATCAGGAAATGGACAGAAGATGACAAAAGGGAGGAAAATCAAAACATACGACCAAATGTACAACCCCAGAGAAGTATTCAAGCCCAAGCCTATCCCACCACATCTTTGAGAAACTTTTACACAAACCTCTTTTTGGTCTTTGACGGGAATCTGCTGGAAGTTTGATCTGATAATAAATAGCTCACATTATGTGTATTTTAATAGCCTCTAACTTTAGGGAAACGAGTATCTAGTCAAATAATGGTTAAATTATGGCTAAATTTATCTCAACTTTTACATTTTCTAATGTATTTTTAAATGGTCACAACAACAAAAAAACACAGCAGAACAAATGCTTTTATCATGCAGACTTTATGGCCCCTTCAGACCTGGCATTTCATCTGAATTCCTATTGATCTCTCAGGACAAACATGGCCACATTAAATTCGATCACTCGGTCCTGATTTTAATGCCAGGTCTGAAGGGTGACTCCCATTTTTGGTGTTCAGTGCATCAGTCCTTTAGACACAAAGTTAAAAAAAAATGAGACAAACTAAAAAATGTGATTAGAAAAAGCGTTTGTAGTGTTCGAATTTGAAGCTTTGGTCCCTTGTTCTTTGTTTTTGCTTCAGATTTTTGTTCATAGATGGTACTAGAGAGCCATATGTCCAAAATCCACACAGTTCAGCATAAAGTTGTCCACCAGGGGGCTCTCTATGTCGCATCAAACCTCAAAACCTTGGATAAGTCTCTAGTGGCGACTTCCCACTTCCACTAGCTGCACAAAACACAGGAGCTGTGTTTTACTGGATTCAAAAGATGACACCATGGTGTCCTCTAGAGGTAGTCCAGCTCTAGTGCATGGCTCAGCGCCTCCAGATCAGCCCGACAGGACACTCTCCAGAACGGCATGTTTTTCTAGAAGAGGACCAGAATAAACGGTCAATTTCAACTGTAACATAAATAAAGAATTTAGAAAAAGATGGGGTTGTTCAGATACCAATACTAGCACTAGGTACTTGGCAGTTTCAGAGCTTCTTGTTCTGTACATATTTGAATTTGTTTGAGTTTAGACATATTTCACTGTAAATAAAAATAATAAAAGTAGTGTTGTACTACTTGAGAGTGGTCTTGGTCTTTGAACCAGTCTTAAGACTAGTTTGTAAAGATCTTGGTCTAGTTGTGTTTTTGATCACTAAAAGTCTTGGTCTTGTCTTGATCTCAAACTCATTTTTACTCTGTGTTTTCTCGCTCTCAGATGCCAAGACCAGCCAAGACCACAAATGGCATATTTATCTGTTCCTGAAATTGAGTGAAAACCTCTCTAATTTTATATTCAATAAAAATCTTGCCTCCTTCACTAAACGCTAACCTTCATGAGTCTGGACTTGGACTGTTTAGATTCTGAAATTGTTCCCTTGTATCAATTACAGTGTATCATGCACTGGCTTTGGTCTTGATTTGGTCTTGATCTGGCACTGCCCCGTTATGGTCTTGATAGCTAAAAGTCTTGGTCTCAATGAATAAATAAATAAATGCTCTGGTTTAGTCAAAAGGCTTTTGGTACAAGTCACTTAATAAAACATCTAAAGAAAATCAACAGGAAACTAAAATTTGAGTTTAATAATTATTTGTAAGTACCCATCCTTGTTCTGATAAAAGTGGTACTGACCCATCACTAATAGAAGACCTAATAAAGCATTAAGACCCCTGCAGATATGACACAGATGTAAAATATGGGCCACAATTTCACAGACAATTGTGCATAAAATACGATATAGCGTGTGCTGAGAATGCAATTGTTCATAGCACACGGGGCCAAAGCGGATCGAAAGGATTGTACGAGGTTAACTGATTTGTCGTGGTTAACTCTGCAGCTGTCATAAAGACATGATTGAGATGTACCTTTTTAGCCACGGTCTCTTCTTCTGCTCCGTCTCCAATGACAACGTACACCGCCCTCCGTCCAAACCTCTGAGAGATGCGCTCAAAACAGCTCTCTTTGCCTTTGAAAGAATGAATAGTACATTCAAGGTAAGTCGTTTAAATAGGATAAGCATAACTATTTACATTAGTGTATTTCAGTGATTGTTTTCTCTTTTTCTCACCTGTCTTTGTGGCGCTGTAGATATTTTCAATGGGAAATGCAGCTCCCAGGCCGTACAGTAAGACTTTGGAAAGGGCAGGGATGAGTTGTGTTGTGGTCACCAGTACGTTCACACAGTTAGGCCTGAAACAAAACACCAGAGGCAGATTAACACAAAGCTTTGACGCTCTGCTGGAACTGAGAGAACCTATTGTATGGATATATATGGGTCCATTTCATATGCTTATCCACACACACGTGACTTCATGTCTTCAGCTGTAACTCCTATTGGCTCCATGCTAATTTAAACTAGACAAAGACATCACTTTGCACTACATCTAATCACTGTTCAGGGACACTTAGTGGCATATACACGTAAACTTATTCACATCTATGACTGACACGTCAGCTCATTACACGTCCATCCACGACCCTGGAGCTGAGAGGTGGGCATAATGTGCACCTATAAAAGCTTCATGTGTTGTAAACCTGTTAAGCACATCACCATGTACCATTGTTGCATGTGTCTGATTTGTTTCATTCTTGCAAGAATACATTTTTTTAATTACTTTGTGATCCAAACCAAACAATTATTTTAACAGTAGTCAAAACCAGTCTTAGTCTTAAGACCTGTCTCAAGACTATGGTTAGTTATCAGTCACATTTACTCAAGTACATTCGCTAAAACATATTTTTGCTTGCTTGAGTACATTTGGAATTCTGTAAGAAAACTTTTGGAACAGTGTAAATGGGAGGACAACAAAAAGTTAGAATTAGTAGTTTTTGCTCATCTTGTTTGTCCAATAAATCAAAACTAACTCTAACTCAAGTAATAGTTTTGACACACAAGGCATTTGTTGTATTTCTCTTCAAAGCTTTGGCTCTAGTTTTATTTCTGTCCAACCCTCTTTACTTTATATTTTGATGAAAGATGAAAAGTCCCAAATTCTAACTCCTTGAAGTTGGCCCCCATCAAGTGCATATCTGAAGGAAAACTATATTAATCGTTTGTGCTCCATTTGACCTGGCTTGGGCTGTAAAAAAAGATTGTTTGTGCTGATAAAATAACTTATTTTCTTAGAACAATCTAGCGTAATAACTGCCCAGCACCAGCAGGGGGCCGAGTGAACCTAGATATAACTATATAAATAATCCTTAATATTTTATAACCCATAACAGCAAAAACAAAACTTTTTACAGCACAAATGATCTAGATAGTGTCTGAGTCAATCTGCTTTTAAAGTTTTTAAACACTTTTACTTTTACTCAACTGCTCCACCAACCTCAGCAAGACCGTTTTTTAAAGGTCTTCATCTCTTCTCAGTATCAAACATATTTTAACATGGTCCTCTTTGAGCTACTGGGTTTAAATGAAGAATGGCAGACCTCACCGGATTTCTTTGTCAACATCATTTCTCTGATTGGATGGAAAGTTCTTGCTTCTTCTACAATAAAACCAAGATGTGTTTAACTTGGTAAAAGCACAAACCCACTATGAATTTTCAACTGTGGATGACATTGGAGTTACAGCGTTTAAATTTTACAACCGTTCCCTATATCACGTGTTATAATTGGCCTTGAATGGCTGTTAGTTTTGTTTTTGGTAAAAAAAAAGCAGTTACCTGGAGTTAATAAGAGCCAGAGCTTTGAGTGCTGTAGTGAGCCACAGGTCGGTGAGCACTTCCATCTCTCTCCTCAGCTGTAGCCACTCCTCACGTTTGGGGCTGCCCAGTAAACCTGCCAAAGACACAAAGTCAGTGGGATTGAACAGGAAAGTCTTGAACTACAATATATTTACCATGTCTGACTTTGACAGTAGAATAAATTGTTTCTCCAAAAACACAGCAAAAACATCTGTCTTGCTTTTCGTCTGTTTTCTATATTTGAGCTTGATCCGCTCCATCATATTTTAATTTAAAGGAAAAACAAAGAAGACTAGGGCACTGTGACTTTGAAAATCTGCTCTTGTCTAGACTTTTATTCCAGGAAGGTTTCACTGAATCTAGCGTTACCTGATTCAACTTCATTATTCTCCAAAGAATATGGAAAATGGAATCTTTGTCAGATTTTTCAAAGATTGATCACATGTTCCCTACATCTTTAACAGGACCACATCTCGAGTCAACTTTATCATTTTATATATCATCAAACCCCTTCAAAATGAGTTCACACTGATACTCAGACTGAGTACAGATATAAGTGCTTAGTATTTATGAAATATAAAACTAGATTTGAGATTGATAATTTATCTGGGATTGATTTTGACGGTGACTGTTTTTGTGCCTGCTAACTTTAACAGAGCATCATTTGCAGTTTGAGCTACATAGATCTTAATTTGTAGTATATTATTTTATTAAAAGTGCAATGTATTTAGAAAACAGTGGAGTGTAAACTCTGACTGCAGTGACTTAAGTCCTAATCTGCCAGTATCTGAAGAGGCCTAGTATTGGTATGTACAAGATGTAAGTATGAATCTTAGAAAGTGTATGGGATATTAATACTTTTTATGTGTGTGTATGAACTAATTATGATCTTGTGAGTATTATTTATTAATTGTGCAATGTATCGTCTACACAGTTTTTTTTACTTTCAACGGACTGAAAGTGGTCTGAGGCTACAATCCTACACGTTTACATTCATCAGAGTCGACTAAATAGCAATATACTTTGGTATCCAAGAACTCATATTGTACATATTTTGTGCATAATTCACTCTTCCTTACATTTTGTGCCTCATGTAGTCATCGAGACAATTACCTCCAACATTGTTCTTGTACGTGTTGTAGAGCTCCTTCACTCGACGGTATCTAAAAGCCAGTTTCCTCATCCAGTCCACTCCTCCATGGACTCCTGAGCCCAAACACAGCGACCCGGCCCCCGCGGGACTCTGGAAGCCGTCTGTCCCAAAGTTGTAAGTGCTGTAGGACCAAAATAGAAAAAAAAACAACAAAACAAAACAAATATGTCAGTCACATCAATCTAGAACCAGAAATTAACTTTCAATTTAATTTCATATTATGATAGTATTATTAAAATAAATACAACCGCTTTTAATTTAACTTAAGATAACTTAAGATATAACTTAAAATATAATATACATATAATATATTATATTTTTTTACCATTGCCTCAGCCACATCTTTTGTTTCAAGTAAATTTTTGTACCTGACTCTTGAATTATTAATATAAGTTTGGGTCATCCTTCTGTAATATAGAGTGAGCAGGAGTCAAGCTAATGCCAGACGTGGTTGTAAAATATAGCCCTAAAATATTTAGAAATACACCCAGTACAACCACAAACATGTCAGGGAACAGTAAAACTCATTTTCGGAGAAGTTGTGAAAAATGGCTTGTCAATAAAAAGTAATGTGGTACTGTGTGTAGATCCCATACAGCAACATGAATATAAAAACATATGACGACTAAAAAGGGCAAAAGTATAATAAGTCAACAGAATAAATACATCATAAAAGTCTGGTTTCTGCTCAGATCATCCTTAAAAATAGTCTAACGCTTGAATAAGTTTGTGCAATAAAGCGTCTGGACTGTGGGAGACTGAGGGAGAATGATAAAGAGACATTTTGATGAGAAATGAGAGCAGTGGATAATCCAGCGACATATTATACTCTTGTGGAAGTTGGGGAAATAAAAGACATGCACATGCTTGCATTCATGAACACAACCACTCAAATACGCCCACAGTGTGTTTCATCTCCCTTTTTTTTTTCCTCTGCTGTGCATTAAAGCCCAGAGGGCAAGTCTGGTTCACGAGACACAGTAGAAGTGTCAGTCGTACGATAACGCGACATGAGCTTTACCTCAAGTCCTGTCCGTTGTCGTCTGAAGCCACGTCATCGATGTGAACCTGGTCGCATTCCTGGGAAAATGAAAAAGAGAGCGGATATATCAGGAGATCTATTTCAGAGTGGAGAGCTGTACAGGCAAGTCTCTTTAAAGGGGAGCCTCCGGGAGCGATAGCAGCTCCAGGAATAAAAAGAGCCTTAAAAAAGAGGAGGAAGGAGGAAATAAGGTGTCGGGACACAGGGCTGTAAGGCGCCACAGACATAGGACACAGTCAACACGGTCTGACGGCCTAAGTGTAACACTATTCTTGAATAATGTAGAGAATGTCTGCGTGTTTCTATTGGTGAGAGACGAGTACAACTGCCTTTGTGTTGTATTTGTGTGTAAATTAAAGATGTGGGATCCAAGTTAAAACAGAAAATATTAAGTCTGCATAAACTATTGTCTCTCACTTCTCTGTATCAATATACAGTATATTGGCTTGTACAGAAAACATACCCTGTCTGTTTTAATAAGAGACCATGTTTTAAATAAAAAAAGCAACACTATGCACTGCTGCAAACACACACACGGCTGATAATTCTCAAAATCTATCCGAGATGTGTGTAGGGTTGTATTAACCTGGTGAGACAAGTGGTTCTACAAGATTATGCCCCAAATGAATAGCTGCAGTGTCCTCTGAGCAGCAATGTCTTTAAACAGCTACACTTTTCCGTTTCATGTTAGGGAACCATCACTATGACTCGTGACATGGGAGCAGGATATTCTGATGCCAAAGCTTTGTAAAAGGACAACATTGTTGATTGAGAAATGTATCATGTTTGTCAGATACACAGACAACTAAATAACACTTAGGTTCTATACTAAGACACATTTTCTTATACAAGGATAAACCACTGGGTATGTGGAATCTAAACCAATAGAAATGAATGACTCTGCATTACTAATAGTAGCTCTTTCCTTATGCTGGTAACACTTTATAACTATGTCACACTATTAAGCATTACCATTGCTTTAATCTTGAATTTTACGCTTGTGTAAACTCAAATAGAAATGATCATTTCATTGCTTAATAGCGTAGTTAATATTATAAAGTGTTACCCTTAAATCTCACATGTTAACATCAATGTGTACCTGGTTTAATGACACACAATTATATAACACGTGACCCTATTAAGTGGTAGATTTAAGTGATTTTTATTATTTCTGACAAGCACAGCTGTATTTGTGTGCCTCTATTAACAACAGGCAATGCAACCAAATACATCTCACTGTGGTTTTGTAGTGTCATTATGAGCACAAATCAAAAAACAATTCTGTGTAACTCAGTGGCTGTTTTCTCTCCTTTCTTTTCACTTTTATGTCCTCAGCCTGTCTCGCATTCACATAATCCGCACAAACAGACAGACCCCTCTGCCGACAGAGCCCCTCGCTCCTTGTTGTCACGCTGTAACCCCGCACAGACAGGCTCTGCGATCACATTTCAGCCATCTTGAGACAGAAGGAGACGCTACCTCATCACCCCTCCATCTCTGCATAACTCAATTCCCTGAGGCTGCAACCCGTCTCAGGTGCCACATGTCCCCCAAATGCAAATGACCCCAGTGGGACCAAAACCAAATTCAGTATCAGAGTAGACCATGAACTCAAAAGAAGTGTTGATAAACATTTAAACACATTAAAAAAGGGCAGTAGTGTTGTTGCTTGCATATTAGTGAGCTCAAACTTAAGTCATAGAAATAGAAAGAATTTCCGAATATGAGGTTGAACAGTTTAAATGTAGGCACACAATTTGGCAAGGGACAAGTCATGATTGCCCTTGTTTTTAAAAGTTTTTTTTTAATAATTATGAATACTACCAAACAAAATAAAGCTTTAATGAAATATAAAAAAGAGAGAACAAACACTGAATATAGGATCATATTCTAGATATAGAGTAGAACAAGTCAGATTTAGGCTCACTTAATGTCAAGCAACGGGATACACCATAGCCACTGTATTATTAATCAAAACAGAGAAATTGTTTATAACATATTAAAAAGGGGGCAACTGTGACTCGGTGTTAAATACTGAACAAAAAACAAAGAAATCTTGGTGACTTTGAACATATGGCATTGAACAGTTAAAATATGGGCTCACTTTTGTCCCTAATATGATATAAAAGCTTCTTAAAGATTCTATTCATGTTTACCCCCATATAATATCAAATTAATAATGTTATTGTTAAAATAAAATGTACTTTAAAGGTAAATTCTGACTTGTATTATAGATGTTGTCTTTACAAGTTAATATCTAATTGGTTTTACAGTGGATGATAATATCCTAAGCCACTACTGCAGCCGCTGACATGATAATCGTATGTAAAGACTTTGCGGTAGTTGTAAGCCCACTGAGGCCTACACAGCTCGAAGATTTACTGAGCTCTGACAACAAAGGAGGAGGATAAAAACCTGCTTTGCAAATGGCTCGCCTGGCTGCTTTCCCTCCTTTTGACTGTTCCTAGTCCTGTTCGACAAATTTCACTCTGACACACACCTATAATTACGGCTCAAAGTCTGCTTGTTCTCTCCCTCTCCGTTGCCCTCTAATCTTTTCTTTTCTTTGTTCGAACAAGGCCTAAGAATGCAGGATAAAAACATATGGAGAGTTAAGTCACTAGCAGCTTGTAAAATCAGCACTTACTGACCACTTACTGAAGACCCATCCCTTTCAGAGGCAGATAGTGCTTGTGTTATTTAGGTCAGTAAGACACAGTACACACTACGTGCTGATACAACAAAAGCAAAACTCATCTTCCTACTTTCACATTACATAGGCTGGTTCTATTACATTAGTATTTTCTATTGGTTTGTATTAGTTATGTGCTGTTTTAAACTGATCTAAGACTTGCTCAAGACAAAAATATGTATATTTGATTTAAACTGTAGCCAGTGTGAGGTCTACACTAATATAGATTTGACATACTGTATTTAAGCAGCTATTCTTTGAGAACCCGAGGTACACACTAGTACATTTTTATTTTAAAAAGTATACTGTGTTGTCATTTTACATTGTTGTGAGTTTTGAATATTATTTGGCAACATTGGAAAATGCAGTGACTAATTATGAATTTTAAATGAGATAATAAACGCTTTGTGATGAAAGCAGAACTGTGTAACTTTTATCCACTAGAGAGCACAGACCCCTTTCTGTGCAACTGGACTGTCAGCAGAGCAATATTTGTTTACAAGTGGAGACTATCCAAGTGGTGAGTTTGGTAAAACATGTCTTCTGAATTCTGAATCTTCTGTCATTTTAGTGTATTTTGTACAAATACGACCCTGATACGGTAGACTCTGATCCTGATACTGAGATTGCTAGATATGTCTTTCAAAATATGTCCCAGTCACAGGAAAGTGACATTGGAGGTTTCTGTCCAGCTGAGGATACTGCATCAGTGGGACAGGCATGATTCTACAGATCTCATGTTTATGCAGGGCTACTTTAACTTGCATCATCAGATTTAAATCTATTATTATGCCAGGCATGTTTAATTCATTAAATTAGTATTATTCAATTATTCTTGTCTGATACACTTTCTATAAATATATTGCAACAAAAGTACATTTTAAGTATAATGGGCAGGACATTAGATAAATATTTACCTCCAAGTCATTGAAGAAGAGTCTAGAGTCAGCCAAATTGAAGATCATCTCCTCCATCCACAAACCAAGAGACACGGCTCTAGAAGAGTCCTGTGAACAAAAAAAAAGTCATTACAAATGAAGTACTTTACTAGCTTCCATTTAGTATCCAGTAACGTAGCCACACTTTTGGTCCGCTTCATTAGTTCACACCAAAACAGAAAACAATCTGGAGCATTTACACTTACCCGAGGAAACAGCACTACCAGAGCAACCGCACCAAACACAAGTGTGAACCCACCCCGAGAGTCTTCTCTAAAGATTTATCTTTGTTTCAGTCACTCATGTGGAACTAATAAGCCTATTAATGATTCCTTCTCTGGTTATTTGTCAAGCGTCTGTCTGGTCTTGCAGCATGTTCAGTATTGTACATTAAGTGCAGATTTTACCCCAGGGCTCTAAATGTCATATCTTTCCATCAACTAAAACTACTCTATCTCATTAAAAAGACTGGTTTGTAAGCTACAGCGTGTGGTTTGACCTAGTTCATAATAACAATGTTAAAACAGCAGCTGTCTTTCACTGAAGGTTTATTCATAATTAGACAATAAATTACACAACTGTAGGCTTTAGGCACGACACTGACGGCTGGAGAGATTTGGCAAAAAAAACATTTAAATCTCATTATTATTGAAACATAATTACTCTTGCCATTCTCGCTGCCTTGTCAACGCAGTCGCCGACTTGTCTCCTTGAACCGCTTTCCTACACTTCCTTCAAAAACTCATCAAAAAGGCTGACAGAGAGCTTTGAGACAGGTGTGGATATGTATGTGTCAATCAAACGCAAAGCTGCTTCTTAGCTTAGTATTTGTTAACAAAAATGTTTCCTGCTTCCTTTATGCAAACTCAAGTATTTACCTTAGATGAGGATTAATTATTACATAAAAAAAAACACAACTAATGTCAATGTTAACTTTTCATTGTTTGCATAAGATTATTTTACATTTATTTCACGGTTACAATTTTAACTCTTAACAAATATATGGCTTTGTTTGAATTAATTTGATGTTTTATCTGTTTTATGTGATAATTTTTTTTTCCATAACTTTGTATGTCAATGTGGAAATGTATATTACCGTTTTGATCTAACAAATTGTAAGATGTAAAAAAAATTATGCATATATATATATATATAATTGGCAACGATATAAGAACAGTGAACAGCGTAATTGTTGTGTTTTAAATTCATATTTAAACAGTTTTATATCAAGTATGCTGAAGTTTGTGAGTAACCATATGATTCCCATTTATTATAATAGGCTTAGGATAAATAAATAACCTAAAATTTGCAAAAATATATGCAAAAAAACCCCACAAAAGCATAAAATTATTATGATGGATGATACGCTGGATTTCTTATGTTCCCAAGAGTATTCAAAATAGCACAACAGGCGAGCAACAATAGCATAACTGCAGCACAAATGACAAATTATTTCATCTACTGTGTTTTTAGATCAACACCATTAACCCAAAAGTTCATTAATCTGACCTTCTTTGTTTTTTTTGCAATACACTCATTATTTTTAAGTGGAAAATTATAATTCATAAAACCAATTAATTAAAAAAGCTGACAGGCATGTTGTTGAGTAAGACTACAAAAGCAGGTGTGTGTGTGTGTGTGTGTGTGGGCGCTGCATTGTGTTGATGGCAGCACAGCCCTGTCTTTGGCAACAAGGCAACGGGTATCAGCCAAAGGTGAACAGGAGATTAACGCAAAATTAAATGACAAGCCGAGCTGTCTCCTGGTGCTCAGCGGCAAGAGTCAAGGGCTTGACAACGGTAAACGGTGGCTACTGGTTTAACCCTCTGCAAAAAAACAGGTGTAAAAAAAATGCAAAAGGTGAACATGACAAGTGGGGGTTTGAAAAGCAGTGGCCTAAAGAGGATGAGATGAATGGAAGTGGGTGGAGTTAGAGGCTTAGCGACTTAGTCTGTCTGTCCAATAATTAAGTAATTATCTGTAATTACTTTTGTGAATAGCAGTCTAATACAAAAGAACTGAGGAAAAATTTAGCTTCAAAACAGGAATTTGGGAAAGACAAAGCACATAAAATTGTCTGTGACTCCACGTTTACGCTTGTGCTACGAGACTAAAATACAGGTCACATGACTCTAACCAGAACTCAAAATGTGCTTCTCATTCAAACATTAACAACACAACCATTTCCCACAAACAAGCCACGCAGAAGCACCAGATTTTAAACAGGCCTATTTTATTTCAGTTTTGAAACTTATGTTTGTGTTCTTTGTTTCCATTAAAATCTGGTAAAAAATAAAACATCAGTGCTTTTTAAACCCAACTGTTTTTCTTTACAGTGTAGTAAGGATCAGGTACTGTTATTGAAAACATGTTTTTCTACAGGCACCAATAATAAAATTCACAATTCCCAGCCCTCCTTTCGATAGCCTGTGAGCACTTCTGGTAACCCTACAGGGACATGCTGTTAAACAAACCTGGTTCACTTGCAAGGTTTGTTCTATCTCGGCTCAGTTATATACTACACATTTTACACATGGGACCTGTAAAACCCGAGCAGAAAAACTCTACAAGAAAGCATTGTGCATGATGAATGAGATAATGGAGGAACCTTAACAAGGAGGGAATAGGATGCTCTTGTGGATTCACATTTGGCTGGAAAAGCTGGTGAAAACGACTGTCTTTCAACACACCATTAGTCTTTTCTGCACACTGCTCCTCAACCTGTTTTTAAGTACAGGTCCAAACATTTGTTTATGGTAAGACTTTAATAGGCTGACACTAATGGGAAGAGGCTGGCTTGTAAAAAAAAGCAAAGTGAAACAGATAGAGTGGTTGATAATTTGTTCCAGAAAAATGAATTATCAGTGTCAAAGTGAAATGAGTAAGCTGCAACTTCTGCCCGGTAAAGAAACAAGCTTGTAAGACACTGCTAACACTTTGGATTGTAAAGCTGTTTTCCGCTGTCATTTGTCTAATTCCTATGCTGCATGTCTACTTTTTGATGTCAGAGATTGTCCAAGTTTTTGGTTTCAGCAGCGGGATGTTTGGGGAGGTGGGTGGAATCAGGAATTTCTTGCACATGAGTCAAATTTCAACACAATTTCTCGCTCTATCCCTCTCTCATTGTGTCTCCCTCTTTCTTCATGGCCGAACGGAAAGAAAAAAAACAACAACTGCACGCTGCTCTCAAACTCCGATCAGCCTTGTGTCAACCCGCAGGGGAACCGTGAGAATTTAAAACAAAAATCCCCCCCTGCCAAATATAAGACGTGCACCACCGTCCGCCCCTCGTTGGCTGCTTGTGTCATATGTAAAAGGTCCCGCTAAAGGCTGTCAGTCACACAGTGTGACGCGGGGCCGGCAAAACAACCTCAGTGAAGAATGAAAAGAAACACAAGGGCAGAAAGACAACAACAGCCAGCGTGTGAAAGTCACAGATGAGACTCAAAGGTCGGACAAACCTTCAGCTGTTAGTCAAATAAGCATCGCAGTTTTAAGGTTCACTTAACTAAAGCAGTTGTTTGCTGCTGTAATCCCACTGCCTAACGATAACGGTCTTCTTCAGATTTTATACAGCCTCTTCAATAGGCAGTTACTCTCATGTTTTTTCAGCTCCTTACATTTCCACTTGGACATTGTAAAGGCTTTGTTTCATAATAGGTGGCTGCTTTGATGTGTCTATTGGAATGTATAATAGTTTTTTCCTCATATTTGAATAGCTGATATGTGGAGTTATTACATTAGATAGTAGCAGGTTATGAGCCTTTTACAGAGCTATGTCAGTGATACAGTACAAATCATTATTTAATTTATTTTGAGTGTTGTTTTTAGTTGTTGTTTTTGTTGTTTTTTATTGTGCTGTTTTTAAACTGTGCCATAACGGTAATCCTGATTCTGATATAGTATATTATGCTAAAAAATTCTGATACTGTACATACATGTTTTGTAGTAGCTAACGTATAAGAAATTGGAAGTAGTTTGTTTTTATCAAACTCCGTAATAAGCCATTTCTAAGCAGTTTATAGCCCTTAAAGCTTGATCTCACAGCGTTAAAATGTAAATGTTTTCCAGGATTTCAAGCCCCCTCGGGAACCCTGTTTGCAGTAATGACACATGGGATGTTTGTGTGGTGTTGGTGGTGTGGGTCTGGCCGTTCATACCTTGCCAAATCGTGAGGAGAAGGTTCCCGTGAGGAGAGAATGGAAAATGATGATGGTTTCATCCAGGTCCCAGATAAACACTCTCTGCAGAGCAATAACACGTACAGTATGTAACGCTAACCTCATGAAAGTTTATGTGAGAGAGACACACACTGGGAAAGATAAATACTGCAGAGAGGTACTGACAACTCCAGAAAAAAAACGGCCTGTGTTTACCTCTATATCCGAGTCCAGAGGAGGCGCCGGGTCATTCGCTCTTTTCCTACCCCTCAGTTTCCCGTCCGAGGCTCTCCGCGTTGGGACGCCCTCCTCTTTGCCTGGTGTTGGGGGGCTCGGGGGTGTTTGGTACTCTCCTGGATTCAACACAAAGAGATAGATTTTTAAGTGACGTTTGATGGTCATTTTGGAGACTTTTGAATGAAAGCCAAAACTGAACTCAGTGATTCACCATCTGTGTCTCAAACCAGCTTAATCTAAGGCAGGTGGTTGTATAGTCATTTTATTCCTAATAGCTCTACCACATTTTTATGTATTTTGTTTTTTGTAATCAAGCCTGTAATAGCTTATTTTTATTATTTTATTTGTTAGGAAACATTATAAGTTGTTTGTTACCAGTTGTTTTATTTATCCTAAAGACAATAGAAACATTAGTTTTGTTTTGTTTTATTTTGTTCATCTTTTCAATATATGAGGAAGGAAACAATTAGATAATCCAGTTAATTCAAGTAAAGACACTACGATGCTTTTATCACTACCTCATTTTACTCTTACTCTATTCCAATAAGGTACCGTATTGATGGAGTGCTATAGACTAACAGTAATTGTAAACAATTTATGAGAATATTCTTTTATATGCTCAGTGCTACTTCCAACTATTTCTGTACATTTCTTGTTATAATAAACTAAAACCTCAGCTACTTTTAATATCTCGTACTGCTGTCTTGTCTACTGTACTTCTGCTTTTGTCAGGCCTTGTGAGTCACGAGTTATTTGGTAGCTACAGTGTAGACAAACAGGAAACAAGTTAACAGGGAGGGGAATGAAATTGAGAAGGATCAAACCCGGGTCACTCAAGTGTGTTGTCTGTGCTCTACCAGGTGAGACACCAAGGCGCCCACGGTCATTAAGAATAAACACATAGCATTGCCTGATGTGTGATCATCTTTCTGAACAAACATGAAAATCCAAATGGAAAAACCCTGGGCTCTCTTCTTACCCGTGTGTGACTCTGGGCTGTGATTGGGCAGCATGACGGGATGCTCTGGATGCTGATAGGCCACTGGGGCTGTGATGGCGTTGGGACTAATGTTGCTGCTGGTTAAATAAGGGCTGTTGTAGTGTGAGTTATAATACGGCGAGTACTGGCCCTGACTGTAGCTGGAATAGGCCGAGAAGTCCTGAAAAAAACACAAAGACAACAGTTTAATTCAACCATCACTTTAAACATTGAGCGATAATTAAGATCTTATCAGTAAGTGCATTACTCACCTGCTGGGTGGGGTTAAATGGGGTTGAACTGGAAATTGCGTGGGTGCCTTGAAAAATTCCTGATGAGATACCGCCACCTTAGAAAAGAAAGGTCAAACGTTTAGTATAAATCAATCACGAAGCAATTAAACTTTGAGAAACGTAACAAGTATTAGCCCACTTTCTTGTATCAGCAAATGAGTTTGGGATTAACAATGCATTATCGGATTAAATCTCCCAAACCTCGTGAAGGATATAATAAGCCCCAAGTGCCTTCTTCTGACAGTTCAGTGCTGCAGGAGGCGTGAGCGTGATTAATGTTTGACACAACAATACAGGTGGGAAAGTCAGCCACCACTGCTGCCGTTAAGACATCTTCAGAAACATTTTCACTCAAAATGAGCCAAAGAATGTCTTCCTTCGAGCGATTTACCCTCTGGATCACCCTGCATCTTCTCATTAGCTCTGTTCAAGTGGTTTTGTTTTGTCTTATCAGACCATTTCTCAGGTAACTGTATCGTCTCCACCTACAGCATTTAGGATTGTGTCGGGGTAAACATTTTCGACTCTTTATGGATGGAATGTATTCAAAAGCTGTGAGCGTTACTGAAACAAAACAAGTTGACAGCTGTCAAAAGGCCAAGAAGGAAGTGATAAACCTTAAAAACCAGTCAAGCGTATATACTCCATTGATGGTTACTTCCCATAAAATGTATTTACAATAACCTCTACCGATAACATTAGCTCACTACAATTAGCTGAACACAGCTTTTAAAATACTTTATATACGAGAGAAGAGACACGGCTCTGTGTTCAGAACTTCAATCTCAATTTGCTATTTAGACCAGAAATATGACTTAATGTTACTAAATAACAGATATAATAAATATTTTTTTCAGAAAAGCAGCCAATAGGCACCAGTGTTTAAAATTTTCTGAGAACTTGAGAACTGTTAATTTTTGTGAGATCAACTTCTAAGGACACCAGATATAAAAAGCATTGTACATATATTCATCAAAAAGGTAAATCAGTTAAAGGCTCTTAGTAATTACATTAACTTATTAATATAATGTTGTGCTTTTTGTTCAGTGCAACTTGCAATAACCTGTGCAGTTTCTACTGTGTTGTATGTTCACTAGGGCTGCACAATACATCGCAAATTTGTTGTTAATGGGATATTATTGATTGAATTATCTGTATTGCAAAGAATGACTTGTATTGCAATAACACTACACTCTTGTTTTTTTTTAGATTTTTCAAATTATCCAAAACTGTCCAAACAAATAACAAAAGCTTCATTCCTACATTTAGTCCCAGTTTAGACCTGTTTAATCCTGGTTTAGTCCTGGTATAATCTCCAATACTGCTTTATCTTCTGCTTTGACGAGTGGAAGTTAGACTAGAACATTACATAATTATTTCTGTAAAAGAAAAATGTAAAAGAGCATATAAATATCTCAGCTCATATTGTTATTGCAATATTTTAAACAGTTAGTGTATATCGCACATTGCTTCTGATTTTGTGCAGCCCTAATGTTCACATATTATATTAAGCTCTCTCTTGCTGCAGAGAGACACAAAATGTGATAGCCTTAAATTGTGGTGCATCAGTTGGTAGCATAAATGTGACCAGAAGAGTAGTAATATCTTTATTCTTTATTCATCTAATCTCATACAGTGTTCATAATACCATGCAGCACCTATTAACGCTTACTAACTACTTTATGAAATGTGGAGATATTACATCTGGGTGTGACAAAGACAATGTTAACTTGGAAATTTCCTTATTTATTTTATAGCTGCTGCATGTTATAAATATTGTGACAGCTAAGGTCTAGTCTAAACACGCTGTATATTTTAGATCTGATTTCAGACGTAAAATAACACACCCATATCACTGATATATTAAACGTTAATTTGTCATAAAATAATCATGTCTGCAGTTCTGTTTATCGAGGGGGAGGTTATGCTAAATATCATACTACAGTTAGTGTCGTTTATGCAGTGACACACAAAGTTTGAGGGAATATGGTGAGATGTTGATTTAGGATCAGTTTTATGAGGTGGCACGGTTGGTTTGACTGTTAAACAACAGGTGATGGCAACTGACTTTCTTGTTACATTTATTTCCTGGAGTATCAAACGAGGTGCCTGTGTAACTGTTTAAGAATGACATGCATGACGAATTAGAAGAGTAATTACAATAGATCCTCCCTGGACCAAAACTCAGCCATGTTCAAAGAAACTAAACTAAAATACAGATGGTCTTCTAAATAAACAGAGACTCCCAATGTTCCCATTTGTTTTCAGTTGCATTTACTCGTATTATTCATGCATTGCGTGTGCTTTTTTCTGTGTGTGTCTGTATATTGTACAGTACAATGGTTGACATGGAAACAGCTAGAAATGCTACAAACATGTGGCTGTTGTGGCTGTTTTAATGTCATTTGAAGTCTGCAGTTAATGATTTATGGATAAGAAATATTCAAACAAATGGATGTTTTGTTTGGGAACTTTTTTTGATTCAAACTACAGCGCGTACTGTTTAAATGTTTGTGGGTTTAGCAGTCAGCTCAGTTGAACTTGGACAATTCAACTAACTATGAAGTTATTCAGCTTTCTTAATTTTATATATATATATATATATATATATATATATATATATAGAGAGAGAGAGAGAGATTATTGGATATCTGTGAAAAGAAGACACTATCAAACACAGTTGTGTTAATGTCAATGCAAAAATGCTGTGATAAAACATGTTAAATTATCCTTGGCCTTTCTACTCTTCTTTCAAAACTACAGCTTGTTACATGATAGCTGGTAGCCTTGAGTCGTGGTTGCTTGGATTGATGACACATGACTAAACTACAACAATGCGATGCTTACACTACATCGATCTAAAACATACTGATGGAAGTCAAATGTGGACAGGCTATGTACAGATAATTAAAACCTCAAATTGTTAAGATATGATACAAGCAAACACCCTCTGATATATATATATATATATATATATATATATATATATATATATATACACACACCATTTAATCATTGTTTTATTTATCGTCAAATTGCCTCCACCTTTACAAATGGATGGTACACAAAGTCATGTACTGCACCAATCTGTTGTTTCTGCCTTTTCAACTTTTGGTAGTGTCTCTATTTGTGATATTAACCCCCTCTTCAGTCCTCTGTACAATGCACCTTAACCTCTCCCCTCAAACTCACACAAGGTCAATTTCACGCTGCTTTCAGAGCCATAAAGTCGCACTGAGCGAGTCATGCTCTGGGCGCCCGACGACTGAGGAATGTGTATAGCTATGATCCCCACACCAAATTTCTATACAACACACATGCTCTAAACATTAAAATATTTGCTTTTTTACCACGACCTTCTGCTCATCTTTCATTTTCCCTGTCATTCTTTCATTTTCTCGCTGCTATCTTTTGTATTTTCCCATCCACTGTATGTTTTCTCTTTGGCTTCACTGTGTCTTCTGCGAGTGCACAAGCACATGCATGCTGTGTTGTTGGTCTGAGTGGAGAAAGGGGGCCTGACCCCGAGAATCGAGGAGGGGTGGGGAGACTTTTGACGCCAGGAGACCAGACCACAGCTAATGGGGAACAGGTGTGGCACAGAGAGGCAGAGGCTAAAGGAGATGCCAGGAGCAGAGGACGAATGGACGGATGAATCAAGGATGATGCACAAATGGGAGGATATTTACAGAAATAAAACTGTGTCTTAAGGGCCACACAATAGTTTAAAAATGTTGATCCTCTATTGAAAAAAAAATGCTTTAACCATAATAATGCGATTTCAGGTATGAGATTTTACTGTCTGTCCCTCTGTAAGTAATGTCTTTGAGGGTGGGTTGATTACAATATAATAATATAATATAGATTTTTTTTTATTAAATCACAATAGGAAACAAAAAACAAGGAATATTTTGAAATACTTCTAATAAAACAGCAATGAACATTACATGATTTTTAATACCATGAAGCCCCACATTAGCAGCCGCCTGATCCCTGAGCACTAACTTGGAACAACATTCATCCAAAAATGCATCACAAGAAAACATTTTGAGCTTAACTTTGAGTTGCTAAACAGGTAGACACCACTTCTTTCCTCATTATTTGTCACTGGCACGACAGTATAACCTGCATTGTAAAGATACAGGGAAATATATCTTTGGCTATAACCTTATTGGCTGATCCTAACCGTAACCCCATACTCAGCTTTCCCAAACAAAATGAGCAGGCAGAAGAGGAGTATTGTAGCAGAGGTGGGTCTAGCAGCAAGAAAATACAGAATCAAAACAATATCCGTCAATCAAAGTCACCACATGCAAAATTTGTTCCTGTTTAATAACGAGAACGGACTGCTTCTTGTACATTTTCCACTAACGGTTATTGTTGTGTTCTACCCTATATTTTCCTTCTGGCTCATCCACATATGTTCATGAACTTTTCCTACAGTGTTTGAGACTAACCGTGTGGGTGAGAGTAGCTGTAGAGGCTTTGGCTTGGAGGAGTGCTGCTGAAGTTTGAGTATCCCAGAAGTCCTGTCTGTCCCGGGGAATGGTTCAAACTGTCTTCTGTTTTAATGTCTAGAAAAAAGCAGGAAACTCAGTTTAAGTATGTTCTACAGTGACAACATTTTAGATGTATTGTATTGTTGCTGGACTCACTGTAAGATGGCATACTGTAGCTCTGCGTGTGGTGGGTGTACGGTGTGTATGGTCCCGCTGTCTGGAGCGCAGGGCTGTACTGAGTCTGTCCATACGCTGCCATGACACCTCCTTCCTCTTAAAATGTTTAACAACTGTTAAACAACAAAATGATTAGAAACAATGAGGAAATTCAGAGCAATGAGTTCTTCTCTGTTTCTGTCAACACTGTCAAATTATGTTAAATACCATCAAAGAGGAAGGATAGACTCCACTGTCATTGCCAAATAAATGATCCAATATGGATCTTGAATAATCATTTACAGCTGACTTGAAATTGCATTTACGTGAATAATTTTTTTAAACAAGTGTATCTAATGGGTTTTGTTGAACACAATATCTGTGTCTGTGAATGAGAAATTATTAGAAACTCTTTGGCTATCTTAAAAAGTCAAAGCAAAGTTGGCTAGTCAATATAAAAACACTTAACAACAATGGCCCAATGACTAGATTTATGTTTTAAACCAGTTATGTTGGTTGTCCCTCAACCGGAAGGTGATTGGTGGTTCGATTACCGCTCTCCCCACAGTTCATACTGTTGTTGTGTCCTTGGGCAAGACACTTAACCCACCCAACTGAAGTTGCTTTGGATAAAAGCGTCAGCTAAATGAATAAATGTAAATGTCTGTGGCTAAAGACAGACATTTTTTGGTGAGGTCTCAGTGTAATGCTTCTAAAAGTAATTAAACTCACAGGCTGTAATGCTTAAGTGGTAATTCTTGTGAAGCCCTTCGGCAAGAGAAGACCCTGTTGGAACACAGTTATAAAGATGAAACCATGAGCTTTAATGGCACCAGACAACACAATGCAGATTTAAGATATATAATAATAAATAATGGTTCAACAATGAGGAAGTGTATGTTACAAGGTTTTAAATGCACAACTCTGGGGCAATATACTACCATTCAAGCTTTAAACCCACTTAGTTTTTTTCACTTTAACACACCTGCCTCTGCACCAAAGGCTTTGTCCACTTTATCCTGTCACACTGCTGTTAGTCGGAACCCGTTCCAGTCATCAACTGTCCTGTGGAGACAATGAGCAAATACATTGTTTCACAAGATCAAAGTTCAAGAGGTAAAGAGAAACAAAAACATAAACAGTGTGAGAGAGATAAATGTGAAAAGTGTGGGCATTATAGACTTTGACAACTAAATTACTACTTTGCAGAAACCAGACAGGTGACATTGTTTCCATCAAGTGCTGACTCACTGTTGTCTGGCACCAGATGCAGAAAAGGTTTTTGTGAAGCAACAGTTGTGAGTAATTAATGGCAACAGCCAACACAAGGTCATGTGGAGGTTTCAGAAGTACAATGTCAGCAGAAATTCTCATAAATGTGTCATGAATAAACAACAGCAATTTCACACTGAGGAAGAAGAAGAGAACAAAATGCTTCAGGTTGAAAGGTCAATGAGGTATGAAGTGGTTTTAGCATGAAGCTGACAGAGACCAGGGTATTACAGATTAAAGACGGAAGTAAGTGATATTTGCTTAATGAAATAAGTACTGAATGATCAAACAGACAGCATTGTTTAAGTGTGTTAAGTAAGTAAAATGGTTCTCCGCTCCCTTTACTACACAATTAGGGAATACTACATTTTGTGTTATCCCATTCTCGTTTATCCAATCAGAAGCAAGAACAAGTTGTGTACATTAAAGTTAATTGTAGTGACAGGCCTTTATTTATATTCAATGTAAGCTTAAAACAAAATTAGCAACTTGAAAAACATTGATGGAGAAACAACCAATCACAGAACAAGATTAGACACTTGAGATGAATAGGTCGGACCAAAGTTTGACAGGTTGACAATCCTACCCAGTGTCAGTGACATGTGCGCAGGCTTGTGGCTTGCTGTAAGCAACCCGAGCGGTGACAAGACCTTTTGGTGTGAATCTAGAAAAAAAGGCTTGCTTAGGCTTTAAGCAATCACTGACAATGTGCAAACAGCAGCACTTAAGGTAGCCACATGTTTGTTAGCTCAGTAGGTTATTTTCTGTCGGTTTTGACTTCATTGTACAGGAATGACATACTGTTCTCCATTTAATTCTTGTATAATATAATATTTTATCTAAATTGTAATAAAAAAACTGACCAAATGTTTGCATAAATTACTTCTTCTTTAAACTCCAACCAGATTATGGCATGTTAAAGTTTGAATCAGGTAAATCTGTTACATGGCACCATATACTCACACATAATTTGAGATAAAAAAAAAAAAAGATTAATGTATTACTCCTTCCTTGGTTTGTCTTGTATTACAGTCCTTTTGGAAAACACAAAAACATTCATAGTCAAACCTGATGTTTTTTAAAGCAACGGTTATAAATCATTATTATTTATGGGACTATTCAAAGCGGACCGAGCAATTCGACTCTTTCTCTTTCTGCCTCTGGGCCATTTGGGTCTGGCAAAGCTGCAGCTAACTGTCTGACCCCCGGCCTTGCTGACAACACCACGACAGAGACGGATGAGTCGAGAATTATAAGGGCGGCAGAGTTTTAAAGCTACACAAGAAAACCATAGCTGTCCAAGAAAGAAAAACTGACATGAAGTGTCATTATGAGTTTTCTCATCAACAGAAGATTTACCTTTGCTGAAAACAATTCCAAATTTATGAGTTTAATGCAATCTGGACAAACACAAAGGAGCTGACAAAGTAAGTCTCCTATTATGTAATTTCAAGCTGATGTAAAATAAGACTGCATTTGACTCCACTGTAGTCATACAGATGCTTCTTAACTTAGTAGGTTAGTATTGTTGTCAGTTGTCAGTTATTGTCAGTTTTATTATTTAATGTACAAACTGGTATGGGGTTAATTTAGCTCTCCATTACTCCTTTGGGTAAAATTGATAACTATTAACTGCAAAATTTGCCAAAAAAATTTGCCAAAACACTCCTTTAAGACCAAAACACATCTGCACAACTGTGTTCTTTACATCAACAAGGTGGTCCATTAGAGTAAAATTAATTGCCCTGTCCTATCCTGGATCTTAATGGGGTTTTCATTTGAGAAGTGACCCTTGTGCTCGTCTAAAGTCCATTAGAGACCTTTATATGACCTTTGTCAGTGGAAGGCAGTGTAGTTCAACCAAGTAACCCAAAACCAACAGCACAAAGGAAAGTGGTGCTTCCTTGGGCTCTGAAGTGAAACGGATGCCAGCTCGTAGTCCTTTTGACACCAGCTAAATCGGTGCAGTAGGCTGCAAGGACTCAAGGACTGTAAAAGGTCGTGAGGCTGTGGTGAAGGCACTTCCTGGTTCAGGGCGCGGCTGGAAGAGGGCGCACAAGGCCATGGGAACGGCAGGACACCGGAGGAAGATAAGCGCAACGCAGCAGAGATGTGCACGGCCCTGGGATGAAACCAAAGCTAAAACAAACCCAGCAGGGCCACAGGGGGGGCTACAGGGGGCTGCAGGGCCACAAGGCCAGTCCCAGCAGCCTAACCTGGGTCTCAGGGTTCTCCTCGGCCACGGCTCTTTTCACGGATATCAAATGATGCCCTTTGTGCTGATAGATTGCAACACAGGATGGTGCATTGTGCCTTAAATTGATTTGTTATTTGATATAGTCAAACAGATACAATAAGTTGATCTGGATTTACCTTGTTTAAGTTTAGCTGTTTAGTAAAAACATAACAAGATTTAAATATGAGCCACAATTGCTGGCCTGCCTTAAAAATGCTACAAAAAAATCATTGAAAAGCAATTTGATCATCTAAAAAGCTGGCAAGTAGTAATAAAAGTAGTATTTAATTGATTTTTTTCCCCCTCAACTTATTATGTTTGATATGTGATTTAACTTTTCACAACAAATGCCATATCCATAATTGCAATCACAGTATCACTTGCTGCCCATGTTTAGAGTGTATTTGTTGTAAAATTAAGTGAATATGTGGTATTTTATTTGCATTTGTCCTGTCTAGCTAAATAGTGTTAAAAATGCACAGAATTTTTATACAAGATGTGAAAGTCCTGTTAAGTCATTGCTGTTACACGCAACATTTTATTGAAACATTGTGCTTTTCCAACAGCAGAGTAACAAGGTAATGCAGTGGTCCGACATTGTGCCATATGGAAGCCCACCTGGAGCGCTCAGTCGGGACAGTCTGCCTATAACTGCCTGGGGGTAACTGCACAGGCTGCTCTCTGTCACTGATAAAAAACACAGGACAAGGGCCCAGTCTGTGAGGTCTGGGGGTCTACAAGAGAAACTGGTGCCATCTGCCAATGTACAAGGCTGCTCAATGAAATCTTAGGAGATTGTGTGTGTGTATATTGTCCATTTTAAAGCTGGAGGCGTCTGAATCCCACTTTTTAAATAGATTACTTTTCATGGCGGGGCATGAGTTGTTAGCACTTTTGCGCCAACTCTGTCCTTTTTTGTCATGTCCTCCATGTATTACCGTGGGTTCTCTCCGGGTACTCCGGCTTCCTCCCACAATAAAACTGTTTTAAATGTTCTATCTACATGAGGACCACTTCAGCTTTAACTCTGTAGCACCAAAAGGCATCAAAGGAGCACAATGTCAGCTTCCACAAATTAAATGTTTCTACATTTCTAAAATTTTGTAAAATTTTATAATAAGGCCTTGTACAAACCTTGAAGCAAGAAAAGGTTGCGAAAAGGAAGTTGGAATAAGCTAGACTTTGACTCATGCAATTTGATCCTGTCCAGCAAATATTAACTAGACAAACATCAAAATTGTTCTTACAGTGACACTGTGCCAACCACTCCACTGATGCAATTGTTCTGCTTCATGTCCATGTTTATCTGTGCGTTACTGCCAAAACTAAATCACTTGTAATGTATCTATAAGCAAATAAGCAAACTGGCTATTTTTATCAACAAATGATAAGCACAACGTTTTAACTGCTAAATACAGTTGTTTGCTGTCTGTAATTTTTTTTCCAAAATCACCAAGCAATGCAGTAATCTGTTTACAGTGCCAATGCACTTTAGGAATCTTAAGCAACTAGTTTAGGTCTGAGCAGGTGATCTCTGCTGTGATAAGCGAAAGACTGCAACTTATTCTTGAGAAATTAAACCGCAGCAACAATAAGAGTAAATTCAGATATGGGTAAATAGTGACATTGTCTGAAATAAACAAAAGGTATTCATTGAGAGACTTCAGTTAATTGCTGAGGTGAACCTGTAGTCTGCCCTTTGTAATTGTACCTCAGTGACTTCTGGCCTTTGTTTTCCAATTGAGTAACTTCTGCTACAAGGCTTCTTTAGTGCTAAAAGCACCCCACTTCAGTTACAAACCCTTATCTGGTTAGTTTACCAGGACACACACATAGCACTAGTCTAACTTCTAATAAAAAATTACTCCCTTTTTTTTTCCTGAAGACTGACCTTAAAAAAATGCACACACCAGAGAACTTCCTAGTCTTTCAATGAATGGCATTGTTCAATTTGTTTAATTTTAGCATCATATTGGGAATTTATAGTGTTGGTTTCTTCCTTTTTGAGTTTTCTGTTGTGCCTGATCATTTACTTCAAGCATCAAATGTAAATCAACATTTACATTTATGCTTCAAAAATATTGTCACAATAAAAAACGTAATGGAAAAAAACCTATAAAACCATTAACATGTCTGTTTTATGGACTCATTGCCACTCAGATTCAATCAACAAAATCCAGGAGGCCTATTAGGCTAATAGTTATTGAAAATTGTATCTATAGGACCACCGCAGAGCAGACCCTGTGTGTGTCCCCTGAAACCAGTGACAGTGCAGTAAGGGACAGCTGGCGGACCTCCCAGCAGACCGGGGTTGGAGGACTCGACTGACCCCAGTCAGATGGTGGTCTGGCTCCCAGGTAAAAAAACATCTGGTCCAAGTGACGGGAGGGTGGTCGCACACATGCTCGAGCACTCACAAAACCGACACACAGTTGACTGCACGCCTGCTCCTGCCTTCACTAATGACCCCCCCCCCAAACACTAGCAGCCTTACACTCGCTGCTTTATTAGTCATTAGGACAAAAAGCTTTGGCCTCTATTGGTCTCGGCAGCAGATGACAGAGTGGCCGCCCTAGTTGTTAACAGCTGGCCAGACAGTGGTCGGACGCTAGAAATATGTAAAAGAACTCAGGTCCAGTTACACTGTAAAGAGCATGTACCACTAAAGAACTTTGAGGCTATAAATGCTGAACACTTTGAAAGCAGCTAATGCTAATTTAGCATTTGTTTGTCATTAAATTAAATTTCTTTCAATTGGAGTTTGTCAGTTTAGATTTGGAGCTAACACTGTTGTAGTAAATGCAATCACTAAATAAGAAACTTAATATTCTTCTTCTAAAATAGGTTATATTAGCAGATAAAACTACTGCCATCTGAGGATCAATTTAACTCATTTAACAAAAAAGTCTGGAATGTTCTGGTTGCCTAGAAACAAGCTAGCAACTACAGTTAGCCACTGTTAGCGAGCACTGAAAAAACCACCACACATAATAAAATATATAAATAATATAGTTTTTCTTTAATGTTTATTTTATTTCATAGACAGCATAGACTTATGTAAAGAGTTGTGGACTAATACTAATGCTGTTGAGGCAGAGTGTTTAGTCATTTTGTCAGTTCTATTGTTGTTGAATGAAATATCACTTTGATTCAACTTAATGAGGACAAACATAAGTAAATAGTCTGAGACTGCATTATTCAGCTCTTTCTACAGTGTACAGTACAGTGTGTGTTAGAAGACACACAAAGAATGATAAAACCGACAAATTAAGCATATCCAATGTAAAATGGGATAAATGTGAGAGAATATTGAAGACAGGATACGAGACAGGAAATTCAGCTTCAAAGCTATTATAAGTAAAAAAAAAAAAAAAAGATAAGAAATATGTCCACTGTAGGCGAAGCAGCGCTGTGTGTGGCTCCATCATTTGTTAGATGAGATAAGGAGAGCGGAGATGGCCAGAGAGACAGCTGTTGTCTGCTGACAGCCCGGGCTTTAACACAGCCACAGGGCCTCCCCGAGCGCTCCCTGGGGCTTAAGGGAATTAAAGAAGGAGAGAGGCAAAGGAGAAGAGAAGACATTTAAGTGGAAGTGTAATAACTTTAGCAATGTAACTGAGAGAAAGCGACAGATCATCAGTGTTTTTAAATCAATGAGGTGTTTGGTAAATTATTTAAATATTCAGCACAGCCTTCTTACTCATGATGTTTTATCAATGTCTTTAATGTGTAGATATGCTCTCTTCTACTTAAAAAAGGGGGGTGGATTTACAAGAAGTTATTACATCTAGTACTCCTATTGTAGTCTAAATATAATCACTACTGTTGAAGAGTTTAGGCCAAAATACTTCCTCTTTAACCTGGAAATGTGAAACTATACATACAATCCCTGCTTCGGTCGATGCATCATATAAAACCAGAACAACCCAACACACACTTCTCAAATGGTAACTGATATTTCAACAATAAAAACTATTACCAATAATGTCATAGTTGTAGTATAGACATGAAACTGAGCCATAGTTTAGACTAATGGTGCTGTATAATTGGAAATAAAATAGTAGCTGGACCAGGGTTGATTTTCAAAGAATTAAGTGACAATGTACTTGCTATGGCAATAAAATTATCATTACATTCCTAAAAGAAAACTAAAAAGGAAAAGAAACAAATATTATCTCAAACAAACACAGGTCAGAATTGAAGTCTCCTTGAAATTAAATTATTATTGGGGCATTTTACTATTTATCCTATTTCCATGACTGTAAAACGTATCCACTTCTGTACATTGACTTAGATATACTGATAAATAAATAGGCTAAAGTATGTATTAATTGTGTTCATTTTAACTTTTCATATCATATGTGTTTTTTAAAAGGGTTCATTGATTGGCCTTGCGTGACCTTTGGATTCAAACGAATGAGGAAGCGTGACAAAAACAAAAAAAGGTTTAGGTGAAATATAATCGAATGTGAGCAGATAAAGTCAGGAAGAGCAGAGCTTCCTACAAAAATATTTATCATTCCACAAACGTCTGGCTACAGAAGGCGTTGGAATTAATTTGTGTTTTCTTAAGAGGGGGTGCCTTGAGCCACAGGATGGGGAATTCTCCACTGCGCTCGACTTTTTTTTTTTTTTTTTTCGGGCCGCTGCTTATTCACAATTTATTAGAGCGAGTAACAGGAACCATGAAGGCCGAGGAGAGAGAGAGGAAAGAGTGAGTGAGAGGGTGAGCCTTGAACAGCGAGTCCAGAAATGGGGCCTAATGTTATTAAGGGACAAACCACAGTGTTAAATCAAACACAGCCAAACACACACCTTCGGTATGTGGTCACAGCCCCCCTTGGCTCGCTCCTAGATATTATTTGTGGGGGTTTTAATACAGGTATAGAGGAGATTTGGGGAGATTTACAATGCGTCACGCACCTAAATCTGATACTGCAAAATCTAAAAGCAGTATTCAACATTGGATGGCCATTAACTATTTTGTTTATTTCACTTATATAATTGACACTGACATGGCAGTTATTTTCAGTTTATTTTACAGAAAATGCTAAACTTTTTGGTTGTATTTTACCATAGCATAACCAAAGATTAAAACATTTACCATTTGCTTTACAGTAAAATAAAAATACCATTCACTCATACGATTAGGCCTTTGCACCTATAATGTCGAATAGAATTTCTCGTGAAAATGGGCATCCATACCTACTATTTCCAAATACCAACGGGCCCCATTAACCCCTGTGTCTCCGACTGTGCAGGTCGTAGAAAAAGCTCTAAACATGCTTTAAACGTTTGGCAAAACCGTGGGTGAGTTTCTTAGTCTGGACTCCATGAAGGGGTCCTTGAAAAATATGAATACCAGCCTTTGAAAAATGCTTAGCGAGGCTCCCCTAATTTAAGTTAATGAGGGTCTCTGGCTGTGGAGGGAGTGTCAGTGATTTGGGTGTAATCTTCTGTACTTAAGTCCGAGTTGGAAAAAAAAAGAGAGAGAAAGAGAAAAAGTGTTGCACAGATTGAAGCAGAACCAAGAAAAACAAAGCAGCTCAATTTAAAGTGAAGCTAAGAACTGTTAAAGTACCGCTGACATTTAGTTTGACACAGCTAAAGAGAATTACAACTAGATTATGAGGATTATTGATAGTTTTAGGGTTTGATATGTTCATAATAAGAACAAATGTGGATGCAAATACTACAAATAAAAAGTATGTTAAGATAAACTGCCTGAAACTGTAGCATTAAAATATCTATAGCACAAATAAATAAGGTTTCATAATAAGGCCTGCAGTTTTGTATGCAGTTAAACTATGTTATATCATTGTCATTAATTTTATTTATGTGGGTGATCGTACAAAGGTAGTTAGAAATTTGCCTTTTACAGTTTAGCAATATTTTCTAATGGGCTAGGAGTAATTATTAAGATATAAAAATTATATTACAACACTTAAAATTAAGACATGAGAGAGTACTTCATAGAAACAAAGCAGGTAAAATATAACTCCGTAGATAAACATTTTACGGGAGAGTAATGCGAACTATGTATTTAAATATACTAGAATACGAACTTAAAATCGGCAAAATCTGTAAAAAACTAGAAAAGAAATGAAACAAATTAACAACTCCCTTCCAACCAAAAGTGAAATAAATCTATACTCACCATCATTCAGAGTAAAAGTAGAGAAGTCCGCGTTTGCTTCACAGCTGTAGCGTCTCCATGCCCGAGCCTCCGCACACAAGTGTCCCGAGAAACCAGCGAAGAAGACAGGCGCGTCTCCTTTACGCAGCGCAGAAGAAGAACTTTATCGTTGTAGCCGTAGAAGAAGAACTAAGTAGAATCAGTAAAAAAAGAAGAAAACGTTTTGAGATAAAGACAGTCCGGGTGCGCACAGCTGACAGCTAAGAGCACACTCGAGCTCAGGTCTGTCCCTCTGCAGCTTCAGCGGTGTGTTTTCTTTCCCGGCGGTGGGGAAGTGATGTTAAGTAAACGAGGGAAGATTTCTGGTCCCTCCTCCTCTTTCTCCTCCCGAGGGGCGCGTTCAGCCCTCAGTCTTTAAGTGTTTGTGTGTGTGCTTATCTCTGGCTCCTCCTTTATCCCTTCGACACAAGGACCTCACTCCTCAAGATGCTTCTTTTGCTCTATCTCCTCTCTAAATCTCTGTTTGGTTAAGGGCTCTTCTTTGTGTGTGTTTACTCAACGAGCAGCTACTATTAAGGAGCCACTCACTAAAGCTGCGAGCTCTCAGTGTGAGCCATAGAGAGAGGGATTTGTTAGTTTGTGCTAAATAACTTAAGGCTATTGACAGTTTTATCACCTCAGGTATCTCCGTGAGAGCTTCTGTAATGAACCTCCATGTAGCCACATTATAAGCACATTAGTCATTGGCCTCTGTGATTAACATACACTTGAGATGTTATTTTGATGTTATAGACTATTGTGAAAGTAGACCTAATCACTTATAAATAGAATTAATCATCAATAGCCAGTCATTAAATTCTGTGTCAGCACTGCAGGGTTTAGAAATGAGCGGGTATTATATAATTTATTCTGTTTAGCGTTTTAGAGCAAGCAAAAAACAGGTCCAAATTACACCGACAAACAAAAACTAACCTTTTCTTCTGCTTATTCTGTGTGTGAGATTCATTCCAGTGCTATCTATCTACACATGTAATAAATATTACGACATAAACAATTACCAATTGCAAATTAAAATAATCTAGAAAACTTTGATTTTATTGAAGACAAACTTAGAAGATATGTACGGGAAATTTAACATGTCATGGTAATATAATATGTCACCATTACTGTAAGTCTTAACTGTATCTAACATCATGTGGCATATCAACAGAAGTAAAAGTAGTGATATGATATTCTCCGTGTACTCTGATTTCTCCTACCTTTAAAGACATGTACAATATAGGACTACAGGTTGGAAATTAGCTGCTAAACTATAGTCTGGTATATCTGCTCTTAATGTACGCTGTCCTAAAAGAAAAAAAAAACACGCACTAAAACAAAATTATCTCTAAAATGAATTTGCCACTTTGTCACATTGACTTATCCTATAGCTTTATACATAAAATGCACTTAATTTTCTGACTGGTGTGACTTATTAGCTGGATATGAAGAAGAAGAAGAATACAACTAAACCAATTTTAATCCCAAAGTGGGGATATGCACAACCTTTGGGGCCAATTTCTTGCCTGAGAATAAATCACTAATGAAAAACTTACAAAAAGCTGACATTTTCTTTACTCATAGCACATATTGTACCAAGTCAAGCAGAGTTATCAAGCTTTTTACCCCCAAAACTGTTATTGGACATGTGTAAATCCTCCCGCTTGACTGGAACATGCTGCAAAATACCCCAAAACATGCATCTCTGATATCAGTTTAACAGATAATATTTGACACATGCTCTTGCTGATAAATCTAATTCATAATGGGGGTGGCAGTAGCTCAGTGGGTAGAGCAGTCGTCCTTCAACCGGAATGTAGGCTGTTCGATTCCCACTCTCTCCACAGTTCATACTATTGTTGTGTCCTAGGGCAAGACACTTAACCCAACTCCAGTTCCCTCCAGTGGCTGTAACACTGGTAATTACCGTAGAACAATGTAAGTCGCTTTGGATAAAAGCAGCAAAATGAATAAATGTAAATGTAAATAATCATACATGTACATATCTGTGTAGTATGTTATTTATTCATACCAGGGCCTAAAGGTTGAAAAAAAAAATGATGTCCCTCAAATTTAACCCCCTTTTTTAGCTTAGCTTTTTGTAATACATTGCTGGCTATACTAGTATAGTGCATGAGGACAATATTGAAGTAATTTTAAGACCTTGTAAAAGGTAAAATTGATATAAATCCATGAATCTATCTAATTTAATCATTGTTATAATAGATTTATTGTATCACAAACAATGAATTGCCCAACAACACATTTATTGCATTCTATCAACAACTAAGATAAGAAGAAAACTATATATATTTTTTTTCCATTTCTTTGTATCCTCTAGTTTGTCAGCTTGAGACGCTAGCACCACTTGCTCTTGCCTGTCTATGTAGGAAATGTCAAAGATCCCATGAGGTTACCATAAACAGGTTGTGTAGTACTCCAAACAACACCTGCTGAAGCAGAAAAAAATATTTCTTTGAATTAATTATTTGCTAAGACTGTCTGCGTCCAACCGCCGCACTTTCCCCAGTAACAAGTGAAGCATGATGCAGGTGCTGCCCCATTGTTTGTTTTATAAAATGATGGCTATTCATGCTTGAGCGATTGTCTTTTTGTGTTTTTTGTAATTTGAGCAAGACTGTGTCAGCGCTGGAAGCAGTGGTTTTGGAGGAAACAGGTTCTCTGAGACTCGGGACAACAGGATGGCATTCGTGACACCACCTCCGAACTGGACAACATGGATAAGACACGGACAACCACCTGGGACTGACTCATGAGCAGAGTTTAAATGTATGTAGACCAGCTTTACATCACTGACACACTCAAACAAAAGAACATAACATCCTCAACAGTTGACCTGACCCAGCTCCAGTTTTCTTTTTTTATCTGGATATATTGTTCTTATTTTAAATACACTATGGTCCTTTTTTGCTAATTGGCGTTAACAAGAGACAGTTACTGCTTTGTGTTTTTTTTTTTATAAAAATATTGTGTACTCCAGATAGCAATTCAAATACTCAGTTCTTGCTGAGCCTTTTGTACATAGTACTTTACTCACTGACCTTTGAGGTTCTCCTTTTCTCTTTAGAGCTGTAATGATAATCCCTTGTTACATTAAAGACTGACAAAGGACACTGATAAAACATCTGTTACTTGCTAAATTCTCACTTCTCTTCTTGTTATAATAACACAACAAGAATAATAAGAGTCTTTTATGTTGCATCAGATCGATCAGTAAATAGTGATCTGCTTTTCTTAATAACTGAGCAGATGTTAGTTAATAGGGCTGCATGCACCAACCTACAATAACAAATCATACCAATAAAGTCACCCAGCTCTCAGGATTTGACCACACATCCTCAAACACTGAAATGTTATGTCTCAGTATTTATCAGTGGAGAGTGTGGTTTATATGGTATCCCAAGATGGTCATTTTGTTTTAATTAGTTTGTTGGTATGTGTTTTCTGTTCATTGAACTTTGCCCCTTACTTTGGCCCTAGTCTTATTGATAAATTCACATAAGAAAAATAAATGGTTTAAGGCTTCTTTTAATAGGTTTTCACCAAATATAAATCAAATGTCCTTCATCTTCCTGTTGAAAAAAAATAAATGTATTTTTTCTTACACCGCAAATGAAAAAGTTGTCTGCTCAAAATTCCCCGAAGAAAGTGTCTGAACCTGTAGTGTTTGGCAGCCGTCAGCCTCCAGATTGATGGCAACAGCAATAAGGAAGAAAGAACATTTATCATTTGTGAAAATGATTTATGACATTCAGTCAATGCCTTGTAGCAACTGCATTGCATTCTGGTCTCGCCTGTCGCTTATCAACTGTCCTCTGACAACACAGGTACCACAAAAACAATCAGAACATAACATTTTCTTCCATACTTACACTTGTATCACATGTAACATGTATAACAACAAACATAACATTATGTCTTATATCCTTTATGCATAAACTAATTAAAAAGTTTAGCTTAGTAATCAAAATCACAAAGCAATGGGATTTATTTCTAGCAGATAATAACTTTTTTGTATCAGCACTGTGGGTAGAGCAGTCGTCTTTCAACCGGAAGGTAGGTGGTTCGATTCCCACTCTCCCCACAGTTCATACTGTCGTTGTGTCCTTGGGCAAGACACTTAACCCACCTTGCCTCCAGTGGCTGTAACACTGGTAATTACTGTAGAACAATGTAAGTCGCTTTGGATAAAAGTGTCTGCCAAATGAATAAAAATGTAAAAAAATGTAAATAAAAAATAGCAAAATTAAAAAAAAAACAGGCGCTGAAAAAGTAAACAAATAAAACAAAATTATTCATAAGTATGTGGTACAACTATAGTTTTGAAAATGTATCAACGAAGTAGGCCCTCCTAAATAATCCTCCTTCATATAAAGAGGAGTACATAGTTCTCCAGATGTTCCACAAAGTCTTTAATTTACTCCATTTGTTAATTTCTTCAATGGAAAATAAGAAGCTTTCTGAGTCCACAGTGGGGTAGACCATTTTAAGAAAATACATTTTTAGAAAATAAATCAATTAAATAAACGTAGACCAAGTTGCATTTCTAAGATATTGTCAAAGGAGAAGTTTAACAAATATGAATGAATCACAGTATGAATCTCTTTCCAGAATCTTAGGATATGGTCACATCTCCAGATCATTTGAAGGAATGTATCGTTTTGTGTCTTGCTTTTATTGTATTACATCTATACAATATCACCAATGTACCTTTAACACATTTGGAGTGACTGCGTAAAAACTATGAAGTCATAAGTCACACATTTTCACACATGGGTCATGTTTCTAGTAATCAAGTTTGCAAATATGTGCATAAGCAAGGACCATGCAAAATATAAAAAATGTTTACAACTGTATATGATTTGTTTAAATATATATACATGGCCCACATTGTGGTAATCTAGGGTAATTAAATGATCTGCATTATTAGCTAATATAAAACTAAAGTCTACCATGCCCATTCCAATTGATAACAAAGCATGTTTTAATAATATTGTGTTTTAAATTCTGCTCCCATTACTTTGTCTTGAGTATTGTCAGAAACTGGAAAAGGTACAAAGTGACAAAAGCCTCTGGGAAGTCCCGTGACCCAGACGAAATGAACCAGTCTGCTTCTGGTTCAAACAGCAGGCAGCCCAGAACAGGACAGGAATGTGTGGTGGAGAAATCAAAGCTGCTATTGTCTTCCTTCGATGGCCTCATCAGCGTCTGTCGATCGTGTTGCCAGCTGGACGTATCAGCTGACACACACGGTTACTGTCACACTGTGTCGCTCATCCTGGCATCAAACAGGAAGATCTGAGGTGTGGGGTTTATGTTACAAATGAGACAACATTACAACCTTCTTTGTAATTCATAAGATAAATGCTCATGAGAAATCACCTGTGGCTCTTTGAATGAACTAACAGTTTTTTTTTTATTATGATTTTATTATCCCTTCTGGTTGGCAGCCACACCAGGGGTTGCATGTTTTTGATCTTTCTGATGCATGTTGTATTCAGGGCCAGCTATTGATAAAATAAAGGTAGTTTGGTTTGCTTACGGTTGGCGCTGTAGTTGTAGTTGAGCTATAAATGGCACATCGACAGCCAACTTCAGACCAATACCACCAATAATATCAAACCAATAATAATAGACCATAAGTTTACATATCCTGCCAGAGTTGTGATTTTTTTTTGGCCATTTTTCAGAGAATGTGAATGATAAGACAAAAAACATTTTTTCAGTGGTTGGTTTTAGTGGTTGGGTGAAGCCATTTATTGGCAAACAACTGTGTTTACTCTTTTTAAATCATAATGACAACAGAAACTACCCAAATGACTCGTTTACATACCCTGGTGATTTTGGCCTAATAACATGTACAAGTGACACTAACAGGTTCGAGTGGCTACTAAAGGTAACCATCCACACTTGTGATCTGTTTGCTTGTAATCTGTGTGTGTGTATAAAAGGTCAGTGAGTTTCTGGGCTCCTGACAGACCCTTGCATCTTTTTTCCAGTGGAGAGGAGTCAACAAGGACTATGATGAAAGGTACACCGGTCCTTCTGTGAAACATGGAGGTGGATCAATGATGTTTTGGGGATGTGTGAGATACAAAGGCACAGGAAAAGATGAATGCAGCATGTTATCAGAAAATACTGGGAAAATTTGCACTCATCATCCAAGAAGCTGTGCATGGGCGTTCCAACATGACAACTATCCAAAGCACAAGAGAAGGTTCTGGACTGGCCTCAGTCTCATTGAGCCGCTCTGCAGAGATCTCAAACGTGCAGTTCATGCAACAGCCAAAGAATTTACAGGAACTGAAAGCTTTTTGCCAAGAAGAACAGGTAGCTTTATCATCTGAGAAAATAAAGAGCCTTATCCACAACTACCACAAAAGACTTCAAGCTGTCGTTGATGTTACAGGTGATGTTACAGGTGGATATACACGGGACTAAGATGTAAACTTTTGATCAGGGTCATTTGGGTAGTTTCTGTTGTCATTATGATTAAAATAGAGTAAACACAAGTGTTTTACAATAAATGGCTTCACCCAACCACTAACTATGAGTGAAAAAAGTGTTATCATTTAACTTCTCTGAAAAATAGCCCAAAAAAAAAGAAAATCACAAATTCTGCCAGGTTATGTAAACTCATGAGCACAACTGTAAGTGGCACTGAGACAATCTGAAGCTAAAGACGTGGCTCTTTTTTAATATGTTTTTATAAATCTATAAAACAAAGAGTAATTGATAACATATCATATAATGTCAGAATGCACATGTTCATTTCACTGTCTAATTGTTATATAATTTAGTTATTTAGTAAAATAGATGCATTCACTGGAACTAAATCACTTTGGCTCAATTGCCTGTAGAAAAATGACACAGTCTGGGACAGTTTTGTTTTTAATATTAATGCCTTTATAATAAGCAGCTTAGGTCATAGTGTCATGTAAATATAAGTGAACGACACTTACTGTAATATTACTATGATAGTCCATGAAGCTCTGCATGTCAAAGTAAATCGCCAATTGGAGAGCCAAACAGAATTTAAAACAGGTGGGTGCACTCTTATGGAGAATGGAAATGAGTGTAGAGTCTATTTCTTTATATATTACAAAAGCATCTGGACTCAGTTTTCAAGGTGAAGACGTTTCGTCTTTAATTCCAAGAGACTTTATTAACTCTCAGAATTGATAAAGTCTCTTGAAATTAGAGACAAAACGTCTTCACCTGGAAAACTAAGTCCAGATGCTTTTGCTTTAACCTTTTATTTTCTTCAAGGATGGATGACTGAGAATCTCCATATTATACATTACAATCAAAATAAAAAATAAAATCATTTTAATATGTCTAAGTGGAAGTTTGAATATCACAAAAGTCAGATTGCCATGACTCATGGCTCAACAACCCTACTAAACAAAACTACTGACACACCTTTCAACAGCCTTTAAGCAGCTACATGCTTTTTTTATGAACTAACCAAGTGGAAATAGTTTAAATGATGAGTTCACTTTAAAAACTATGAAACAAAATCAATCTAGTTAATACATTTCTTACACCTTCCTTAAAAAGGAAACGTAAGTAGGCCTATCATTCAGCAGTGCTCCGTTTGTCCTCTCTGTTCAGCTGTTGAAACAGTAACAGGAAGTATTTGCTTTTCCACTGGGTCCCTATGGCTCTCAAAATGCTTATTTTCCAAGATGGACACATGCAAGAAGCAATCATAGCATACTGACAACATAGTTTGACTGGTGTATTTTGTTCAACTTTATACTTTATACTTTATACAACAACATTTGAAACAATGGTGACATTTTTGTTGTGTTTGCATTTGAAGTAAATTGTAAGAAATGTTATTTTTACATAAAGCTATATTTAAAATTGTGAACGTAGAAAACAGAAACATGAAGAACCTTCAAAAGTGAGACTCCAATATATAACCCCCACATCTGGACTGGTCCCACAGTCAGACTCTCACCAACTCTGTATCAGCTCAAATCTGATTTCAGCAACAACCTGTTAAATATGTCAGTGCAATAAATCCAGTTCATATCCCGGCTCATATCCAGAGAATGGGAGGCACTTCTAACAGTATTTTTTCTCCCTCTGCAGCTCATAAACAGACCCAGCATCCCTTCACCGTTTCCCACAGGGTGCAGTGATGGAGCAGCCCTCTCTCCTGGTGGGACAGCCCTCGCTCGGGCCACTTATCTGCTGCGCCAGTTATTGCCCTGATCCTGGCCCCTGATGCAGGAGGCCCCAAGGAACACACGCACACTTGTTTTGCAAAGGTAATATGCTTTAGATTAAGTATTTGATTAAAAATAGTTACAACACATTATCACTGCTCATATTTAAATATAAGCATGTGTTGTGACTGTGGCACTCTATGGATTATTACTTACACAATGTCATTGAAAGTTATGCTGGGTGCTTTAACCATTATATACAATTTGGCCATGCGTCATATGTGCGTATATTTAAAGCTACACATGCCCTGTACCCCCTTCACCCTCCTCATTGCCCCCCATGTCTCAGGAATGTGGGAATGATTGCCTTAATTTTATAAAGCTCACGGCTTCCTTTGGTTCAATTTTCACCAACATCATAAAAAAGAAGCAGTTGTAAGGTCAGCAAGAACCCATCTGGTTTTGCCATTGCTGCAGCTTTAATGATCAGGTAATAAAAGTTCAATTTGACAGAAATTACAACAGATGTTTGAGGCCGTAAGTCTGAGACGGAGCGGGTTTCTCAGCAGGATGAAACCTCAGCCCACGGGAGCTGCCTCGGCGCTCTGATTTACTGGATAAAGTGACGGCTAATGTTTGTGCAGCGTGAGCAAAAGCATTACACATGCGTCTGTGACAATGCACCGGAAAGGCTCCTGAAATGCTTTCTTCAGTAGTAACTTTCCAAACCATAAAAGAAAATGGCTTTAATGCAGTGGAGTCTATTAAACAGACGTATGCAGTTATTACAGGAAATAACACATTAGGGGAAGGTAATGGTGATGTGCTGCTGGGTTAAACCATATGTTCAATAAATGGTTCATGTTTTGGATATCAGCAAGAGCAGAAGAAGAGTTCAAGAAAAATTTAAATGTAGTTTTTAGTAGAGCATAAAAAAGTCAAACAACTTGATTTAATGCTACACTTTACAGACAATAAGACAGGTGTGTTTTATGAGTTATTTACACAAGGTAAAAGTGTCATCAAAATCTTTTAGATTGTATTTTTAAACTCTTATCTTAGACCAAAACCTCTGCAAGATAAAGCCCACCACAAAAACATAAATGTATTTTAAATTAAATTACATACAAACAAAATAAAGAAGAGAGTGTCCAATTAATTACCCAAAACTCCTCAAATCTATGTCGTCTTAAGTAATTTGCAAAATTTTTTTCTTTAAAATTGTTTTATATTTTATTGAAACATGACTAATGACTGACCTTTTGACTTGAATAATTCAATACCACACCTTTACTCAGTGTGTCTTAAAACGGCCAACAAGATGAATATGTTTTTCTACAATGTTAACATGTGTGTTTAAAAACTTACTTTTGTTTAGTATTAGTCATTCTCTTTCTGCTTAGCAACTGCTTAGTCATTTCCTCTGATGTGTGCCCTTAAATTTGATCAGTTTCATCAAACTGTGTCCCTCCTAAATTGCCAGAAGCTAAAGTTGTCAAACTGAAATTAGGGGCCAGCCTTTGTTTATCATTAAAGCGTGAGAAAAAGCTTGGTTTGCAGTGACTTTTCTCACCAAATCCAGCATTAAAGTTCGGAGGAATGTCTGAGCGGATCCGTCGATTTGAACATCCTCGGGGCAGGTATTCACTCGACTCTTCTGTATATTTTCCCATGTGTATAAACACAACAGTGGCTGCGCTCACCTGGGTGAAAATAGCTTACATTTCTGCTCCACTTATTACACGGCATGTGAGTCAGTCAACACGAGTTCATGACACAAAATGTTATTCTCTGGAGCTACACTGGCCAGCAGTCATCAGGAACTGCAAGTGTAACAGCTTAAATAAACTTAAATAAACTTAAATAAAAGTCTGTCTTTTTCAAAAACTAAACTACGACTGCTCCAGCTGGAGTCATTAATGACACTTCAGACACTTGCTCCCAGTTCAGGCACATTTATGAGCCTCTTGAAAGGGAATAAAGAAAAACCTCAGCCAGTTCTTTTACACTAATATGACTGATGAGCTCCCATGAGGTCTTCCACTTTTCAGCGCTGATGCTTTTAGCCTCCTTTTCCGAAGTACAGCTGTGCCACCTAAAAATGAAAAAGATGCTGCCCTGGCTTATAATATTAATAAACATAGATACATTAAAGGAATAGAAATCACTGTAGTGTATGCCAGATCAGTTGTGTTAGGTTGTAGAAAAAGTTAACTCTGAATGGTTTTAATCTAGATAATGATGCTCTCATATATTTTTATTTAACTGTTGTTTACCCAGGAAGGTCCTATTGAGATTACAAATCTCTTTTTCAAGGGAGTCCTGGCACAGATTTCAATACAACAGCACACAGGATACAAGATATTACCAGGATAAAAAGACGACTATATAAACATGTAGCACAGTGGCTCAGGTGGTAGAGTGATCGGCCTATAACTGGAAGGTTGCCGGTTAGATTCCTGCTCTCCCCACAGTTCATACTGTTGATGTGTCCTTGGGCATGACACCTAACCCACCTTGCCTTGAGTGACACAGCACGGGTGAATGAATGTGTGGGACTACGGAAGAAAGTTAAACTACGACCACAATCTGGCATTCATGCCCAATGTATCTTCATTGACTTGCACTGGGCCAATCATATAAGTAAATAAAATAGTAAATTGATACAGAAATTTGGTGTTTACAAAAATACACACACTAAAGACCATTTTCAGGACTTAAATCTGTGTTCTTGTTTTAACAAATGCCTTAATTACTACAAACATTTTGGGCAAGACCCATAGTCCTATAAAAACTCTAAACACTTATTTTGATTTCACTTATTTCACTTATACATTTTAATTCTTAACTATTTGATTTAGTTTGGTCCATAGAAGGTAACATGATCAGATATGTTTTGAGACTCTAGGGGTCCCAAACTGGAGTCACCAGATGGTCACAACACACAGTAATCAAACAGGCATGTATTAATAATTACACAAACACAAGTTTTGTTTTAAACAAGTAAGTCATTGTTTGGGTGCCCTTCTAGCTTGGGGCCTGAGGTAATGTCTAGTGTAACCTTGGTACATGTTACAAGAAATAAATCAACTATAAGCTACAAGCTATTAATTAAGCTATTATTAAAGCTAGAATTTACAAATCTTTTTTATTGCATTTAAGAATCTTCTTCAATCATATATGCCCTACAATATTCACTTTTTGCTTTTCTAAGGTAACAAACCTTTAATAAATACACTTTCAGCTACTACTCCTTTAATTTCCGGCCCAGAGTAGTGCGAGATGCTTTTACATTTAGCTGCACAAGTTCCCACGACACAGCACAAGTATCAGTCCTCGGGATCCGGTCTTGAGAAAAGCGCAGGGAAGTCTCTGCCTCTGACAAAGACGAGGTGTGTCTGGAGTATTGTGTTTCGCCTCTCGCCGTGTGGTGTGAAATAGTTTCACAACAGCAACACAGCTCATTGTTTTGGTGACAATGTGCATGTTTTTTTAAAGAGTTTTTGGCAGAGATATTGCTTTGTTAAGGAATGTCCTCTGTGCATTATTACATCAGGTAATGGTTGTGAAAACAGGGAAAAGAGTAACACTTGAACTCATCATTTAAGGTACATTTGTGGATATATCTATTTGGGAGTCAATGATCCTACAAATCTTCTCCTGAAGTGCCCCAGTTTCGTGTAAAATTGCTGACTCACTCACTCTTTGCCTGCTGCTGACCGTGCACACTGACCTGAACATTTTGTCTCTAAAATATTTTTTACATTACTTTGTATTGATTCAGCTCAGGTTAGAACAATATAATTTGCTCAAAAATTGCATGTTTGGCTGCCATTTTACACTGAATGGAAATAACTGCGGTTAATATTGGGCTTGTTGCCTTTTGTCAGCCAAGAATAGAAAGTATTGAAAAAGGGTAATGGAAAATAGGAATGACAGTGCACTACAATATATAGCTTTTTTTTGTTATAAATGTTATTGGAATTTGTGTAATAGATCTTCATGCTGTCCTCGTTAATATATTCAGATATAGAAACACATTAAATGAGAATGAAATGTGTCTAACCCGTATGGTTATTGTTAGAGTCAAATCTAGTCTGTGCTGCTTGTTTCCATCTGCTCCACCATGTGAACGCCGCACACACAGCCAAAGTGCGCTCTCTTCTGATTGGATTAAAAAGGTAGAGCAGTCAAAATCTGGACTAAAGTATGATTACTTTCAAATATTCAACCTCTATCTGTTGCTTATAAGCTGTTACACACGGCTGGAGTCAATCCCAGCAGCTTGGAGCATGAAGTCTACTCAGCCACCAGTTAATCGCAGGGCTAACACTGACAGACAACCACTCACTGTGGGAAATTTTGAGTCAACAATGCATTTTTTTGGAAGATGAGAAGAAACTGAAGCACCCACTGTGGCACGGCAAGGACAGGTTGAAAGTACAACCCAGGGATCAAATCCACAACCTTCTTCCTGTGAGGCAACAACTCTGACACCATACCCCCCTACATCCAAAGTATATTTACTCAAGTAACAATAATAGTAAAAGTAATAATTTCTATTTGAATGTAAACAAATATTGCTTGAGTTAAAAAACAACAACTAAGTATTAAATTATTTTTGTTTTATTGAACAGATAAGAGGAGCTAAACTTGTCTCCCATTTTTGCCTCCAATATCTACTCAAGCAAAGTATCTATTATAGTATTTCTGTCTAATTTATCTAAGTGGTTACCGTTTACATGAAAAAAAAATGTATTGTATCCCATCCTGTATAAAGCTATGTTACCGATTTAACTAAACACCTTATAAAAGGGACTGCAATTCTGATATAAACTCCTTAAAAAGAGTTCGGAAACCTTATTAATAATAGGAATTGGTGTTGTACGATCGTTCCACGAATGAACGATTGTACGACACCAACGTTCGTTCATTCGTGGAACTAAACTTGTGGGTTGTGTGCAAGTCCCCTGCACGCTATCCAGATTCTTTCACAGATCGCGTGACATCTTTCAGAAAGGGGCAGTGTGATGGTGTAGGTGGTATCTCTCCCACAGGCAAAACAAAACTTGTCACCACTGAAGGTAATCTCAGTCCAGTGAGATGGGGCAGTGCCAGATCAAATTGCTCACGATAATACCGGTGGTGATACAAATCCGTCATATCACAACATCGACGTAATAGCACAGGTATGGGCGACAATTAATTAAACAGTCATAAAGGTGAACTGCGCTTTACTCGCTGCGCTTCACTCTCTGCGCTTCACTCTCCGCGCTTCACTCTCCGCACTCCCTCGCTGTGCCCAGAGTCAACATAAAATAAAATATCTAATTAAATCATTTTTTTACAGTGTTTTTCAGTATTTTCTTTATTTATTGTGGTTTACATTTGGGGGTAATATTGCCCAGCCCCACAGTGAGATATCTTCAGAATCTGGGACCTAACTCCATCCTCCACACAGATCCAGTACCTCTAGAATTTTTTATTTATTTAATTTGATTTATTTTTGGTCAAAATAAATTTATTAAATAAAATAACAAAAACACACAAAAAAAAATAAAAATAAAAATTCTTGCCTAGGCCTTTCAACATTTAGTCAAAACAAAACATTAAAAATATAAAACCACAACCATAAATAGTGCAGATTTATTAAAAAATTGTATGTGCCTTTGGCAATTTTCCCTTTTGTGTAATTTATATAAGATTTGATTCATCAATTTTGACTCCTAAAAATTGTGTTTCTGTTTCTGTTTTTACTGATATCAAGATTTTTCTTTTTTTATGTTAATAGTTAATATTTTATTTATATCAAGCCAATTGTTTTACTTTTTCAAGCGCTTTGTTTACCACCTTTGTTACTTCTTGTATATTTTTTTCAAAAAATAAAATAGAGTTGTACCATTGGTAAAAAGAATACTCATCAGTGTTTTTGATGCGTTTACAAAGTCATTAATGAAATAAATAAATAATTTAGGCCCAATTACTGAGCCTTGGGGTACTCCCCAATTGATGTCACACTTATCTGATTTTATAATATTTGTCTGCACATATCTTTTTCTATATTTCAAGTAGCTTGTGATCTACTGATAGGCTGTCCCTCTTATTCCGTATCCATAGAGTTTCTGAAGTCATCTTTCATGATTTTTTGAACACCTTTTTAAGTCTATAAAAATACTTACAAAATATAGTTTATTATCTGTTTCTGTCGCTTTATTTTTTGTTACTTCCATGATGGCCATTGCTGTGGAGATCTTTGTCCTAAATCCATATTGACTACTGTTTAATATGTTTTGTTTTTAAAAACATTTATCAAACCTTGTTACAAACACCTTCTCCACTATTTTGGAAAACTGTGGAAGCGAGACTGGCCTGTAGTTTGAAAAGTCATGTTTATCAATATTTTTGTAAAAAGGTACTACTTTTGCTTTTTTTACTTTTTCTGCAAAAATGCCTGTTAATGAGAGATTACAGATGTAAGTGAATGGTTCAATGACAGATTCAATTATATTTTTTTACAAGTAGTATGTCTAGATCTTCATAATTAATGGAGCTTTTATTTCCACAATTTATTTATTTTTTAATTTTTTAAAAAAAAATGTTTAGCACTATCTTCCACGCTGTCAAGGAAAATGCTATCAATTATTGTATTTTGGGTTGTGTCTTTTCCTTTTGAGTTTATGTCCATAGGACTGTGACCTACATTTGTAAAATATTTACAAAATTCATCTAGAATTATTTTGGCATTATATACCAGCATTTTTCTTAACAAAGTACTTTGGATATGTGGTTTTAGTTTTGTTACTTTTAATCACACATTATGCCCCATGTCGCCTTTATATTGTTTCTGTTTTCATTTAGCTTGTCAATGTAATATTACAATGTCCGTTTTTAAATAATCCATAATTTATTTTTACATTTTTAATACTTGTCTTCAGCTTCTTTTATTTTTGTTTTTATAAAGTACCTGTTTAAATTGTTTTTATTTTTACTAGTTTTTTTCTTTCTAATTTTTCTTTCTAAACGGTATTCATCATCTTTTCCATGAAGAAGTTATATGCTACATTTACATCCTCAACATAAACTGCATCCCACTTCTGTTTTTTGAGATCTTTGTTTAGTGCCTCTGCGACTAACTGGCCACTGTCCAGGGTGTACCCCGCCTCAGGCCCCAAGCTGCTGGGGTAGGCTCCAGTCACCCGCGACCCATCACAGGACTACGTGGTAGAAAATGAATGAATGAATGAATTTGGGAATAGAGAGGATTTAATGACCTGCCGTGAGTCCAGACCTCCATTAAACACTTGTGGGATTGGCTTGGGCGTGCTGTACGTTGCTGGAGTGACCAACACAACCACGCTGGTTGACCTTCAACAACTCCTGGTTGAGTAAGACGATACTATCCAACAGCAAAATGTGATCATGCTAGTGACCAGCTCGAGGTGGAGGTGCCAAGCTGTGCCTGCTTTCCATATGGAGGAGGTTTATTGTAATTTGCAGTAGCTCAGTGGGTAGAGCGGTCGTCCTTCAACTGGAAAGTAGGCGGTTCGATTCCCACTCTCCCCACAGTTCATACTGTCGTTGTGTCCTTTGGACAAGACACTTAACCCACCTTGCCCTAAGTGGTGTTCCAGCTGTAACACTGGTAATTAGAAGCTCAATGTAAGTTGCTTTGGATAAAAGCGTCAGCTAAATGAATAAATGTAATTCAAACCCAATTTGATCAAAACTATACCATTTACCCCTCAACACAAAAATATATTATACCCAACAGAGACTTTATCTGATGTATGACCTTAATATAGAACAGAGGTGCTCAATACGTTGATCGCGAGCTACCAGTCGATTGCAAAGGTAGTATTGGTAGATCGCAGGTTGCTTGGGTCACTGCTCATGCGCAAACAACGACGCTAAGTGCAGCAAAACTAGTAAGCTTCAGCGAGTTACCTCCGTTTTTTCCCTTAAACTTAAGAAAAGGTATAAAAACGAGTGGAGGAGCTAGACCAAGTAAGAAGACAAAAACGTATCGCTTTCATACAGTATGTATTTTTTTTCCACGAAGTGCGTTTGCCTCATCTGTCAGCAGCTACTGTCCGGACTATGCATCCCTGGCTGATTCAATTCAGTGCAAGTCATTAGAGTAAACTCAGGTAATGACAATAAATGTACATAGTTACTTATGTTGTGTTGTGCAATAATGGCTCATACGCTTATGCAAGGTACATCAGCATACGTTGTACATATAAAGAATCCTGAATATATTTGTAAATAAATATATGTTTTGTATTTTTATAGTGGGTAGATCATTTTGACTTGGTCATTTGTTAAGTAGCTCACAAGCTGGAAAAGTGTGAGCACTCCTGATATAGAACATACCTCAATAACTTCCAATTTTTTTCTAACTGAAACACTCATCAGAAATCATCAGAAAGGAATGTATGATAAGAAGATAACCTTGACATGACCCTATATTACTTACCCTCACAATGACACAACATATGTTTTTCCAAGTGCAATTAAAATACAATCTTGCCATCTGTGTGTATTATGCCATTGTTAACGTGACACAGTAGATCAGTGACATGTAGAGTCAAGAGATTGACTTGACTTTGACTTTAGAGTAGAAAGATTGCCTTACGTTCTTTTATTACAAAATATTAGACTGATTTCTCTTTATTGAACAGATGGAACTAAAGTTGACTCGATGTTTTTGGGTCCTACTGCATTTTCCCCTCAAATATCTACTCAAGTAAAATGTATCGCATCCAGTATAAAGTAAGTTTTCTATCTAAGTGGTTACTGTTTACATTTGATAGAAGTGTTATTGTATTTCATCCAGTATAAAGCTATGTCACTGATTGAAATAAACCCCTTATAAATGTGACTACAATTCCAATATAAACTCCTCAAAAAAAGTTTGGAAACATTATTTCAGTTGATCTTTTGTCCCTTTTATTAATACCAATTTCTGTTTTTTTTATATATCGCCTGATAAAGCCTGATTAGTTACCTTTGGTGATTGTGAATTCGTGGAACTAAACGTGTGGGTAGTCAGTGGCCCTACCCACTCGTTAAGCTGTGTTGTTCATTCCACAAGTTGTACCTCATTGTAAAGGTGACTAATCAGGCAAGATTACTAGACGTTATATAACTATTCAAATGCACTTTGCTCAAAACTATTCCATTTACCCTTCCCATAAAACCAAAAATATATTATACCAAGACAGAATTCTGTTATTTAATGTTGAATGGTCATATTTCTGTCTCAGCAGCGCATAAAAAACAAGTTAAAAAAAATTCTAATTGAACCCTAAATGACCCTATATTACTCAACATATTATGACACAACATAAGTTTTGCCAAGTGCAATTAAAATACAATTGTGCCATTTTTTTGTAGTACACCATTGTTAAAGTGAGAGATCCGTAACACCAGGGAAAAGAGATTCCCTTACAGTCCTTACTTTTGGAATTATTTTACAGAGAAAAATCAACTGTACTTTTAGAGAGGATACTGCATGACGTCACTGTTGCTTGTGTTGTGCTGGATTCCCATGGCTTTAAGGCTGAAGGAAGCAGGCTTTATTACATGACCTGTGTGTGCATGTCTGTCTGAGGTTTGCCTTCAGAGAAAAGCAAGCAAAACATTTGATTGCCGCCAGCGAAAGGAAGTGAGTTGTAGGATGTTAAGGGTATGGAAAATTGTGAGAAAACAATTTTAACTTACTTTTTATACGTATTCAATCCAGGCTGAAATAAAATGGATTGCTGACAAGAGAAAGGTAGCCTATAGGCCAGACTAGAATGGCTCCATATTTTGTAGAACCCAATGTCAAATTTGCAAGTGAAATAAACATTGACAAACTAGTACAAAGCATAAGCTTGATCTCTAGGTTTCATCTGAGGTTTATGAAGCACTAAAATTTCCCCTTGGGAATTTTGATTTTGCATACAGTGACGTAGCTCTACAAGCATCTGCACACATTAAACTCTCAAATACAACTCATCCAAACTCACTATTCATGTGCTTTTGTTAGCACCATCTCAGTTATAGATTTGGTAATGCACCTTTGCCATTTCAGTTATTTTATGGGTCCACGTAAAAAGGATTTATTCAGGTGCAGTGATTCTGGTTTTCTGGTTTTCCACAGGGAAACATAACTTTTCAATCCAGCTGATTCAGTGTTTTTGTTATGTTGCGGCTGCCACTTAACGTTGGGCTCCTGCTTAATTCTTGCAAGATTTGTTAGTTTCCAAATTCACAAAAATCCATCTTGAACTGCTCCAAGCAAAGTATTCACGTCTGAACCGCGGCTTTACTGGCTCATTGTGTCCAATGTGGCAGCACTGACAAGTCTGGGCGTGTTTTAAGTTTGAAGACATAGCGACCGTTTTACCGATAGGAACAGAAACAATTGCGGTTGATTAATCCAATTCTTTTAAAGTACCTGTCCTTTTGCAAACACTTTCAATGAGAGCCCTTCCGGATGACACCTTGCAGTGTTCTTATGTAAATGACCCCTTAATGGCAAAACATTTGTCTGCTTCTCATTCATCCTGATCATTGTAGAGTCGTTTAGAGGTAGGCATTTGGACACAGTTTAACATTTTAATATAACTTTGCTTTAACTATTAATGTTCTTATTACAGACCCATACACAAAACTAAACATCCCTTTACAACTGGTTCAAAATATTTTACATCTAGATAGTATGTAAATACAACTCATCCAATGAAGTTAAAGGAGGCTTTAGATAATTTAACAAAGCTTTGTAAAACACATAGTCAATAAACATTATGAGGAACACCATGAATATGTCTGATTAAATCTATTACAATCCACCAGGTTTATCTTTTTGCTCCACTCAGACTCTGTGGTTATTGATTGGCTCCAAATGAAAAGTGGAGGGCGACCTACCCTTGACCTTTGACCTGTGATGCCTCCCACCTAATGCATACAGGAGGTCTGACAATTGATCACAGCAATCAATTATTAGACAGGAATGATGTAACTTAATCTGTGAACAAGGAGTTAATGGACGGGGGCGAGGTTTGTCTGAGGCCAAATAACACGCTTGGAGCTGCACAGGAAATAAATGTCTTCAAGAGAGAACACTTTCCCTTTGTTGTAGATTAATTACTGGGTTTGAAGATGCAGTGGCAGAAGTTTAGTGTTTAAAAAGATGAGGTGTTTTAAAAGGAACAGCTATAGTGTTTACCACCAAGAATTATTAGTGTTTATTAAGAACAATAAGTACAATGTAAGGCAAAATGTTTCTTAATGTAAACAGTAAGCAAGAAGCAAGAAGGTCCTGGGTTTAATCCCCCATCAGTGCAGGGCCTTTCTGTCCTTCCCATGTCTGCGTAGGTTTCCTCTGGGTGCTCTGGTGTTCCCTATCCTTAAAGACATGTACAATACCCCCCCTCCCCTCCCCCCATGGTGCCAGGACCCCCCGACAGAGGAGATTTGTGATCTCAGTGGGACTTTCCTGGATAAATAAAGGGTAAATTAAATAAATAAAAACAATTATACTGAGCTTCCATGGCTGCCAATCTTTTTCACGTGATCACACTTTTGTTGTTCCCATGTTTACTGTGAAATATGTTGACACAATTGTTGACACTATTCAGTGTGTATGTTGTTGACAGAGCTTAAATTACAGAAGGGACATTTCCATCTTCATGTTTTTTTAAATGTCGTATGTTTCCTTCAAAATAAATACACTTGTCCAGACATAGTTTAGTTGAACAGGTGTCTATAAATCCCAGAATTTGGATCAACATGGTCGATTTTGAAACAATATAGTCTACAAATCCTAGATATAATCTCCTGTTAGATGCACCTTAAGAGTCACTATTTTATTTCTATTTTATATATTTACTATTTCCCATATTTGATTAAGAATATGGGTTAGTAAGAATATAGTTTAATATATCTTGAATCTTAATTCTTAATCACATTATTTATTCTTAATTTTATTGTTTCTTTGTTTGTTTGAGTTTGAGTAAGTTTCTATAAGCGATACGTGACAAGACAATTTCACTTGTGGTTCAATAAAGTTTGTCAAAGTTTAAGTGTAATTTAGGAGCTGAGTGCTCAAATATATAGCTCAAGTTTATTTAATACTTCCTTATATTTCCTGCTCTTGTTTTAACTGGAGCTTCAAGTTGAATTATATGAGTAATGTGGCTGAAATTATTAAAATATGGTTGATTTACTGACAATATTTTAGAATAGTGCAGTCATTTTAGTATAAAGGGAATAAAACTAATGCTAATTTAATTGTTCATTCCAAATGTTATATTTTGGCTGTACTTTTGCGCGTTTCTAAGACAAAATAACCTTTGCAAATGTATAAACAGAGGAAAAACACAGCTCACTTAACAGACGGATAATGTGGGAGACTTGCTCCAACGCCCATGCAGAGTTTACCTGCCCGAGGTGATGAGACCTGAAACTTCCCCAGGCTTGTTTTTCTCTTTTTTTTATTTTGCAGAGGAGTGAAAGAAAGGAGGGGCAAGAGAAAGAGGCAGGTGACCTTTCGGATTATCAGCCGCCGCCTGAGGTGAACGAGAGAGCGACAGAAGCAGAGCAGGGGTTAGACGTGGGCTAAAGGTGTGGAGAGAGAAAAAAAAAAAAAAGAAAAAGCCTGTGTGTTCATTTCCTTTGCTGTCTGTCTGCAGGCTGGCTCCAGGCGGTGGATTTGCAGCGTGGGCTCACCTTGTTGCACATTGTCATGTCTCAGTGAAGTGTGTGAAAACTCCTCCCACATTAACCTTGGTGCACAGCAGGGCCTGGAGTTTAAGCTGCACCTGAGAGGTTAGCGGTGAGTGGTGTAGTCAGATGCAAACAACACCTGTGTAGTCTTAAAAGTAGTACAAAAATAAAAGTGCAATTGTATTCAGACTACAAACAATATCTAGTATGTAACAACAGTGATGTATAAAGACTTCTGTGTCAAGAAGGGAAAATGTTTCCTACGCTAACCCAACAAAACAAAAAACTCCCAGCAAGTACTACTGTAATTATATCACAGCCGTTCATGGTTCTCATAATAATGTTTTTGAAGAAATACATCTTTTATGATAAAGCACTGACGGCACTACCCACACCAGGACACTAATTCTATAGTTATTACACATATCGAATTAAAAAGAACTGTGCTATTTATAATTTATTTGTTTTGGGATCGATAATACTAATACACTAATTGTGAGGTGGTGCAGTCTAGTGCAGTGCAATGAGTGGCGACTCTTCATAGTATTATGATTACTAATATGACAATATGTTCTGAACTAATTTTTTATTATGTAAATTATTCTGTATTACTCTGAAAAAAAATATTGTTTTTTTTTTTACCCTCCTTTTTGTGGTTTGTGTGTTTTTTTATTTTTTGTTCTTCATTTTGTTGTTGTGTTTTGTTGTGTTGATGCAAAGGGCGTAGAATTTGGCCAGGTTGTGTAATTTGGGATGAATTACAGAACTGAACCCGATAAAACTAAACCTGTGTCCCTTCAGCATTTTTTGTATCTCCCATTCAAAAAAAAAATTTGGCAAATTGAGTTCTGTATTATTATTATTTTTTTATTCCCTGGTATTGAAACCATTGATTTACAAGCAATTTTGCACAAAAAATTTAAATTTAACAGAATAATTTTTTTAACACTCTAAAATTTCAAAAATGTTTTAAAAAACAAATCATTAAATAGACTTTACTCACTAAAACTGGCATTTAAGGGTTTAAAAAATATATACATTTCATAAATATTTGTTATGTATGAAGACTGAATAATAGTTGATAACGGCATTGATTAAATTTTTTTTTTAAAGGAACTCAGGTGGAGCGCTAAATGAAGTTATCACAAGTTACAGACTAAATACCATCTTTTGTTGTAATGATTTCATACTTCTCATAACCAAAACAAAATGCAAGTGTCAAACCTTTTTGTCACATTTTTACCGTACAGCCTGTTAAACAAACCCACAACAGTCAAAAGCCTCAGAGAAAATGAGACATGTTCATATCAGAGCTTAAATTACAGATGTCACTTTCCTAGAATTTCTAACGTATTTATGAGAATAATATCCCCCTTTAAGAAATATGTTACATATTTCCGTTTAAAGTAACTCTATGTTGCTCATCATCATTTGGTTAACTGACAGGAAACATAAGAAGAATAACCTCTTTTTCATAGAAGACATGACATGGCTATACTATGTATGTCTCAGTGACGCAGCATGCTACCATCTCACAAGAATGTGTTTATCTCTCAGTCACAGCTCTCTGAATACATAAAGATACTGAGCGTAACTTTAAGGCTATAATATGCTGAATTTTTATTATAAATTAAATTAGATTAGAATCCTTTTATGGAGCCAAAGATTGTGACAATTAGAAACTTTTATCAATTTTAAATGTAAGGTTTAATCTTCATTTGAGTCTTTCAAAAGATATCTTTAATATTAAAAAATTTCCTTTTATGAAAATTTTTTTTCGTTGGATTTGAACAGGTATTATTTATCTTTGTACTTGAATGTGCTTTTTAAACCTATTTGTAATTTGGTGATCTATTTTATAAATCCTGTACACCACTTTGGTCAATCTGTGGTTGTTTAAAAGGTGTTTTTTTAAATAATTGATTGATTTATTGAAATGAATGATTGTTGTAAAAACTGGCTAAATCTACAACAGTTCATGACAAAAATAAAAAAAATCTTATTCAAATCCATTTAAAACCTTTTCGAATCCTACTAAAACCTGTTTAAATGCATATAAAACCTGTTCATTAAAATGTAGTCTTAAATATTACCTTCTAAATGTATTGGGGGGGCCACATAAAACATTGCAAAGGGCATTTGGCCCCCGGCCCATGAGTTTGACAAGTGTTGTATGAACCAACCTTTTTCTTGTTTGTATATTACTTCTTGTACACATGTGTTTGCATAATAGAGATGTTTTTAGAGTATGTACCTCTCAGCCAATCACAGCTCACAGAACCAAAAAATACATATAGGGTAAAATTCTTTGGCAGGTGGACATTAAAGAGCCAGAATGAAGTCACACAGTCATTGTCTTATATCTTACTTGACACAAGATAAAGTGCTGTTGGTGTTTTGTCCTATTCGTCGTACTGCTGCAGGTCTGTGAATGCCGAGCCCTCTGCGTGTTCATGGTCGTGAGTGTTCGACTGGCGCAGAAACTCCACACACAACCCACACCTAATTAGAACAAGATCGTTCGACTTACCGCATTACCCTGTTATTACTCAGACTGCCTCGCGAAGGACACCGGGGCTTTAATAACTCCTCACACAACTGAAGGAAACTTTGAAGCACTCAGAGTTGAGACAAGCTTGTACTCTTTTTCGCTTTTTTCCAATTTGTGGTCTCTGAATGTCTTATTATAGTATTCACGAACAGGGCATTGGTAAAGAATATAACAGCTATTAATCCAGATGGGAGTTTTATTTATAATTAATGACAACTAACCACAAGGCAGTGATTCCAGTGGCTTTTCAATAATGCATGAGTCTGATTAGGAACCGCCTCCCTATTGGTTGATTTAATTATCGGACAAGTCCAAAGGCTTTTAAAAGGCCCTGTTCTTTCTATTAAGCTAATCGCTGTATTGATAAACCACCAGAAAGGAAAGTAAAGCCAACTCTCTGGAGGTTGAAACAGAGGGATGTTAAATGTTTTTGTGACTGATCGTCCTTCTTTACCATCCCCCGTCAGGCTTTTACCAAGTGTAGTCTTACCACCGTGAAGCTGTTAAGAAAAGTCTGTTCCGTGAAGAAAAATATTCTCACATGATAAATGGTTGTGTAAGGGTTAAAATCCTTTGAGGCCCAAAAGGATCATTTCAGTGGTGAATATCACATTTAGGCTGAACCTGTTTTATTAAATGTTCAGTGAAATTGGTCCAACTGGAGACAAAAGAAGGCTCAATGTGAAACAAACAAACTGTTAGTGGGACACTAGTTGTAATGGGACACGAACATGTTGTCATTGTAATGTGTTTGAGAGTCTAAAGTGCTCTAACTCAGCAAGTTTCTGGCCTAAAATGGCAATGTTTCATTGTGTTTTTGGTGTTTGTTAATGCGTAAAGATTGCTTAAGGCACCAAGACCTGTTTTTTTAAATACCATTAAAACAGATTTTCCCCTAAATCAGTTCTTCCATTCACCACTGCTCATTTAAAATGTCCTGCTTTGTTTTTCTTACTGGTTATATGTTTTTAAAATTTTGTTGGTCCAATGGGAGTTTATTCTGCAGTTGTTGGTGCTGCTCCCTGAACTCTTAATTGGTTGAATATTTATCCAATTTAATTCAGATTCAGATTTTAATCTGTGTCTCTGCGAAGGTTCTCAATCATCCAGGTCATCTTGGGGAAAAGGTTGAAGCAAAGTCATCTGGCCTTAGTTTTCAAGGTGAAGACATTTTGTCTCTTTCAATTCTGAGATGAACTGATAAGAGATCTGAGCTTTTGTCTCAAGAGGGAGGGGTTTGACCTGAAACTGACTCTGATTGGACCAGGCTGTTCTGGTCTCATAGTCATTACCATGGAAGGGCAGTGTGACTCCTGACTCTCTAAGGCTCAGGTGAGTCCTTAGTAACCAGTAAAACTGTTTTGATTCAGGTTTCAAAACTCTGTTGTGAATAGTAGGCTCTCCCATCAGGAGTCACACTGCCCTTTCGTGGCAACAACACTGATACCAGAACAGCCTGGTCCATTCAGAGTTAGTTTCAGGTCAAACTCCTCCTTCTAGAGGGAGGAGTTTGATTTAGACTCAGGTCTCGTATTAGTTGATCTCAGAATTGACAAAGTCTCTTGGACAAGAGATGAAACATCTTCACCTTCTACAATAAGTCCAGATGCCCTTGCTTTGAACTTTTTTTTAATCTGTGTCCATTTGATTTGCCTTTTGGAAATCAAATTGAATCAAGAGGGACCAGACAATTCTTTATATATTTAGTCTGGCTGGAAAGGCTAAAAATCATGTCCGAACTGGAAGCATACACATTATTTTTTTCCATAATATAAACAGCCTATAAAATGTCTATTAATCTCCAGTATTCTTATTCCTGAATAGATAGGCTAAAGTCTTCTGTGCTGTTGCAGGTTGTCTAAAGTGTACTTAAACTGCCTTTATGGGTTGATTTGTATTGGATTTTACACTTCACCTTTGCACAATTCACTTACAACAGGCTCTTTGATCAGTTGCATAAACTGTCATTTAGTTGTACTTCCACAATGTTTCTACTTCCACATCCAAAACAGCACATATGATTTTAAAAACTGCAACGTTTTCGGAGACGGATATATTGACTGGCCTGATGACAAAGCCTGAGTGAATATGGGCCTGTTTCGCTGCGGAGGCTTGTAATAATAGGTCTTTGGGGATCCATAAAAAGTGATGGCTGCAGGGGAATCGGCATGTCTCGATGTGTGATTCATGTTTTCTGCTCCTGAACGCAGCTCCAGGTCTGCTGCTCAGTTTGAACTTGTGAGAAAAGTTTTTGACTCTCTATGACTTTATCAGTGTCTTAAAACAATACAACAGCAATAGCAAGTTTTTTTTTTTACCTTTTACCTTAATTATAAATAAAATCTCTGAAAATACAATACAGTACAGTTAGTGTATAGGCCTGTCTGTCACTCATTTGTGGTCAAGGATAAGGGTTTTGAACTCACAACCTTCTTGCTGATAGAGTAACAGCCGTTCATTTAAATTAGCCAATATTTAAAGAGATGCTATAGCTTAAACAGTAGGCCTACTAATAGGGCTACAAATGTTAGCATGTTGGTGATGTTACAGGCTTTTATGCAACTGACTTAGCTGTTTGTATGTTAGCAGGCAGGCTGTTTATTACAATATCAGCCTTTGTTTCTTTGTTTACTCCTGGTTTTTACCTGTCATTTGTGTTTACCCATCATAAACAAAGAGAGTCATGTAGGCTATCTCCTGATTTGTGTGTAACTAGCTTTACGTTAACCTATTACAGTAGCTATGAAATAAATAACTGCAGTAACAGTGTAATGCTCTTTATACATTTGTAGCAGCACATAAAAAACAAATGCTTAGAACTGTCCTGTCAACCCCGAGAAAGCAACAAAGTTAGTGTCTGATGCTTAATTGCCCTGCTCCTGTTAACCCCCACTTGAAAATACAACCATATCTTAAATGCGATCTTTGCTCTTCATTTCAAGATGGCCGCTCCAAACAGCTGCTGCTACGCTTCTTTCTTGGACCAGAGAAACCTGAGCCGTTCTATTGATCGCACTCTCACTGTCAGGTTATTAGCTCTCTGCCTGATGTCTCCTCACATCATGTCTCCCTCGAAATGACAGCGGGGGGTTTGAGGAATAATCGACAAAAATCCACTGCATAAACCCTCCCCCAGTGGGATTTAAACATTTAGGAACTATGAAGAATGGGACTATACATAATCTTACAATGACTGTTCACACAAAGCTGATGTTATGAAATGTTTGGATTTGTTAGTGTCCTGCTTAAAATAAACCAGCCCAACTAAGATTTTTTATTTCAGACCATGTTCATCTGGCCTGCTGTATTTAACATAATTTTACTGGGCACTTTGGTCTCAAGACACTTGTCCAAATCCAGCCTAAGGACAAGAGGAAAACACAGTCCATTGTAAAGATAGGCACAGTCCGAAGGGGGGATGAAGAAGAAAAATATCTGACCGGCATTTTGCAAAAGCAGCTCTTAAGTTAAGAAAACATGGGAGTTGAGGAGAAACAGCTGTGTGCACTGAAGCCTGGCATTGTCGAGATAAAAACACAGGCCGTTAATAATAAAAATAATAATCCCACTGAGTTCCAAATAAAAGGGGCCTGATGAGATAATTCAGACGAGTGAGGGGCCTCTGGTGCATCCTGGGGCCCTGTCACCACAAAAGATGAAGAAACAAGGGGTTTTTTTTCTCTGCCACAGAAGAAGCCTATGTTTACACTGACCACAAAAATGACCCATCCGATCTGATCTGTAGATGTGAGTGTGAACAGGTTCTTCAAAACTGGTTACGACTACTAGCAAATGTTGAGCAAGGTTAATACATTTGAATTGAGAAAAAAAAACTCAATTAATCCTCCAGGGGAAAGTCAGAGTTATGCAAAAGTGCTCTCTAAGGTCTTAGCAGTCAAAGGCAAAAGAGTTCCTACTTCGGTTTTCAGCAAGGTGATCCACTTATTGTTTGCTGTGGCTCTATTACTTGGTCTGGCGGATGGTCTACATTGTATGATACTGCATCCATCATTCTACTCATGAGTTGCTCTGCCACCTCTCTCTGATTCTCTCACATTCCTTTTATATACTAGATACTTCTTGGCAGCTTCCTGGCAAATATTGTATAAACTATTTACAGTATTAAAGCATTTTTGAATAGGTCATGGTCATGTGGCTGTAAAGTGGCAAGGTAGATATCACTGTCATCTCAAAGAAGGTTGAGTTTATGAGGTGTCAAGGTGGTTTTTCTCTTTTTTTTAAAGGTTTATTCTCCCCACTGCTGTTTGCTCCTGTGGGACTGGAAGGGGTTAATAGGTTAAATACAGAGAGTCGTTTTTTAACTCAACATTCATTCATTAATTCATCCTCTAATGCTATGTTTCACAGGTTGTGGTGGCCTGGAAGCTGTCCCATGATCTCCTTGGGCCATGAGGCTGGGTACAACCTAGACAAGTATGAAGTTAATAGCAGAGATAATACGTAGAGACAGACTCTCGTTGGATGGTGGGACATACAGACAGAAAGACAAGCAATTATCAACAACTTAATTAAAACATAGATAACATACAGTTGATTACTGTCAGATCAGTCTTTTAAACTGTGATTTTGTAATAATGCTAAGACAAAATCTGATTAAAAAAATGTTTGCGGTCTACTTTTCTCTCCAGTGTAAACACAGCCACAGAGATCTGGCAAGAAGTCTTTACAAAACTGTGCCAACCGTTGCCTGGGACTTCTCTGTTAACACTGGACCAAGGCCAGGAGTTGGACTTGAGTCTGGACTACACTGGTTCATATGTGGCCTTCAGTGGTTTGTGTTCATGTTTGTTTTCTGAGCTTAATGCAGAATGCAAGGGGAACCCCAAACCACCTACTTATTCATCTAGTGCTTTTCCAACATGGTTATTTTTGACTTTTCTGACATGTACTTTTTTTCTCTCTGCCATCTGACTCCTATGAAGATGGATTTTGACAGAGCCTCTTTTCCAGCTCAGCCACAAGTCCATGTCATGTTAACATCGTTCGCTTTATTCCTCCAAATCTATGTCGGAGGCACAGCTTGACAACAGACAAGGCAGACAACTGATTGTAGGGGACCCTTAGAAAAGTGGGGGAAAAAGACTTGACTGTCGCATCATGATTTGTATCGATGGGGTGCTCTGCGTCAGACAGTCGCCACCATTGGGACATACAGGGACACACTTTTTGTACTATACTGTATACTTTAATGTATCTCCTTAAAGTTCAATGTAGCCTTTATTGCCAATGAAAACTTCTGTTAAAGTTTTTAAACCAATAGTTATAGAAAGTAACTGATATAACAGTATTTTATTCACTATCAAGTAAATAAGTGTTTTTTGGCATATCCCCTCAGGGGTTGCCACAACGGAGTAATGAATAAGTAGCATGGCAATGTTTTTACATCAGAAAGTCCTCTCCATTTTCTCAGGCTTGGGGCAGGCCCAGCCTGGGACTGTGGCTGGAGTTCCTCCTCAAGGGATCCAAAGTTGGGTGCACTGTATAATCTTTTGCACAATTGGTGCTGAGATTGCACATTAAGCTTTTGCTACATATATTCCTTTTGCACTTTATTGAACATTAACTTGTAAAAAGTTACATTATGTATTTTTTATAATGTAATACTAATTTGTTACAGCATGTATTGTGGACAGCAAGGAAAGAATTTCATTGTACAGGGACGTGTTTGCTATTACCCAGCTGGAACATAAAGAGGTACCAAAATTTTAATTATTGGATTCCAGTTGGGCTAAGACATTTAAATGCATGCATAGAAAATATATATATATATAATGCAAGCCTTTTTATGCCATCTTTTTGTGAAACTGTGGTGCATTAACATTACCTGGTCTGTCTATAGATGCTAGCAGGTTCTGCACTGACATAGCAATTTTAAACATTGTCAGATTAGCTCAAAATCTGTGACTAACACTACAGCCGTTTGGATAACTGTCGTGTACTCCAAATTAGACTCACTGTTGTCGTGGCACATTCATTACTGTTTTCTACTCTGTTTTCTCTATTTTCAGATTTTCAGAGTAGGATTACTAAAATGTATATATTTTATTGTGCTATAAAACTAGACATAGCACAGGCTACACTTCATATTTTGTCAACGATCCCATACACACTAAAATCTTCCCAAAATAATGACTAATGAAAGCTAACAATAACATTTACCAAATACATGCGACACACAGAGATAAGAAAGATTTACTTGTAAAAACTTAATGAAACACTGAATTACTTTTACAATGCTTCTGTGTTTTTGGTACATTCCTTCAGGGATATATATTTTTCAATCTTCATAACTGAGCTGATTTATGGGTGCCCAAGGAGCAGAAATAAATGAGCAAAGAGTGCATTAGGACATAAATCATCATCGTTACAATTATGAAGGCATCATAAAACTGCAGTCATGGTGCCCACAAAACAATAGTGGCCAAAGGGAGAACAGCGTAGGTTGGTAGAAAAGGGAGAACTGTGAGAAAAAGGAGAGCACAGACTAGATATGGCCACAAATACTGTCGGATTTGTCATGCCATCGTCGGGGGTTTTCTTCAGAGCTCGCGTGCCAGACACTTAATGCCCTCTGCCAGAAAGATTTTATTTGTTTCTGAAAGCAAAGATAAACCATTTGGCACAGGTGATTTTAATATTGCACAGTGAGTAGAAAGATAAATAAAAACACATCAGGGGGGAATAGTTTAAAGATAGATAGTAGACCATTAGACCAGGTGCACTTTTGAGTCATTTGAGCAAAACTTGGCAGAAACTTTGCTTTTAAACAGTGTCACTTATTGCATCAACCTCCAATGTTTCAGCAAGAAGACAACATTACAGTGGGTTGTGAAAATATTGATACATTGAAACACTGTTTTTTTTTAAGCCACAAAAAAAATAAAAAAATATTCCAGAAAGCATTGCAGCTCTGAAATGGCATGTCAGATTTTGATGCATTAATAATTACACCCATACATAGTAAAATATTCTGGGCATTTTTGTAATAAAGGTATTTCTTCCTCAATTGATTTCCTAATGCTTATCCTTTACAAGTTACGGCTGGTTAGAGCCTATACCAGCTGCTTTAGACGTGAGTCAAGGTAAACTTTGGACAATCGCCTGTGTACTACCATTCACATTCATTCATTATAGGAAACTTAAGAATAACCAATTCACACAGGAAGTAAGAGATGCCGTCAAGCTGAAGAAGGAGTCCTATCAAGCCATGGTTCTCAGCTGGAAAAGGATGGTTTGTTCAAGTATCTCAACGTCTTGTTCACGAGCGCGGGAAGGAGGGAGCAGGAGATTGACAGGTGGATTGATGCAGCTTCTGCAGTGATGCAGTCGATGTACCGGTCTGTCGTGATAAAGAATGAGCTGAGCTGCGAGGCTAAGCTCTCGAGTTACCGGTCGATCTACGTTCCTACGCTCACCTATTGTTATGAGCTGTGGGTCATGACCGAAAGGACAAGATCCTGGATACAAGCGGCAGCTCGAGGGTAGCTCAGAGTAGAGCTGCTGCTCCTCCACATCAAGACGAGCCAGCTGAGGTGGCTCAGGCATCTGTTCTGGACGCCTTCCTGGGGAGGTGTTCTGGGTGTGTCCCACCGGAAGTAGGCCCTGAGGAAGACCTAGGACACGCTAGAGGGACTATGTCTCTCGTATCCCCTCGGAAGAGCTGGAGGAAGTGTCTGGAGAGAGGGAACTCTGGGCGTCTCTGCTTAGACTGCTGCCCCGACGACCCGGCCTCAGTCAAGTGGAAGATGATGGATGGATGGATAGATGGATGTCTTTATTGCAGTGTTTCTAACTTTAATAAATAATTCACAGAATGGGTTAATAAGCATTGACAAATCGTTGTTGAAAAAGAGTAAATGTGTTTCTTTGTTGTTACCACATTTACACCTCTGCTTCCTGGTGCATTGTGGGAACAATGGCCAGTCTCAGTCCTTGGGCTGTGATACTATTGTTGTGAAGAGAGAATAGGGAGTGGGCCAATGAGGAAGTGCAAACTGTCCATATACAGCACTTGTACTGTCTTTATGAAGCCACACACAAACACACTCGTCTCAGGTGACTGTCAGAATTTAGTGGCTGCTGGCCAACTGTAACCGGCCACAGGGCAGCGCGGAGGGATTGGTGAGTTAATACTGTTTACAGCTCCTCAAGGCAACCTAGAGAAGAGATGCTTATACAGCGTGAAACTCAGGTGAACAGACCTGCACTCTATAGTGAGCGTTTGGTCACGTCACAAGTTTGTGTAGCTGTCCTCATTAAGCGTGATTTCATGCTACTGTATTGCCCCTCTTTGCTTGTGGCTCTGAAAAAGCATTAAATTATTTTGGGCACTTTGGGTTGTGGGCACAGTTTTAATTGAATAGTATACAGTGATCTTTTGGGGTTTTATGGTAAAAACAGAAAAACTCATTGTGTGATATGTTTGGAAAGGCCCCCCACCTTTCTCTCTCTCTGTCCTCTGTGCTTCTTTAGACCCTTCCTTTACAGTTCATGTGTTGCTGATTATCCTCAAGTCCAGGTCTAGACCCACAACTTCCAGCTTCTCTCAGTCATATGGTTTGAAGCTTCCTCGCTGGAAACCCCCTTTTGTCCGAATCAACAGCACACTTTGTTTATGGGACAGATCCAAGAGACAACATGAGATGGGCAGTCAAAATCTACTCTAGAGGAAAACTAAGTAAATGTAGTCCACTCAATTCCTTAACAGTATTTCTGGAAAAAGTCCAATTAGTGCAGCGGTACTGCTGCATTTCTTTTGTCCACTGGAGTACAAACCTAGTCGTGCATTTATCATATAATGCAGATATAATGTTTTTGTCCATTCCCATCTGCTTTTCAAATAAAGGTTTAAAAAAAAACTAAAACAAGCTGCAAATAATCAAAAGGAATAGCTATAGCCTTTCAACCTGCTACAATAAAGTAGTATAAGTAAAGTAGTATAATAAAGTATTTTAGTAAAATAGTAATGCATCTATACATTTTAGACATTTACCCCCAATTGTTTTTTTTCCCCTTGAAGGTATTATATGTAGCTTTTATGCAATAAAAAAAGCTTGCTATGTGTTCCTTTTTGACATACTTAGGATGAGTAAATTCACAATTACTGTTCATCGTAGCGAATTAGCCGGAATGTTCAATTTCATTTGGGCACTCGGGTTTTAATTTCCTGCAAAAAATCTGCAGATGTGACGTAATTAGTGCTCATGCTACTTAATTCTTCCATTCTGTACATGGATCCAGACAGCACAACAACACCTATGGACACTCGCAAACATAAAAAAATGACTTTAGTACTTTACTGCGGTCATTACTAATTATAAGTAGCCTAAGTATAATGGTTTACTGTAGTAATACACTAGCAGACTTGTACTTTTACTTGCCTCTGTAAACATTGTGCATCTCAGACTCATGTCGTACAGTCTCTGCTGGTTGCTGATGTTCGCGTACAAGCTTGCGTGAAGACATTTCTTAAACTTCTGTAATGCAGCTTTAAATAGAAAAACAACCTGTGTATTGCTCATATGATGGCATTTTTTTCATAACTAACGCTTCTATCCAGCCAACAGTGCAGCAAAAACAGGTTGTACCTGTACTAACCAAAGCCAAAATGACTTGACCCATATCTTTACAAATTCTGAATCAGTGCTGGAATCAAGTGGCTTAGAAGCCTGGTGTAAACAAAACAGTTTTTTATTTAGGTAAAAGTATATTTAAGTAAAAGTAAAAAGTATGTTTTAGGAAATTAATGTATTGTAATGTATTTTAACTTAACACAACAGATTAAATGTAACTCATTGCCTCTGAGCTCTGACAACAACTTTTCTTAAACACGTTCACAGACGTACACACCTCTCCCACTCTCTCTTCCCTGGGGCCCTTTTGATTGACAGTGCCTGCTCCTGCAAGGGATTATGCTGCAAAAGGTGGAGTTTGGAGGAGGTGGAGGTCTAAAAGAACGGGTGAAGGGGCTTTGAGGCCGAAAGGGGCAAGGGGAGAGTGAGAAAGACGGACTGAGGATTAGGCCCACTGAGCTTCATTAACCTAAATGTTTACACAAGCTGATCTCGTGCAATGAGACCCCTTTCCTTCCCACAAGTGTCCCCTTCAAGAATCCCCTCCTCCCTCCGCTCCGCTTGGCCTTCAAAGTTGCAGCGAAGCCCCGTCCAGAGCCACAACAAGTCAGGCGTGCAGGCCAGTCCGATAAAAGCCAGGAAAAGAAGCATTCATCACGTCTTATTGTTTCGCTGAGCTTCTGGCACTTCACTTGAAGATTTTGTCTAATTTCAAACTGATCTCACAATTGTTGCAGTGTTTTCCACATATACAATATTTTATTTTTTTTGCAGATGGAGAAAAAATAAGTCTGGAAGTAATGTAGACATACTGTATGAATGTATTTTAAGTGGCCTCCATCAGTTTTTCCTTTTCCAAAGCTAACACTGTAATATACTGTACTCATCATTTATTTAAGCTGTGAGTAAAAATAACTGAAGGGCACATGTGTCTTGTAGAAATTTTCTCATAAATGATGATAAAGTAAAGCCTAATTAAGCAATTAGTCATCATTATGTTGGTTGTCTCATACTTAACCTGGGAAATGACCTGAATATGTACAAAGTTGTGATTGTAATGGCGTCTAATGAGTGTCAAAATGGTGACGGGTTTTACCCAGACAGCCGAAAGACGTACTGGAGCAATAAACTTACATTGGAAGTGAGAAACAGTGAAAAGTGTGCTGACTGAGTTAATGAAGTAATATTTGTATTTGGAAAATGGTCAAAGTTTGGGGAGCACAAAGCCTTCGCCTTTGGTAACCAACAACCTGTAAAGTGGCACAGTTTAGAATAGGCCACTAAACAGCCCGGGCTGTGTTCGAAACCACTCAGATCACTGTGTAGAAGTGGATTAGGTAGGTCTGGCCAAAGGTATAGTGCATCATAAGAAATGGTTAAAAAGATGGATGCAGTAATGCTTGAAATGAATAGTTGGGATATGAACAGTGCAAGTGTGTAGAGTGAAAAGCCTTAGCATTTATTAGAGTTTGTCCTACAAAGACAAGAGGAAAGGAGAGCGTAACTGTATTCCAGTCATGTTGGCATTATACTTTTGAAATTATTGTTGGAAGAAAACTCTAGCATCTATTTAGATTTTATTTAGATCAGTAAAATGTTACCTAAAATCTTCACTATTAGCAGAGTCCAGAGTCCAGGAGGCATGGGTTTCAACAGATTAGTGTCTGAAATGAGTCACAGATTTGGGGTCTGTTGTAATGAAGCCGTTAAAATAAGGTTTTAAGGAGTAGCTTAAATCTTTGAAGCAAGCAACAGGTTAAAATCTGGTCACGACACTATCGTCCAACATGTGTCAACTATTCTTCTTAAGCCTCTCAATAAAGCAATAATCTACACCTGGGCCTCTAGAAAAGCATAGTTTTTAGAAGAGTCATTGAAAACATTTGTGACATTGACAAATACGACTTAGAGGAGGCTAGTCTTCTTGGTGCCAACCCTTCTTCCACAAAGTTTTCGTGTCAACAATTGATCTCAGATTCAGCGTTGTAAGTGCCAGTTTTTAAAGTGAAAATTAACCACTTTGACACTTCCTGTTCAAAACCCACAGCTAAGACTTTAATGCAATACAACATAACGTAATGCTTTGGGACTGAGAGCCTGTAAATGACTGCCAATCATGTGGACTTCAAACACAGCAATTTGTGCTTTGGTTGCTGCTCTCCGAGGACTCATTCAGCCTTTCAGAGTTGTTCCTGGGCCTTGCAAGGACAACACTTGGGGCTATTTGTGTTTTAGATTAAAGAGACTGAGTGAGATAGCGGCACAAAGCTGTGGCAGGAGAGAAGACAAGTGCCAGAGTTTTTCCCCCCAAAAGAGCAGTTTGAAGAAAAGGACTGCCTGAATTGTTTAGCATCTCCGGGAAAGAGTGTTTTCTCTCGGCGCTGAGGTGGAAAAGTAAATTAGCGTTTGCTCTGAGGCTGGCTCCGGGTCTGACAAACTGAGAATGGTGTGTCGACAGCCGCATGATTGCCCTCTTCAAAGAGCTGCAACCGAAGGGACATGGCTCATGCTAAAATAAACAACGAGAAGTCCTGGGCTCTTACTGAGATAGGCAGGCTGTGGCATGTACTTCCAAATCGAAATCAAAAGGAAAGCGGATTAAACTGAAGTTACTTAGAAAGAGGCAGTGTCAGTGTTTGGTGGAGGTGGATTATTAAAAATCTGTTCTCAAGTGTAAGTACTGTTTAAAATGATATTACTTGATTTGAAGGAAAAGTACAGGGGAAAAAATAAGCACTAAATTACTTTTGATGGATTGGATAAATAATTCAAGTAAAATCTTGAACTAGTTGTTTATGTTTGTAACGGGAAAACAGTCACTACATCTTCACGCCTAAAACACGCCCAGACCTGTCAGAGCTGCCAAATCATGTGACACCGGCCAAGTTTGGCTACGTTGTGGCCATGAATACTTTGCATAGAGCAGTTCAAGATAATTTCTCATTAGTTTGTAAACTCCCAAATCTCATTGAAATCCAGCTGCAGTGCATGGGTACAAGAACAGGACAAGTGAAAAGTTATGTTTTCCTTTTGCTTTTTTCTCCCCACGTTTTTGTCAATTATCTATCGTCCACTTGGGACCCCTTTTTGGCAAATAAAACTTACCTGTACTGACCTGAACTGTACTTCTACAGTGGAAACGGCAACCAAAATCTGACACTATTTCAACATGAACCAATGGAAACAGCAACATATTGTTTATCGCTTCCTAGTGGCCTGGAGGATTTCTAGGAGCATTTACAGTTGTGTCATGTGGAATATATTTTGCGTAACATTTTTGGAAAAGTATTGTTTTTTTATATATATATATACAAATGAGCGTACAATTGGGCGTAGCCCTAAAAGCCTTCTCATTTACATATTTGGCAATGTTACAATTTTTTTCCCTCCACCCAGTCCAAAATACCTACCCACCTTTGTTTATGTGGGTCTAAGTTTTCACCCTGAGCGATGCTGAATACTGTGGAAGGTCAGCAGAGGCCTGACATCAAACTGATCCCAGAGAGAGAAAGCAAGAGAGGAAAAAGGGAACAGAGAGAAAAAGACAGAGGGCCGACAACAGTGCCAAATCACGGCTGCTGCTGAGGACCAGCAGTCTACACAATCTCAGACAGGAAAGGGAACGCGGGGGGAAGAGGAGAGGAACGGGGTGCAGTGAGGAAAAGAGAGAAATAGTTTTTGAGGAGACATCTGGCTTTGATTAAGTGGGCCGGTGCGGACAAGCCGGCCTTTGCTGCTTGTTTTGACTGCGCTCGACGGAGGAAGCTGATGATGTTTGTTTTTAAAATGCAAGTGGCTTGTTAATTGATGAACTCAAGCTACGGACGTAGAGACTGGACCAGATAAGGCTTTGTAGTAACTGTGGACTTTTATACGCTTCATGAAAACAATGCATTTGTATTCTGTGAACCCACACTAGTCCTCTAAACCAACAACAACAAAGCCCTGGGTTTGAATTACACATTCAACAGGTAATGTTCCAGAATAGACACTATGTGGGTTTTGAAGGATGATTGTGGAATTATTTCTTAATCAAAATGCTATAATATTTGATTAACCTCGTCACAGTCAATGGCCAAAACACAAAACTTCCTATCTGCAGGATTTTCTGATTGGCAGATTTTACTTTAGATGATGATAACGTGCATTTTGTAGGAGGTTTTGCTCTTTGGTCATAAATGTATAAATGTAAAAGCAACCAGAGATGGTTTGTAATTGTAAAATAACTTTACTCAAGCATATATTTTTGAACTACAGTTTTGAGTCCAATTCCTAAAACAAATGATTTACTTTACAATTACAATATAAAAGATGTAATGTAGAGAAGTAATATTAAAAAATATATATGGGATAGAAGTGTGTTTAGCACATGGCAAGGTGGCATTGTCACCTCACGAACAAAAAGGTCCTGAGTCTGATTCCCAGTCAGGCCCTCTCTGGCATGTCCAGGCACAACAGTGATTAATGATTGTACTGCTCGAAACAATGCTCCTGTTGACAAACCGCTGCTGGTTCGAACCAAAGATTTCATGTTTATTAGCGTGAACAAGATGACATTGTTCTGATTTGATAGAAAATAAAATTACCGACCAGTTGTTCATCTCAAGTTCCTGCTCTTTGCAAACACTTTCTGTGGAAGCCCTCTCAGATGCTTCTGTGTAACACACACAGACTATGTTATGGCTATTCCTATTCTGATTGGAGAAAATTGTGGTTTTGGATGATAAATCCAATCACTGGCCAGTTTTTCATTTAAAGTACTTTGCAAACTTAATGGAAGCCTTCTTAAATTAAAATGTGGAATAGACTTTCTGGCTTGTCAGGTTACCCAAACATGCCTCCTGACAATTACAACTAAAACTTTAAAATCTCAGGGGCCGACGCCCAATAGCAAACGCCAACAGCAGGGGTTATGCCATGTGAAGATGGGCCAGTGACCAAAAAAGTCAGTTTATTACGCCTCGCTACATGGCACATCATTTTTCTCGTAAAGTGCTTTGCTTGAAAAGTAAAGCAATATTTAGAAAAATGCTAAATAGAATTGAACAGAAGTAAGTCAAGCCATAGCGAGCCATAAACCACTCATTTTGTTTGACAGCTATAAAACATGTGCACTTTTGGGAGACATATGTGAAAACTTCTGGCATTGGCCGACTTCAGAAATAATGGTTGTTTTAAGATTGGAGAAGCATTTCAAACAGCCCTAGAGCCAAAGTGGGACTCCGACCTCGCGCCTGTCACTTCTTCACAGACGTATTGAGTGTGAGAGGAACTTGATGGCACAGCGTCCTGCACCGCTGAATATGAATAAACCATCAAGTGCAGTGACTCCAGCCAAGCCAAACTCAGCGCACAGGCTTCACAGCAGAGCGGAGCAGGAGGCCCGCAGCACTTTTCTGGCAAGCACAGACAAAATCCACCACTGCTTCTCCCCTCAAAGCCCCTTTTCCAAAAGTCAATTGCCCATCAAAAACAGATAACTTAAAAAAAAACATGAAATCATCCCACAGACATAATCACAGTTCCCACTCCTTTTAACAAATCATTTTCCAGGACAGCTTTTTTCGACAATTCAAACAGCAATTTCTTTAATGCTCATATATCCCGTTTTTCCCCACATATTCAAATACACAGGTTTCATGTGGAGACATCACCTGGAGTTATGTTGCTTTGATTCAAGGCTTTACGCAGAAATGCAAAACTGTTGAGGTCCAAAAACTAGAAAGCCAGGTTCTCTTTTAACTTATAATTGTGTAATGAGAGCCTGTAACAATAGAAAAAGAGAAGAAAAAAAAAAAACTGTGGATGAGTCTGGAGTCTTAAGAAAACACAATAAACCAACAAGGCAGTCCATTACAATCCACTGTGGACTAGCACAATAAATCTGTTTGTGAAGATGCCAATTAAAAAGTTCCTTTAGCCCACTTTTATTCATATTCACTTTGGTGAAAATTATACAGAAGTCCGGATGTCAGGTTTTTTTTTTTTGTTCTTGAATAAACATTTTTTTTGAGTTGAAAAATGCACATGACTAACCACTCATGAAGAAAGACAGACAAAGAGAAGACATGCATGTGGGTTAAAATGTTTTATTCATTTAGATATTGCTCATCTCTTAGGGTAATACAATCTGTAATATGGGATTACTATTAGTTGTTGCCCACATTAAAGCGACATGGACTGGTTAGAAAAGCTATTGATTGCTATTATTAATGCAGCCATTAGCAGTCAGTTAAGTTGGAGTATTTATGAGACCTTAGCTTAAAATAAAGTATTTTTAAATGTTGTTGTCTAAACTGTGAATTGTGAGAATCTAATAAATAATTTGACAACCTAAAGATTTAATCTGTGAACAGAAACATTATTATTGCAACTCTAATGAAAGCCTGTGAACACAACTAAGTCTGAACAATGACTTTCTAACTCAGAAACTTGAACCACACAAAGAAAGACTATTCCTCTGTGCTTTGGTTTGAACGCCACTCCACAAACTACAGCAGCCTCAGAGGGTCAAACCCAAACCTAAACTGCCCAAGTTAGCAGGAGGGCATCCCGTGAGGTTGCACTGTTGATCTAAAGCCAATTGAGTTTCAAACTAAATATGCACTTTGTTCACAGACCCAATCTAGAAAACTTTTTCCTGGACAATTTAAACATACATTTAATCGATTTCAAGGTCATTTTCTTGACTTAAAATAAAATTTCCAAGTTCTCCAGGATGCGTGGAAACCCTGATAATCTTTCTCCTCTGATTTACAGTTATTGTTCAGGTTAGAGACACGTATGCTCGCAGTGGAAAGTACTGTGATTGGTAAACTAAGGGAACTCTTCTGAGGCCAGTGGAGTATTTGAAGTGTTTTTGGAGATGAAACTCTAGACTCGACGTGTTCTCCGAGGGCTGTGAGGTGGTGACGATGATTAGAAGCGATCCGTGTTTGGTAGCTACAGCTTCTGCTTTGAGGGCAGCTGCATAAATGTCACTGTGCAGCTGAAACCCAGAGCTTTGGCACAGTTAAGAAACCAAAAGTCTGGTGCTAAAGACTGGTTGATACTGGAGTTTATTGGCTAATGTTACTTTTTTAAGACCTGCAGATTGAGAATACATGAACAACTTGGAAAGTAAAAGATAACAATGAAACAATTTAAATCATTGTGTCAATTTGAACATAGACGCTAAAATTTGTTGATTAAACATGCAACAATATTTTGCCTCCCATGTCTTGGTTTTTTGTTTTATGTTTATGTTGTTCATAATGCAACAAATTTCAAATCAAAATTCACAAAAGAACGGCTTGAAAATACAATGGCTTAAAAATAAGTAGCTTTTTGTGTGTACCTTTTTTACAAGTATTTTAAACTTAACTATGTTGAGTCAGTTAAACAAGACTTAGTTACTCGCACTTAGTCCTGTTAGATTTCAGGCTTGAATCCTGTAAATAAACTATTTCAAACCTTACAACCTTAAACTTAATTTTATTTATTTTCCCAATGACATTTTTGGTTGCTATGTGCACTTTCTTATTATTGTGTTTGAACTGCTGTAACCTTAGATTTCCCAGCGGTGGGATTTTTCCAGTGTTTTGTAAAAGGGGATTTATTAGTTGTAGTTTATTCTACAATATATTGGTCAGTGCACCAGTTTGGAGAAGCAGACAGTCGCAACAACCAAAGCATTGCGTTATATACAGCCTCTAACTTTCATAACAAGCCTCCTAAATAACTTATAAAATATATTTCATATATATATATATATATATATATATATATATATATATATATATGACTGCTTATTATTCTTTTCCTCACTTAAACAAATACACTTATACTATTCATTTGTACAAACAACTATCTCATCTTTAGTTATTGTTCATATACAATAACAACAAATGTAGAGAATCCAGACGAGTGTAGATGCTGCTACTGGCTATTGCTTACTTTACATCCCATTAACGAGTTTAACAGTAAGCTGTTTGTGTCCCACCTGAACAACAGAGGTACGTACAAAACACCACCTTCAGACCAAACAGTGATCACAACATATTTACATTATATATATATAAATTATGTATATTTGCAGCAGTGATTGATTCAATAATTTACCAGGACTACTGGTTTGATGATTACAGGAGGACTAGTTGAACTTCTGTCTATCACACCTCATCAGAAAGAACATGGAGTGAAACCTGATCCAGAAACCAGCCGGATTGTGGAGAACAGGACCAACCAAACAGAAACTCTCAGGGATTACATCCCAAGTGTTATCAGTTTCCTCCGACCTGCCCTCGTTCTTCAGAGCTTTTGTTGTGGTCAGTGTTTTAATCTCAAACACGTGCGAGTGACTACATCTACACGATTATTAATAACAACAACAATGCCCCATTATGTTTTTTAAATATTGCCCCAGATGATCCACAAATCCAAATATCCCACACAAAGAAAGCTTATTGTATTTTTACAATACGACCAAATGATGACGCTTTGTAAAAGTATGGACCTAAAAGGCGCAGAACTGCGTCTGTGCTTTTGGTGTTATGTCTGACGTCTGGGAGGTCTGAGCGCTTCAATTTCCTCCAGTTGTTTTTAACAAGAGAAATAGGTGGCAGTCGACAGTTCAACACACCACTTTTTGTTGAATTTTCCAATTGACTGTATAGCTTCATCCAATCAAGCAATTAGAGAGCGTTCCCAAATTCCACAGAGCCTTTTAACACAATTTTCACTCTTCAGGACAACTTCTTGGCTTTTTGTTCGAATAAAGGCACTGCTTGGTTACATTTTCTGACTGTCTAGATGCACTTTCCCCTTTGGTTAATGCATGATTGTTTTAGACAGAGACAGATTCAATAAAAGTGTTCATTACAAAATCGAACGACAGCAGGGACAAAAGACTTCCTGAGGCATTTAGTTGAACTCACCATTGGGTCACCAAAGGAGCTTCTGAGTCTGTTACAAACAATGGGGAGAGGATGGTCTGTGTATTAGTCCTCTTCCTTTTTTCAAGGATAATCTCTAATGAATACAGTGACGGGTTATCCACAAAGTCCTGTCACAATCCTGTAGACAACAGCTTTTAAGACTTAAGAGTCACAGTAAAGTAACGGTAAGTTACTGTGCAATAATTGTTGTTGGACTCCTGTGGCTTTCTCATAAATGTCCTCAGTGATGTTTCTTGTTCAGTGCGCGGAGCTGTTTCCTCCTAAACTTGACCTGGTTGAAGCCAGATGCAACTTGTTTTTGGCACTATGATGTTTATTTGTGAGTCACAAACCTTCAGGAATCAAGCTGTGTGTCTCATTTAAATACTCATCTCCCTTTTGTTTTGTTGTGTGAAATGGAATCAAATAAAGGCAATAAGCCAAGTTGCAAAATCATCTGTGGCCAAGCCTTGGATTGTTTTTTGCGTTAAAAACCTGTTTTGCAATGGTCCTTTAGTGTCTGAGTCCCAAAAGAAAGTAAAAAAACACTTCCTTGTTTTAACCTACAGAGGTTTGTAAATATTAAACATTAGTTTTCTTCTGCTTTTTCCTGTGTGACTGACGCCGCAGACCCTCGGCCACTGGATACGTTTTAGATCCGCAGCACAATGGCGCAGAACCCTGAGCAGCTTGGAAGTGGGATCTATAAAGATGGTGTGATAAAAGCCATTGATAAAGACGTGTGCCGGACTAAAACAACTGTTTATTCAGAAGAAGGACCAGAAAACAAGTTTAGTTTAAGATCAACATCAACAACAATTCATACCTTTTTCCTCATTACATTTGTCACAAACAAGCTTGGTTTTTGCAGACTTTATTTAGTTGAATGCTTAATTAAGTGTATAAATTATAATAAAGAAAATCTGACTGTATATTTTTTGTAAAACTTTAGAAATCCAGATGTTGTGCTCGTTCAGTTTCTGGTGTGATCTGATCTGTGCAGACTGTGCGGTGCTGCGCAGATGTATGCAGTGGAAATTGGGGCCTGGCAGGGTTCACCCTGGACACTCAGAGACAAACAGTGACAGATTCACTCTCACATTCATTCACTGGGGACAGGGCCCCGTCCCAAGTGAACTAATGTGAGAGTAAATGGAGACTCCTCACAGAAAGTTGGCCGAGGATGTTTGAGTCGACCGGGATTTTAACGTACAACCTTCTTGGTGTGAGGAGGAGTGCTAACCACTGCAACCCCAAGAATCTTCTCTTGTACTTGATTTCCTGAAACTAACATTTTACTTTACCACAGTTTTCAAGATAAATCCTTACTTTTGGCTGTGTTTGGTTAGTTACAAGGTGCTTTTTGTACCTGAGCATGAGCAGGCTATCAAAGTTAACAGTTTTCTAAAGGACAATATTTTTGTTATATTAAATGTATAGGCCTACCCACCTCTAATTTTCTGTCAGTCACAGCATCAGTCTTTCCTCTTCTGAAGCCTCTGGAGTCTCTTCTTATCTGTATAATCACTCAATCAGTGTCGACCTCTGAGAAGCAGGTGACCGCAGCTCAGACCTGTGGCTGTGTGTCATTATCTCATCAAGCCATCAGTCAAGAGGAAGCGCCGGCCCGAGGGCAGCTCTTACCAGTGGGCGCACAGGTGAACCCTTAAATCAGCTTTAATTGTGCTGCTGAGAAACAAGCACCGCTGAAAGGTGTGGGAAAGTGGGACTGGTGTCTGCGAAAGCCCCTCGAAACAGTTAAAACACAACATTACTTTCATCTCAGCAATTTGTCAGTCAGTGTGGAATTAAAGTATTGACAGCATCTTTGCAGGTTTCTCATTGGTGCTCGAAATACTTTTTTTTAAGTCCGTAGTTGTCCTGTCAAGCCAATGAGAAAAAGAAAGAGAGCACAAAGTGTTAGATAATCTGTTTTATTCATACACACCCAGCATTCTTTCTTTACATTGGTGTTGTTTTTGTTTTTACAACATTATTTCTTTCACTATCGTTCCATACACCTGGAATACCTTTCTAAGCACTTCTTAATTACATCTCCCAGCATCAAACCTGCACAGAAGCACAATCTCCTCAAACTCATACTCCACTCAACGCTGCATTTATTGACAGCTTTAAAAAGAAATTTACAGCCCCACTTCCCCTCCCAGCGGGCCGCCGGCCTGTAATCTCACGACCCGTTTATTAGATCATTTGTCAAGGCCTTGAGCAGTTCTTCTCTCTCTTTGTGCTTTTTGTCCTCGTCTCACAGGAAGGAGGAGTGTACAGTGAGTGTGAGTAAAGAAGCAGAGAGAATAAGAGCAAAGAGATTAACTCATTCACTGCCTTCCTTTTCCTTTTTAAAACAGAATTTACAGCTGATTAGGCTCCGCTGTAAAGACGGGCCCCAGTTCCCAGATGGAACGCTGCTAAACATTTATGCAAGGCCAGACGCACGGACCACTATTAAAGACATATGTTCCTCCAAAGACCTCTCAGAGAGACATCAGGGGGAGGGGGGTGGTGAAGAAGTAGAGGGTAAGAGCTTGGGTTTTTGATGCATCGCTGAAGTGTGTAGTGAAGGAGACGGATGGACCAAAGACACGTGTTACACCTAATAGGAAATGTATTGTGGGAAAAAAAAGAGCTGTTTGCAGCTTCTTTTTACTGAATAGACAGAATTATTGTCTTAATGTTTTGAGAGATGATATTTGGGTACAGGTCTGTACTTTACTGTTGTAAAAATAAGTACATTTAAACTAAAGTCCTAGCAGAGGCTGTGTTTTGCCCAAAACAAAATGATTCCGTTGTGTTTAGGCTGTTTTTTTTTTTTTTGTTTTTTTTTGCACGACAGCATTTTCACTCCAAAACGGAAACTTTTGTAACCTGGAAAACTACTGGTGACGCACGCTGAGTAGAACAACAGTGGCAAAATGCTTCTGTGCTTTTAAACCATACGTTCTGTTATGTATTGTTAGTGTTAGATGTATATTTGCAGCAGCAGGGTTCACAGCTCCTCTACTGGTCTGACGGATGTACTACAGTGTTCTCAACAGCTGAGCGCCACAGTGTGAGCACAGACTGTTTTGATGCTACAGGACAGTGTTTGAGTTTTGCTGTTGTGTAAATGTCTCCTTATACTTTCAAATTTTTATTATCAATATTAGCTACATCAAAAAATCAGCTCAAAATGCCTTTATAGAAAATGAGAAAAAAATAACCATCACTCTTTAGTCATGTCCAGCCCAGGACCCATTACAGACTGGAGTTTTTTGGCTACCAAACATAAAACATCCATTTTTAGGAACTCTTTATCTTTGCTAGTCCTTTAAGATAACTGCAACAGTCATTTAGATTTAAGCATCTGTGGTTTTCCGCTTTCCCCGGTTTCAGTACTATCAAACTAACAAAGTACTTTAGGACAGGCTGGGCTTCTGTAAAATCAGAACTACAGTCCTAAACATCAGCATCAGGAATTATCCATTTAAACTACGATTAGCTAAACATTACACACTAAAACTACGCCTGTAGCTTACTGAAGAGCTCTTTAAAATTATAAATATATTTCTAAATGCCATCTATATAAAGCTTGGCACTTGTCTAATTTATTTAGATTAGTGGGATTTATATTTGTATTTACAGCTTTACAGTGCCATGGTAAACTGACATACAAAGATTTACTGTAACTTGAAATGTATGCATTTATATAACTTTTAAAGGTGTTTTATCTAATGTAGCTCCTCTGGTTAAAAGTTTAAACACGGCTTTAGAACGACGTCTGAACATACCATGAAATCGACAAATAATCCCACCCTTGAGACCTTCTGGTTAGGATTCAAGGTCAGCGCTGATCTCATGTCGCCTGTGTAATGCGTGTGGGCAGGATAAAGTGAGAAAAAAGAGGGGGCACAAGGCAGGGAATAAAAAGTGAGACATTTATTATTACTGCACAGTCAGGCTGGTTGGTACCGACACTCTAAATTATTTATCTGCTGCCTCTATGCCAGGCCTCAGCTGCTGCTACGTGTTGCTCAGAGTTCGCCACGTGCCCACAGAAAACACACTTCAGCCACAGGTATGTCCCCACCGCCCCGGGCCACACTGATCACAGCCAGCCTCCTGTCAGACCCTTTTGGCCGTCCTGTCAGGCTAACGAGCTCTGACAGAGTCTCACTGCCAGTGCACGAGCGATTGTTCCATTCATATGCACCCTGCGCTCTTCTTACGCACACTTTTTCCTTCCTCCGTGTCACCGCCGTCAACCAGGGATCATGCATGCATTTGTTTATGCAGACAGCAGCTGGACACATAAGTGTGCGTGTGTGCTGGCGTTTATCTGCGAGAGGGTTTCGGTCTGCGGGTGGAAAACTAGTGGAAAGATAATCATGAGCTGGTTTCTCCTAAAAAAAGTGTCTTCAGGTGGATTCTGACTGCTCGACAGGTTTGCTTTGCTTCAATTACAAAACTGACTTGCTTGTGGTGTGTAAAGACTGACACAAACATAATACAACACGACATATAACCCAATTTTAAATATTATTCATGCAAATTACTGTATTCAGGGTTTTTAGAGGACATTAGGTGGTTACATTAGCATTTGGTTACCACATAATAACATGGGTGACCTACCAATATAATCTTATGCTTAGGCTTATGTCCGCAAAATCTTGAATAAACATTAAAGTTAAGGTCACGCTAAACTTAACTAATACAGCTTATGATATGTCGCTTGATGCTTAAAACTTGGTTAGGGTAGAAGGCCCTAGGGAAGAACCTAGGATATGCTGGAGGGAACTCTCTCAATATTCCCCTGAAAGTGTCTGGGGAGGGGGAAGTCTGGGCATCTCTGCTTAAAATGAATGAATGGATGGATAGCTTACTTAGCAAGTACAAACAGACTTGTGTTGCTTCTGGTGTCTGAAGGAACATCGTAAAAAACTGCAATCAATCAACATCACATATGACATTATACTTGTTGGTGGTGTATAAAGATGGGATATAGCAGTTTTGTCCCATCAACACAATGTAACAGCTGTCTACTCTAAGATAACATTAGCTAATATATAACATAAGCTGAACTAAATGAACTTCTTGATGTTTAAAATGTCTTGAGGTGGACCTTGGTTTCCAGTTTGACTTGTGATGCTTATTGTGTCTAAAATATGAGCCACAAACAAACAGCATTCAATCAACATTTTATTAAATCTAATAAATTGTTTAGAGCCAGTTGCATCTTTAACAAAGGTGTATCACAGTACAATATTTTGTATGAGTATAGATATTTGACATGCATTTCTGACTGAAATGTTGTATGTGCCCAAAAAGTGTATGTTGGGGCCACAGTGCATCCTGCAGGGGCCCCAGAGTCTCTCTAAACATCTCTGCATTTACAATCACATTTTAATTTGTATTAGCAATGTGCTGACTCCCTATTGGATAGCAAGTTAACTTTTATTGTGTGCACTGCAGAGTTTTCGATGCCGTTGTTTGTGGCATCTGCAGTTGGATATACAGTTTTAATTACAAACTTACACCTTTCATTCAAAGCTGAAATAGTGAAGAAAAAAGGTTTATTTGCATTCTGGGCTGGAAGATATGCCAAACTTGACATACTTGTTGCTAATTCATTCTCCAAAGTTTCCAATGGCTAAATGAGTCAGGTCGATAAATGTGGCGTTAAAACAATGACAACAATACCTCCTCCAAACCTCTCGACCTTGTGCCAGACGACAGGGGGTAAATTACACAAGAGTGAATGAATGCTCTGTGTCACCAGCGGCTAAAGCTCCAGCACAACTGCACGGACAAAGAGGATAGAGAAATTCTGTTATGGGCAAATGTTTCCTACTGACATAATTTTAGCAATGCGAGTTTCAACATAAACAGAAAAAGGAATGAGAAAATAATTGTGGTCGGTTTGTGTATGTGGTGTACAGCCTTCATGTTGGAAGTGCTGCTCTTTTTCCAGGGTTTTGGATTTCTCGTTATAAGTCGGGAACATGAACTCACTTGATGCACTGTGTAAGAGTTTACTTTGCAAAAGCAGTGTTCCCTTTGGGGCTTAAAATCACAAATAAAATGGTGTTTAATTCAGTTGCGAGTTTAGTGGAGCACATGGAGTAAAAGTGAATTTGTAGACTGTAATACCAAACCTTAAAATGGTGACTTTAGTATTTTTTTTCTTCAAAACCACTTTGGTTGCAGTTAAAAAAAATCATGTCTATCAGATTTATTCAAAACTTTTTGAAAGGTTTACTGTGAGAAAACACAAAACATGAATTGAATTGGTGCATTTGAAGTAAGCAAGTTCTATAAAAAAATATATTTTGTATAATGTCCATTAAAGATGCTATTATACACAAATCAGTTTATCAGTGATTTTTAAAAAACTGTCATTTTAATGGTTGCCTTTCAGGGGTGGGCAATTATTCTTCCTCAAGGTCCACATTAGATTTATGGAACTCTTTTGGAGGGCCGGGCCAACACTGGGAACTCACTTATGCTCAATAAAAACATGTTTCTTTTGCCCCTACAGTAAGGGTATTTGCCGTTTGGAGCATGTTGCATGGTGTAATCAACGAATTGCTGCAAAATATTGAAGGAAAAGGAAAAATATATGCAGTGTTTAATCATAAATAAAATATTAGTAAATGCTTGGTGGGCCACAATGAACAGCCCAATGGGCCGCATGTGGCCCCCGGGCCTTAGTTTGCCCACCCCTGCCTTAGATGTCCCATTGTGTCCTCCGTGTCTAAGTATAAGCAGATCTGTTACCTGTCCATGAGCTGCTGGTACAAGTGAAAATCCCCACTGTGGGATCAATGAGGACCTATCTCGTAGCTTCATTCTGTTAATATTATTACACCACCAAATATAGTTAATATGGATTTATTTCACTCTGTTTCTGCTCTTACATGATTCACAATTCACATGGTCCTCAAGCCTTTCACCTTCTTCATGTTGTTTCGGTTGTAAAATTGCACTGTTTCATTTCCTCTTTCACTTTAAAATATACCACTTTAGTTTATCCATTCATGCAATCCTTTAATTATCAACTGAATTATTTTTGTTATCCATTTCCACGTGTATTTTATTATTGTATATCCAGCAGTGGACTTAATTGATGACGAGTGGGAGTCACAATTATGCTAACAGAGTGTTTATTTGTGCTGTTTAACGTGGGCTGAACCTTTTCTTCAATTTATGTTTCTTGTCATCAAATCATTAAATGGAGATGTCCTCAAAAAGTTTTATTGTTTTTTAACTGTTTTTCATGTTTTTTTTTTCCAGAAATGTGTTGAAATCCTGATTGTCCAAACAAAAACCAGCCGAAAAAAACAAAATCTTATTAAAATCCAATAAACCTAAAACCATGCCCCTTCGATAAATCTATGTAAATATTCCTTTGCCCTGCTCCAAATAATTTCCTTCCACCTCAGTCCAGAAAGATTTTAGGCACTTTAGGTCTTAGCTCTGCAGGCCGTGGGGCTAAAGGGTCTGAGTCTATCAACCAGTGCCAATGTAAACACAGCAATTCCTTCCCAATTAGAAACGCTAAATGCATTGGACTCGGTGCACGACCGGAGCTGGTATGTGCAATTAATGCAGTGCTGGTCTCCGCCGGGCTTCCTCGGATGACTGGGATGGTGAAGATGGATACGGTTTCAGTTCAAGGCCAGTTTGGGGAAGTCTGATTGGGCAGGTTGGACTCATCATGGAAGTATAAACATGAAGTTGGACGGGTGCTCCGGCGGTTTGGGTTTTCGTTTGGGTCAGCGGTGCGGAGCAGAACCGAGGAGATATGTGTGTTACTGAGGTCAATCAGAGGGGGAGATCTGAGAGAGGAAGCGGTAGTCATAGATATTAAGTGATGCAGAGCTTAAATGTTATGTTTGTTTAATGTAGCAATAAAGACCTCTTATTGAAGGTCTGGTCTTGGAATTAAATGCCTTTTTTACACAACATCAAGACTATTTATTTATTTATTAGCAGCAGTAGGACCCTATCTGGATTAAATCGAGTCATTAGGAAACGGTTGGCTTCACAAGAAGGCATCTGCTGTAGCGATAAAAATAGAGCCATAAAAAAGTTTTATGTTGTTTTTAAACCTGATCGATATCTCCAATTGCTCCCACTTTTTATTTTCTCAGATCATTATCTTAAGCATTGATGCATTATAACAGTTGGATCCCAAAACAGTCTTCCATAATTTTTTTTTTAATTAATCAGAGAGAGCTACTCATTGGTACAAAGTTGGGGAGGATCATTTCACGGCTGCAAATGATTTTGTTGCAATACCACTAGTGTCCACTAGTGGGATTGGTTTTGGGGCCTAGGGTGCGATATTATACTTTTCTAATGACCCACAAAAATAAGTATCTAGGGCTAAGATTGTGGAAACATCCCAGAATGACACAAGATAGAAGAGCATTGTTTGTGCCTCTTTTGTCCAGTGAGCATTGTATGTTCTTACGGTGTTAGTTTGCATTTTGAGCCTTGGAGCTGTGCACTCTCTCCAAGAGAGTTTGCTAACAGAGCTTTCACTCCATTGCCTCTAATGAAAATCCATACTAAACATTTAGCTGTGTGTGAGAAAGGGGGAAATTCAATAAGACACATAACACAATTTATAAATTACAGGAAGAACCAATCGAAGCCACTGACAAAATGGAGTAGTGTTTGTGTTTGTGTTTGTTCATATTTTCACAGATTTGTAACCGCAGGAGTCGGATTATGTCTGATATGAATGAAAACCCTGATATTTATTTGGTTGTTAAACTGAGTCCAAAGCTGTTTTTACTCTTATTCTTTGCTCACAGATTATCAGTCATGCCGCACAGAGACGTCTCCACTGAGGTATTCCCCAAACTAATGGTCGCTCTTGGACAGCACCGTCGATAGTAAACTAATCTGCAGCCTGCGAGGCACAGGAAAGAAATCTCATTAGCACTCATTGAACTATCTTCCAAGGAAACTTTCATCTTTAGACCACTCTGACAACGGGCCTAAAAGCCAGACTAATGTCACTTACTAGTTCTAGTTTTAATGGCTGACTCAAAAGAAGTCTAATTGATGGACAAATTGAGGAGAGGGGTAATTTATGGGGAGCTGTTTACCAATGGGTCTACACAGCATAGATTGTATATTTAAATAGGTCTACAAAAACATTTAGACTGATTAAATAGATAAAATCAACCATATAATGCTGTTTAGCGCAGTGATATATTATTACAGAAAATATTAAGAGTATTTCATCTGCATAAAAAGTTTCCTTTCAAAATTTACCTATAAAAATATATGAATAATGCTAATGAACACCATTTTCTTTAGTTTTTATCAGAAAATTTGTGTTCTCCAGTGCAAAAGTGTATGTGCTGTTGTTCTATATTTTATCAGTCAGCTTTTTGTTTTAGTAATAAATAGGACAATCATACACACTTATGAGGTTGCCCCTGGTCTGGGAGACAAAAATCATCTTCAATTTATTTTGCATTGGACCTGAAATCATGACCCATTCCATCATATTAAATGCATTTGGAAATATTTAAATGTTGAGATACACCACGTTCAAATTATCTATAGACATGGTTATGTATTTCTTTGCAAGGCTGTAGGGTTATGCATAAGAGCAGTCAATGTTTAATGCAGCACTTGATTATATTAGTGAATAGGTTTTATTTGTATAGAAGTCATTTGGGCATTGAGCTCTAAAATGTTTTATATAAGATGCATTGAACGTAAGAGCAAATATTATGGACCTCACAAAACGCTAACTTGGCAATAATCCTGTGAGAATCTTGTTGTTTTATTTGTGTTTCATGATATTTTTAACGTATTTCTAATGCTTTATGCTTTTATCCGAAGTGGCGCTCACATACCTTAGTAATAAATGAGGCGAAGCTTCCCCGCTGTGGCTGAAATCACGAAGCACATCACATCACGTTACTTGTCGTCTGTTGTTTAACCACTAGAGGGCGATGTTAGAATTGACGGCACTTCCCGCGGTTGTGAAGAGCACTTGTTGTTTATTTACACCACAGACGCTTCCGGTTTGTGAATCTCCTTCGCCACATCTAGCTTTTCGAGGACATAATCTCTAAATATTTCAAAATGGGATGCGACGGAGGAACGATTCCCAAAAGACACGAGTTGGTGAAAGGTCCCAAGAAAGTGGAAAAGGTGTGTTATGTTGTTTCAATGTCTTTATCGTTTAACGGTCTTCGTTAAACCCAACCGAGGCTAACTATTAGCAGTCGACTCTCCTAACGCCAAATGCTTAGATTTGAAATTAAGAAATATAGACAATTTCCACGTTTGTTTAAAATTGTTAGGGTTCCTTTGTTTGAAACGTTGAACAAGTAATCACTATCTTATATTACCGATACTAGCTAGGTAATGAACCCTTTCGTTTATCAAATACCTGGGCAAGAATATATAGTTTTTTTTAGATAAACCTTCTCCACAAGGCATCAGTGACCTTCCCCAATCTACCTAGCTAACAAAATGTCTTCTTATGAATGGATTACACCGTAAAGTACACTATTCACATTAGGGTCCTGTTTAACCAAGAAGAGGCGGAGGCAGAGCTGTGTACCTTTTTAAAATTAAGTTAAAATGTTTAGTAAAGGAGATATGCGCTAAATTAACCCCAGTTTGATCAGTCTTTGTGTGTAAAAGAAGCAATATTAAAATAAACAAAGTAACAAGTTAATTGTTTCATACACTTTTTCAAAAGCATCAAAATATACATTGCCCTTTGTCCTAAATCTATTTGTTTTGTTTAGGTTGATAAAAATGCAGAAATGGCGGCTAGATGGAAATACTGTGCTCTCAGTCAAGAGAAACTTAAACGTCCCATTGTGTCTTGTGATTTAGGAAGGTAAGGCTTCTTTTCTTCTTTCTAATATTGGACAAATTCACTCGTCAACCACGTCACTACAGTTTGAAGTATTATATGCAAAATAAGTAGGTTTGTTTTAAACTTGGCAAAATTGAATAGGTCGTTCTTCTTTTCTTTTTTAGTGATCATTAACCCACTTAATGATCACTAAATCAGTTAATATGTTATCTCTCGATAGGCTCTATAACAAGGATGCTATCATTGAATATCTCCTGGATAAATCTGCTGAGAGACCCAACGCTGAGGCTGTGACACACATCCGGGGAACCAAGGTATTGTCTTTGTAGGACTTTTGGGAGTGTTTTCAGAAAATAGGTTTAACTTTACTTTTTATCACGTGCATTTCCTCTACAGGACATCAAAGAGCTGAATTTGACTGACAACCCTGAGTGGGATGGCGAAAGGAGGAACACCAAAGGAGACTGTTATGAGGATATTTACTGTGGCATGTTCATTTGCCCTGTCGTTGGTTTGGAGATGAATGGCAAACACAGGTAAATGAAGCCTGGTGCTGTGAAAATAATATCTGTGATTCTCCAGACATTCAAATCTCTGAGAGGTCTGTGTTTATAGGTTATGGTAAGTAAGTCCAAGGCAAATATATATATTTTTTTATCATCACACACACAAATGTCATGTGTATGGCCCTCTTCAAGTCAATCCATAGCATCTCTATTGGGTTGAGGTCTGGCCACTCCAAAAGGCACAGTTACTTTTTCTTGCCACTGTATGTCCTAATATTTCCTGTTTTTCAGGGTTTAATGTGACTTTGTCTTGTCTTCATAACTGTACAAGTGCTTATTTATTTCTTTTTTAGGTTCTGCTACTTGCAGACATGTGGCTGTGTGTTTTCTGACCGAGCTCTAAAGGAAGTCAAGACAGAAATTTGCCACAAGGTAATTGACATTAGATGTTTATGATTATGTTTGTATAGGATGAGAAAGATACTCTTATTAATTTTGTACAATATTCTTTTTCTGTTGACACCTTTGAGCTTGACACTGGCCATAAACTTTTAATTAATTTTAAAGAGCAGCCTTCAAATGGTCACATTCATAAAATTATTTTTTACACTTAATCAGACTTAAAATGTATTTATAAAAATGAACATAAGCACAGCACATTTTTTTAAATTTTCTCAAAATTATATGCATTATGTGGCTCTACCACATAATGCATATAATAAAGAAAACAGGCCAATACACTGGACCCTAGCAGAGTTGTATTTTTACACTAAAATAGCTTTTTATTAGACGTGTTCTTTCTTCCAAACCTGCCATCCTAAACATCTCTATAGGTAAACAAACATGGCGTCCACTGACAGTCAGGAGACAGACATGAATCTGCGCCCTCGGCTGGCTTAAAGTTACGCAGGGTTTTTGCTTTGAATAAAGAGTCCGTACCTAAATAAATCATATACTTATGTCTTTGGCTTTTGATTTAAAGCAACATTTTACTGTGGCAGGTATTGTGCAACAGGCATAATTGACAAGTCTTTTCAAAACTTAATTAATTAATTTTACATAATATGTTAAGGAAAAAACATAGTTGGTTTATTAACAGCAATTTTATTCATATTATAGTTTTATAAAATAAAAAAAGCCTGTAAACAAAATCTGTAGTGTTCTGCAACTCCATTTTCCTTCCGCTTTTTTATAAGAATTCTTTGTCCATATTATCCAGAGACACAATGTACAATTTAAAAAAAGAATGGTCAGGTTTAATTCAGGCAAGAAAAAACAAAGGACAACATGTAGACAATGGTACAGGATGAAGTTTGTTTGAAAAAGTAAACAATACATGAGATTTTATATCCTGCAGTAAAAGCTGTAGGAGGCGTATCTTTCACACAATCCCCAGGACGAGGTTCCAGATGCAGGATTCAGTCCGTGGCAAGTTATGTCTATGTTCATGTTTGGATTAGCATGAAGGACATGACATGATCAGATTTGACATGACCTGAAGAGTACTAGAATCAACCAGTAATTATTAACCATAGGAAATGAAAAATTATTCTAACATGATTTAATGTTAATTATAATTAGTAATTTCACGCTGCGGTACTGCTGTTGCTGCGTGGTGTTGCTAACAACCATGAAGGCTCAATGGAAACGGTTGCCTGCGTCAGCACCTTGTTTCGATGCCACTGCTCCAAACAGTCCAACGCCTCAGGATGAGTGTTACTCTCAAACTTATTCGCAAACATGCTGTTTTTCTCAATTAGCCACGGCAGATCGCCCATCCCGTAGACACAGATGTCTCTGATATAATGTCCTGAAAAATATTATTCATATTAGCATTAGAGTACATCTGTTAATGATGAAGCTCCTCGACTTGAAAAATGTTTCAAGTGCTGTGTGTAAAAAAAAATAGAATGAGCTACATTATGATTAAGATGCCAGTTGATCAATATTGACAATAAATACCATAATACTTTGTTTGTAAGCATTACCTTTACATCCACTGTGTGCTAATCCCTCTTGATCTGACCACTTAATGGCTCGGATAGCCCCTGCCCATCCTCCAGTGGGGAAGCTGCCAGGAGCTTCTGCAAAAACAATAGCATTTTGGTATTATTAATTTATTAATTCATTTATTTTGTTCATGCCGCTCCACAATTGACACACAACTCAAGCCACAAAAAAAATAAAACAAACAAAAATAAAACAAAGCAGCCAGCATCCCAATCATCATAAACAAAAGAGGACCAGGAAGATCAGATTATCGGCTTCTTTTTTAGCCACATCATCTGAAAATAATGAAGAATCAACCAATCATGAGCCCGGACTCTTCCCCTGTTACAGTTTGTACAGCCTTATATGTTCTCCTGTCTTACATAAATGTAATCTTAATTCTCTTTCTTCATTCTCTTAAACTTGGTCATACTCGTAAAACATTTAAAGTTAGACAATTCCATTACCTCACTTTGTAAACAAAAAACACATCTGTTTAAACTCACGAGCAAAAGGAACTTTAATTTTACTTACTTAACTTTTAGTTTTATTATTAGCTTTGCCTCATCTAAAATTCAGTGCTAATAGGCCGTATGAATAAAAAGCTGGTTTACCCATGACATGATTGAGTGTCACCCAGTAATGTTCGTCTGGGCTGTACGTGTCTCTGGACCACACCAACAGATCCTGAGCGATGGGACTCGTCAAAACAAAGTCTACGAATGGCCTGGTAAGAGCGTAATAGGCCGTCCCAAAGTATACCTCCAGTTTGTGAGGTGGAGGGTCTTTCCTCAGCCTTGATTTCCGCACGTACAACCCTTTTATCTCTTTGTGCTGGTACCTTGTCCGGTGGCTCATTCTCGCTGGCTGCTTGACTCCTGGCGTCATGTTCCTGTCCCTCCACTCTCTGCTCTGCATGTAACGCACTAGCTCCAGGTTGCTCATTGTCGGAAAATCTTGTCCGCAAAGATTTAACACTTTCTTCCAGCGTATCTTTGATTTGACCAGATCTCCCATGCAGTTTAAATCTGCCTGCAGACGAGAAAACCCAGCGTAGGTGACAGTCTCACTTCGACTGGATAAGAAAATGTTTCTGAAGCAGCCCACCAAGTTTTGTACAGCCACTTTGTACTCTAGTGGGGCTTTAGTGTCCACGTGAATGCAGTAGACGTTTTGGGGCATGTAAATAGCCCGCAGTAAACGGATAAAAAGATCCAACTCTTTGTGAATTGTTATAATAAAGGCTAAAGGGTAGTCCTCTTCTTCTCTGCTCAGGGGGCTTGTGATGAAGTGCAGGTCTGCGGCCAGTTCAGAGCACTCCAGCGGATTGGTCATAACGTAGCCGAAATCCTGTGAAAATTGAAAGCATGTCAGGTCTAGGTTTTGGTTAACGGATGTAGCCAGCATTGGAATAGACATTTTCTCATTAGGAGTTTATGCCACCATTCAGCAGTCAATGGGACAGTCCCTTAGTTCAAATGAGAGCAGACCTCAATGTGATTCAACAGAGGCAGCACTTATTTGTCTTTAAGGGTGAAGCTGCATATACTGTTTTTCATTTCATCAAGGAAAATACAACAAAGAAATGTATTGAGCCTGTTCATTTAGGTTGGACAAATGAGAAAATAAATGCCAAGAATTATTGATTTGAAGGTTTCCCTAAAAACCTTTTTATGTGCACTTATTTAAAGCATAGCTTTAATAATATTAAAGACAACTTCATGCTCTTACCTGACAATCATTTCTGTGCCATTCCAGTCTGTTCTCAGATCCCAACAGAAAGGCTTTACATTGAGGATCAAAGGGTCTACAGTCTGCAGTTTTCGGAGGCTTGGGCTCAGTCTGCATGTCGGCGCTCAGATAAAAGATTGAACAGACCATGAGACTTATTCCCAGGCAAACCAGAAAGATGCATTTTGTGAGATCAATTTGGCACATAATAACTGGACTTCAGCTCAGCTCCGACAGCACCGCTGCAGACAGCACTCCTGTGAAAGAGACCATTTCAAATTAGGTTAAAATGTGGGTTACTGCTGATGGATGAAACCAGTTTAGCTTATTATTGGCACATTTAATAACTTTGCGTTGAAAAGTGGAACATGGCTCTTATACTGTCCTCTTTAACTTATAATGAGGCACCAAGTCAAATGATCAGTGTAGCCTGTTGCTAATGTAATAAAATGTTAAGGTAGGGTTGGCGCTCAGATTAGACTAAGTAACATTTTTACCTTCATATATAGTTTTCTAAGTCCTTACAATATTACAATATTACAATAAAATGAGTTGTAGTGTTTAAAGTGCACACTATACTCCCTCTGGCGCATCTAAGCCAAAAACAGCCACCGACCCGACGCAAGTCTTAGGTAATGTTCACGCGAGACTGACAAATTGCTTTACTGTAATTCAATATACACAGTAACCTGCTGTATGATGAGCTTATGATCTCGCTAAGATAATACCAAAATGACATACACTTTTTCATCATCAGTCATGGTGGAGCCACCAAAAACAGAGAAAACCCTTGTCCAAAGATTCTAGAAAGAGAAATTGTCGTTTAGACCGAGACAGAGCTTGTTGAATGGCGTCAGCTCAAACAAATTAAAGGAGTCAAAACCGATTCTGATGTTGTTACTTTGCCTAAGATTTTTATATTCTTCCTATTTTCATTAAATCTATTGTTATTTTATGTTCTTCAAAATATAGCTACATTTATATGACATTTATTTAGCTTACGGCTCGCAGAAAAGCAAGCGCGGTGAAGAGGGTTTGTTTTATTTACGGGCTTTATGTGAGACAACAGCAGTTCAACAGTAGTTTCAATATTATACTAAATGCCCCGGATATTGTTTACATTTACATACGCCATCTTAGTGACTGGCTTAACTTTTAGATCCAATGCAAGATTTTACAAGGGCAAGGATACTCAGTTTTTATGACAATAGACAGATTTTCTTTTTTTCTTTTTTAAAATATTTTATAAACAGATAACAATTTGCTTGGCTGTAAATAACATAATCAAACAGCGTCTATATTAGGACTTTATTAGACAATTTCTAAAAATACCCACCTCCATTGAGGTTTTCATTTCTTGTACTGTATTTGGAGCGTGTTTTTGCAAAACTAGTGTAGCTTGTTAGCGTTGTTGTCCAGATCTGCTCTAGGACTATTTACAACCGTGTTATTCACTGAAAGAAGCTGTAGGGACTTAGTTGTGCTTTAAATACACCTTTGTCCAATATACTGTATTTCCCCATAGTACTATTTGGGAAAAGTGTTACATGTGCTTAAGTTCTCTGCCGTCCAAAGCAAAAATACTTCATGAATGTGGTTACTTATAATTTTTTATACTATTTGCTTTGGAACCCTCAACTTTCCGTTTGCCGTCAGTATCTTTATTGTCTTTACTGCATTTTGTTTTTGCAGATCAGTCTAGATCAATAAAAAGAGTTTCAGTCTTGTTAATGAAAAAGAGCCCAGCTGTCAGTAGTCACAGCTTTTTCCAATGCTAAAAAAGAATCATGTACAGTATTATGTTATACACACACTTCTGAAGACTTTTGGGATTCCCTCGAGTCTTGTTTTTAGGTCCTTGTTGTAAACAGTATTACTCAACATTATTTGGGAGCCGTAATGGAAAACAGTTTGTTTGTGTTGATTTTGTCCTGGTCTGAAATCCTCTGCTTTAAATGGTCAAAAACAACACTACCATAAAGTTATTATAGGGCAACATGATAATGGAAAAACATGCAATATGTGATAGCTATGTTTAATATTGGGATAATGGTATGAGTTATTTAAATACCTTTTTTGGAATAGTACAGTAAAGTACAGTTTTAGAGTCTCGTAGAAATAGGAAATAGCAGGGAGGAAGCCTTCATATAAGAGGTGACTCCTGCACATTATAACTGACCACTTAACTATTAGTGACCTTCACAACAAGGTGCCCATACGTGGGGCAGTGAGAAAATAGGTATACCATAGGTAAGGCCCCTGTTTTATAAACTCGCAATATCAACCAATATTTCAGTCCGGCTTAAGCCATGAACCGCTCTTAAGACCCAGAGAGAGTTAGTTTCAGGCAACAAAACCATGTTTTAGGAGGAAAAATAGCTGGGAGCCAATAGAGCAAGTGACTTCTGGTTGCAAATACAAGGACCGCCAGTGGATGTGCCGTAATTTATAAAACAGGCGACCTGGAAGTCGTGAAAAGTGTCCATATCTTCTTTCAGTCGACTGGTGCGTCCGTGCCGCCCTGAGCATCAGACATGCATGTGAAGAAGAGTAACTCTGGTAAAGTTTGAAACAAGCAAAGTTCATTCATTCATTCATTCATTTTCTACCGCTTTGTCCCGTTAGGGGTCGCGGGTGACTGGAGCCTATCCCAGCAGCTTTGGGCCTGAGGCGGGGTACACCCTGGACAGTGGCCAGTTAGTCGCAGGGCTGACATTTAGAGACAGACACTGACGGACAACCATTCTCTCTCACATTCATTCACTAGGGACACTTTAGAGTTGCCGATTAACCTACACATGCATGTCTTTGGTCGGTGGGAGGAAGCCGGAGTACCTGGAGAGAACCCACGGTAACACGTGGAGGACATGCAGACTCCTCACAGAAAGACCGGAGTCGGCCGGGTTTTGAACTCACGACCTTCTTGCTGTGAGGCAGGAGTGCTAACCACTCTGCCACGTGCACCCTACAAGCAAAGTCTACATGTAATATATGCATTATGCTCACCAGGTTGAAGCCTCAGTCTGACCAGTATGTTTACCTTAGATCAGTATATGATGCCGCACTGTAGGCTACAGCGAATGTGCAGACCATCATCACGCCTTGTTTGGAGCTGTTTGGCTACAATGCTGTCACTGCGATGCACGTCCGCACTAGACCCGTACAGCTAGATACGGAACACAATTATGTTGTAATACTCTTACAGTGTTCACTTGGCACTGATTAAACCAGCCCACACACCACATGGTTTCTCAAGCTGAAGTCTGAAAAAGCTATATCCGGTGACAGGAAGGACAAAAACCACAAACTACAATCAGGCAGACAGAAAAGAGGAGTTTGGCAAACATACATAATTCAATTCATATCTCCACTTTTACCAATTTCTCATTTATAAGAAGGTGAAGGTGTTACAAGTTTTCGTGTGATATATTTTTGGGACACTCGGGGAGTGAATATATGAGATTGAAATGGTATTTGTTGGGACAGTACTGCCTTTGTGGGCCTCAGTGTTTAAACAAAGTATGAGAAGGAATGAGACGCACTAGGCCTCAGAATCAGAAACAGGCTCCTGTGACATTAGGACACAATAAGCTGGCTTATTATTAATAATAATAATAATAACAATAATAACAACAACAAGAACAATATTATTATTATTATTATTATGTATTTGATTTCTATTGCGCTTTTTTCCAGAGACTCAAATTGCTTACATTATTCATTCACTCCACAGTCACACACTGGTGGTGGTAAGCTACGTCTGTAGCCACAGCTGCCCTTCAGCAGACTGACAGAGACGTGGCAGTTATTTTATTTTCAGTGTAAAAGTCCAATCCAGGTTTATTTTGGCTTTGAATGAGCCCTTGCCTCTTGTCATATAGTTTTGCTCGTTTCCTTTTTGTTTGTGGTGCTATTGACTGAGGGCTACACATTGTAAAAAATAGGACTTAAATACTGACAGAGGGATGTTGGTTTAGAGGCACATCCACATCGCTCTACAGGTGTATAACAAAAAACTAACAAAAAATAGGATTTTCCATTATGTGAGTGAATTTTCATGATCTTGCATAACATATTATTCTTTTACAAACTGTTATATTGAAACACAAAATCATACTTGAATGAGTTCTAACCTTGGAGGTAGTTTATCCCGTCGTCAAAGCACAGTATGGATCTAACAAGTCGTCCTCAGTCTCCAGAGTCTCCAAAGCACAGCCACTTTCCGTTCATGTCACAATCGGCCACAGAAACAACATCAGCAGCCCCTGTCTCTAGATTTGGTTGCCAGGTGTGTATCTCTGTTGTTTTTGGCAGCACGTTGCAGGGCAATGAGACTGCGTGTATCAGGTTGACACTGCTGTGTAAGAAGTGTGGAGAGCTTTTCCCACCCGTTTAGCTGTGTTTATGAAGTCACTCCCCCACAGCCTCATGAGAGTAGACCTAGCTTCGCCTGGTTACCGACGGAGGCACACACCTGACACAGGGCACTTAACACTTTAAACACAAACAAGTTTTCCTATTGGTTGTATTTTCCACTCCCCTCCTACATAGCTTCACCCCGGCCTTCCTGTTTTCTATTTCAAGCCCTTTTCTAAATTCATTTTTTAGGTTTTGTCTCTTGCAGTGGGTTGAAAATAAACCCTCTCTGTTTCCAGAGCTGGTACCAGGTGCTCAGCTCGACACCATCCCGGGTTATTTGCAGTAATTGGACAGCAGTGACTGACTTCAGAGCTACACCAGCTGTTTGTTTGCTGCTTGGTCAGCTTCTGAGATTATCCCTGTTTTGTTGACCAGAGTGCATGGCTACAGCACACACCCACTGAGCCTGAGTTACAAACACAATAGAGCTCCCTGCTTATTACCTTCTGATATTTGCATTTTTTATACTATATTTGCTTTTCCTTTTATACATGCATGAGGTCTGTTGCTTGTGTTTTTGAATAATAACAAAGTCACTATGCTTCTTATTGCAGTTGGACAATCTAAAGTACTGTATACTGCTTTAAAATAAACACAGGATTAGATATTTATTCTTTTTTTACATGCACAATCTTGGATAAAGGCTTGGAATATGAATGACTAAGGATAACTAATATCTCTGTTAGATCTTCATGCATCTTGTTTCTTTTTAAAGTGCACATATGCAGCTCCTTTGTAAATGACCTGGGCTACAAACATGACAGAAACAACATATTTGTTAAATCTGTTAAATTAAATGTTGAGAAAAGGCTAGTTTGTATCTTCTGAGTTGGTTAAGAAAGTCTGTATTACAATGGAGTTCACATTAAAGTAGTAAACTTTATTGAAATAACAGCATACATTACATGAATAACAATAACATGAATGATGTAACGTTTGGCCAGCTGTGTTTCATGTCTTTATTGAACACACTTGTTTAAAATTTAAAATGGCAGTGGAAAAAGTTAGTGAACCCTTAGAATAAATAACTGCCCCCCCTCATCCATCTATTTATTTGCATATGGCTATAGAAAACCCTCTATGACTTTTTTTTTTTTAACCTGTCGCTGTGGTCCTTACTCGCACGTTTAAACCCATTTCCATATTTAGGACAAACAAAACTGATTTACAAGTCAAAGTATCCGAGGGATTCATCTGTTTTCGACTTTTCATGTCTGAGGCTGGTTCATTGAGCTTTTTATTGTTATTTCATATCATTATCTCATGGGATGTTTGACTTACTTACTTACTACTTTTGACTTACTTTTTTGTGTTTCAGTGCGGGGATCCTTTCAAAAGCGAGGATGTAGTTGTTCTCAATGGCACAAAGGAGGAAGTGGAGAAACTGCGAGAGAAAATGGAGGAGAAGCGTGCCAAAGCCAAAACCAAAGTAAGTACTTTCTTTTTCCCAGAAGCTGTGAGAACAGAAATATCTATAAATCTCACTAGAGTATTCTGTCACTTTCAGTATTTAGTAGTTTGTAATATTAACAATGAACATTCACTTTCTCTTTATCCTCTGTGACATTTAAGATTTTAATCAGAAATTCCCCTTTACTTCTCAGAAATCAAAGAAGATCAAGGTGATTGAAGCTGTGGCTGCACCACCAGAAACGAAAGGTTTGTGGGGATTTTACCTGCTTTTTTATTGGTTTAATGTTTTCTAGAAACATTTTTAAGGAAAAATGTACATTCCTACCTGCAAAATGTACTTTATCTGCAAATATACACATTATTTGCTGATTTAAACACAAGCTGTAGTATTTCACTTCCAGATAGTGCTCTTAAATTTAGTCTCATGTATTTAAAGGTAGTGTCGATTCTCATTTTGTTCTGTTTGAACTGTTGTTAATACTTTCAACTAAAATGCAAATTAACGCAAATCAATTGTAGTGGCATAGAAAGTATAAATATTCTTTCTAAAGGATTATTCAAAAGTACGCTTGAACAAATCTGTGTAAGTACAGATACAGATACATTAAAAAATTAAACAATTTTATACAATTAGTATAATAACAAAGTGCTCTTTTACACTTCCACTCAACATCTGTAGTTGGTCTAAGTAAGTGAGTTTCCATGACATGGTTGTTATTTATTTTATTTTTATTTTTTTCTCTCAGATGACACAAGTTCTACCAAAGCAGGCTCTCTGGAAAATGGAGGTGGTGAGAGCAGCCAATCAGGTAACATTTTATTAAAAGATACCCTGAGAAGCTGAAAAAAATTAGATTTATTAGTATAACTTGTAAGCTTCGATCACTCCAAATAACTTTGGAGTTTATGACTAGATGAGAAATTTCTCTTGTAATGAGCACTGGCCAGCAACCGACCCAGAATTATCTCCAAAGAAATACAGAAAGTGCTAAATAAGACCATACCTGATCAAATGAATGTCTGATCAGTGGTATGCTACATATGGTTTATTAATATCATATTATTTTACCGTGAAACGTGTAGTATACAGTTGTGCTCACAAATCTGCAAACCCCGGCCGTATATTTTGCCGTACACAATCATAAGTAAGCGTATGTGTAAGACTTAACTGATAACTAATCCTACTAATGGTATTTTCATTTCACTGTGCTATTTTTTTTTTTTTAGATGTCGCTGGGCCATCTTCAAGCTCCTCCAAAAGCAGCACCTCTGCCACCAAACGCTCTGTCCAGAAAATGGAAGACAAATCAGAGATCTTCAAATCCCTTTTCACCAGCCACAGCTCGGCCAAGCGCTCGAAAGATCAGATCTCTAACTGGGTCACCCACACTCCATATCACTTTTAGTAATTTCTTGCTCAGTGCAGTAAATAGTTTTGCTGTTGATCATAAGGTATTTCATTTAACACACATAGATAAATAATAATATGGTCTCAATGTGTGTTCCCTCTTTCTTTTTCACCCCCTGGAGCGTGTTTATACAACACAAACATGTTCTTAATAGATCCCAAGGCTCTTCACGGTTTTTGTTTTGTAATCTAATAACCTCCCTCATGGATTTGTGTCCTCTGTGTTTTCATTTATGGGGAGTGCTGTATAAGTTATACATGTCTTTCACTCATGGCTTTGCTGACCCCTAGTGGAAGGACCTTTCAAGAGTCTTTCAGCTTGTTTTTTTTAGTTGACTGTGTTTTTGGGCTCATCTTTACCTAGTCCAGAGAGTGTCTTGTTAAATTTCTCAAATATAAGATGCTTTTATTCTCTCTAAAAGTCTCAGATAATGCAAGTATATTTTTAGTGGTCAATGAGAAGTAAATGATTGAAGTGGTATTGTCTTCCTTTTAGTCACATGCAGCATTGCTTTTTTCATACTGTCTTTTGGTGCATGTCCATTTTTTAATAAATGATCCCAAAACCATGACTTTTTATGTGTCTAACCTGTTAATATTTATTCCTGTACAATAATGCAGCAGCAACAAGTACAAACCCGATTCCAAAAAAGTTGGGACAAATTATGAATAAAAAAGGAATGTAATAATTTACAAATCTCAAAAACTTTTTTTTTATTCACAATAGAATATATATAACATCAAATGTTGAAAGTGAAAATGTCATGCCAAATATAGGCACATTTTGGATTTTATGCGATCTACACATTACAAAAAGGTTGTGACAGGTAGCAATAAGTTAAATGTACATATAAGGAACAGCTGGAGGACCTTTTTTTTTTTTTTACTTATTAGGCCAATTGGCAACATGCTTGTGAAAAAAAAGAGCCTCTCGGAGTGGAAGTGTCTCTCAGAAGTCAAGAAGGGCATTCCCCCAATGCTGCAGTGAAAAATAGTAAAAGAATATCAGAAAGGAGTTTCTCAGAGAAAGATTGTAAAGAGTTTGAAATTATCATCATCTACAGTGCATAATATCATCCAAAGATTCAGAGAATCTGGAACAATCTTTGTGCATAAGGGTCAAGGCTGGGAAATCAGACTGGCCTTAGACGGCACTGCATCACAAACAGGAATGCTACTGTAATGGAAATCACAACATGGGCTCAGGAATACTTCCAGAAAACATTGTTGGTGAAAACAATCCACCGGGCCATTCGCTGTTGCCAACTAAAACTCTGTAGGTCAAAACGAAGCCATATCCTACCATGATCCAGAAGCACAGGCTTTTTATCTGGGTCAAGGCTCATTTAAAATGGACTGTGGCAATGTGGAAAACTGTTCTGGGATCAGATGAATCAAAATTTGAAGTTCTTTTTGGAAAACTGGGACACCGTGTCATTTGGACTAAAGAGGACAAGGATAACACAAGTTTGTCATAAGCGCTCAGTTCAGAAGCCTGCAGCTGCCTCTGATGGGATGGGGTTGCATGAGTGTGTGTGGCATGGGCAGCTTACACATCTGGAAAGGCACCATCGATGCTGAAAGGTTCTGGAACAACGTATGCTCCCATCCAGACGTCGCATTTTCCAACATGACAATGCCAGATCTTTCACCCACAGAAAACATTTGGCACATCATAAAGAGGAAATGCGACAAAGAAGACCTAAGACAATGGAACAACATTCCTAAACTTGAGCAGCTTGTCTCCTCAGTCCCAGATGTTTGCAGACTGTTATAAAAAGAAGAGGGGATAACACACAATTTGTACAGTGTCCCATCTTTTTTGGAATTTGGTTTGTAACTATCCCAATTACAGTACAGAAAAAATAAACTTAATTCTTAAATCTCTTGGAAGTGGGGGTTGCATGTTTTCTTGCTTCTTTTTTTTTTACAACTAATTACAGAATGAATAACTCATTATAATAGCTGCCATTGTAAATTAATACTGACGCTTTATATGTTTTGATTGTTTCAGCAGCAAGAGACAGCTACTTATTGTTAAGAAACCATCCAACCATCCATCAAAGTAATTTAATCTCCAAGGTTGTTGTTGGTCTAAAATTTGTTGAGTCAGACTTTATGTACCGTAGACTGATTGTAGGGTCTTACGCCAGTTAGAAGGAATTTCTGTTTGCAAATGTATCCATAAGCAAGGATAAAACACTTGCACAGAATATAAATCAAGTCATTAAAATCAGTAAGATTATATGAATACAGTACAGTGTAAGAGTTTAGGTGTGGGAATGATTTCAAAATATCTTGGTGTGACAAACCTTTGCCTTGTTCTCTCCTCTTTTGCATTGTTTTTTTTTTTTTATAAATATAAAATTAAACATATAAATACATTTTATAACAAGTAATTAGTATTTGTAAAGCGTTTTGAAAGTATGTTTTACTCCTAATCAGGCTCCTACCCTATAGCTTACGTCCACGAGCTGCTGAATAAACTGCTGTAACATTGTGGTAATGTGAGACTGTGACCGCAGGGTGGCAGCAGAGAGCCTATTATCTTTCTCATGTTGACAACTCCTGCGTTCTTTTTCTAAAAAAAGGAGAACAGTAAAAGGGCGAGTTAGTCTGCTTCTCATTACGCTATATAAAGTTACACCATAAATAATCCAATCATTGTGGCTAAAAATTTAAATAAACACTTTACCCTCTCGTCCTCCTCCAGCTGCAGCCTGTTTGTTGTTGATCTACGGCTTTCATCACAAATCTATCCCAGAATATGAAGGTTTACAGCGAATAGAGCATAGAGCACAGATGTAATGATGGCTTTATACATTTACTGAAGTGTAAAAGCTGCACAAAAGTGATTACATGATAAGAATTTTCCTTTCATCCTGATATAAGTAGGCTAATCGGCCTCACAAGTGCATGACATGATTTTTTTTTTTTGCAATAATAATTAATTAACTTTTGCGTGGTCTGTTTGATGCATAGACCAACAAATGCTATGGTAGCATATTTCACGTTGAGAATAAATTAAGATACGTTGTCCAAGGACGTAAGATTTTAGGTTTTTACCAACAAAATGATGCTTAAATGATAGAAACCAGATGTAATAAAGTGTTATAAATTCAGTTTTCTTTGCACCAAAGAATGCCAATAACCCCCCTTAGATTAAAGTCCTTGCATAGACAATAGGCCTAATAATTGTGATGCATGTGGCTCTATGATTATTTTGAGCACAATTATAGCAACATTTATTGTTTTCCTTGACATTTCCTGGATTTTTTGTAATGCTTTGCCTTAGCATGAGGCAGGCCTTATCAGGGGAGATATAAGTACCGGCTGCAGGACGTACAGTGGCGTGAGGCACATTTAGTCATGAATCTATAAAGCTCATTATTCAACAGAAGCTTATAAGTAATTTAACAGAAACTAAGCAGAAAAAGTAATATAAAATAAAACCACCAAATCTAATCCTCTCTTGAGGCCACCTTTTCTTTTGGGGCCCTTGGCAAATGCTTTTAAGGCCCAACTGCAACATCTCTGGGCCTAATATTACTGGTTAAAGAATGTGAACATTTTGTGTCTAATGCATAGACTAACACATGCATAATATTACAGGTTTACCTTTGAAAATATATAACCTGTGAAAGTTGCCTATTTCTGGTTTAAGTAACCACAACAGGCTTATATTGTTCCAATGACTCATGTTGAAAATGTGTCTGAGAAAGGATTCTGATGTTCTAATGTTGGAACTGGACTGGGCTTGCAGTTTTATGGCAGGTGACAGAACTGGAGATTCAAAATGTGAGTATAATCTCAGTACAAGTTTCTCAAGCCCATGAGAGAAAGACACTTTGATGTGTTCATTAGTTTTAAGCCAAAGTATTTAGGAGATCAGATAACAGGAACCATTTTCGGCCTAAAAAAGCTTCAGTGGCTTTTGAAAGCAGATTCTTTTGGTCAGCCTCAGGCGCTGTGGCTCTGGGGGTGGAATTACCTCATCTTGAAATTTCCCCCCGTGTTTACTTTTTCACCTTTTCCTAAACTTTAACCTCAGTAACAATGTTAGCACATAATTATACGATATAATGCACAAATAGGCTACATTAGCTCATCCATAGTTCCTCATAAGAACTGTAGTTAATCACCCAGACTCGCTTCTATGTAATAAAAAGTGTAGCCAACGTGGCGAGTAAGGATTGTGTCAAAATGATCAAAAAACTAATGAATAAAATAAATTGTTAGCCTCTTTTTTCATTAGCTACTTTAGGCGTCAGACGTCACCCAGCAATTGACGTTATCCGCGTCGCCTAGCAACGCGCCCATAAAGTTTTGATGGCGTAAAGTGTGAAAAATGACAACTTTAGCCTACTAACAAGGAAACAGCAGCTTGACAGTAGTTTGTGCAAAATATGATAGTTATAACAATATATGCATTTGTAAATTACCAGTTGTTTACTATAAAAGACTTGACATTTTCAAACTCACACAGAAATTTACAGTATATAGGCTAACGACTAAATTAGCTTTAGCATGGGCCATATAAGTCCTTTGACAATGGCACCAAGTAGTTAGCTAGGCTACTTCATCCAAACATTACATTTTTTCCATATCATTATTTCCACTTTAGTTTAAGCTAATCCACTGTTAGCTATATCAGCTTTTGTTCACTTGTAGAAAGCATTGCGTGTTTATATAGGTATAAATGTATGGTTGACAACTGTTGAGATAGTTTTAAAGTTACGAAACATTTTTCAAACTTTCACTTTAGTCTACCACAACTTGAAGCTTTATTCTGCTGTAGTCTCCGCATACTTCTTTGCCCATACACCCTACACTCCTTAATGTAGGCTTCAGCTGTAGAACCTTCCCAAAAAGTCAAAGAACCTCTGGTAGCCTACAGACTTTTATCAAAGAACTAGATGCTACTGTTCTGATTTGCCCCCCATTCAGGTGCAATGGCGTGCGCATGCTCAGTGTGCCACCACCAGGTGAAGTCACCGACGTAAAGCTGTGATGGATTCACTCGTGGTGTGTGTCTCGTTGGGATTGTATCACCGGAGTCTTCCACATGTCTGTGATCGAGAGGATAGACTGGAGGGTGAGTCTACTTTTCCCTTCTCTTTTTTTAACAGCTGGGTTCTTCTCAACAAACCTGCGCCACAGTTATTGCTTTGGAGCCTAGTTCGTACTTGTTTTGTTGCTCTTTGACCAAAATCAACTGGGACTGAATTCTTCCTCGTGACGTTTGTTTTAATTAATTAAAAAATGGGCTAATTTTAACGAAGAAGAGAGAACTAAAGTCAATGGTTGTAGGCTAATGCAAAATGAATAACTCTAAATTGTCTGTTAATACAATAACATCAACTATTTTTATCACGATAAAAAAAAAACAAGTAAGGCTATATGCATTTTTTTATTTTTATATTTTTATATTTTAATAGGCCTAAATTATCTCACTGAATAGGCTAACATATATTTATTGCGCAGGGACTAATCGGATATTTTATTAATAACATATCATCAAATAGTGTTTGTATACAAAGTCATTGTTGTTGCTTTTTTTAATATGGACAAAATCTGCAGCAGAAGTTAATTTGACGCATTTAATTTGCCTTAGCCCGGATCAATGTAATCCTTTCAACTCGAAGTGAGCCTTTTGTCAGCGCAGTGGCCCGTCATTAGACTGACAGGCTGCGCATCACGACTGTCCCAAACACCACCGTGAGCCCAAGCGTGATTAACTTCCGTAAGGTCTCCTCTCTGCGTAATTGTGTGTGTGTGTGTGTGTGTGTGTGTGTGTGTGTGTGTGTGTGTGTGTGTGTGTGTGTGTGTGTGTGTGTGTGTGTGTGTGTGTGTGTGTGTGTGTGCGCCTAGTCAGACTTTGAAAAAAAAAATCAGCGATTCACTTCTGCTTTGCATCACAACAAGCCCGGACCAACACGCACAAGATAATCCCTCACTCTCCCCCTGCACGTCCAGTTGTGCTCCCATGTCCCATCACCACAACATGGCTGCACAGTGCTACAGAAGGCTAAATCTGTTGCTTTTATTTATAAAAATCTAACAATTAGCTTTAAAAAAGACTGTGAAAAATAAAAATAAAATAATAATATAAATAAAATAAAAATAATTCTGCATACGATGGTTACAAGCTAAACTGTCCTGTCAACATTTTCTGATCTATATCACAGCTTGAAAGTAATCAGCAGCCTTGTTTTGAGTTAAGACAAGGCTCCACCAAAAATGTGTAAATGGGCCGAAGAAAAGGCTGTTTGTTGAGATCCTTTTAAGCCTCAGAGATGCAGCCGAACCCCGAGGCCTTTCTGCGGTTTGAAAGCAGTCACCTGTGAGACACCTGCATTAAAATTCCATGTTTACTTAAATACCTGCAATTCATAGTCACACACCAAAATGGCTTGAACTGTATCTGATCAAACTGCCAGGGGCTGCGCGTAATAGTAGCCTTATAGCATACTTCTAAATAAATGAATTTGAATTAAAATTACTACACTGACTACTATGTCAATAATAAGAATAAAAGTATATGTATAATAATTAACAGTTTTAAATTTAACTATTGGGCCAATCATTAAATTTCATGTCATTTAAGTTTCTCTATTTTACTTTTATATCTGAAATAAATATACAAATATAATATAAAGACAATGAATTTAATTTTGTTATGAAAAATAAAATGCTAATAGCCTAATAATTAACCTGCAGAACTTATCACGTGATTAAAGGCATCTCCACTTAGTCGCTTAGCAACGGGTCTGTATCAGAATCAGTTAGCTTTGCATTTGTTAATTAGACCTTAAGCTTTAAATATACTAACATATCTGTTAGTTTTACAGTAATTATATCGTCATGGGCTTAAATAATAATTGAAATATAGTCTTCTAACTATACGCTGTGGCCTGAGGGGTTTCATCCACGCGTGGTCTGACACTGAACAGACGGACAGAGTCGTGATTGGACAGCGAACCCGCCAATCAGCAATCATTTTTCATTCTCCCTGCTCGTCAACGTCATGACGTAAGGCGACGCCCACTCCACTTTTACCGTGCAGTTTATAGGGCTTCAGTTGAACTCCAGTGGGACTGAACATCTGTGTGTTGTCCATCAGAGGGAGTCAAGTTTCTTAAATGCTAATGCTTCAGCCTTCTTCCACAACACAACCGAACTGCATTCGGAGAAGAGAGGAGGAAGCAGTGCATGGTTATTTTCTGTTGTGGCAGCGTGGAGAGTGAGACGCTGGGTCACTGCGCTGCACATTTTATTCAAACAACACTTGGACTTCATCTTCACCGGAAGCTCCATCATTTTACACACCTGGATTAACCCAAGCGACGAGATTTGCTCGATATCCCTGTGTTTTTTAGTAACGGAGAGACTCTTTCTCTGCCAAAATGTTGTGGAAATTAGCGGACAACGTGAAGTATGAGGAGGACTGCGAGGTGAGTTTCGACAAAAGACAGTAAAACTCCGCCGAGACGCGACGCCGAAACATAGTTTGCATTTGAACACCGAAGCGTGAGTGTAGTAGCTTATAGGTTTGTCATGGTAATGCAGAAACTTCTGATAACATCAGCGAAACAGACAACAGCTCACTGCGGGGGGCAAAAATTAGGAAAACAAATGAAAATACGAAAAGGCAGAAATGTAAGGTTTACATTTCAATAATTGTAGAAGATGTAAAGGGACGCAAAGAAGAAGGACTTTGCAATAGTTGATTCTAGAAAGTGTTTTGCAACCGACACAGTCCTGCTATAGCCTACATTTTTTTAAATAAAAGAGAAACTGAAAATATGACTATAGCACAAATAATATTGGAATTTCTTTGAGTATGCCTTTTTGGTTTGGCCGTTTATAGGTGATGATTTGCATTTTGCAGCTGCACACTGGAAGCTCCTTTCAGTGACACATTATTGAGGAGCTAAAGATCACGCCTGCACTTTTATTTTTCAGTCTTGTGCTTTATGTAATTGTATTGTCATTGAGCTCTTTCTGTTTTGTCTGCTCGCAGGAGAGGCACGACAACAGCAATGGGAATCCCCGGCTGCCTCACTTGCCCGCGGTCAGTCAGCACCTCTACAGCCCGTCTCCCTCGCTCTCACACTCGGCAGCTTCGGACTTCCAGCCGCCCTACTTCCCTCCTCCGTACCAGCCCCTCTCCTACCCGCAGTCCGGCGACCCGTACTCCCATCTCAGCGACCCTTTCAACATCAACTCCCTACACCAGTCCCAGTCCACGAACCAGCAGCAGCCGTGGTCCGGGCGGCAGAACCAGGAAGGGCTGGGGCCACACGGCAGGAGCGGGTTAGCGAGCCAGATCCTCGGCCTCGAGGGAGGCTCGTCCGGCGTCAGGAGGGAAGGCTTTAGGCGGCCCGAGCTGCTGGGACCACACACACACAGCATCGACTCGTCGGTAATTGGTGAGAATATGGGAATGCACGACATGGGACACGGACTGGACGACGTACAGGTGAGTTAATGTTAAAATTATACCCGTGTTCTTGAATTTAGCTCCTCCTTACCACTGGTGTAAATGTACCGGTCTCTATTGTACTGCTATATCTTTTAATTATTTTATTTTATCTAATTTAAACTATGTATTTTTTATATTTTGCAAAAGAAGACGCCATAATCTCTCCTGAACTTTAGCTATAACCATGTAGTGTAAGAAGCTAATCAATTGTAAAATACCATGAATTTCACAAGCATTAATTTAAAATTTACTAAATTAAATATAGGTCTAGTAAATGATAGTCTGCACAATACAAAATTTATGTTTTTGTGGAAGTTACTATAAAAATGTTAGAAAAGAAAAAAAACTTAGATGAACCTAATTGGGCCCAAATGGAACTTTCTCTGTGGTTTTGCTTTATATAAGGACAATTAGAGCTTAAAAACATTTAACATCTACACACAAACAGTTGAAGGATTTTATGTTGTGCATCAAAATTAGACTTCAGAGGTCAGGTCATTATAGACACTCAGACCAAACCTGTATTTTTGTAACCAAGCTCTTGACTTTATTCCTGACATCTTCTGTTCTCTTTTACAGCATGTCGATGACCACAGTATTATTATGGCAGATCAAACCGTGATCAAAAAAGGTAAGCCTATTTTGTGTTTAACCATGATGTTAAATTTTTTTATTTGTTTTGGAAAGTGCTGTCTGGGGTACATGTGCCTTTTTGTGCAACCACATAAAGATGCAGTAATTACTGGCAATGGTTGGAAATTTACTGTAAGAAGTGTATTTCTTTCACTTTGAAATGTCAATTATTTCTATCGCGGCGTGTCACGAGAGTGCAGCCAAGAAGGAGCCTTTTATTTGCACTTGCACTGCACACAACGATAATCCCCACGAGACACACTTATCTAAGCTCGATGTGATCCCTTAGCGTTCTCTGTTGTAAAGGTACTTGAAAGGATGCCCAATGGCAAAAAAACGATCCTTTAGAAAAATGACAGGCGAGCTGACAAGAAATTGAGCAACCTTATATCCTCAGTGTTACCAGCAAGGGAGGAGGAGAAGTTTGGATTTGAAATTTGCAATAGCAGCTCTTTACTGTTCATGCTAACGGGAAATTATGAGTTGATCTGAAAGCTGTGTTTGGCTCTGTTAAACCAGCTTTTGGCGGGGTGTGGCATTGGGCTCGCATGTGAAGGACATTTCAGTAATGTGTTGAGACATGAACTGTTTTCAGGGCGAACTTATTCCCAGTGTTTTGTCATCAGGGATTCATTAAATTTGAGTCAGTTTTAACATTACACTAAAGCTTTTTCATCAGTGACTCACCATGAAAAGTCCAGAAAAATATGACATTTACTAATGTACTTTGTGATTTAGTTTTTATGGATATAAGTTTAGACTGACAGAAAAATAGGACACTACCTTTTAAATTGGAGTTGTCCTGATACTGATACCAGTACTTGGCGTTATTGTATCCTCTTGTGCTCATTTGGACCACTCTGATACTGCCAGACAAGTACTTTACTTTACTTTTTATCAAAAGTGTGAGTTTTTCACTATAAAAGGAACTACTCAAAGTATGGGAAACTGTAAGAAAGGCTGTGCCAAAAACACTTCAAAACAAGTGACTTAATAAAACATCTGTATAAACTGTGTAATATTAAGTACTCATATCTGTTGTTAGGATTAACTAGTGATTTTGTAACGTCCCTATTTTACATCTTTCACAAGATTTTGGGGTAGAGACATGCATATGGTAGCTTTTACAATAAGCAAAGTCTTGATTTTTAAACACAGATGAACACAACAGACAGACAGCAATTTACTCCACATGGCACAAACAAACCGACCGGTCTCGTTGCAGAGTCACTGATGGCTCATTATGTTGTTCCCATGCTCCAGGGCACGCTATGGGCAATCTAGGTTTCCCCTTTGTAAACAATGGCATGTCATTCCCAGCCATGTGCCCCAGAGGAGTCATCAGGCACTTGCAGTATGTGACTCTGTGTGATTTCTGTCTCAGTATTAGGACTGCGAGGTGCCAGAAACCTTGATCGCTTACAGAGGACTTATTATGAGGGGGGCTTTCTTGCGGGTGAGGATGAAGATAGCTACTTTCTTTGGTGTAGTGTTTGTTTGTCAATGTCAGTGCTCATGTGGTGGCTTCACATTTTGAATCTGTGCTATCAAATTTGTTCGCAAACCTCCAATACAATACATCTTTTTCTAAACGTACATAAACACATAATTTGTTTGAGTATCTGTGGCTCAGAGAAGGACTCGTCTGTGTGTGAGTGAGACCTGTTTGTCAATGGTGTTTGGCATGCGGGCAGTTCACTTGTACCAGCAACCGATGTTTAGGAAAACCACACAATATTTCAAAGGGCCGCTGTAAGTGTCTTGTGTACTGTAGACATTGGCTTTCTTGGCTGTCCTGAGCTGCACACGCTCTCTTCCTTGTTATTACATCCAGCACAGAAAAGGGATTATACACATACACAGGAAAAGCAGAGCTAAACAAATGCTATTGCACAACCACAATATATCATCAACTTGCCTGTGTTCCTACTTTTTTCTTTTGTAATTGTAAACTTATTCCTGTATTTTTCATTTTCCAGGACCTGTCTCACTTCCCAAAGGAAATGCAGTGGGCCTTCCCTTCCAGAAAGAGTCCCTGCTGGGAATGGTTTCAAACCCCACAGAAGTCTTCTGCTCTGTCCCAGGCCGCCTCTCTTTGCTAAGTTCCACCTCAAAATACAAAGTCACTGTGGCTGAGGTCCAGAGACGACTGTTACCGCCGGAGTGCCTAAACGCATCACTCCTCGGAGGAGTTTTACGCAGGTGAGAACTCAGTCAGATTAATTGTGGGCCATTGTAGCAGTCCCCTGTCAATGCTGTTTGAAGGACAGAAATGAAAAGTTAGTTTTTCAACCTAAACAAAACAAGTATTTTTTTTAAGATTTTATCAAAATCGAATTTAAAATTAAATCATACTGGAAAAAACAGAGACATTCCCAGGTTTATGGTTTGGGATGAGTTGGGATAGTAAAGTGAAAATTACAAAACCTGACTGACTGTTTACATAATACAAATACCTTACACTGCTAATAATTTATTTAACAGACCTTATCTCCTAAAGAAAAACAAAAATAATACATCTATGTAATCTATTAAGACATTTTTGCTCAATGACATTTAGTGAAACAACATTAAACAATTATTGGGATAACCCTTTTGTTGTAAACTTTACCATATAAACAAACCAAAAAAAAACAAGTATAATTATGGTAGAATGTTAATCGTAAATGATCTTATGTAATATTATATTGGCCCTAAACATTTCTTTAGTGTGACTGACTCGTTCTTTAGGCAGCTTCAAACTGAGCGAGATGTATTTCGAGCTCAAGGGAAAGGGTTGCTTTCAGTTGTTTAAGCTCATCAGTTTTTTTGTGTGTGTAACGTTCGTGACATTCTTTGTGTGGTCTGCAATTTTGGTTGTACGCTTCCTCTGAGGATAGTACCAATCTAAAGACAAGAGTGGGCCATTTTGGTGTGCCTTTGTGTGTGTTTGTCGCCACTAGGTTTAACTCCGGCTTGAGCAGTTGACCTCACGGCACATATGTTTGCAAAGCAGTCTCTTTAGGGACTTGGAGGATTCAGTATGTAGTCCGTGCCCCTGTCGTCAGAGCAGTTTTGTGCTTGGAGTGCACGTTTGCCACTTCCCATGTGCCACTGTTAGCGCTGACATTCACACGCATGAGGATAACGCATTCACAGACAGTTTTAAGTAGGTCATATAGCAGCAGAAGAGGGATCGTTAGTGCAGGGACGAGGGGGGCAGGGGGGGCAGGAGGGTTAAAGGGATGGGGTCCGCACACACACACTCAGGCCTCCCTAAAGATGCTGCTTCTCTCACCCGCCATGCACAAGAGGAGCTTGGCCTCCAGTCATGCAGAAAACTGAATCAGTGATGGCAAGTGGGGAGTTTAAGTGTTTCTGCTGATTTATGTGGAATGCTGTTTAAGTTCTCAGTTGTAGTTATGTTTTTTTGGGTCAGGAGATTGTAATTGTTTGCTATTAGAACTGTGCAGCGAGTCAAATTTAAATTTATATGAAAAAAATATGACGTGTCAAATTCTCTGTAACCTTTTTATTACGCTGTGAAAATTTTCTTCAAACTCTATAATCATGTGTTATTTGTCTAAATTGCTTCCAAAGAATGACACGGGATTTTCTTTTTCCTTCAGGGCCAAGTCAAAAAATGGAGGCCGGTCGCTGAGAGAAAAGCTGGATAAGATTGGGCTCAACCTGCCTGCAGGAAGAAGGAAGGCAGCCAACGTAACTCTGCTCACCTCTCTCGTAGAAGGTATGTCACTCGCAACAGCTCACATTTTATTGCCGTTCTCACCTGCAGGAATGTCGCTTTGAGAGTCTTGGGAAAGGCAGCCACTTATTTATCTTCCTCTATGAAAGCATACCCCAAATAACAGTCATTTTTAACATACATTGTCATACAATGCAGTGAAAATGCAAAAATCTCTGTCACACCCACAGAGCTCATATTTGAATTCACATTGTTTCTGTGTCACAACATTCAAAAGCACCTGATATTATCTCTTAAATTTTGAGATCAGCAGTGCATAAAAATGATCACAATGGCAACAAAAGCATGGCTTTAACTGTTAATCTAATATTGCACAATGACCTTTTAGCTACGTATTAATGAATCCACAAACTTTGCCTTTAAGTCTTGAAAGAGATTCATTGATCACATGTTAGGAAGTCAACAAGGCTTCATTGCGATCACACCGCCACAGATTAACTCACAGTTACCTGCCGTGGGCTAAAGCGGGATATTTTTGCTCACTAGCTCCTAATTTTTATAAATGGGCTGATGATTCTGTGCAGAAGAATGACTGCAGGCTTGTGTTATTTAGAGACCTTCAAAGCTGAATTAAGTCTTGTTATCTTGTGCACGTCTCGCCAGGAGCATAAGATGACCTTAAAACTCTCGCTTCTTAATAGCTTGCTACATCCTCCGGCGATGTGCGCATCAATCAATAAGCAGTGTTGTTGCCGCTGCCGGGCACACTCTGGTAACATTTACCCACATAAGCGCATTATGACCATGCAAGTCAAAACCACCCTCCAGACCGAAATCTATTCATCTCACTTGCTCCTCTGCCCCCGAGCGAGAACACTGAGCACAGATGATTATTCTTTAGCTCCAGTGGTTAACTTCATGTGTCTTGTGAATGTCAGGTTAAAAAATTGCTTTAAAATGTAAAATGTTTAAAGCAGAGGTGCCATGTTTTTAACAATCACTTTTGCTGTCATTACTTACATTGTTTTCTCTTTCACTTGTAGGTGAAGCTGTTCATTTAGCGAGAGACTTTGGTTACGTTTGTGAGACAGAGTTCCCCTCAAAAGCAATTGCTGAATACCTGGGCAGGCCGCACATGGATCGCAACGAAGCTAACACTCGCAAGAACATGCTCCTAGCTGCCAAGTGAGTGTCTATTTTGGATAGTTGTCACTAATTAGCATACGGATTCACCTACGGCAAAGTAAAATGCATTGTATGTTTGAATGTTTTCAGGGCCAATGTTATTCTTTGCTGTCTCATCAGAGGAATATGTCTTTTGACAATAAATCTGTAGCCTTGAGCGTGTTTACGCTGGTTTTAAATGATTTACTTTTCTGCTTTTAGGCAAATCTGCAAAGAGTTCACCGACCTGCTCACTCAGGATCGCTCACCTCTGGGAAACTCGCGGCCGGCCCCCATCCTGGAGCCGGGAATCCAAGGCTGCCTTACTCACTTCAGCCTCATCACTCACGGCTTTGGCGCGCCGGCCATCTGCGCCGCCATGACCTCGCTGCAGAACTACTTGAACGAGTCGCTCAAGCAGGTCGACAAGATGTACCTGAGCTCCGGCAGCGACACCCAGGGCTCCTCAGACAGTGGGAGCAAATCGTCCGACAAAATGGACAAGCACAGGAAATGAGAGCACAATCCCCATATGAACTTGAAAACCCCTCAGTACCTTGACCGTGCTGCCCTGTGTGCCCTTTTCTGGGGCGTTAAAAAAATTTAGTATTGTCCTTTTGAGAGATGAATTCTATGTGTGTATGTAAATATTTTTGATAAGTTAAGGATTTATATTATCAACCACAGCTGACTGCACTGTCATAGACTGGTCCAGAAGCTGTGAAGACACAACGCACACCATACACAACACTAACCACAGCACAGCGTCAAACAGCTGCTGATGCTACGACCGTTGGACCTGCACACTGTTGACAAAAGGAGGGAAAGAACAACAAACGTCTTGTTTTTTTTTTTCCCAAGAGGACATTTCAAGACGAGCTGTGGCTGTGAATTCCTCTGCCCTTCTTGCTGCTCTGTCTGGAGGCAAATCCACTGATTTCCTGTGTCTCAATGGACAGCTATTTTATGAGAACGACAGAGAGAGAGAGAAGAAATCTTTTTGCTTAATTCTTTACGTGTGTTTGATTTGTACGACCACATCAAAATGGCTCCAGTGTTATTGTGCTTTGTTCATGAGAGTTGATTTGAACCAGAGACTCTAAAGTCAGTATAATACAAGCCTCTTCAGTGTTCATGTGGATAACAGCATTGCTACATTGTTCATAGCAGTGGCCGTGCGTTACTTGTGGGACCACTACTATTCATTTTAGTATTTAAGTTGTCCTTATCCAAGTCCTGCAACAGTGTGTTTGTCTGTATGTATGTTAGTATGTATGTCGTGTGAATGTCCAAATGTACATATTTCTTTCTTCGCAAATGTTTTAATTAGTCATTAAATTCCAAGCATAGAAATCTATCCAGTATTGGTCCTGGGTGTAAATATTTTCTAATTTATGTTGTAATTTAATGGGCTTGTGTAAATAATGCTATCACTTTGGTGTACGGTTTGACTTTTTATGAATTATGATAATGTGTTTTATAAATGGGTTAGCTTTTTTTTTTTTTTCAAGTAGAGGTTAGGACATGGGCATGATACAATTTTGGAAATATGTAAAAAAAAAAAAAAAAAAAAAAAAGTTTTAGGAAAAATAAAAATAAAAGTCCCAAGTCTGATGCAGTGACTCAGTGCTGTGTTCCTACATAGACACACTTTATCTGTTAATGGATAGCGCTGTTGTTCTCTAACCTCTTTTCGAGCAGTATTTCACAGATGATGGTTCGGTCATGTGCTGGAAGAGTTTCCTTATAATAAACAGCAAAAAAATCCCCCAAACTAATGGGAACAGTGGCCATCATTATCCGGCCTCACTTCACAAATGTGTGCAGTGAAGACAAGAGACCTCAAAAGCACATCATGTGATGAACGAAGACCCTGAGAGCAGAGTTGTATTTTTAACTATTGACACTGAATAGACAAACCTATCACTCATTGTCCCATTTTTGTGGTTTGTTCTTTTGTTATTAAGATGTCAACAGGCTTTAGTTTCATTCTTGGGATACTCTCTGCTGCAGGTTTCACACGGACTTCTGCTAATATCAGGCAGAACGAGAAGGGATGCAGACGTGTTTCAGAAGTGTTGCTTCATCATCACTTGCTCGGCCAGTCTCTGTTGATTCAAGCGTCTGACTATGACTCTTAAAGTGTTAGAAAAGCATCTGCTGAAAGAAAGGGTTAAAACAGTAGCACTGTTAACATTTTTTCTTGTTGAGAGGTTAGAGGGTTAACGTTGCGTTTGATAAAAAAACTAAATTCCAAATACTATTTTAGCAACAATCCATAAATCTATAATTTATATATAGGTGAAGCAAAAATGGGATAGAAAATAGTCAAAACGTACCTGCTTTAAAGGAGTAGACAACATGGCCAAAGACTTAAACTGATATTTTGATACTGTATTGTACCACAAACACAAATTTAAACATGTCAAACAAAAGCTAATGCAAAAACGTATGTAATTTGGATCATGGCAAAATAGGAACAATGCATAGGGAATTGCGTAATGTTTAAATGAGTACACAATATGTCCAATTTACTGTATCTATATCTACTAATCACCTTCAAAAATAATAATAGAAAAAAACACGTTTTACAAACACAATGACACAAAACAGTAAATCAAAGTACAAACCATTCTTAAAAGGGCTCATAGTGTCGTTCAACAAGAACAAAGAGATGCTAAAAAGAAACAGCCTGATGTGTCATAGGGACCACTGTTGACACCACAGACTTCCACATGAGTTAATGTGCTGAGAGACATTACTACGTTTTTTAAAATCTCAATACTTTTGGATTTAATATTTGATAAAGGTCAGGATACTTAGATTACATAGAGTTTGTGGTTACATATATGTCCCAGTTCTATCTTTGCACTAATATTAACAACCTCTGAAAGAAACAGTTGCCAACATGGAAGTAACATGTGAAAAGACCTGATATTGAGACTAGTTTTAAGACCACTCTCTGAATGTCTTCTTAAATTTTATCACATGGGAATCTTTTCTGATGTATTGTACAATGGTCTTCATACACTCAGTTCCTGGTTAGCCTTAGTCTTGACTGTCACTCTGCATATAACGTTATATTATGGAGAAAAAGGAACAACACCAACAGAATTACTCAAAGGACACACTCAAAACGAACCACAAAGAGGAACAGCATGTGCTTGTTGCTGTCAGTGGTGACTCCATTATCACTTGAAAGTGTGAAGCAACAGAGGGGGAAAAATGTTTGGGAAACTGTATTATATGGAATCAGCAGCTGCAGTAGTAAAAGCAGCACCGAGCCAAAGCTAGCAGTTACAACAAGTATCAGCCTCTCCCCTGAGAACCTGTTTAACCAGACCTGTCACCGCACTGGCTTACTGTCCTCAGTGGATGAATTTAACTGCCTTCAGTTATCTGTGTGAGCTGGGCCTTGAAAGATCTGACACTAAGAGGACGTGTCAGGGGAGAGAAGGTAGGATCAGAGCGGGTTTATTGAGAGGAGAAGACCTTTGATGACTGGTTGGACGTGAATGAGACAATACCGGTTATGTTCGAGGCTGTGATTGGGACTGTTTTCAGTTAAACCCTTGTCTTTTTTCTTTCCTCAGTGTCATTCTCTTTTATGTTTGCACTCTGACAGCTTGTTACAGCCCAGCTTTGTTTTGACAGCAAGAACTATTAAATGTCACTGACTTGCACTGACACCAAAGTACAAAATTAAGAAAAGCTACTGATAAAAAAAGAGTGTTACTACAATGCATCAGATTAATAAATAAAAGCTTATAACTGGTCAAAGTGTTCTTCCAAACCATGAGCCAGAGTGAGTAATTCACCTCTGACACACCTAATAAAGCTGGGAAACGGAGACGAGCGTGGGCTTGTCGGGTGCTTACCTGTTACCTCTGCTTCTTTCATGAGACAAAATACTCATATATGTCTTTTCTTTTTCTGAGATTATATCTGACGTGCTAATATAATCTTTTGATCTGGTTAGAGTGCCCAGGGCGACCTGTCAAGTCGGGAATCACTGAACTGTAGCTGTATTTCATGCCGTCCCTGACTGAATGACCTTTTCTATGTAGGTCACTGCAAGAAGTCACGTGACACAGCTGCTGTCAGAGGAATGGAAAATGTGCCAAAAAAAGAGTTATTTTAAAGGATCTTTTTTCACTGTGTCACTTGAGTTGGTGACTGAAATGGAGAGCTTTAATGATTTAAATGTAGAATTTCCTAAACCTCACTCTGGGTATCTCTCTAATTGCACCAAATGCCTTACAGTGCAGTGTTCCTCAAACTTTTCCTTTAGATCCAAAAGTATAAATAAATAAATAAAAGAGAGAATTGTGACACAAAGTTGTTTTTTTTTCTTCATTAGCCTAGCTTTCTTACTTTCTAGTGCTCTTTCATTTATTTAACTCCCCATTAACACTGCTTTGGACATTTTGTTTTTCATTAATTACCCACAATTTTTTTTTATTATTCTTTTTATGAACAGACAAGTTGTAGAACAATAGGTCTGCAAATAGGGCCACTTCTAAAAGCTATTTCAAATTGAACTTTAAATACTTAACTCTAGTTCTCCAAATGGCCAACTTGAAGATGGAAATCAATAGGTGTGGTCCAAAATGTAAAGCTTTCACTTTATTTAAGTATCTTACCCTCCGGCCTTTAGTGGTAAAGGATTGCTTCATAGATAACTCCACAATGCACATTTGATTTTTCATTGTATGAATCTGGAGATACTAAGTAACACGCAGTTCTTAGCTCGTAGTTGTCTGGGGAAATTGTATTGTTGCTGGATGTTTGTCTTTAAGTGCAATGACAGAAAAAATAGCTTTGGAATAATCTTGTGCTTAAGTGCCACATATATAAACCGACTTAGGGGGCAATGTTGTCAATTAAGCAGAGTGAGTTTCCAGTATGTTCTGTCTTCAGTGAGGGACAGACTCTAACATCTGCAACATTACCAACTGTGACTCACATTGTTTGAATTGCACATTACTGACACATTATGTTCCAGTCTGTGTTACAAAAACACCTGAGAACATTTCATTAGGATCAGGAGATATTTACATATTTACAAACTATTTGATATATCATATAGTGACAGTCAGATTTTCTGTTTTGTTTGAAAAAATGTGACAGTTTCCATCAAATAGAAACATTTGGGCACCTTAGCATTAGCCTGTTAGGTGTTGTTGAAGAGATATACTGAAGGCTTTAGTATTAAATAAGCTGGGGACACATTCCAACACTGGCAAAAACTAACCTGCAAAACCTGCACTGACTTTTATACATCCCCAGACAGTCACAAAATTCACAGTGTGTTGTTTCCAGATATTTATCGCTTTACTTACACTCCTCACATTAGCTCCAACCACTTCCTTTTCTGTCAACAAGAAATCTGTTGCACATTAAGACTCATTTGCAGCCAGACTAATCGCTGCTTGCAGCCCCGCGACCGCTGAAACCACTTTATGAGTCCGAGCACGGTCTTAACATCCCAAATCAAATGTGACAAGTCATACCAGCGACACTGATCTGTCATGTGTCAAATCAGAAATCAGGGTCGAGACACGTCAACCTGGAAGAAACAGAAAGCAGAAGATCACTTGAACGCAATAATAAATGTCTGTTTTTTCAATACTGGAAAAGTGTCTTGCAACAGGATCATTGGAAAAAGGCTCACTTTACTTTACTGCTGTTGTTTACCGGTTGTTGCCAGGATGCTTTCCGTTGCGTTTCCATGGCAGCGTGACTCCTGTGTGGCATTAGAGCAGCACACCTGGAGTTACAGTGAGTAAACGGCACTGGTATTTACTCGCTGTGCTGCGTCAGACTACTCGAGATCCGTATGTCTGGACTTTGCAGCAGGCTTGAGAGGGTCACTTTGAGAATGTGAAGTTTATGAAAGTAAAACACTTCAAAATCTAGGCAGACATTCACTTAAAGTTGATTTTTATGGTAGGGTATGGGTTGTGGGTTTTGTCCATCAAAGAAAGACATAAAAAACATTTTAGTTTGTGAAAAGCATAATGCAAGAGCTCCTAAACAAAACCAAACATGTTATAGCACTGGTGTTACAAGGGTTTTTACAACCAGTTACAATAGATTTCAAAAAACACACTGAAACAACCTGCAACTAGGCTTCATACCACATATCTTTCACTTTTTCAGTGGTAAATACTATAGCCTGGAGTGGATAAAAAAGGTGGGAAGAATGGTGTTACTTTGGGTCTTGTTTATCCTTTTACTTGCAATAACTACATCCAATTGAAATGTTATGCAGATGAATTTATACGTTTCTTTAACAGTGACAGAACAAAAACACACAACACTCAAAACAATGTGTCTCTATAGTGCTCACAGACCACAGATTTAAACCATTATTTTACTTTAAGATTAAACTCAAATTTCAGATCTCAGATCTGGGAGGGCTTTCCGTTTGGCACGTACGTTGTTCCAGGTCTGTCGTTCTTTTACTGTGAATGACCTCTGACCTACTGAGCTAGCCAGTATCGGAGCCTCTACTACTCGGTACTTGTTTGACCTCCTCAGATACTGCCAAACCAGTACTTTCCTCACCGCAGTGTGAGTTTTGGTTCCCCCTTTGTCTCTCACTTGGACATTTATTCCTGTAAATGAAAGGTAATAAAAGTAGAGCAAAATGTAAATAACACCCTGGTAAAGTCACAAGGTTCATAAAGTCACTGCCAAAGTGTCACAAAAAACAGCATGACACTGAAATCTGGGTTTAGAAATATTAAGTACTTGTAATCTGTATTCTGGACAAAGTAGTATTAGGACATCCCTATTTGTTATATTTTTTATTATATATAGATTATATACAGGTGACATTTACATTCAACTAGAGGAAATGTACATCCAAAGTCACTAAATAGCCTTTCTTAAACAAATCCGTTGTGCTGTTGCTCCAAAATAAAAGGGCAGAAAATAGCAGAAAAGTTCACATGGCTGACATCTGTTTGAAAAATGCTTAATTTTATATTTAAAACAAGCCCATTACAAAACCTGCTAGTTCATGAGTCACATAAATTGATGCCATATATTTAATAGTAGCACATGCTGACTGTAATAAACTGTAATAACTGCCTCACTGTACTTCATGTAGCGCTAACAAGTTTATTTTTGTAGCTTTACTTTGTGTAGTTTGTTTGTGTGTCTTGGTTCGGGGGGAGGGGCGGAGGTTGCTGTGAGGGGAGCAATAATGAGAGCATTAAGGAGCTATAGCAGGGGGTGAGCCCAGTCTGTGGGAGGAAGAGGAGGGGGACCGGGGCGGGCTGCAGCCTGATCCCTAAGGAAAATGTGGAAGAAATTAATCTAAATTACAAGGATGAAGCTAGTCTGGAGTCTGGTCTGGAAGGGCTACAGAGGGAAGGAACCATTCACTTTGCTGGGTTTCTGTGAGGTTCATTCACTCTTATTACGCCGTCTCCTGTGGGAATGAGGTGGCCTGTCTTCCTTCCTCGTTGACTCACCGCCCAGACGCCCCTCCTTTAGTTGGCGTAGGCCTCAAACCAATTAGTGAGCGTTGTCCGCGCGGTCCGTGTGGACAGGAGACCCCTCAGTCCCAGATCCGACCTCAGACGACAGATGTCTACGTTTCTCAGGGAACATCGCCGGCCTTTTCCAGCCTCTTCCTCAAAATAAAGCTCCTTCGACTTATCTCTGGCTACGTTCACACTGGCCTCAAAAGTGGCCCAAATTGGATATGATTTGGTCAGTTTAAATTTGTTCAAGTAAACAGAGCCACATTTTTTTTTTTACTATAAATAAGTGTATTCATTAATGCTCCAAATACCAAGAAGAAGTAACTTTTCAAAGAATGTGGATGTAGCCGCTCTGTCTCCCACATTTGAAAGCTCTTAGCAGCCATTAAGGACACACACAGCAGATCATTTGCACACGAATTCTCCATTACCAGTAAGAGGCCCTTCTTTTAATTCTCTTATTTAGTCTGACACAGAAACAGATAAATTACACAGGATGGATGCCTCTGCTCATCTCTCTAATGAAAAGCATCTGTCCTCTTCCCTTTTGAACGAACGTACAAGCAAGTCTTGTTCACCTAGGCTTGAGTAATGGGAACAAGCTGTGTGGTCAACAAACAGGCCTGTAAACACAATGTGTACCAGGCTTTATGCTCACAGTTTTTACTGCTGTTCTCCACAGAAAGAACAAGGTATACTGCATCTGAGTCAACGATCACTTAGTACAGTCCTTCTTGGATTGATAGGAAAAGCATAAGTTTTGAAAAGTAACATTTGTTGCTTGTTGTTAGTGTTAATAGGATTAAGGATTAGTGAGGATTATTGATCGGTCTATTTCTCACTGTTTATTACTTCATTAACTCATCATAAGATCACACATGGATGGTTCCCGGCAATGTGTGAAAAAGAAATTTCAGAAAAGAATTAGAAAATGAATGGATCTACAGATGTTTAATGGTTAGTGTTTGAAATCTCTATTAAAACTGATGTTACATATTTTATGTTTTATATAACTGTAACTTTTTCGATGTTATGAAAAGAATACACATACTGGCAGATTTAACACCACACAGCAGTAACAGAGACTCGGTGGAGTTTGTGGTTCAGGAGAAGTTGAAAACTATTTAAGGATTAAGATGAGTTCAAAGCACAATTAATGAATGAAATGTTCGCAGAGAATCCTGAGATATTTTGAAACACTGATGACAATTTCATGAAGTGTTCAAAATCTTTCAATGACTAAAACCTGGAAGAAACAACAGAACTGTCTATTTAAATAAACCATTTTATGTTGTATTGTAGTTACTGCACCTTGTGTGTAAATCACAAAATCCACATTTAACATATTCAGTGTGATTGTATAGTATAAAAAGTGGTATCAGATTAGACTGTAAAGCTCACAGAGTTTACAAAAAAATGGAGAAATATAAATAAAAACCTGACATCTGAAACTATCAACAGTAATGATGCTATTGCTTTACAGTGTTCTGGTCTATCCATAATTGTCATGCTGATTGTAAAAAAACTATCACAAGACAAGTTTTGCTGATAATTCATGTCTTGCTTCTCCAGACCATCATGTCCCAGTGTTAGTCATTCAATCACAAACACTGATTTCGTGATTAATGTGTCATTTATGGACAGACGTTAGAAAGTGACTCTTTTCTTTTTTATGTAACTAAGAAGCAATTATTGTAAGTTTCACACAACACTGTTTATTGTTGTGGAAACTATAAGTAACAATGAAAATGTGATGGATTCGAAACAGACCAGCAGTTTTGGACCATTGTATATTCCTCCCATTGAAGTGATAGTTCAGAAAAGTCATCGGGACATGTTTAGAAACTAGAAGACATTTTGAAGAAAAGCTTACAGCAAAAGCATTTGGTCTCAGTTTTCAAGGTGAAGATGTTTTGTCTCTAATTCCAAAAGACAAAGGGTCAATTTAGAATTGAAAGAGTCTTCTGGAATTAAAGATAAAACGTCTTCACCTTGAGATGACCTGCAAGGCTCCCTCCCCGGAGCGGAGAGGTCAGGTTGGGGACATAAGGGGTGAGGGTAAGCATTAATATGAAAAAGACAGAAACTGAAGATGAACAATTTCAGCTCTAATTGTCTTAATCAAACATAAATCTGCCTGAATCTCAGATATTAAGCTAATGGTAGTGTTTTTACATCACAGTGACTTTTTAAGTTACTAATTATAACTGACTACGTTGCCACAGAAGGCAAAACCTTTGTCTCTAACTTGTTTTAAACAAGTTTTAAAAACGCTTCTCTCCTCTGACAACTTGAAAAGCATTATGGGCTAGAGAACACCGCTGTTCACTATACTTTTATTACTGAATTATAGGAAACGTTGACTATAACACATTCCAAGCCTCAGCATCCCGCTCTCCCCATCTATAGCTCTAGCTTTGTGCTAAATTTCACTGCTGTAGATGAAAAACAAATACCAAATTGTAAGTTGGTAGTACAAAATCTGCTGATGTTTTCCCAAGTAACAGTAACCAAGACGGTCAAATATAATGTCACCACACCTTTTGTCTTGAGGGCAAAATAAAGATCAGCAGTTGTGTGTCCCTGGTCACTGTCATCTAAGTCAAGACATTATGACATAAACTGCTAAAATAATTGAATGACTGTACATGTGCAGTTTTTCCTAAACTATACTATGATCCTAAATAAGTCAGGGTAAATGTTACCAACGTGGAGCGCTGAGAGAGCATGTGTATTTTGTTTGTGTCTAGTCCTCACTTCAGAAGAGTATTGCCCAAAGGCTAGGCACCAGCCTTTATGGTTCAGCTAAAGGTAAAGCTCATTACTCCAGCCAACAGTCCCTAACCAGCTGTACTCCATGGTTTAAGCTCTGGCCTCGGGCACTTTGACTTTCCACTAATAAAGATAGAGCAGCAGACAGGAAACATGCCGAAAAATTAAGTTGGGGAGAAAGGGAAACTGAAATAAAGCAAGTTTACAGATTATGAAATGAGGAAACAGACAAAGAATGTGTCATTTTATTGTTGACAGACATGTTTTGCAGGAAATTAGAAAAATAACAATACTACAAATATATGCACTTAACTTTTAAACAATGTGTGTATGGGGTGTCTTTTGCCCTCATGACTCAGGTCTCACTCACCTTGTGTATATCATTTAAAAGCCCTGTTAGCACCAAATTTCCCTGTACGCCTCAGTTTGGCAGACTTTAGAACAACACTCCTTAATCTGGCTCATGATCATAACAACATCAGCTATGTAAATAGTGACATCACCTGAATTATATTATGTCAACCTTTTTTTTTGATTCAATACATAAATAAACATTGCTACATTGTTTTTACTTAAATAAATGAAGCAAATAAAAAACTCATAAGCAGCTGTATAAGAGTTTTACAAACTTGCTGGAGTAGACAAAAAGTATTGATTTTTACAGGTTATGATTCTGTAAGAGTAAGAAAAGGTAAATGCAGTGTTTACCAAACTAAGCATCAATAGTTAAAACAGACTCAGCAAAAGACTTTAAAGAGTTGCACCATTTCCGTGAATATTTGTACAGCAAATTCTATTTATGCATGAATTCAGCAAAACTCCAGTGAGATAAAGGTGTGTCCATAAGGTATGTAGGAAATTGCGAAAATGAAGCGATACATATCTCCCAAAGCAAGAGAAAATAGTAAACACGTGAAGCCAAAGCTGTGTTGAATGGATTTCTTTGACAGCAAATGCTTCCAGTATGGAGTGAATCACTGTAAAACCACATTCATTTCCTGCCTGTGTTTATTCAAAGTGGGATGAGATACTAAGCTGTCCAGACTTGTTTGCAGCGTGCAGCATAACGCAGACGGGAGAAAGGGAGAAGTGCTCATCACGTCCGCGGAAAAGCCATACTTAAGCAACTTGTAGTGTAGAGCGATCATAGCTGACAGCCCTGTGGCTACTGGATTAAATTTAATGGCTCAGACAAGACACTAGTTCAGCATAAAAATAAAATAAAAAAGAAAATGCCAAAAAACTCAAGGTGTGTGTGAGGAATCTGGCTCTTTTCAGGTTTTATCTATCAATAGATGTTCATATCTGTAGTTTTTATTCAGCCTCAGGTAAAATAACATCAGGACTCAAACTGATTAGTTCTGTTTTTATAGAGCATTATCCCCATATTAATTATTAGCAGTGATAAACACGGTAATCAATGTTTTGTCTTTCAATAATAAGCTTGTGTACATTTTTTGCTTTTATAAATTATTAATTTATTCATTGTTAATTACATGTTTATTAATGCTTTACTACTGCTTAAATGTATGAGTGTTACTCATTAAATCAATACAAATACAAAATAATCAATAAAAACAAGTATATTCTATGATGACAGCACAAAATAAAATCAAATGAGACACAAAAACACAATTAGAAATGTATTTTAACCTCATTATCTTTGGCCCTTGATATTGTTCTTTAGGATTTTGTATAAAAACTAGAAGAGAACCACAACCAAATGGTCCAAATGTGTGTTAAACAGTGAGAAGCAGATAGAAGAAGAGAGGAAAGGTGCAACCTACAAGTTTTGGAGCTGTTTTTGGGGGTCACTCACACACACATTTCATTTAAAACAATAAAATGGGTTTTATTGCCTTAAATGAAAAGTGTGTGTGAGTGACCCTCTGATCGTGCCCAAAGCGACTGGGACTGGCTTCAGGCTTGCAACCCACAAAGATTTGCGGTAGAGAATGACTCAGTGGTGGTGCATAAAGTTTCCTTATTGCCTGATTTGATTGAGCAATAAAATTATCTTCAAGCGTCTGAAGTATTTTTCTTTAATCAGACTGGCTATCCTATTTAAAAATAAACCCAGAGCTATTAGACAAAGCATGCAGCAAAACTTCTTCATCAAGAACTAAAAGTGTTTTTAATTGTCCAAATGTTTAAGTTTACCATGAATACTTTTATTCTCAATTTAAAGACTTTCACTTCCGTAACCCTTGTGCACCTTTACACCTTTAGTGACTTTTAGTTTTGGATTCACTTTTGAAATATAGATTTTATTTGAGTGATGCAGTGATTTGTTTAAAAATACAAAATCTACAGTAGGATGCGGCAAATTATTCACTGATAAATAATTTCAAATAATTAAATTCTAATTTTTTTACAAATTACACATATTATATTTAAATGTGATTGTATTTAGTCCAAATGTAATGGTTGGGACACTGCACGCACCATTTTAAACTGCTGCAGTGTGAACAGGAGCTTTTCTTCTTGTCTTTTTGTCTTTTTGTAATGAGATGTGTGTGAAGAGTTTTGAATAAGACTGTAAATATACTTACTAAATTGCTGTGAAAAACCAATGCATGTTTGATTAAAGAAAAAAAACATTTGCACAAGTTTGATTGTGGAACAACGCACATATCTCCAGGCTGTATTTCTTCAAACTTCACTGTACCTGTGTACATAATAATATCTGCGCTTGAATGTTAAACTAACTGAGATTCTCGTGGCTCGCTATGAGCTCAAAGAAGAATAATTTTTTTTTTTGCAGTCTAGTTCCTGGATCCGGTGTGAGTGCATAATGAGCTTATGTTTATGTGTACACTAACATCCACCTGCTCGTCCAGGATGTAAAAAAAAAAAAAAAAGGGGGGTGGTGAGTGCTGCTGCTGTCGACAACCGTTCAGCTGACGCAACCTCTGCTGGAGAAGGAAAGACAACTCAAGGGAAAAGAAGACTGAGAGATTCCAGATGTGATACGAGGAAACTAAAGCTCATATCTCAGCATGTTTACATACTGCACGGTACTATCTGATGACGATAGTGTCACTCTTTCTGTCAAACCAACAACATTCACATACAACAGAAATTAATGCACCGAGGGAAACAGGGTTTGGGAAAATGAAGTTCGACCCCCATCAATCACTATCACAAAAAAGATTGACTTTATGCAGTTACAGTTCTACTGTTTCCGGGAGATCTGTATATTTTTGGTCTGTTACCTTAGACAGGACAAATAAAAACATGTTATTGACAAGCTTTAAAGATATTATTTCAAAGCTTCTTAAAGTACAACTATAATTGTATTAAAAATGGATTTCCTTATTTTCACTGCAATTTCCTTTCCCTTTGTAGCCCTAATCTTTTTTATATACTTACTTTCTGCAACTTTTTCAGTCACCAAAAGGAGTTTGTAAAACTTGAAAAACACCTGCAGTTGATTTTCCTCGATAGAATTCTTCGTAACATTGGCAGTCGTTTTTATGCACGAAATAAGAAATCATAAAAGTATGAATGTTGGTCACATGTGTGAAAAGCAAATACTTTAATTACTGTACGTTCTGCAGCTCAGGATGCTTCCTGTGAGTTCAAACTTCGTTAAACTCAGTCCTTTCTGCTTGGAGCCTCCTCCCACCGCTCAAACACATGCATGTATAGGTTAACTGGCAAAGTGTCCCTAGTGAATGAGTGTGAGAGTATGTGGTTGTCTGACCCAATCCCAATTCTTACCCCTCGTTTTATGTATTCTAATTGGGCACATTTTAAATAATGTAGTTGTATTTTATTTTAATCTTAAACATTTTTATGCACTTATCTGTTTTCTTTCCTCGGAAAGTTTCGTAAAAAAGTTTGCGAACGTTAGCATCACATCAACAGGTCACAGTAATGTATCTGCAGAACTTTTTAAAAATTTTCTTTGTTAGTGCGTAATACCACTGTCTGTCATGTAAACAAATAGTTTGGTTTTAGTGGTCGTTGTGTTTTATGTCCGTGTGCAGGGACTGAGCTGATATTTCAGAGCAAGACTCAAGTCAAAATACTCACAAAAAATCTGTTTAATAAATCCTTAATGGGACAAAGTAGAAGAAAATGAATGAAGGAATGAATGAATGATTAAATAGTGCTACCCACTTTTCTAGCCTTTAGCTAGTGTTGTAATACATGAGCTAATAACAAATGCTAACCCCTTAGATTGGACTTTGTCAGTGACTGGGATCTCTTTAAATGTATCCTACAGTTTGGTTTTGATTTGGTGTTGATCCTCAAACCTAAGTCTTGGTGTCAATATAGTTTGGTTAGACTAGTGTGGGCTTGACTAACTCGCTGCAGTAACTTGAACAGAAACCTGGGTAACATCACATTTCTGAATTTATTTATATTGGTAGTTCTGTTCGAACAGTCTTATAGGTGAGTCTTTGAGGCGCCCCACTCATCAATGCTCTGTCTTTGATACAGACTTATAACAACTTACCTTGCCAAAGTCAACTCTGCAAGAACTCTGTATTGCTAAACTCCTCATTGTACCATCACATGCTTGTTTGTAGCAGTCATGTCAATCTTTTTTTTATGTAAACAGTAGTCTCAGAATAAAAATAAAAATAGTTTGAACACATTTTGTTGTTCGAAGTTTAAACAAAGATTGTTGGGAAATGTAATTCTTGGACCACGTTATATTGACCTGATAAGACAGAACCTGTTTCGTCATTTGATATAGATCCGTATTAATGTGACATGACACTATGAAAACAGAACACACCTCAGACTGATCCAAGTAGTATCCAAGACTGTTTTTTGTCTTGAGATGAAAACTTAAAGTAACATATTATACATCCTGCATCATAAATCAAATGAATTAAAGTTACAAATGTTGATATTGTGTCATTGGTTGTGCTTCACTGCTGCGTAATAGTGTGTAGTTCCTGGTTTTTAACACATAGTTATGTCAGAGACGGTTATCTACAGAATTTAAATCTGCCAACCTTTTGTTTGTATCAATAGTGTAATTGAAAAAATAATAAAAATAAAAACAACAACAAAGATTACTAGCAATGATAAAGCATGATTTTGTTTGATCACTTTGGTTATAACTAGTTGCATTCACCTGGGTTTAATTGACTGGGTATTGTTCCAAGAGTTCCTTTTCTGTAAAATTAGAAGGTTTTTGAAAATATATAATCAAATAACTTTTCAGAATTCATTCCACTTGGGTAGTTCAGCACACATTTGAACTATTCTGTCCATACCCACGATGATATTGGATTGGTAAAGGATGGGTTTAAACTATTCCCTGTTCGCCCCTGGATCAAGCACTGGTCTTGCTCTAGACTAAGTCTCATTCACTAAAAGTCGTTTGAAAAAGGTTTACTTTAGGCCATGAGTCAGTGTGGTGTCTAGAATGTGTATCTGAAACATTAATACTGATGAAAAATGTTCCTCACAGGCCTTAAACGCAATTTAGCCTTAACTATGACAAAGATTTGAGATAATGGAACTAAATCTCATTAACCTTAAGGGTCATTGTACAACAGTGACAAAGAAACATATCCTCTTAGTGCTGTGTGTGTGTGTGTGTGTGTGTGTGTGTGTGTGTGTGTGTGTGTGTGTGTGTGTGTGTGTGTGTGTGTGTGTGTTAGTGCATTGAGTGTGTAGTTAATGCTTTGTCCAAACAGTCAGACATAAGTCTCGAGCGGGGCAGAAAAATGTGCACCTTGAACACCCGTCTTGTTCTGACATGCCTCATCATTTTCTCCACTTTGCCAACTGCCTCACTCTAAGCACAGCTGTCTACTCCAAACAGTAGCCACAGTCCCACCACAAAAGGACAAGATAGGAAGGTGAAGAAGTCAAAAATATAAATATGCATTGATCTTAGAAGTTATCAGCAACTGTCTTGAAATTCACACTGTTTTTGTTACTATTTTCAGTGTTCTCCAGGAGATTATCCAGCAACATTTCATGAGTCAGTCCAGGTGATTCAACTCCGTTTGTGGCTAAATTGGTGTTTTTGTTTGTGTTTGTGTCAGTTAGGCATGGTTTGGCGCAGGTAACCCCTGACGAGGCTTGTTTTTTCACTGTGCTGTGTAGAGAAAAGAAGTGTCAGATGCATAAACAGACATGTCATGAATGTGCAAGTTGGGTTTCCATATGAGTAAGAAATAGTATAAAACTGTCCATGACCTAATTAAAAAAATGCTTCCTTTGTAGCAGAGTGAGAGTTGAAAGGGGAAGACTGCTGCTATAGCAAAAGTTAAGTTTCCCACATTTTTGGACTCGATCTGGACTACAAACAGCTGTTTGAAATCAACACTGTCTGAGTAAAACATTTACCAGTCATTTCTTTTTGGAATATTGATTCGAGTTATAGGACTCTCTGTCCAGTTATCAGACTGCAGAATTCTTCTTCACTCTTTGTAACCATGCCACACAATCTCCAGTGCCCTCTTTGACAATGGAAATCACATTAGATTAGACTTCATTGATCCCACAATGGGGAAATTCACAGGCTAAAATTCACTATGGCAGTTCACATATAGTGCAAAAATAGTGTTGGAAAATATAGAAAGAAAAAGCATGCAGTCCAAATAAAAATATATAAAATCAATAAAGACTGAAAAATATAAAAAATGTAGCTATATTTAAAATGGTAAATGGTGTGCATTTTTGTAGCCTTCTCGGTCACCCATAATGCTTTCCATGATGCTTCCATTCCACCACCAAACTCACCTCTACAGTCACACACAGTCATACACCAGTGTGTGGCACTAGAGGCAAGGTGGGTGAAGGGTCTTGCCCAAGGACAGAACAACAGTATGCGGGAAATGGACTGGTAACCTTCTGTGTTCTAGGATGTCCACTCTACCACCTGAGCCACATTAAATGAACAATATCGAAAGCAATCTAAAAGCATGCCTTACTGATACAGCGCTATGTTTTTTCTTTTCCACATTTCTGGAACAGTCATAAGAACACACTAAACTATTGTTGATTACTGTAAATGTCCTTTGGGAAGTAGGTAAATTAGTTCTTAGATTTATAGCATAAGTCCATTTCCTGTGTTCACGGGTCAGTGCTGCCGTGAGGCAAACCTTCCCTGTTCCTCCTCTTCATTTGCTCTTTCTCCTTACGTTACCTTTGGCTGGAATATATTCCTTACTCTCTAACCTACAGCTGAATCTAATTTCCTGCTAGTGTCCCTTTCAAAGCATTTACGGAACAGAACCTAAGTCACAAACAATAAAAAAGTTATCTTCTGGGTTTCACTTAGAAATGCTCAGTTTTCACCTCAGATTCTGTGTATATTGGTTTTATATATATATATATATGTGTGTGTGTGTGTGTGTTGGACATAATAATCCTGGCTGTACCTAAACGCTAAAAGGGGGGGGCTCAAATTTTTTGAATGTTTCAATCAGTAAAGCAGTTACAGCCTTGTTGTTGGTGTTCGCTGCGACCTTTCCCTGGATGCCTCCTGGAGAGAGTCTGTCTGCTTCTTATTGTCTATCATTCTGCAGAAGACGCTTTGGTAAAAACGTTGGTTTACTTTGGCGGGGAGCAGAAAGACCTAGTTTGTGAGGTTGGACTATTTCAGGCATATGGTGGAAAAATGTTACACACAAAAGGACTTTGGGAGGTTAGAGATGTAACCCTTTGCACAGTTTATAGGAATTAAAGTAAATACTCATTCAAGTGTGTGTTATAAGCAACATATTTAAGTTTAAGCTCCACTACCCAATTTTGTTTTTGCCGTCCCGGCCTCAGCCTCACCACTCATTCCCAACAGCAACCTTTTCTGCTTCTTTTATTTAATAAAAATGTAAAAAAACAACCTATTTCCCACCACAACATAAACATGACATCAAACCAAAGTTTAGCTCTTACCTAATACTTTGAGTTTACCGTTAGACTGTAGTGATCCAGTATTTATTTCCTTATTTACTTTGCCTCCCTCTCCCCTTTTTTTTTTGTTGGCATCAACACTGGCCTCTTTTTAACAGAAGTGAGCTGTGATTGGCCAAACTCCCGCTGTGGGCTGATCTTTATCTTCTATAATCCTAAATTATTAAGCCTAGATGAGGTCTTACAATTTCATTTATTCACAGATGATTCCCGATTTAAGCTTGAGGTGATCAAACTGTCAAGTGCTTTTGTCGTGAAGTTGTTGCTCTTCAGCTCATCATAGACAAGACATGACAAGACACTTCTGGAAGCTGCTTTTGTTACAAATCGGGACACGGTTTTGTCTTCATAAGCCTGTAACCACAGGGACTACAGGAATTACTGCCGATTGTAAAGGTACATTCAAGTACTGTTTATGAGCCCAAACTTTAGTAGGTTTTAGTAAATTGAACACAGTATTAGTTCTCAGTTTTTTCATCAAACATACAGTAAATGCCACATTTGCCACAGTTGTTGATTTGGGATGCCTTCCCACAGTCAAAGCGGTTACATGCAAGTCGACATTCAATTGATTGACTCAGTCCAACAACAAACAGACTTGCTATTCATAATTTAATAAAGGATTAAACAGTAGAGTAGCCTGGTTTATTTGCATTTAGTGCTACAAATAAGTCAGGTTTAACATTAGCTTCTTTATCTCATTCAACAAAGTCTGAAGGCAAATAAATACCTACTGCTCTCAAGAGTTTGACTAGCTTCTGTTCACGTAAACTCATACAAAGACCGAAGGCCAGTTAGACAGCTAGACTTAGTGGTGCATCTAACTGTAGTGAGTGTTCTTGGCTCTTCAATGGCAATGGTCTTTGTAGGTGCTTTATTCAGTTCTTCATATTTTGGAAAGACCTCAAAGCCCACCTCCAACCCAGCTCATCACTCTGCTAATGTTCTGATTTTTTTCATTTAGGCATTTCTGCTGCTATCCCTTCTTTCAGTTTTACTATTATGCAAAGACAGTAAGATCCCAGCACAAATAAAAGACCTTTTTTTTTTTTTGTTTGTTTACGTAATTCTAAAAACGTAATTTGTTCTTAAGGGGAATAAATATATACATTAAACATTAAACATTACAGCAAACGTAAAAGTCATTTTAATTGAGTTAATTGAATATAACAGTGACAGAATAAGCACATTTAGACATTGTCCTGACATGTTGGCATTTATCACCTCCTTGATTCCCACAGTGACAGTTTCCAAGTCGAGCATCAGGTGACGAGGTTTGTTACAGGTGTAGACAAACGTGGAGGATCTCCTCTGTCCCGCTGCGCACAGAGGAAGTGCTTGTGTGTGCTCAGACTGACATACAAGTGTCTGCGAGTGAGCGGGAGTGGGAGGGGGGCAGAGCAGCATGTACACACATAAACATCCTCCGGGCAATGGGAGTCATCCTGGGAATATTTATCTTAGCTGGTAACGCAAAGAGGCAGCCAACCTCTAATCTGGCCCTCAGCTATTTTCTCTGAGATCTCAGGACGGGAGGGAGCATAGATGAGAGAGGCGGCAGCGTCAGAGCAGATAGGAAGAAACCTCAGTGAAGGTGGAGAGTGTGAAAAGTAAACGCCCAGCAGGTATCTTCTAAATTTTGGATATCTATTGCACCAGTGATTCCCATTTAGCCTCAGAAGTTAAAATAAAAATGTCTAGAGAACAAGACCTTACAATTGACACAGACATATTTACAGCCGAATACAAAGATAGCCTTATAGCCTTCTAAACTACATTATTTTATAACAAACGTAAGTGTATTATTCATTCTCTCTGCATTTTAAATTTCATACATGCATGTCTTTTATAAACCATCAAACACTAAAGTTGAGTGTGTGATGACTAAGATTGACAGCCAGCTGTTTTTTGTTATACAGGAGCTACTATAGGGTCAGTTTGTTGATGGAGCCACAAAGCCTGTGTCCAGAGAAAAACAAGATTTTGTGTCGAATGACCAAGCCAGTTAATTTTAACAAATTCTAAGTGAGTTCCCTGACAATAAGATGGAAAATGTATTGCTGCTAGCATAAGCATAGCATTTTGGACATATTATTAAGCTTTATAAAATAAAGTAGTAGTTAATAACAGCTAACTTGTAAAACAAGGAAACATTAACAAATTAACAAATTAACAAAAAATTTACATATTACGTATTAATTGTTCTGAGAATCCGGTTTTCTTTTTTCTTTTTTTATTAATTGAACTACACACTGTAGCCTCAACTCTCTCTCTCTCTCTCTCTCTCTCTCTCTCTCTCTCTCTATATATATATATATATATATATATATATATATATATATATATATATATATATATATATATATATATATATATATATATGTATGTGGAGGTGTTAGTGTGTTGCTTTTGAGTGTGTCCTCGTGTCTGGGGGGCGGGGTGAGGAGGCGTGGCAGGGTCCCGGCCCGTCTGAGAGGCAGAATGAGGTGGTGTGATGGAAGTCTGTGTATGTGCCCCCCGGGCTCGACGGGATCTCTCCGTGTGGCGCTGATGCGAAGTGAATGGCAACGTGCCGTGTGGCTCCATCAAGGCCAAATGACTTGTGACACTCCTTGCCTTGTTCCCTGATGTCTAAGGAACTGAGACTACACACACACATTTGTGTTGGGGGCACATAGCAGTGACTTACATTTATTTCCTGGAGACAGGACAAGCCTGACCCCAACCTTAATGTAACACTTCATTTAAATACTATTGATTATGACAAATGTGCCTTTATGCATTTAGATTACATATAAAGTAATGACCACAACACTTCTATTGCGTACACCTTGTGCCTAAAACCAGATCCACTGAGAGTCTGAAGGTGTGCATCTAATACTAGAGCTTTTAAAAGTCCTGGAACAATGCATTGGACTTATTTCTTTATTTTAATTATTATTAACCCTTATTATCTGATTTCTAGTCAGCAGCCAGCATGTTTTGATGTTGGTGGGGGAAACTGGGGTAACTGGAGGAAACCCACCCGAGCACAGGGCAAACATGCAAACCCCACCCAGAAAGGCCCTGTGCCGCTTTAGTCTATTAGTCCTCATCATCATCTTTTTGATAGATTTTGACTGCAGACCGGAAACAGCCAACAAGAAGTGCAGTTTTGAAAAGCTCTGACCCAGTTGTCATACCATCACCGTGTAGCTCCTGTCAAAGTCACTTAAATCTTTACTCCTATGTTCAAGCTTCTGACTCATGTCAAGGACAAGGACTGCATCTGAAGCCGCACCCTAGACCCTAACCCCACAATCACACAATACAAAATAGTCCTGTTCTTCTCTGTTTCTCCCTCTCCAAGAAAAACGCTAAAATATTTCCACCTATAGCAGAAAAGTTAAGTTAGGCTAATGTGAAGTCACGTTGGCTTCTGCAGCTTTAAGTAATTAGAATAAAATCATTATCATAAGGACATTATATATTTTCTTACTTAACAAACCAAACCAATTCCTTAAATCGACATTAAAAGTACAGTTCAGCTGAAAAGCCTCAGTGTCTCATCTGCTCATGTAACTTTGAAAAGACCTGGGTTTGAGTCAGGTTTATCCATGTCTATTTGATCTCAGTCCCTGCAGAATAAATAAATAAATCTCAAAAAGGACACCCAAATGTAAACCATTTTGGGGGCTTCACTGTCATGGCAGATTATTCATTTCAAAGGCAAGATAGAAAGTCAAGCACAAGACAGACTGTGACCAGATTGTCATAATGTGCGTATACCATGGCCCACACAGGCTGACAAATAGATTTTGTATACGTCCTAAAAGGCAGAGAAAACTGGAACAATTGAAAGGATGTTTCAAATTTAGATGCCAGTTAGTTCTGATGGAAACTGCAATGGAAAATGTGACGCTCTGGCTTCTCTCATGAAAAAAGCATGACAGTCAGTTGTTCTGTTTGCTTTCTTTGACTTGCATCTGTTTTCTTCTACATGTGTTTTACTTTAGCATTACTGACCTGAATGTAGCAAAGCCCGGAAAGAGCGAGGGAGACGCTGTCAAGGGACAAAGTGAACACAAGAGAAAACACAGAGGCCTGTTTACACTAACCCTATATCCTAAATTCATCTGCTGAAATAATGGGAAAGGTAAATATAGTATATAAATAGGTGCTTAAATTGTCCAATGCTCCACTCAGGCTAAAGCTGTATCCATGGGGTGTTTGTATTTAATAGTAATCATCCTTTGTTAAAAAAAGAGCACAAATACTGCACAAACAAGGCTACTTTTCAGTAATTTGTGATTTGTAATGTTAATATTCAAACTTTCCGATATGAAAAGACATAAACACAATGACGTCTTTTTCTTTTACTGAACCTTCAAAGAAGCACATTACAGTCAACAGAGTTTTTTTCTTTCCTTTTAAACTTTTTCATGAGCAGCTAAAATCAACATGAAACTGCATAAACTACATAAAGTGTATATCTTTAGCAAACATTAGTATCTTTGCAGGTCTACGTATTGGACAATTGATCTAAATACTGGCCTTCGTGTGTTATGTTGTGCCACTGTCAGCCCAACCTTTCCAGCTGTAAACATAGACTTTGAATCGACTTACATGTTAAGTATGTTAAGATCATTTTGAATCACTGCCATCCCAGTTGGACCAAGTAGTTTCTTTGCATTTAAAAGTCTAATTATAGTCAGAATAATACAATATAACTGATTTCTTTGGTGGTTATGGTTTTGGCAACAATCAAAGAAAAATGAGAAACAGTTGTATTTCTTGTTATAGAAAAAAGAAATGATACATTGCTAGATGCTATTATACTTTAAGGCTAAGATAACAAACAGGAGTTACGTATTAGCTTTAGGTCCTACAAGATTACCCGGGTTTTTTAAACCCATCCACCACCACAACTTATAGCGGGTATTTTGTTTCAACAAAACAAAGACAAACATAATATATTTTTTTGTACACACTTTTGGCTAGAAAAAATCTTGTCCTAACCAACTCAAAACATAAACCGGTAACAAACTACTATGACACTTTCCATGTTTTACTGTGAACACACAAACACGTGTGTTTCTGTGCGTCTCTTTAGGTTGATTTGTAACTCTGTCATGTCACAAACAGTCTGCTGCGTGCTCGTCCTTGCCTCGGGCTGGACACATCCAAGACAAACACTTGAATTGACTTGGGCCATGTTTTCTGGTGCATCACAATAATGCCTCATACTCACAGATTTCTTGGAATCCCAGCTGTACAATAGCTTGTAAGCTTAACAATAAAAAAGTTGATGAAATGTGAGGATCTCTGCGTGCTGATTAGGTGTGTTAGGATTGTAAACAAGAGCAGGTGGAAAAAATGGCTGCGTTTAAGTCTGACAGTTTATGAACAGATACCAGCTTGGTTTGGCTCAGATCCATGCAGCCTCTCATCTAAAGTACAAATCTCACATGCGTTGAGTGGTTTTTGTTCATAAAACTACAGTTTATGAACACACTTTAAAACCAGTGCCAAACACACCACTGACTGAAAATATTAATACCACAGCTGATTTTATTATTTTAATTGTTAAGTTGGATTTGAAAGCATTTGTTTGATTTAAGAAAATACATTTTATTAAGTTGATTTTAATGATGTTTTTTCCATATTTGAGAAAAACCTAAACAGTTTCTACCGGTTTGCAGTGGGCTATTTGTCTAGAATATATTAAAATGATTAAAGGTGTTGGTTTGGAGGAAAGGGGCGAGTGAAGACACATCGCTCAGGTCCAACCAACTGTCACTGCTCACACTGACAGGACATCATTTCCCATCATGCACTCAAACCTTGTAGTCCATGCAGACGCCTGGCTCAAAAACCGCCTTGCACTTAGATCTCACAAGATTACCGTTGTTGGCACATATGTCAGAGCGAGTCGGACACAAAACTAACCAGCACACACCGATCAACAATGATCATACCTGCTCAGGCCTGGCCTACTTCACAAGTATTCTTAATTAACAACTAATTAGGCCTACAAAGGTATGAACTTGAACACATTTTTTTTGAAATTACAACACTCACAGACACCAGGACAAACAGGTAGGTGTGGGTGGAGTACTCAAAATTTATACTCAAGTAAAAGTAATGTAACATAGAGGGGAAAACGTTAGAGTGAGGAACTATTTATGCAACTTTTACTACATAAGAGGGCAACCGAGTCCTGGTTTGAACTTGAGACTTTCTTGTTAGGACAAGACAATGCTTTTCAACTTTGCTATGATGCAAGAGGAATTATTACTCATCTATGGATTACTCAAAAATGTACTCAAGTGCACAGATTGCTTTACTCATTCCCCTTTAATTTCATTGCACAAAACAACACAAACTCAAATGGGCAAATTATACATAACTTTAGTCATGTTTTACAGTAATGTAATGTAAGTTAATGGAGTATATTCATGCTGAACCTGGCTATTTATTGCAGACAATTCAGCAACTATACAGAGAAATAGATTTTGTCTCTTTTACTGGCTGTAAAAAAATGCCTTGATAATTCTTGGAAAAGCTAGAGGTGTAAATACTACTCACTAACTTTGTAGAGCTACTTTGTACAACTTCTGAATCACTGCTGTGACAAATTCACAACAGAACAATTGTAACTAGGCAAAACCCTTCCATAGCTTCCATAGCCTGCACTAAAAAGTATTCCATTGTGGTTGGAGAGTGGATACAATTAGAGATAATTCCTTGTCATCAGTGTGAATGGCGTTACAGAGTCTGCATGCCTCCGTGTTCAGACCCCTTTAGATTTATTCACTGGACCTGTTCGCGCACACAAAGCTCTATACAAACTGTGCTCCTCTGTGTAGACACTTTACTGCTGTATTTAGGGCACAGATTGCTTTTATTGTCTGCATCAAAAATTGTACTGACTTCATGTCTCTATTTGTTTGAGTCATGGTGTGTTTGTGTCTGCAGGTGTGCACTGTAGACTTTCACAGAAACAAAACTTTAATGTTTGATTTAGACCTGCTTGAATTAGAAGTACAGCTCAATTATTTCCAAATTTCCACACTTTTACTCAGAAGCCTGTACAAATAAAAGTCATTGCCACATATTTAACCCCATATATGACTATTTTTTTTCTCCTAAGTTTTTACACATATTTGACAAACCTCATTTTACCCGACAAACCCGGCGTATTATGCAAGAGTGGGTTATGTGCTGTGTTGCATCTAAGGGCATATTACAGACCTGTCTCTTTGTGTGAGGATCATCCAGACGAGCACTATACATGGCTGCCCTTCCCTCCAGCTCACTGTAACCCTCTGAAAAATAGACCAAGAGACAGTTCAGTCAGTGAAGAGACAAAGAAGTAAGTTTTTAGCTCTGCTTAATCGTGGTTAATGAAGTGTCAATTGTGGAAGGCAAAGGGATTTGTTAAATTCAGTTCAATTCATTTTGGCATGTTGTGAGTTCCTGTTTCCAACGTCAAAACTTTGGTAGGATACCAAAATAAACAAACCGTATCACACCGCTTTCCACAGCCTTCTAATTGAGTACGTATAACCAAAAAGTGTAAGGGAAAGGACTGAATCATTATTCAGGGGAAATTTTTCATACAAGCATTGGTGTTTGTAATGCTAATCTTCACTACATGTTTTTGCTGATAGTTGGAGTAAGTGTCTTATGGACCTTATAAATGATACCCTCTGCATTCATTGTGTAAGACAACAGAAAGCTCAGACCCAACAAGAAGATTATTTTATGTAAATACTAGGTTATTATATTAGTATCTGTCACTGTCTATAAGCTCTCCACTGTCTTTGGAGATGTTACTTAGTATGTTTGTATCTCTGCACTAATACTAATGTACTATTTCTGTATCTGAGGCTGCAATCCACCACCAGACCTGTATCTGCATGAGCTTAAATACCCCTTAATAGAGAATTAGGCAATAGATGTAAGTTTTTAGGTGAACATAATGACCATTTATGCCTTATTAAATAATGAAATGCCAAAATTAACTGATCAGTGTCCAGACGTTTCAAGAATGTACTATTTTGATACACTATCTGTTAATTTCATTAGAAAACACTCTCTCCATCCCATTGCACATTCACTTTTCCAAATCCCGTCATCTCTTGTCCTTACCTCTCCTTCTCCCTCTCTTTGTTTGCCTCTGGCCTTGTAGACGATCTCTGAGAAGATTAATTAACCAATTAGGAGAGGAGCCAACGGGCGACGTTCGAGGGTCCGCTTGTTATCATTAACCACGCAACAAGAGTCTGACTTCTCAATTAGACCGAGCTGTGATAGGCCTTGCTGTCTGGAAGGTATAGTTATGTTCAGATTTGGCCCTTAGTCAGGAGGTGAGTAACCTTTTAATTAAATTATGATCATTATCCAACAGTTTGAACGCCCTTTTTGTCTTGTTATTTCACTTGAGCCTGAGGTGATGTTTGCTGACAACATCCACAGGTTCTGTTTAAGGCATATCTTTTCCTCTCCACAGATATCAATGATTATTTCTGCCCCTAAAGCAACAGGCTTGTAAGCTTTGTGTCTGTGATTTTACCTCAAGGGAATGTCTGTCTAACAATCGGTCGACACAGAGGGGATGATAGGGTTTTACTGTAGAGCTGTGTCAGGTTGTGAGAAGTGTTTTTGTGCTGTGTGGACTGACAGGAGCAGGGCTGGAGTACAGTATGCTTTGTGTCAGCGCTGACTGTCCCCATTAGGACGAAGACACAGCAGGGGGAGGGACAGGGGACAGGAGACGACAGGCCCCCCGCGTACGTATCATCCCCTCATTTGTCTGCTCACTTGGCCAGCCATCACAGCCGATCGGGGCGCTAACGTGTGACCCGAACAGAGCGGGAGACGTGGGGTACATTTGTTAAACGTGTGGCTGACCTCTCGGGCCGAGCCACTTAACCCCTGAAGAGGGAGCCGAGCGCGAGTCGTGGATCGGTCTGTTTGTGTGGTGACCCCCACAAAGCGTTTACGTGCAAGAGGCCCCCAGGCGCGAGACTCCATTACGCCAGTGTTTTTGCAAATAATGCCCAGACTTTCACACCTTTAATGACCGCTGGAATTTTTGTAGCTAATTACTTACTTGCTTTTATGCTTTTATTTCTTCTCGTCTTGATTATTGTAATTCTCTTTTTATTTGTTTCAACAAATTGTCTCTGGGTCGGCTTCAAATGGTGCAAAATGCTGCAGCCAGGCTTTTAACTGGAACCAACAGAAGGGCTCACATTTCACCGGTTTTAGCTTCACTTCATTGGCTTCCAGTCAAATTCAGGATTGATTTTAAAATTTTAGTCTTGACTTTTAGAGCTCTACATGGACAGGCCCCCCAGTACATCACTGACCTGCTGACCCCTTACTCCTCCTCACGCACTCTTCGGTCTTCAGGTCAAAACCTTTTAATGGTCCCCAAAACACGTTTGAAAACCCGGGTGACCGGTCTTTCCAAACAGTCGCCCCAGACTCTGGAACACCCTGCCCCTGTCACTGCGAGTGGATATTTCTGTTGATTCTTTTAAAAGCAGCTGAAGACACTTTTATTTAAACAAGCTTTTAGTTGATTGGGCTTTTTATGTTTCAATATTCTGTGGTTTTAATTTTTTTTTTTTTTTTCTCTAAGTTTTATTGTTTTTTATTGCACTTTGTAAAGCACTTTGTGATTTATATCTGTGAAAGGTGCTATATAAATAAAATTTACTTACTTACTTACTTACTTTGAACACTTTTCTCCTTTGTATGTTCACTTTTTTTTTTTTTTTTTTTACTGCTATGTGTGGAGATCACACGTTTTACATTATAATATTTGTGTTAGATTTAGATTCGAGTAAGAGGTGTAGGTAGGTGTGAAAATGTAGAGTTGTTTTGTTGTTTACACATTTCTCTTCTTTAATTTCACACTATACATCTTTTACACTTTTTATAACTTTGTTCTAATTTGAGACAACTTCTAATGTGGACAGCATTTCTAGACAGCATTTTATTGCACAGGGAACATGTTTCCTTTCAATGAAAACAAGCTCTTTGAATTTTGATTCCTGAATATAAAATTTTAAAAAGTTCTATTAACAGTGCATACTCCAAAACTTTTTCATGTGTTTCACAAAAAATGTCTTTATAATATCATCATTAAATATATATATGTAATATATATCATTTTTTATATGTAATATAGTTATGTAGTCAGAGGCTGCTGGAAAAAATGCACGTGGACACCTGGCTCCCATTGTCTCACATTACACAAAACCCCTACAAAAGGTATTTTCTCATAAAAATAAACTCAATTTAAAACACAAAATTGTTGCTCTGTGTTTGGATTTTCTACATTACCTAAAGAGAAGGATGGGCACAAAAAATTATACGCAACACTTTTGTTATTGCCCCCATTTTTCTATTTCTCTCCAAATCTGTGAGTGGCCTTTTACTGTGGCCAGCCTAAGTCACACCTGTGCAATAAACATGCTCTCTAATCAGTTCCTGATATGCCACACCTGTGAGGTGGATGGATGATCTTGGAATATTTGAAAGAAATAGGCCTTTTGTGTTTATGAAAGAAGTCTTACATCTTTGAGTTCAGCTGATAAAAAGTGGGAGCAAAAACAAAAGTGTTGCGTTTAAATTTCTGTTTAGTAAATAACTCTCTGTGCACAGTCTGTGAACCTCTCCACTAGCTCTTAAAGTGTGCTTTCTAATCTCATTTTTAAAACATAAAACTTTACTAAAGACAAACATTTTGGTGAGAACAGAGTCACTTTACTGACCATTAGCATCACTAGCTATAGTAGATCATGTGATTAATACACTATCCAAACTAGGACCTTTTCCAAAATAGTATCACTTATTGCTTTACAAACTTTGCTGATTTCACAAGCTTATTGAGAGTTTATATAAAAATGGTTTACTGTTATTATTGTCTATGAATATACGTAAGTGTGTTTATTTCTCATTAAAGCAGCACTGCGTTTTAGCCAGCAGAGACCGCAGAACCCTCTAAAGGCGATCTTGTGTTGTTATGATGCTATTTGTTTTCGAGAGGGAACTATTCAAGCTGCTAGTTTGCTCATTGTGCTCTTGGGTACTGTGTCAGGGATAAAAACATGATTCTACCAATCTCATGTCTAAGAACCATTTAATGATTAAAAGAATATATATATTTGGGCTTTAAAGGGACGCAGGGCTGCTCTAAGATGCTGTTTGGTTGCACTGTGCAAGGTTTACAAATCTCCCCCTTTGTACTGTTAATAATCTCTCTCTAACATCTAAAGGAGGACTGTGAAGTGTCCACATTGTGATACAACCCTATCTCTTCTCCATCTGTTAGTGATCTTTGAGAGCTCTGTGTGCTGTGAGTGAGAACAGGGAAGAAAAAAACCCAAACAAGGGGAAAGGAAAGTAGGTTTTACTGCATCCTGGTACATCCTGCCTTAATGAGGCCCCCCTGTCTGTCTGCCCATCTGTCCCCAGCGGGATTGGACGCACTGGGCCCCCATATTAGTGCCAAGGTATGTTTGTGTCTCTGGTTGTTTTCGGTTGTAGTGGATCGGAAAAATCGAGGTAGGAGAATCCTTTTGAACACGGCAGACTTCAACCATTTGCTGAATTTATCATCTTTGTTGTGACTTGTTCATTATTGCGCCACATGTTTAGGATTCCCCTCTGACACGTTTAATAGTACGCAGCCTGAGTCATCGGGCCCTTGCTCCTGCCCCACCTCTGATGACCTCTCTCTGTGGTACAGTCTCATTAGCCCGCGCTGCAGCGGCTTGTTAACCTCACTAATCAAAATGGGAATGAGTATAAAAGAGCCTAAGAATTTACAGCCAGGTCTGCACTTCAAAGGGACAACAGGGAGGGGGGGCATCTTCTTGGAGACCGACCCCGAGTGTATGTGCGAACATTCAGAGAGGTGTGTCGGTTACATTTCATGGCTTGTATCCATACATAAGTTTAAACTAATTTTCTTCTCACCTTACGTTTAGCAGAACAGGTTACAAAATTTATTAAATGCTAGACTCAAAGTTGAAGTTTTCTCAGCCAATTACAAAGCACGAGCAATGTAGAAGGTTGGATACTGTGTCATATTCCCACAGTTCTCCACATAATGTATGTGTAACACTGGCATGCTGCAGCGTGTCTCGAACTCATCATTATTTAAAGTGGAGCTGCCAGTGCAGACAAACTCCCATACAACTAACATCCTCCTTGTACAAGCACAGGAGCAGAGGTGGGAAAGAGGCCAAAAACTGCTGAATATTACTTAACCAGAAGTAGGCGTCTAGATAATAATTTGAGAATGTATTTAGTAAAAAGACTAGTGAAAAACAGAGTTGCATTTGATCTATTGCGCAAATAGCTGGCAGCACAATATTAAGAAAACAAGCTTTATGTTTGATTGTAGATGTTTCTCCTTAGGCAAAATTAAGGATTTTAAATAGTGTTAAATAAATGCAGGGCTTTTGGCTAATTTCCATTATTGACATTCTATTTAAGCCTCTCAGTAGGCCTGGAATACCATAACATACAGTATGTCCTAACATTTGAAACTGCAATAATGTTATTAACAATCTTTGCACCTTATCAAATGTATTTCAGAAATGTGTAATGGTCTAAACCTAATTGGAGAGGTCCAATGCTGTGAAACAAGGGGCTTTGAAAGAAAAACAATGGGTAATATAACAAGATACTGTAGTCAAGTGAATGTAAAAGGTATATTTTAGAAAATATGCTCTCATAAAGTGCTGTTTTTAAGCTAAATTTGGAGGTAATATCAATATCCTCCTTTCTACAGTATGTGAGCACCTACAGAAGCCCTGAAGGGACATACAGTTTTCTAATAGTCAAGATGATGAGATTACTTACAAAATTTGGAAACAAAATCAGTAAATGCCCCAAGTCCTCATGCTAGATTGTGTTCTGAAAATAAATATGAATGTGCTTCTCCTCCAGCAGTGCTCAGTTTGTCTGCTCTGGACAGTGATAATAAAAGGAAGAGAGAATTTTGAACTAATTGTTCCTTACAATTTGTTCTATGGTGTTGTATTTTTTTCCATCACAGATTCAGGGAAAAGGTTTAAAAATGTTTTAACCTTATTTTAAAATTAGATTGAGTACTTGCAAAACTTTATATATATATATATATATATATATATATATATATATATATATATATATATATATATATATATATATATCACTACTTATATCACTGCTTATACTGAATGGTCAATAAAAATCTGCTTTAATTAGATATAAATTTTAAAAACAGTGACTCCAGTGCCACTGTGTAGTCACTGGTCGTGTGTCCGCTGACCGATGTGAAGGAGGAAAGTATTACTGACTTCAAGAATCCATCAGCACGCCTTCTTTCTCAGATCCATTCACTCTGCTGGGTGTGGCAGTCAACACTTGGCAAACTGCACAATCCCAGAGGTGCAGAAAGCTACTTTGTGGAGGGGAACATGTAATCCATTTATTCAGACCTACATGTTTATCTTTGGGAGCTTTTGTGTCACTTATATTAGACTTGTTTGCTTTGCGTCATTTTCAGTGTCAGCACAAACTTTTCTTTTTATATTACTCAAACAAAGTGAGACACTGTGGTTTGGTTAGGCCGGCCCAGAGAGGGATTTGGCTCTTCCCGCTTCATGGTGCACCACAATAGTTGGTATGAAATCTGTTAATACCACAACACTCTCAGCTGGATTAGAGCTGAGGTGCTTTTAGGTGCAAATCTCACTGGGAGAATATATATAAAGTGGTGGCATATCCTCACGTAGGACCATTGAGAGTTTGCTTTAAAGCTTGACAGATTCATTCAAGAGCTGACTGATAAAGCTCTCGTACATCAACGCTGGGTCAATTGCCATCACAGATCCGGAATACATGACTGTACTCTGTCTCACTGTATACTTAAAGTGCATTATTCAAAGAGTTACATAATGTCGAAAATACACTGCCTTTTGTAACTTGTATCTAAGAATGTGCTCAGTGTACCTTTAAAATATGTCCCCCCTCGTGACCTTTGTTGCCTGAAAAAGCTTTTCAGCATTTCTCTTTGACACACACATTTTGAAAATATGTAAGTCTCCAGTACTGTCTGTATGTAAATAATCTATGTTCTTCACTTACAACATTAAAGCTGTTTTAAAAAATCAACTGAGGCTAAATACCTAAAAAAATAAAAGCTAGGCAATGATAACGAATCTGTGAATTAGTCACTCCACAAGGGTTATTTAGGGGTCTACTTTGCTTCAAGTCTTACAGCAAAAGGTTGTATGGTGGACTTTTACAATACTGTAAAATAGTTCTCTTGTTACAATCTGTTTTATCTAAAGCTCTGGTCTTCCTCTCATGGTCAAAAGACATCTACTTTGAATGTATAGGTCAATTAAAAAATCGTATCTGAATAGAGGTCTGTTGGTGTGTGTGTGTGTCCAGTTTGTTGGCAGAAAACGGCTAATGCATTTGGTATAGGCCCTGTCCCCCTGTTATTCCTAAAGGATAAACAGAAAAAAAAGGAATGAAAAAAGAAATGGTTGACAGCTGATATATATTTTTACTGCATTGTTGAAGCAAACATTTTATAAAATAAATTATATTATTGCAAAGAGTGGTAAAGCTCCCTGTACATCTTAATCTTGAAAATAAACTGCACAGCATAAACAGCTGCAGACTGATTGGAAAAGCCAAGGTCATCAAAAACACGAGTTTCCACACGCTCTATACAAGTTTATATTTGCAATGTTTCAGATTTATTTAAAACCCACAGTCCCACAGCTAGCTCCTCTGAGTCCTGGGTCTAGGGTCTGTTTGTTTTCATTGTGAGATACACAACAGCTTTAGATTAAAATCTGTTTATTTGGTGAACACTGTGAAGAAGACCTCACTGCAGGGTGTTGTGCAGAGTCAATCTTTGAAGGGGTTTGGATTTAAAGCTGAAAAGAAACACTTATATGTGGTTTTGGCTGACTCTTTTGTTTCTAATTTTCACTATATAAAACTTATAAGCTTCATAGTCACAATAAAATTGAAGTATTTTATAGTAGCTGTATTTTCCAGAAGTATAACGGCCCATTTTCAGAAGATTAAATAAATACATTTGATGAAAATCTTTGTCTCTTCAAACATCTACATACAGTCTGATATCTCTCCTCATTCTTTACCTGTGTGCACTCAAACAACACAATAATACATAGCTGGGATTGGCTGGCCCTCCTGTACCACAGCAAAAAGGTCATGGGTTCAATTCCCTGGCAAGACACAGACAGCCTGTTTGAAGTTCTCTTGGATGGTCCCATTGGTCTTTTTCTTCCATCCAAAATCTGAAGACAGAGAGGTGAATCGGTGACTCTAAGAAATGAGAGTGTGAATGGATGTTTCATTATTGGTGTCAGAGCAGCAGGTGGTTGTCCCGGATGAACCCCTCCTCGTGGTCTGAGCATAAATAATCCATTAATACATTGCATCACAGTATAATACTAATAATCGTTAAAAAGTGGAATGACACACAATGACTGAATGAGACAAAAGTGATTTGCCAGAGTAAAGATTTTTACTTTGACTGATGTCATTAGGTCAGCTGTCGTCAAATCAAAAAAATGGTTGATGGTAAATGGTCCAACCACAGTTGCTTAATTTAAGTTAAGTTCTCTTTGACATGCCTCTTCAGAGGAAAACATGTGGCTGTGAACATTTTAACCAGAAAAATGTTTCAGATCAATGTGTGAGGGAAGTCTGGTGAAGGGAGGTCAGAGAGTGGCTTTGTGGTCCAGTTGATGGAACAAAAAAATGATTAGAATAGACAAGAGGGAGACAGAGCTGAGCTTTTGGCTGATGTTTCGAACATAGAGTTCACATCAGGACAATGACATAATGAGGAATAAAATCCAGACATAATGTGCTCAATTATTTTGCCTTTTAGATCACTCAAAATGTCGCTGGCTGGACCTGTCCTGCTGTCAACACTGAGGAAAGGTTGAAAAAACAGTCAAAGCAAAGAAGTGAAAACTGTGTTTAAAGTAATACAATAGACAGAGCCTATTTCTATGTGTCTGCAAACAAAAAAAGCACAAAACTTTAGAATCACAGTTATTTGTAGCTAGTGATGCTAATGGTCAGTTTTAGTAGTACTTAAACAAGATTTCACACAAATGTCAGTGTGAAAAGCATAGTATTATCAAATATTTTATATTGAGCTAATGCTTTGTGCCTAATGACCAATAAAATTAACATACTGGGCATCTTATAAGACTTGGGAAACACATTCTTGCTACACATTTTGTAGCTTGGGAAGGAAGTTAACTACAGTTATAGTAATAACTTTTACAAGCTCTGAAGGTTAGAAAAGTTAGAAAAGTGAAATAGTTAATTAAAATCAATAACCTGAAAAGATGTTATTAGACCAAGTTCATTCTTCAGATGGTCCCATTAGGGGTCACTGGAGCCTATCCAAACAACTTTGGGCCTGAGGCAAGGTACACTCTGGACAACAGCCAGTTACAAGACTGACAACCGTTCACTCTCACACTAGGACACACTTTACCCATAATTACGCAGGGAGGACATGCAGAGTCCTCACAGTTGGCCGAGGATGTTCGAGTCGGCCATGGTTTGACATCACAAGCTTCTTGTTGTGACGTGCATCCTCTGTTGGACCTTGTTTTTACTAAGTTGTCTTGTTTATGTGTTTTATTTCAACTTTTGGGAAGGTTAAATTAAAATTTGTCACCTGACTGTGGATTTAGCTGTTATCTGTCAAACCTGTGCAAAGGACAGAGAGAGTTTACAAATGAGGCCTGTGTAGAAAGATAGACAAAAAAGTCCCAGATTCATTGTGAGTCATTGTGAGCCATGTTTATTCTGCAGCTGCCTCTTTCCACTCTTTCTACTGTCAATATTTCACATTTGATTTGAGTTTTGTGATTTATGATAACATTTTTATACTTGCTGTACAAACATTTATGTTAATAACTATAAATTGGTGTAAATGTGAATCTGTCCTTCACTGATGAACTCAAAAAGCCTGTGCAATGACTGAATAAATTAAAAGTCCTAATTATGGTGAACTCTCCAAAGGCTACAGATTAATGAGAGGGTCAATTGGAAACATGTAAAAAAATAAATAAATCAAAAATTAACCCACTAAAACCCATGCAGCTCTCATCATGTTAATTTTCTCCATAAAAAAAAAAAAATCTGTCATTGCACTTGTCACTTTGTAGCATGTCATGAGCGCAGAATGTATGCAAGCCTTTGGCAAAGTGTGACCTTTTAGGAGAAGCCTGGGCGCGGTTTTCCCTAATTAACCCAGTCCTGCTCATGCATACGGACATACACACCACAACGCTTTCTTCATTAGCCACACACAGATCAACACATTAATTTAATCTGCATAAATGCAAATGTCCTCCGAGAGTGCCGCAATGTTTATTGCAGCCGACAGGTCATGCTTTATCATTGTATAAGACTTTTATGTGTTGTTTAATCACCTTTAAACAAATACAGAACGTGGAAGATGACTAATCTAACCTTTAAATCAATAATCAATAATTTATTAGCCTGACCTCATTCATTTATTGAGTCATCACATACTGGACTAACATTAATCACAATAAGAAACAATGCACAGTGGAGCTGTACGTCATTAGCCTCATTAAGGCTTGTTATCAATGAACAAATTAACCTAATTCTAAATGTTGAGTGGCAGATCAAAGCAGTGACATAGTCCAGGCGTGACATGTACAAACGGAGCAACATAAAGACAACTACCTTATTAATGACATACAAAAAAACTCAACACATGTTTGATCTCACAGACCAGAAGGATAAGAATGGATAGCTATAGAATAATGAAGGAAACAAAAATGCAAGACAAATACTGTGTGTAACTGTAATGGAACTGGTTATACTTCTGCCTTGACATTTTAGAAATTAGCAGCACTCAGTGAATAGTGAAAATGTCACTGGCTGTGTTAGTTCACTGTGTGTTATTCTGGGAAACAGAAAATAAAAGGAATAACGTGTAAAAGGGCAAAGTGGATTCACTTCAAAAGTCATCATCTGTAAAAATAACATCTGGCATTTGATTTGTATATGCGTTGTAATCAACTCCTTGTACGAGTGGACCAGGGGCCTTTTGGGCCTTTTGGTTCAGGAGCAAGAAATGATCTCTCCTCTTGACGACTCGATTCTGTAGTCATTATGTGTTTAGTCATTTTTAAATACTGAATTATTTATTATTATAAATTTGGTATTATTGTATTGTTATTTTTTTATTGTTACATTTCTCTATGTTATTTAAAATATTTACATTTAAATAGTTGTTGGATTAAACAAATGCATTTATTTATTTTATCTATTATGTTCTAGTAAGTTTCCAATGTCATCCTTTTATCAGCCATATATTGTTGGTTATTTAAAATATTTGCTATATCATAATAATCTTTTCCGCTCTGACCAACTTTAAAAAAAAACATCTTAATTTTACCTTGTATGTTTTAATGTACCATGTCTTCATGTTACTGTCAGTTCAGTGTTTGGGTTTACTGTTTTAGCTGCACAATGTAAAGATGTAAAGTGTTGATTTAAAGTATTTTAAAGGCCTAACTAAGGATATAATTATGCACAATATATTTGAACTTGCAAAACAAATAACTCCTAAATAAGTATTATCTCAATTAAGCTTTATGGTAATCTACAACACATGCACAGATTTAAACTGCTTTTACTAAGTTGAATGGTTGAGCATGTGACAGTGTGACAGTATCCCAAGTGTTTTTGCCCTCAAACGCAGACACTCAGAGTGATGAGTGTAGAAGAGCTCTGGTGGCATTTAAAGCATCTTTATGAAGTCTCTAAGCTTCAGTCATACCTACAAGGCCCTCAGCGTCTTTCTCTCTCTCTCACAGCCACTCAGTCCTGCCTTTAACAGGTCCCCCCTCTGCTTTTTAAAAGGCATGTTTAAACAAACACAGCTTTTTTTCTACACCCCCCGCCAGCTTCCCTTTGAGCCGGCCTCACTGTGAAAAGGTGGGACCTGGCTTTGACGTTTTGTGCCGCAGCGGGGTTAAAGCGAGGGGTGGGAGAGCGCTGCTGCATTGACTGACTGTGGGCTTGGCCTTTCGGTAAATACAGGGGCTTTCACGCAGGGGCTGGTGGCTGAATAGGTCTCCGAGCCCAGAATAGAGGTAGTGGTCTGTGCTCATTAGCCTCCATGGACCCAGGCTGCGGGATAAAAGCAGGCTGGGCTACCCCTGCTCCAGGTACAAAGGAGGCTGCTCATGAGTGTGTGTATCCCTGCTGGGTGCCACTCAAATGGAAAAGACGTAAATGCATGATCTAATGAATGGACAGCTCCACCCAAGTTGTATTAGCCGATCCCAGCCCCTCGTCCTGCTGTGATGGAGTCTGTGAGAAAAGGAGTCTGGTCTTTAGCTGCTGCTCTGGCATGAGATTAGCAGCTTATGCCTAATTTATGATTCTGAGCAAGTAGTTTTTACAGGATTAGATTTTCACACCCTGTAAATTCTTGTTATTTTACCATCATTTTCTGTCAAATTACCTTTGGCACAACATGGACAGTCCATTTATTCTTGTGCATGACATGAAGAGCGTGAAGAAGCATGCAGGCCGTGTACTCTCACATGACAACAATACAACCTGACTAACAAGCAATGTATGGCTCTCAAAGCAAAGGCAACAAGATGTCCAGAGCTATTTAGTGCAATTAATTTGGTTCACAGCAACAATTTTATGCCTTTCTGCAAAGCCAACACCAGGTCATGTACATTTAGAGACATATAGCAATAATTGGAGTTGCTTGGTCGTCATTTATCATAGGATTGAGACTTTAAAGAGTGTGAACAACCTCTCTGCACCCGACAGAGCCTTTTTGTACATCATGTTAAACAAGACAGACGTGCCTGTGAGTTTCTTCTCTCTGCTCCTGCGGCACGTCTAATTTACCCGCTGCATAAAGGAGCTACAGGCTGTGTTTGCAGTGTCCCTGCCCTGAGAGAGCAGCTCCCCGGGACTACACTAAACAGGCTTGGCAGCCGGCGTGTGTGCGGTGCCATGCTCCAGGGAGGACGTGCTTTTGTGTGTTATTCTGCTGCATAAGCCTTTGTCCGACACACACACACACACACACACACACACACACACACACACACACACGTACAGCGTTTCAGAAACACAAACGGGGTGAGTGAATCCTCGTAGCACCTCTTTTGCCGCTCATCGGTTTGTAACTTGTGAATAGCGCCAAAGTGAGGATTGTAAGTGAGCAGGACACTCGTCACAGGTCCGAGCATGAGACTCAGTGACACCTGTCATCACAGCTTACTCTGAAGACCTGCTCCACAGCACCTCCAGCCTCGCCCCACACCCTGCTGTCCACACGGGCCCGGCTGAGATGGAGCCCCCCCCCCTCCGTTCCCTGTTCTCTGCGGTTCTTGTCCCGCACCGGTAGCGAGGTTAGAAGGCACGGCGTGTGAAGCGGAGGGTCATGGAGGATGAAGAGACGCTTTGTCCTTGAGATGAGCAGGCGTCTCTCGCTGGCCTCTGGATATGGGCTGCCTCCCGTCTCTGAGTTCACAAAGATACAAGAAACTATAACAGACTATCTTAAGTTTGTGAGCAAAATGTTGCAAATTCTTATTTACCTAAATATTGATAAATACCACTCTTCTTTATCAAACAAATTCTTTCTCTCACTGATGTTTTTCATGTCTATCTGCAGAAGCTGTATAGTTGTTCTGTTTGTGTGTATAAGGTGTGTGTGGAACCATGTTAAAGACACATTTAAGTCTCTTGAGATACTAAATGTTATCTTAACTTTTATTAACACAGAAGGTTAAATACCCATAATTCTCTTTTCTCACAAGATATGATATGGCAGACATGGTAGAGAACTAAGAAAGGGTCAAAACTATTAAATTAGGCTCAAATGTAAATCTAAAAACACATATTGACATATTTGAATTGGTGCATGAATATAAAGGAATAAGGGAAAAGGTTTTAAAGAATGCCAGTACCAGCACGGTTACACCTGATTAACTCTAAGGAAATCAGCAAAGCATTGTGTATTTAGATTGTCTCCAGAATATAATAAAATATAGTTATTATTGAAATCAAAACAAACAACTTTCCCTCAAACTTTCTTCATCCAAACCTAACCCAAATTGGTATTTTCTGCTCAATGTAACCACTACCTTGGTAAATGTAAGTGAAGTTTATTTAATTTTTTTGTCTATTCATTGTCCCAACTTGACAAAAGGTTTTTTAGCAAAAGCTTTCAAAAGTAGCACTGTGGCATCAACAGAAAGTAAGATAAGCCCTTAATAAAACATTGACAGTTTAATGCGGCTGTTTGTTGAAAGTATGTTTCTTTATTGTTTAGTAGTTTATTATTGCGCACTGTACTAAACAACAGTCTTTTATCGGACCCATAGGAGCCGTGGTACAAAAAGTAGCAGAAAAAAAGAAAGAGCCCGAGAAAAAAGAAAAGAAAAAAAAGGCTTGTTTAGTTCAGAAACCATTTAACAACTTCCCCTGGAAATTGAAAGAGGAAATAGTTTTGTGCTGGATTGCAGTGGGGGGGATGAAGCCCATATGAGGACCAGATGAAGAAAACGTAAGAGGCCGGCGAGCACTGACAGAGGGAGAGAGGGGCTTTTGATGTTCTTCATTTACATCTCACAACAAAATGGAGGGAAAACAAACTGAACTGATTGTAAAACAGTGACGGAGAGAGTCAGAGAAGCAGGGGTTGCTGGGTAAAAAAAAGGGGGCGGGGAGGTGGGCCGAGTGTTTATGAGGTCATTTACTCGACTTGTGTTTTCACGATTTCCTCCCCATGTCAATTTTTTTAACTTTGTTCTCGTCTAATTACTTCCATCCACACGAGCGACTGTGTGTGTGTCACTGTGTACATTACAACATCAGCAGGACACAAAACATGACCACTTTACGTTTTCAGTGCAGTGCTTTTGTACAGCTCGGGCAAACCGCCAGCTCAGGATATAACACGATTCCTTCTGACGTCCTACCAGTGCTAACAGAGCTGATAAACAGGATTATGTTCTGGGGAATTTTTACAATATATACACTTTTATTTACAACAGAAAGAGAAATTCAAAAGTGTCACAAAGCCACAAGGTGTATATTTATTACACTAAGTTTGATAAAAACCACAGCTTTATTATTTATAAGAAAGACTTTAGAACTAATCATGAGAAACCTTTTGCCTTGTTACATTTTATTTGCTTTCACAAACATTAATGGGAAATGGGCAATTTTGAGTAACATTTTGAGGAATTTCTTTACTTAAATAAATTCTAACCACGTTTTAAACATGTTTAACTTTCTGTACGTGATGGCAGTTGCTTTTAAAGCCTCTAGTGCATCATTGTAACAACAAAACAAAACTGCTGCAGAAAAATGTCCCTGTGTAACCGAATTTTCAATTGACAAATAATAAATAATATAATTCATATTTAAAGAACCACACCAACACTGTTTCACATTTATTCTCAACCCCCAGATTATTACCAAGTCAAACATCCTTAGCGTTCATTCTGTAGTACTCTGCTCAGACCTGTCCCTGTTATGTAACCCATTACAGTAAAGTTATGCACTTTATTGAAGGTAGTAAATTTAAAGGACTATGAATGCTTATTAAAAATAAACTTAACAACCGTTGTTGTTAGGTTCACAACAAACTGAAAACAAATGGATTTTTGAGTGTTGAATGTTACTTTAAGTTGAGACCTGTCTTCTTTGTGGTAGGATTTTTACACGTTTACAATAGAATAAAGGCTCTTACTTTCAGATAAATCTCAAAGAATATTCAAGTTCATTTTTACCAGTTCCTCTTGTTTTCTAATTTGCCTATAGACACTGCTGCATTCTTGGGGCGTAACTGGTGCAGTGATAGCCACTTGGCATTCTCCTTCATCTTAGATCAAAGCATGACTAAGGCATGTGTTATGACATTCAGTGATATTTGCATATTCATTTGTGACATTAAGAATTCCTTAGTGCTGCCTGAGGAGTTCCCAGACTTCAGCGTTTGAACACTACATTTCCTCACATTGCCACTAAGTAAACCTGACTGCATCGCCCGGCTGATAGTAGATCTTAACCCCTTTTAGATTTTCTTGAAAGAAGGAAGTTTGGAGGGCACGAAGGAAGAGTGTAGGCACGCTGCGTTAGTGTGGGTCTGACTCACTCTGGCAGTGGTTGCTTTAAACAGGGTGGAAAAGCTGCCGTGTTCTCATGCAACACCGAGTCAAACACTGACCCCCCCGAGGTCTGCAGGGGGTCATCTGTGGTCCACACACAGTGAAACAGATAAAAAACACACAGAAAGGGTTGGAGAGAGTCATGTGCCGTCACAGGTAAAGCACCCGCGGGGCACACATTTACACACACACGCACCACAAAAAAGGCTTAATGACCGTACGACAAAACATGTGATCAGCCTGATGTGACAGAGTGGCCGGATTTAAAAGTCTACTGATACACTCATCTACAGTAACTTCACTCGCTGACCAGACTCCAAGCCAGTTCTGCTTTCTGAATCCTAAAGCAATTTGACCGACATGTTCAAACCTAAAATAGTCTGGTTAAGAACCCGACAAGTTGGTTTCCACTCCAAACCAAATAGTAGTTGGTTGTTCCTTGTCAATCCTTTTGTTTATTCGTCTAATTTATTTGTTGTTTTTATCAAGCACCGACACAAAAGGTGATTTAAATAACTTGCAGTTCCTGGAGGTTAAGGACCTTTCTGTGCTTGTACTCATACTTCTTTAACGCTCTCTAATACTAATATGAGTACTCAATCATTGCAGTGTTTTTTTTCTCATTCTTGCTGTCTTTTTTTGAGTTTCTAATCTGAAAAGTGGAGCAAGCAGCTAATGAAACAACGTAAAAGTCTATAAAAAATGTACATCCAGTATGATGGGAAATGGTAATGGGACAAAATGTGCAAGAGTCACTTCAACAAAGCAGATCACAAACAGAGACATAGAGCGAGCGACTGAGTGGCCAATAAATCAAGACACTGGACTTGAACTGGACATAAGTGCTGGGTTACAGGTCTGCCTCAGAGCAACACTGCTTGTCACTGAGAATTACCCACACTCTAAGTTTGTAATCTGCCCCGTAACAATGTGGCAGAGAGCACCAGGGCCAGAGAGCTCATGATGGATGGACAGATTGGTGGATAGACGAACAGGTGGCTGCTCTCAAAAAAAACCCGTCCTGCTGTGACCCTGTAGTCGACCATTCTGCTGAAACCCTAGAACAACACAGTGTACAGGTAAAAGCAGACATTCTTCATCCAATTATATTATTGTATTATGTTGTATTGATGATGAGTCAAGTCTTGGCCTTGGAATCCATGTCCTCCGTGTCTGTGGGAAAGGAAACAAAATGTAAAATAGTGCCCATAACAATTGGTAACTCAACTCCCAGCGCTTTGAGTGACTAGGTGGAAAAGCGCTATATAAAAAAACAAAAAAAAACAATGCTGTATGAATTATTAAGCAGTGAACATTGCACCTGCTATTTTAATATTGACAGGAATGAATGCAACTTTATGTGTCTTTGATTGGTACTGTGTAGTTATCTACAACTATTCTGCCCGCTGGTCAAAAAATCAAATAAACAAGCATCACTTTTTAGTTGTATTTTGTCTTTTAGTCCGAGCATTTCCCGAGGTGTTCACTAAATTCGAATTGTGCTCCATGCTATTTAAATGCTCCTTCATAGTAAATATTTAGCTAAATTTAAATAAACTGCAACAATATTTGAAGAGTTCATTTGCAAAAAGCAGATAACTCTGTAAATTCTCAGTTTTTCGTTTTTTTTTTTCATTTTTTGCCAAAGGTGAAAGCAGTCAAACCAAACTTGAATGGCTTTGTCCATTTAGGAATCTTAAAATAGATTTATGTTTTGAAAACAGGGCTATGCAAAGAATTACAAGCCTTATTTCACTGATTTCCAAAATGGCATTTATCTCTTTTTGCAAATGAACTCTTTATTTGTTCTGCTATAAGTTCTTATTTCCAGACTTTTCAATGTAGTCAGCAGTTACTACAAAGACAGCTCCCTCACAGTAGTTTTCTGGGAATAAAAAAAAATCTCTCAAAACCAAAAGCATCTGTGTTAACTTATAAACAAACAAACTATTCAGCAATTAAAATTAGAGCCAAAACACCGGACACGTTAAACAGAGGAGCCGACGTTGCGGGAAAGTGATGGCATTTAGATTTTTGTAGATAACTCAGCTGGCATGTCATTCCCTCCTTGAGAGTTCCCGCTTTCTTACACTTCACGTTGTGGCTTTTGAATTAGAAGATTTAAACTTTGCCCACAGGCTGAGCTCTGAGCAGTGTCGTCCTTTCTGACTTTAAAAATGAAATATGTATACATAGATGTTAAAAGCAGTGCTTTTTAAATATTGCTAATATCCCGAGAGCAAAGTGCTTCATAAATCCACTTCAGACTTTACACACATAGTTATAACCCGAGCTAAGTGGAGCTGACGAAGAAACCAATTACCTGCAAAGTACCTGGCTTTTACTGTGTAGCTCAAGGCCACATACAGAAATAAAACTAGATATATGTCTGTTCATTGAGATAATACGCCTGATACGTCACTAATATGGTTGAATAGTTTGCGTTTGTACTATAACGTTAATTGTTTTCTTATTTACTACACAGTCACAGGTGTCCTCTTTAGGATGTCCTCTAGTAAACACAACCCCCCAGTGTGGTGTCTGTGAGCCAATAAATAAGGGAGAAGAGAGCCCTCTAGTGGTCAGAACAACTCCAAGTCTTTCAGCATCTAACGCCTCAAAATAAAATGTATCTTATGGAGAATATTAACCATTGAAGCATAATCTTATCATCCTAATGCATTGAAGAACAGACTTTTTTTTTTTTCCAGTCGCATCAACAATAATACACCAGATAAACCAAGACTGTTTGATTCCCTAGGTCCGGTCCTTTATTTTTTTTCCAATCAAAAACGTGGACTAAAGGTAAATTCAGTCTGAGCTGCAGACACTATTCACACACATGTATTTTACCACGCCGGTCTAAATAAAATAGAACAAACTACAATGGATCCTTTTTACTCCAAATGTATGATAGTTCTTTTTTCATGCTGTTATGGGTCATCATCAAACAATTATTATATTCAAATACATATAATTACATTACCAGAAAGAGGTTGTCTTCCTTCAAAAGTTCCAAAAAATCCTGTTGGTGAAATTTTTTAATAAAAACAGTTGAGAGAGCATTAACTTTCTTTCATTCTTTTATTTCCTGCCTTTTCTGTTCTGCCTGACTCAGACAAAGACTGTATGTCTGCCGAAGCGCTGATCCTCTCCATTGTCATGTATGGCTGCTTGCTCGGGCAGGGCTGTAATATTCAGTCAACATGCCAGCCTAAGTGTCGGGTGTGGTGAGGTCACAAAGATCAGCATCTTCTCTAATTACCCCGCGACCTGGACAGCCACCAATATTTCAGCTCAATAGGCGTGTGTCTCTGAGCAGACGGGGGCTGAGGGGGTTTAATGCAAGAGATTAGCCCAAGAACTTCTAAAGTAAAGTAAAATCAGGCTTTAAAGTGTGTTTTCTGTAAATAAAAATGAAAAGGGTTCAACCAAACGAACATGACACATGTTTGTATGTTTAGCATGCTGTATAAATTTAATAGTATAAATTGAGCAGGTTAGAGATATAAAAATCAGTATGTGGGAATGTAAACAATGAAATGTAAACAATAAGCGACAGATTAAACGTGTAATAGATGTAAACTGTGCAAAGATTAAATGTAATTTGTAATGTATAGCTGCAGCACATTTTACTGCTTCAGTTTCTTGTCACCATCTAACTTTACTCAAAAAAAATATATTACACATTAAAAAACAACCAATATTTGATTTTTTACTTTTATTTTATGTTTTTAAAGAAATACCATTGTGTTGCTAACGGCATATTACTTGCTGCAGAAACTATTTCAGAGGTTGTCAAATTCAGCCTGCAGTTTAATTTAATTTAACTTCATACAATTCAAGATTTCAAGATTCAAGTTTTAAGTAGATCTAAGCAATGCTTGCCATTTTGTAAGATCTATTATTGTTCCTGAAATAGTTAAAAATTTGATATAACTATAAGAATTTGCAGTTGCTATGATTGGATTGTACATTTTCATTTTGAATGCAATCAAAAAATAGACAGTTTTTAATTTCTATCAGAATCCTGATTTTACATTGTAAAATATGTTTTTTTATTTGTTTACATTTTAAAACACCCAATAATCTGTGCAATCAAGATTTTTGACCAACTAATTCCAAACTACAATGTAAAAATCTAATTCCTGTTTTGTCTTTTATTTTGGATCATAAACTTTACAGAGAGTTGAAAGCAGCAGTAAATGTACATTATTGCAGTTTACCGTTTAAAATAATATAACTTAACAAGTATTTGCAGTTGCTGTGGAGTGACTGGACATTTAATAATTGAATATAAACAAAAATGATTTAATAAATTAATGTTAAATTTCTAACTGAACATTCAAGTAAAAATTAGGTCCTTTCATTGACAACACCCACTAATCAGGGCTACACTGTATAATCCAAAATTACTGCATCTTATTTTGAAATCTTGCACAACTCTTTCATCTTTTATTTAGTATAATAAAGTTTTCAAACAATATCATTTATCTGTGCCATGATCTTTTGAATCTTTTTACATTCACATGCATTTTATTGCCTTGTTTGACTCTTTGCCCCCCGTCTTTTGGCTCCAGGGCTTCACCTGCACCACCCGCTCTCTCATTCGTTCACACTGAGCCCATTGACTCACTGTAGAAGCCCAATAACACACGCAGCCTCACACTGTAATATCCCAGCAGTCACATGGTACACAGCTGGGACACTACACTAGATATAATGTTGTGTATGACGTGCTTTCAGAGAGAGTCTTTCATGATTGTACAAGGCCCCCTGCCTATATCTATGACAGCCCAAACTAAACAAGAAATGACAGAAGACAATTGAAATCAGCCACTTTTCTTTACGCATGGCTTCTCTTAAAAATGTTCATCTGGTAAAGATCACTTTGAAATTGAAATACATAATTTGAAAATTAAAAAAAAGGAAAGCCTAAAGAAAGTCTACACTGTGCTACAAAACAATGGCCTCCTCCACTTTGTTTGGTTTGTCACTGTTTTCCGTTTGGTTATGTGTCCAAAACTGCTCGTGATATGGAGGTACATTTTGTTTTAATCAAGAAAAAGGATGGATAAATGACACATTATGCTTTTCTGAAGATGGTCTTGTGGTTCATCTTTACTTTTTAAAATGTCACATCTAATCAGCTTTTTCGAATGAATGTGCTACAGTCAGAAACCAACCTTTTCAGCTTTTGTTTACCATAAACAACATGATAGGCATCACAAAGAAAAAAGGCCCGGGGGCTGCCGAGTGTAGGGTTTAACAAAGACCCAACTGCTCCAAACATTGCTTAAATTACTACTAAACAACCTGCCCAATACCTGTGTGACTGAAAGTAACAATCCTGAAGGGGGAGGAGGGAGGGGTTTTAGTAAAAACATATTAAAGTGCTTATCTTTCAGCAATGAATCCAGAAAAATGACTTGTATCATTTTTGAATGAGCCGTGCCAAAGGGCATGGCGTGACTCACCGAAGCTGTGTAGGTAGATTTACTGACAGCTTGACTGTGCGGAGGATTTTCGCTGTTCGTAGGATCCATGTGAGTATCTCATCAGTCCGGGACTCTTATCTTCAGAGATGATTGGCAGCACGGCCTTAAGGCAAACCAGGAAGAGCACTGCAGAGGCAACACGCTCTGAAATGCTTTAAAGAAATACTGCTATTGTGGAGTTCTTAGACAACATGACTGTGCAATTAGACGCATTATGTATGAATCCCTTATTAAAAGCTCTCTTAATCCACACACAAACTGGAGTTCAATATTATTATTGATGCACTTAATTAATCTAATAAGACAGATTCACAATTGTGGAAAACTGGTAAGTGCTATTTTGGAAGCAACTACCAGACGCTTTGGTCTGGTTTGTGTTGGGCGTCCAGGACAATGTGGCACACCTAGGGTACTACATTTACATATATTTGTTGACATGAACAGGACTTTGTTTATGTTTCTTTATGCTGGTGAGCTGTCCCAATTGAAATCTGAAGTAATTAGACCTCTTTCTGTTTTCTGTTGGTCTGGTAAGCAGTGCAACACAATAAATAGTGTCTCTTTTGTAAACTCAAGGACAGTAAACACAACCAACATCGGCAACAGCAGCATTTGCATCAACACTAACAACATTAGCAAAATGTAATGTGAATAAACGTCAAACATGTGCAATGTGTGTTTAATTTAGTATTAAAACAATGCAATCAGGGACATGATGAGCAAATACATCAACAAACAATGAACACAATCTGTAATGCCCATCTTGCATGTTATTGCATTTGATTGCTTTTTTTCCCAGAACAGCCACATTTAATGCTCTAAACATGCTCTAGACAAGTGCTAGTTGGTTCCACACCGACACAATCATGACAAAGTAATGGATGGTGTTTTCACAGTGCATTTTTTGTTGACTGGAGGCATATAAACTTGAAGAAATACTGTGTATTGTTACTATTGTATCTAATGTTTCACCTGAGCTTAAGAAGTCACCTGTGGCATCACAATAACCTTTTTAATGCTAAGATTAGCTCATGAGATTAAAAAGGCCTGAAGGCTTTGAGTGACGTGAGAAAAGATCAGTAAAGCAAGTGTCACATAATTCTAGTTGGAAAGCGATTGAAGAAAAAGTTGATAAAATAAACACAACAATACTCCTTATATGCTTCTCTGTTGAAGCATGCAGCATGATTTCACTCTCTGTGTTTTAATTACACAGGCGGCAGGTTAATGTAACAGCTGTTGACAGTACACAGTGGTAAACTAAGCCAGATGATTCCCACTGAAAATGAGCTGAGCTTGGTGAAAAGCCAAAACTTGAGCAGGGCGGTGAAGACTGCTGAAAATGATCTACGCCCCAAGGCTCTGGCTGCTGCCATCTATGACTTATTCACTCACAGCAATTAAGCAGCGATGGACTCAGCGGCATCAGAGTCACATTCTTTTGAACAAGAAGAGAAAGAGACGCAGAGGGATCGTAAAACACGTCAGAATGTGACTCTGACAGGAGTTGTAAAGGACAGTGAGTAACCTTTGCACCTGCCTGCCTTTTTAGCACTGCCAGGACTCCCAAGTCGAGTGTGAGAGTTCATTTACCAAAAAAACACCCTCAAAAAGTCAAGATTTTATTTACACTTTATTCTCATCTTGTAAATATTGGTTCATTTAAAATGAATGGCAGATATACAATAGCCTGTACACACTAATGATAAGAAATATTCAACCTTATGTACGATCGTTTTTGCATAAATTCATCAGTGCACAAAAAAGCTGTTTGATTGACTCAAGTTTTTATATTTGCAAATTTAGTCATTTATACATAAATGTGTTCAATCAACTTAGATTCAGTAGTTAAGTACATGATTTTGTTATAAATCAGAATATTTAAGTTAAAGCTACATATTTTTTATTATGTATTTTGATCTCTAAGTTAAATCTACTTAATGTATGAAAATGGTCTTAATTAAAACCTTTGTAGGCAATACAACAATCAGCGTATTTGTGGAAAATAGACTGCATAGCAAGAAAAACAGCAGGTCTTTTCATTGATGGCCCAAAATGCATCAGATAAAAACCCTCGATTACTGCTCAATATCTAAATTAATTCTGCAGAAGGTGTCATTGTGTTAGTTAATTTGTTTATTATTAAGATCCCAATTAACATCTGCAGCATAGTGCATCAGCTACTCTTTCTACAGTAAATGCATTATCACTTTTACAAAGAATAAATATGAACATAGTATTTCACACCAAAAATAATCAATTTTATGTGCTTTACTAATAAAAACAAGCTTATTTGCTATTACAGTATGGGACAGTTACTAAAATAGAAATTGTGGTATTTAAATATTAAATAAATGTAAAATAAAATGAATTTGTAATACGTTGCCATCATAGCTGTACACTTTCACATTAGAGTCATATCAATAACCTATACACAATTATCTAGATAGTTTCATACATTACATGATAAAATATGAATGTTTTATACGTTTTATACTCTTTTTTAATTTTACACATTCTCTCATTCACATTGACAATCAGTAAGGATACTTGCATTTTATAATTGTCATATTATCTGGACTTTGGCCTTACTTTGCCATACAATTATCAAAACCTCTTAAAAATTGGAGTCCAGTTTAGAAATAGCAACATTTAGTTAGAGTGAGGTGTCTAACAGACCCTACCCTCAGTGGGTAGAGCGGCTGTCCTTCGACCGGCGGGTGGGCGGATCGATCCCCGCTCAAAACATCCCATAACATCCCGCTCTCCCCCGCATACTGTCGTTGTGTCCTTGGGCAAGACACTTACCCTCCAGTGAAGTTCTGTAACACTGGTAATAGTTTAATATGTGTAATGTGCTTTGAGTGCCTACTACAGTAGGTGGAAAAGTGCTATATAAAGATTATTATTAACAGTGTCTTTGCTAATTATTTTACAACAATTAAACAGTGCATAACGTTTGTAGCTCTTTCTTAAAGCTGTTGTTTCTTTTCAACAGACAAACGGACGTGCTGATCGCGTTGGCAATGAGCTGACAAACTGTAAAACGGTCACACTTCCTTTAAAAAAAAAACAAAAAAAAAACACCTGCTACAAATCATGTCTGACAAGGTCAATATTGTGACCTAAAGGTTGACATGCAGTTCCCTGAGAGGCAGCAGAGCAGATGAGAATTAATTATTTTTACACCGTTTGAATGGAAATTAGTGAAAAAGCATACATCATTGGATTTTGACATCATACATTCTTCCAGAGCAAACAATTATGAATTATCAAAGTAGTGATTAATTGTAATTTATTAAATACAACAATTAGACTTTTTATATTCCTTTATAATGTGTCAAAAACAAAAAAAGACAAAAAACTTTAAAACACACCTGCATAAAACACAGTTATTTTTCATGTAAATATTCTATGCAAAAGTAAATGATATAACATTAACAATGTCAATGTCTTTCTATCAAAACAGTTTACACGTTTCAAAGCATGTCAAGTTTACATGGCCGCTTAGTAAATAATCTGTGTTTGGGTTATTAATGTGCAGTTCTAGAGGGCACAGATTCCTCTCTGTGCTACAGGACTGTCAGCGGTGCAATATTTGTTTGTAAGTGGTCTTCTGAAACAGTTGGTCATTTCTCCATTTATTGTTCAAATACAACTCTGCTGGGGTCCAATTTTCTTTATTTATGCATAGCGTGGCAGAGCACCTCAGTCACTAAACTCTTACGATATGCCCTTGTCCCAGCGACAGGATAGTTATGTTGGAGGTTTTTGTCCAGCTGAGGGGACTGTCAGTGGAATAGGCTTTATTCTACTGAACCATTCATTTATTTTTCTGCTTAATCCCGTTTGGGGTCGTTGGTGACTGGAGCAGCTTTAGGCCTTAGGATGATTTTTTGGTTTGAGTCCTTATCAGTGTTCCTTGTCTGTTAACAAATGCACGTAGTTGAAAGCCGTCGCCTGCTTGTCGCACACAGAGACTTGTAAATGGCGCTAACCTCACCTGCAGATGCACAGTGCAGCTTTAAGTCCAAAGCAGTCAGCTCAGAGAACATGAGGGCAGTAATTAGAAGAGGTTGATACGTCAAACTAAAAATATCTTTCAAGTTCATGATGACACTTGACATGATTAGTGAGCCTCTGTCTCTTCGTCTTTGATGAAGCTGATGGTGTTGACACTGATGAATCTGCTGCGGTTAACTGCAGGCCAGCGCTGAAATGTCACTCTGCATTCATCTCTGGCATGCTTTCTCCCTTCTCTTTGTCTGGTTTGATTTTTAAGATGTTGAAATGTCAAAAGGGGATTTTTATGATGTTTACGCTCAGTGCATGTTTTATGAGTAATATACTTTTCAGGGAATGTGAGCAACCATTTATCAAAGAGCCACTGAGTAAATGCTTTAGTGATTCATAAAGGAGAAACATAAACATGGATTTTAATGTGCTTTTAAGTCTCACCAATATTTCACAAACATTTTTTATGATAATTATGAACAAATAGATTAAACCGTGTACAAGTGAAAACAACACTGGAATTAATCATGATCCTGCCGTTACCAGTAAAGTTAATTATTTATCTATAAATATCTTCATATGCACCTGTATCACATAAAAAAAAAAAACTGTCTTAAATGATATCAAAGTTTGGTTTATCCATTTAGGGTCAGAGGTATCGAGTGCTGACATAGGTTGTACCACAACAGGGCAGCTTTTCAAACACTGTATCTTATAAACAGTGTTGCAGTTCCCTCCTTGTTGCCTGCATAAAACATAAAGCCCCCAGATAAAAGAGCGTATGAGGCAGGATTCAGGCCTGGGGTCAGGGGCTAAGTACATGACTCACAGCATAGTTTTCTGATGCATTGCTTCATTTCTCTTCATCTGTAATTTTTATTGTTCTATGTAACTTCATGTCTTTTATCTGCTTAATATATTTTGTGTTTTTTTGGCCAGATATGTTGAGTTCACCAATTTATAAATGCATTGGATTTGAAGCACAGTGAGTTCTAAAAACAAAATACTCCCATTTGAAGCGGTTTACGGCACGAAGAGAGATAATTAAAGGTGTGAGGTGCTGATAGGTGGCTGTCAGATGTTGACAGATGATTGCGACATAATTTATTCTGAAGATAGTCCTGTGAGATTTAGGTTGAACCCATCTCATTAAGACAACACCTTAATGAAGAATTATACAGAAGCCACCAGAATCTGCTGAGACTAGTCCAGGGTCTGACATTCTGCAGAAAAGGATTGGACTGTATGGTTCTTGTTGTCTCCTGTCTTGTGGACAACCATTAAAGTATACGCTTTTTGTTGTTGTTTTTGTTCTCATTGAATTGCTTAAATTTGACTCATCTCTTTGATTGTGAAAAGTGCATTGAGCCTTCGTTTTTTTTACAACTTAAAGCCAGCTGGCAATCACATAGGAACAATCTGGAGCTACAGCGGATATAGCCCGGAGGCTGTAGAAGTACAATTGGAACCAAAATTACTGGCTTCAATCAGATGGAAAAATAAGAAGTGAGAGTTAGGTAAGATGTAATGACAAACCTTCAACAAAGTTCAACTGTTGAGCAACTCAGCTGACCACAAGACAAGACAAGGACTTAGGCTTCTTTGCAAATGTTTCTTTATTTAGCCCAAAGTTACTATTGTGTTGCTGGTTTTCGCCAAAAATACCGTCAAATAAAACACTGTGAGAGTTAATGGTTGTCTATCTGTGTCTGTCTCGAAGTATTAGCCCTACGACTAGGTGGACATTCTGCAGGGCAGCATCAGTGTTGTTCAGTTTGGTTTCATCACTTGTAGCTTCTTTGATGTATCATGCATCGGTCTCGGTCTTGGTCTTGACTTGGTTTTTTCACCTTAACCTCTCATTTTTGTTTTTATTGTTTACTTGGTCTCACAATACCATCATCTAAAGAGTCTTGTCATTACACTGGTCTCGGTCATAACTTGGTCTTTGTTATAGTGTGGTCTTGACTAAAACATTAAGCACATCTCATGTTATATTTTCTCACACACATTTAGTAATCTGAGACATAATTAAACTAAAATGCTACACTGGGAATCTCTTGGCTTCACTTCCTCAGATTAATAAATGTGAGATCAGTTTTCCAAGTTACTGACACAACTAAATCTGGAGCTTCATCAACATCCCTTTTTTTCCCCAACATAACATAACTACCACTTTATCCCCTCAGGGCCCCTTCCACTTGCTTCTTTAGTATGAAAATTTATCCTATGTGCTTCCAATAAATCTTGTGGAGTAATGACACCTTAGCGCGTGATTCATGAGCGCGCTGACAGGTCAAATTGCCGGTGTGAAACTCTGGCACGACATAAGTGGGCCCCTAGCCGCCCTTTCAGCCCCGAGGTGCTGCAGGGTGGAGTTGAAGGGGGCGGGGTCAGAGCTGGAGCTGCAGGTTTAACCCTGTCACCTGTGCTTTGTGCTCTGCAGAGACTCACACTGTGCATGAGCAGCTGAGAGAGTTGCCTGTGATTTACGAGACAATGAGTGTCGTAAGAGCAAAGTGGAGAGGACAGCAGCGTCAGGTTTGTAAATGCCTGAGGAACTCAAGATAACAGCAATAAATATTGAAAGATACTATAAAATACCTTAAAGCTTAAATAAATACATACATTTTCAGGAATAAAACTTTGCAAAACTGAAAATACCCAACATTATTTATTTTAATTTTATCAGGGACAATGCACATTTTACATTAAGCTTACGAAAGCTGGAAATATATTTAGTGCCTGGTTTTAGTAGAATTGTTCATTTCCACCTGCAGTCCCTGGACAGGTTGATGTCAAGCTACAACTACACTTAGGCCTACAAATAAAAATACAATTAAAATATATATAGCTATAAGAAACCGAGTATATAAATTTCATCACTGTAAAACATTCATACAATCAATTTCTAAAAGCCATCATCATTCATAACCTCACACAAATAATCTACACAATTGCATTGTGAATTAAAGAATATAATCAAACTAAAAAAAAATGTGTATTTTGCAAGTATTTAGCAATGATGCTACAGATGAGGTTTTATATTATGAATTTTAAAGTTTGAAAGATGTTTTACATGCCTGAGACCAGCTTGTTAAACAATATAAAAGGTGTGGAACAATCAAAGTACTTAGATATGTATTTGAAGGTTCAGTAGTCAACAAACCTCGTATATGTTTAAAATTCATCAAATTCAATTTCAATATTACCAAGTTTTTTATATGTGTCCTTTGAAATTCAAGTATTAGGCCTAGATATTTAAACTCATTTACATTTTTGATGAACATTTTTGAGAAAAACATTGAAACTGTTTTATCAATATATTAAGTAATACGTAAGACTTTTAAAACCAATTTGTGACTTTTTACATTTCTTTTGTGAATTTGTCAGCCACCTCCAGTTTCAAGTCAAACGCACATCACGTCAACATCAGTGCAAACACTCGGGAGGTCGTTTATGTAGAAACAGGGGTCCCAAAAATGCACTCTCATCAAGGTGGCTTTAAAAGGGGATTTAATATTATTTACCACACAAATGGGACTTGATTCACAATTGGGTGTGCTTGGAAAGGTTGTAGTTGTTCAGTTTGTTGAGAAGTATGTCATGGTTGACTGTATCCAATGATCTGTATGTATCTGTTGAGTGTTTTCATCTGAAAGCAAAGCAAAACCAAACTGAACAAAGATTAAAGTGAGCAGTAAGTGGCTCTACCACAACTTTATCAAGCACTTCTGACACAGCTGGGAGTTTGCTTGTGGAGCAATAATTAGAAATGTCTTGTTTGTAATCGTGTTTACTGGTTACTATTGCAGGTTTTAGAGCCATTGATTGGTTTATTATATTTGTTAATGCACTGGTGAGGACTTCCTTCCGTTGTTTTTCTTTAAATATAGTGTCCAGTTCGTAAAAGTATTTTGACTGCTCATTTGTAAGAGTCAGGGTAAAGTCCCATTGATAGCTGCTGGATTAGAGGGAACTGTCTTAAAGCCTTGAGACAATTTGACCAGAGTTCAAAGTAAAAGTAAATTTGGTAAGGTCATTTATGACATTTCCATATATTTTAAGATTCATATTCATATTTTTTTTTCTTTTCTGTTGCAATTAATTTATTTATAGTTTTCCATATCATTTTTCTCTTTCCCTGAGATTTTTCGATAATATCAAGAAAAAAATTGTCGTTGGCCTTTCTAAATTGACCTGTGACTTTATTCCTCAAACTTGTGCAAATGTGACCTGTGGTTAATTCTGGTTTTAAAAACGTTTGCGTCTCATTGTTTCATTAAGTTCTAAATAGATTTGGTCAAATATTAAGAATTATGGGCACCCTGTTTAAGTTTCATTATGACGTCCCACATTTGTCCCAGACGTTTGTTTTATATAATTTTTAACCAGATATAAATCTTTCTTTGGGATAAATGTGATGCATAATCTTTACTTTAAACAGTAAGGATTATACAAACAAACAGTACAGAATATACAGAATTAATGCTATATTTCAACATATTTATTAAAGTAATCTGAGAATACTTTAATCCACACAGAATTTACTGCGCTTGTTATATCAATGTGTTTATAAATTGCAGTCGTATAATAGAAGTGTTATTGTGGTACTCACAATAGGCAAAGTATTCCTGATGCATTTTTTTGGCCTGACCACATCATCACTTTATGTTTCATCACTAATGTTGTGAAATTATCTGTTTTCTGAAAGGAGTCTGATGATAAACAAGATCTTAGTTATCCTGCAACTGTTAAGTGGGTTTGGAGCCCCTCCCATTCAAACCACCCATTTCCACCGCAATCAGTCCTACCTGACCCTTCATCTGCAGCTCTTGCACTGCCATTGCTTCATTTTGTAAACAGGTTAATATTATTGTAAAAGTATTTATTTTTGTTTTATACATTAAAATTGTATACGCTATTTGTATTCTATTGTTTATAACTGTATAATATAACTGTAGTTATAATTTTATGCATGTTCCAAACACTATGAGTGAGAAAGAAAAACATAATTTTCGATTACTCTGTATGTCTTGTACATATGTATGAGAAAATAACTCTTTAAATGTGAACTTTGTATATCTAAAACAAATGGCTTTATGGAATGCTGTTTTTCTGTCCTTTTTCAATCTTGTTAATTTGAAAAAGGTTCTGTCTCCTGAAAATCCAACTCTAATCAACAGTTTTTTGGTAAAGAGCAGAAAAAGAATCAGGCTGGGAATCTCCAGTATATATATATATATATATATATATATATATATATATATATATATATATATATATATATATATATATATATATATATATATATATAAATATATAGTAAAAATACAGTAAAAATACAATGACTGTAAAATGATCTGGTCACAAGAAGGAAAATGCTCTTATTGTTTAATCTTCTTCTTCCTCTTCCTCACATTTTTCCAATTACTTTGTTCTGAAGAATTTGTGCTCACACTGAAAACATGTTTCCACTAAAAATCTCCTCTACCTCCCTGTGTGTCTTAACCCTTTTCTACGTTCTTCTCCGTTGCCCTCTCTGACCCCTGTCTACCTAAAACGGACTTACAACAGCAGAAGGACTTCAATCCCCTCTGGGTTTTTCTGTGGTCCGTGTTCCCAGAGACTAACAGAGACTTAACGGGGACTTGCTGGAACAAATGACGGAGACAGACTCTGCAGGCGAGCCATCGGATACGCACATGGGCACACATCAAGGAAATGGGGAAATTATGGAGATCTGTTGCACTGCCACACAGCGCCAAGGCTTTGGGCCCTGGGTGGCTATTGGCCACAAAATGTGTAGATTACTGTATGTTTGTCAGAAAGGCTGCCCCAAATCATAATATAACATGTCATGAGAGAGTGTAGAGATGGGAATAAGCATCTACAAGTTTCATATTGATGTTTGTATCTTTCCATGGCTACGTCCAGAGGTGCGTAAGGAAGTGCAAACATACTGTTAATGACTGATATGAACATCATTATTACTTATTATTGTTACAGTATTCAGTAAAGACTACTTAAAAAGTACATTTTTGATCAAAACTATCCCTGTTCTTGAGACCATTTTAAGTCTTTGTCTCATATTGACTTTAACTCATGTTTGCGTCTGATTTCTTACGTCTCATGCACAGTCACTCTGGTCTTGACTGTTGATCCCTGAAAGTTTTGGTCTTATTTTATACAACACTAACCAATAACTAATCAACTTGTTGCCAAGGATACCATGTTGTTTTAATGTTTGTCCTGTTTTTGACAGTAAAGGCAACAAGAATACAATTTACTGCTATAACATGCCTTACCAATTATAACTATGCATATACTATGTGTGTAAAATGGAAACGGAAAATAGGGCTTGGGTGCATTTCAGTTTGAACCATACAATTTAATGTATTTTTCATTGACACAGCAAATCTTCATCTGTGAATATTTTAGGCAATCAAACATTAGCTGGTCTTTCTTGAGAATTAGAGACAAGAGAAGGATCATAAATATGGTGCTGTGGGTGGTCCCTGTAATTGACCTTAGACATGCCTGATCAATACTATGTAAATTTAAACCTTAGCATTTGTATCTGTCACTGTTCCTGATCATCAAAGCTCTGACTTCCTGATGTCAGAATCGAACATATAAAATTAGTGCCAGAGTTAAATGTAAAAACCACTAAAACGCACACTCGACTCAAAGTGTCTCCTTTTTAAAGTGCAATAACTCTAAAGACATTGAGGCTGCGGTGACAGACCGATGGAGACATGCAGCGGGACAAACCACTGCACAACTGTCAAAAATATGGAAGTGATGTCCAAAGTTTAACTATCAAGGCTGTGCTCAGAAACAAAACAGCGGCAGTTAAAAAGAAGCTGGAGTCTTTGTTGCTGCCTCCCAGGATGTTAGCACTGTACATCAAAACAGAACAGAAAAGTTTTCTGCTGTGTCTGGTTATTTCTTTCTGCCATTTGGGAGAAAAAAAAACAGTTTGGCAATGATCACAGAGCATGAGAGTTAACAGAGCTGAGTGTCAAATAGGCAAAAGCATGACAAATATGTTTCATATTTGTGTTTGAACACAGGCTTTTATCAGTGAACAAATGCTTTTTGTTTTGTTCGTTCTGCAAAATTGGTTTCATTAACAAAGCTTTGAGCCAATAATACAGAGAGCTCACAGTTCTATTCAAAATACACTCGCATTTCCAAACAGCCAACATCAGTGGCATGTTTTGCAATAAGAAATCCATTTGATATAAATCTGTGTTGAACTACTTATGGGTTTCTGGACTCTACATTAACAAATCCCTTTTCATCATGTGGGTTTAAATGAGAACATTTACAATGTACTGTGTGGAGACTGTAATGTGTATGTTGTTACCACTAACACAACACATTTTTCATTCTTTGTACACTGTGACAATAAAGACTGTTTAGGTCTAAAGCCACATTCATTCAACAGGTTTTTCCTACAAAACTTCAGCGTTTTACATGAAAAGAGTCTTATAGAAATGTCTGTATTCATTTCCTAGTAACATTCAGGGTATATAAAAGCAGGAATTTAACCACACATCTTTTATTATGGCCATTCAAACTCCTCCACATTAACCTTACCTGTTCAAGAATTGTTTGAAGTGGGTTTGAACAGTGGGGACATTGGAATTTTCTGAAGAGCAGAAGTCAAAAGTGAAAATTGCTATTATTCTGGGTATTTTTTGTCACATTAAGAAGATATTTATTACATTCATAGTGCAACAATTCATTCGCTGATTTGGCCACAGTAATAAAAATGGTTTTCATGTTACCACTGTGTAAATTGGGAAAAACTCCATATTGATTTGATAGTCTCAGTTTCAGTTCCTCAGGCCAAAAACAATCCGACAGAGCTTCTCAACTCGACTGAACTCATTGTCACTCAGCTGAGGTCCCTGCTGCTCACCGTAAACACATCATTCACAAGAGTTAGTGACATACTGACCTCTCTGTATACATCCAGCAGTGTGAACGTAACACTTGTGTCTAAAATGCACGACTGCAAGCTAATAAAGCAATATTATTATCTCATGTGTTTGCATGTAGTGACAAGTAACTTTTTCTGGAAACCTGAATTTTCTCAGGATGGATAACTAATCTAAATTATGACTATTACATCATGTTTACACATTTATGTCTGGCTCTACTGTATTTTACAGAAAATGAATCAGTTGCATTAAAATCTATGTTTTATTCAGTGAAGATTTAACAGATTTAGGTATGCAGCATTAATGAGCCACATTTTAATCTTAACATGCATTGAGATGTTCATCTCAATGCATGTCCTGAAGACAACAGTCGATTAAAGCGCTCTTGACTGGCAGGTCAGAAAATTCTGGATGGTCCTCAATGAATCAGTTGAACAATCTGGCAGAGAGGAATTGGATTGTGGCAGCTTTTATACTGGCTTAATTGCAATGGGCTGCGTGTGTGGAGACAGGTATACGTAATGAGGGGCCAGAGAGAGAGAGAAAGAGTGCGTCTCTGGAAGTAATTCATGCACCATCTTTAGTGCCGTCCCAAAGCTCTTAGCGCTGCTCCAAGGAGCTAGGAGGGCAGTCGGAGGAGGCGTAAGAGAGGATACACCAGAACTAAGTCAAACTCACAGAGGAGAATACCCCGCCAACTCCACACACCATTGGTCAAACATATTGGTCATGTTTGTTTGTGACCGCTTCAGCAGAGAGGTTTCAACGGTTTATCTGTAAATGTTCTAATAAGTCCTGATGTTTGTGAAGCTTATATTTAAATAAACAGAAAGATGTTTCTAGTTGTAGGCCAATTAACATGTGATCCTGGTCTCCTGAGTTCGATTATGACACATACCCTGAAGCATTTGCATTGTTACTTCAGTAAAGTTACTCCGGACAGACACTAGTCAGAATTTGCTTGCATGAATGTACATAGTTTTTTCAATAAATAAATTATACCATGTATCATTATAGGGATTAAAACAGCTTAAATTATATTTCCAATTTACAAAGGATTGTTCAGCTTTCATCATTAAACATGCAAACTTTAACCTTGTTGGTACTTTCACATGAAAACCATACATTTTAAACACAAAAACATGCATGTATCGAAACTGTACGTAGTTTGGTGTATAATGTACATATGAAGAACAAAGAGTTCAAAGCCAGATGTATAACTTTTCTAAACTTTTCTGTTTGCCCTACAGTTAACATACATCTCTCACAGCTCTTCACATACTATACAATAAATAGCATTCTTTTATTTCCATTCACACTCTTTGTTTCATGGTCCTTATTTATCGACATGTTCCCACATCACAGCAAACAGTGACATGAAGGAGGCTCATGTCTCAGCTCATATCCCTGTACGCATGATAATGAGCCACATTCGCAGCACCAGCGGACCATCTGTGGATCTCTGCTGAGTATTTTCTGTGAGGGAACATGCATCAAACTGACAGCATGGCCATCATCATGTCATGTAAACAGGCCTGGCATCAAAGCAGCTCAAATCACGCACCCTTGTGGTCCAGCCTCAGCCTCAGCAGCGAGACTTCTGACTGTGCTAGTTTTCTGCCTCTATAGGTCGCACAGAAACAATTACCACTGTCTTTTAGTAAATGGAAAGCCCACACACAGCAACGCTGACGTTTTATGTCAAGTCACAAGGTTTTTGAGTTGATTTCTTTGTTTTGTATGTATTTTTTAGATTAGATTCAAACTTGGTGGTTGGCCGGCAAATAACACATGGAAAATCATTTATGTTCTTTTCTTTAGTACTGCGTGGGGTTGTGGTTAACTGGAGACTGAAGCTTATCCCAGCAAATCCCAGTGAATCCACCTAAATACTAATTAACACAATGAAAACACAACACAAAGATGGAGTTGGCATAATTTCAAAGCAAACCTACATTTGTGATAATAATTCCTTTTGAGTTGAGACAGCTCATGTTCTTCTTGTCATGACTTAGTGCTTGGACCTTTAGTAAATAATTGATCAGTAATACTTTTTAAACGTTTGTGCAGTCCCAATACCACTTTATCTACAACAGGTTGAATTTGATAATAAGTACTCAATACCAAATAAAGTTACTCATATTTTTAAATCATACTCAGCTTTTAGAGACGTTTTTTTATTTTTGTTTGTTTTTCAAAGAGCCAGCTTCGATGACAAATGACTATGAGTACAGTAGTTTCTGAAGCTTGCCACTATCTTGAGCCAACACCTTGTCAAATGTTTGAATTTGTCCTTAACACCAACCCAAATAGATTTAAAAAAAAAAAAACTGGTACACATTGTGTTTTCCAGTAACTATTAAAAGTTTAAAATGGAGTTGTATCAATTCAAAAGCCCAATTTAAAATCTCCATCAACATAAACAGTAAAAAAGTGTCTCTTTGAACAATGTGTTATGGCCTGGGGTACAAATGTAACTCTTAGCTGAAAGCCTCTGACGCTCTACTTCATTGCTTTGGTCTTTTGGGCCACTGCTCCAGGGCATGCGCTGTCCCTAAGCACAACACTCTCTCTTCTCTTTGTACCAGACCTGAGTACAGTTACTACTGGCCTGGAGGAGGTCAAATAAAAAACAAATCTGTCTTTAGTAAAATACTTGAATCTTAAGTGTATTCATTTCTGCCTAATTTGAATAAACCATAGCGCCCTCTGACAATAATGACTTACTCACTGCATTGAGTTGTTTGTGCACAGAGTCGCCTTGTCTCGGCAGCTGGCCTTCATTTAGAGATTGTACAACTGAAAAGCATGTAAACAACACCAGAGCCAATATTCTGTTTATAATTTCGTCTCTGTCTCCACACGCTGTATTTGTTGTGTCTGCTCGCTGCTGGGATCCATGCTTCTGATGCAGGTGTAACTTTGTCGCAAAGGATAAGTTAATGGTAAACAGTGACATCTAGTGGCCTTACGAAGAAGTTAAAGAAATGTAATATTCCTTCTACATAAAGAGGACATACCTGATTATTATTGGTGATGAACACGTCAATAGGCTTTTCAATCACAATAATATAAAGTTACCAATGGTAATTTGTAGCTTGCCCAATAATGAGCCCACTATTACCTCTTTAGAGTCATAAGATCAACATGACATTTGAAGCATACATGTACATATATGTACAGCCATAGTAAATGCTTTAAGAGGGCATTAGTGATATATTGCATGTTTACCACCAATAATAACCAATGAAGTAGGCTAATTATAAACCTTTTTTCAGTCCCTTTGAAAAGACATTTTGTAAAGTGGTGCATATATACATAATATAATTAAATTTAATTGCGTGGCTTCACTATTAAAGACCATTTATGACATGCCCTGGCTCATCTGTGCATGGTCTCAATGGGTTTAATAGTGTCTGTGCAGCTGTTTGTGGGAATAACAAGAGAAGATTTGGCCTAATGATGGCTGTACTGTAATGACATAATAATGATGCTGACAATTAACAAGAAAATGGGTGAGTATATGTTTTGAATGATTGTAATTATTGCAACTGTCCTCATGGTGGCACCATTGTCTTGTATCCGTATTAAAGATGAGACGCCAACGGTGTGGCATAACCAGAAGCCTCAAGGGTGGATGAGGAGTTGGAAGACAACAGCACCCCACACTTTAGTGTCACAGCAGCGTAAAGCAATGGAAAGAAAAAAACTACCAAACATTTCATTCTTAGGACTTTATGGACCTTCTTTATGGAATAGGCTGCTCGGATGTTGCATAACGACTGTGAAACCTGGTGAATCTGGCCCATAGAGTTTTGAATGAATATTTGAACAGAAAAGAACTGCAGAACAATGTACAATGGAACTGGAAAAAATGCCAGTAAAACATACAGAATTTTGCTTAAACCAATTATTAACACATGCACAACAGTTCAAGCATGTTTTTTTTTTTTTTAAGTATCCTTTAAGCGACTCAAATTAAGGCGCCTTTTAGAAGGGTCTGGACAAAAGTTTCATGTCTATTCTGTTTGAGGCAGCCATCTCCATTTTCAAAAGCACTTACACCTGCACACAGATGGTGTATTTTTACCATCTGTGAGACTAAAGTGTGAAAAGATGATCGATATCAGTGGCTACAACACTTCCCTTCCTCCAGATGGCACGATCGTTAAGTTCTCTGAAGACTCTTGTCTGGAGTCCAATCCTTTTCAGCTCCAAATGTTGAGAAAAAGAGGAAAAAAAACATCATGCATGAGCTTATTACGCTTCCTGTTTTCAGTGATGCTGGGTTTTCAAGAGCCCCATGGGTGTGAGATTACATATTCCTCATCCATGTTTTTTTGCTCAGCTATATTTGGTAAAGTCCGCAAAGTAGAGGAGCACACAGAGGACCAAATGTCACAATAAGTGCGACACAGCTGAGGCTGTTTTAGAGAAACAGAAATTTGTTTGGAAAGTCAAAGCTTTGTGGGTGAGGTACTATTTTCTCAGACAAAACTAGCCGCTTGTTAAGAAAGTGATGGACTTTATGGAGTCACAAGCTTCTGCGGTTCAAGTTAAACATGATTAATGGTGGCCCTCTCTGTACAGCCTGTGCCTGTGCTATTATAGCCCCTTGCCAGTGTGTGTCCTGGATATTACAGTGTTTTTTCAACTAGTTAAAAAGTACAACTGTAACAAAGGAAACAAATAGAAAGGAACCTTGCTTTACATATTCACTGTTCATGAAGTTGTCTTTGGTGTAAAAGAACTGATGTTATGCCCATAATATTCCCATGTCAGAGTGAGGTCCTGCTGCTGAGGTGAAGATTCGGTTTCTGAGGATAGAATACTCTACACTAAGATGACAAAGTGGAACATAAACTATGTCAAAACAATGTTTGATAGTATATAATCAATTATTTTGTATAAATGCAATCAGAAACAGAATCAGGTTTATTATCAGGTAAAGTGAAAAAGTTTACACAATACAAGAAATTAACTAATCTATTAAGAATTTACAAAAAACTGCAAAAAATATACACACTGAAACGCAGATAAGGTGCATGTACATGTATTTACAGAATAGCGCAAATGCTATGCAGAAAAAAAGTGCAGAAGTGTTCAGACAATGTGTGTGGGGCTGTTAAAGGGGAAAAGGGGAGTTATTGTTCATTAGTCCGACAGCAGCATTTTTACAATTAAATTTAGAAGATGATATTATTGTTATTGTTAGTGTGTTAGTGTTTTATTTTCTGCTTTAACAACTGCCCAGAGAGGACAAACTGAGCACTGCAGGCCGAGAAGAACTGACTATTCTGAAGACACATTACTTGCATAAAGCAGATGTAAATGTATAGTCAAAGTAGCTACATTTAATACATGAAATATATTATACTACAAGCTATGGACTATAAAATACGTAATCATGTTTGTTGTGTGATAAAATAACCTTTGTGTAGTGTTTTGGTTTTGGAAAGTTAAGTAGGTTAAGTTGTTGAGAGAGCTTTTTTCATTTTCTTAAACTAACAAATCTGCTGAAGTAAACACTGAAAAAGACTAATGACAAGAAAAGACTCATCATTAAACAATTTCAGCAGTTTTTGTTCAAAAACAACAACATGTTCCTTCAGGGCTTCTGTAGGTGCTTACAGTCTACATAATGCACATTTAGTTATTTTATACACACCTGATTTAAGATATATGGGAAAAACTATTTTGAAAGTAAGTACCTTCCCTGTTCTATTTCCTTATTGCACACAAAGCTCTCTAATGCACAGCGCTCTACTAGGTATTTTGCCAACACAATGCAAATGCAAAGATGCTTTAGATTATATGGATTTCTATAGAGCGCTCTAGCAGCCAGAGAAGTCTGACTGAGGGAATTACATTGGCACACCAGCAGTAAGAAAGAAGAAACACTCATCCTATACATTTTGAAGACGTGGTTTTGACAGGACTTGTTTTTCTCTCCCATCAGAGCTGCATTTAAACTCTACAAAGATTACCGTCAGTTTCATTTCGCAGCTTAAGCCAGAGACAGGCAAACTAACAGGTGCACTTGTCATGTGTTTGTGAAGAAGCCTGTTAAATGTTCTTTCCAATTAACAAACAGCCCAGACATTTTCCCTTTCAGCGATCTCTTCTCACCATCTCTCTCTTCCCACAGTTGTTACTCACTCCTTTTGGGAGCGAGAGAGAGACTTGCTGCTGAGGAATGGCAGATTGAAACCCATTTAGCAGATTCAGCTCAGAGACTGATGGCAGGCGGCATGATGAAGAAGCCTCGACACTTGCAAAATGTTTCTTTAACCGTCATTATGTTCCTGTTTGCACATAACAAATGTGGCTTTCTCGTCAGACGTTGGGTGTTGTGATAACTGCAGGTAACTGAGACACATGCAACTGGTTCTGCGCCACACTCTGCTCATTAAGCCAGTGGTGTCCCGTGGGAAAAAGGTTTAGATGCAGAATAAGCTCGACAATGGCTTCTTTTGTAACTAGCGACATTTTTAGCTCTGGAAGACTGTGAGCCTTGTGTGTAATTAACCTGCTGTAATCTCTGCGGTGCACTCAATTTTACTGAGATTAAAGACAAGAACACTAACTACTCTGCTCAAACAAGAAGCTGATGTAGAGCAAGAATTGATTTGACTAAATCCACGAAAAACAAGTTTTATTACTAGTAACATTTTGTGATAGGAGAAGCTGTGAACATGTGGTGTTTCCAAACATCTATGGCATGCCGTGGCAGGGACATATCTCTGATTTTATTATTGAGGGGGACAATGGGAGACATAAAATATCCCAAAATGTCAAAAGCTGTAATTACTATTACCCTTTCTAGTATTGTTCTATGTGTCAGCGCAGTCAGTTGCTTGCAAATAAATAGTTCTTAAAACAAAACATACTAAATAAGATAATAAAATATAACACAATTTCACAATTTCATTTAATGCATCTACTTTTGAATCCAAGTTATAAACATCGATCAACAACAGACGACCTTTTACTCACCCTTATTGTAACCCCTTGGACTTGGTTGAACTGCTGAGATACTACCAGTTCTTTACTAAGTGTAAGCTTTCATTTCCACTTTTCCATACTTAGCACGTTTTTGTAAATATTTTTTGGTAAATGATGATGATAAAAGTAAAGCAGATTATAAATAATATTTTGTTTAATGCTGTGTATCTGCAATGGGAAGGTCCTAGTACAGTTTGAGTTAAAAACAACATGGACCACATCTGTCTGATCAGGCTAAATGCAAGGACAGTGGGAAAAGCGCCACTAAAATCATATGACTTTGTGAGAGCGGAAAAAGACACTACCATCATTGTTTTGTATCGGTTACAAAGTTAACAACACACAATCTCCACTGACAGCATAATTTAATGCAGCTCTGTCTTTTGTGCTAAAAATGTTTTTGTGAACACTGAGAGGTCAAGGAGCTAACTGTTTTCTGTTTTTGGTCTGAACAACAAGAAGTGGACTACACGTCTATCTAATATTCTTTTAACATTTTACAAGAGGTTGAATAGAAAGAAAATGTTGAATAGTGCTAATAGTATGTGATTCATCAATGTCAGTAATGTGCAGGTACATTTATATGTCGAGATATTATATTCTGTACAGAGACTGCAGCGTGAGTCATGTAAATGTTAGTTTCTTTTCTAAATGAATGTGACAGATAATATTGCAGGAGATTGGGCATTAATCCAACTTGATGTTACAGAGGCACACTTCCTTCCTTCTTTACATTAATAAAAGCAGCTGCAGTTATACATTTCGACAGGGGATGGGGACTACTGTATTCTTCTATAAATCCACCTGTTGCATTGTGAATCTGGTGAAAGTCTGCTAATTTACGCTGGATAAACAGGAGCCGACTTTTGAATGGAAAATTTGATGGCTAGAAGAATAATGCTGTTGCAGAGAGAAAATGAGAGCAAGAGAGATAGAGAGAGCAAAAAGCATCCCATCTCCCGCTTTCACGTCTTTTCTTTTTTTTCTGGTGCTCTTTTGTCTCACTCACACAGACTCAAACACCCAAACACATTTCAATTGGGGCTGACATGACGGCAGATCAGCTGAGCACTCTCCGCTTCATAAATGGAAATGACTCATCTGTCATTCAACTATCCTGGGCGGCATTTCTTCTGCTTTCACTTCAGGGCAATGAACTCCATTCGGCAGAGGACCCACTAGACCTGCAGCTTTGTGCTGCTGGGATATATTCAGTCTGCAGGGGAGGGTAATAACTGGTTACATTTACGCTAGTTTGGGGACACATGGGGAAGCTTAGGGGCTTTTAACACAAAAAATTGAAATGCTGGCCCCTTTAAATGATCTTCAGATGTAGTATATCTGCCAGTCCAGAAGGGGTGCTGTGAACACCTCTGTCAAAGAAGAAGCCGAAGAAATAATGACCATTCCATTATCTGTAATTTTAAAATTCTCAGTAATTTACTAAAAATATATTATTAGAAGCACAAAACAGTCTATTCCTTTTGTTCTACTTTCTATATATTACCTTCAAACAGTAGCTGACTGGGACCTAGCTATGATGTCACTGTTTATTCCTGATTTCTTTGTGATAATGTGTTATTTGTCTCTCAAAGGACAAACAACTCTTCTGCAAGAGTCAAAAGTTTGTGGATATGTGGTGTGCAAACGCTGTCCTTAAAAATAAACAGCCAAAACCCAACACAATTTTTACGTTTTCAGAGAAAAGTGTTGCTGTGTTTGACGAATGCCCCTGTGACCCAGTCCTTGATAGGCAGCAGAAAATATGGATGAGTTTTTGAATAACTTAAAAGTAAATCAGTGACTGTTTTGCCTGAGTGGACAAAGTGAGCACTTTTTGTTTAAAGTGAGTCCTTTGTCTCTTTTTTGCTGCATTTGTTGATCGAGAAGAGTAGGTGATCAGTAACTTGACAAAAACAGACATGAATTGTGAAAAGGCTATTTGCAATGTTGCCCCAGATGTAAAAAAACAAAACAAAACAAAAAGTATTCAAGTAAAATTCCAGTTTCTGTGCACTTGAATAATTCCAGCTCCTACTCTAGTTATAATTAAATAGATTAGTTTTACTTCTAGTTGAGTCATTTTGATGTAACATCACTTTAACTTGAGTACAAATTTGGCTACACCACCCACCTCTGATGTTTCTGCCTTATACATTTTTTACTTCGACATCAGTTTTCTTATTGATAACTCCAGTGAGACAGCTACAAACCCCTGGAACCCAATCAACAAAATGAAATGTATAAATCCCACTCATCTATTTTCTACCGCGCTGTTAATGTGCAGGGCTGCTTGATGGAAACCAGAGAACTCTTGTCGCCCATAGCTTATTCATGCACTCGAACACCTCAGAGAGATGTACAAGAATAACAGATCAGATTTAGTCAGGTATAATGTAGCCTTACAGCCTAAAAGCCGCAGCTTTGAAAAGAAACCCTTTCGCCGCTCTCCAACATTTCCCATCTTCTTGCTAAAAGGGGAAATCAATTATGTGGCTGAAACCCCGTCGCTGTGGCCCCTACCTGACTGTCGGATCCCATATGGTAATGCAGATAGCAAGGGATCATATTGCTAAAAAGGCTTAAGGAGTGAGAGATCCCACTGGCTGATTTCTATTGAGCTGAGTCCCCAGACACTTTGCAGTTCTTGTGTTGGGTCGGCCTAGTGCCATTGTGTAGTGAATGAAGAAGTTAACATTTCTCGGTCTGGTGGGGATAGCTGCCTGAAATCTGTGCTAAACTGAGGATTGGGAATTGAGCTATCTCATATCTCCTTCTTTGTGGTGTGATGAGCTCCATCTTTGGGTTTTCTTTTGAGTAATTTGACAGGGGAAATGCAGAAGAGAGCAGAAAAACAGATCGGAAAACAGTTCCTCTGTGCCAGTGCATTGTGAGTGTTTTTTCGAGACCATACAATGACTTTGATGCTGTGTTATTTTGGCACAGCTGCTCACTTCTCACCGGTTTGCTGATATCATCACTTTGAAAATGGATTGCCAAGATTTCTTGCAACTGCATTGTAGAAAACTGTGCATCTTTGTGGCTCAAAAGGTAACTCGAACAGAGGTAAGGAACAAAAGGCAAAACAACAAGAGGCAACGTTCATCAAATAAAATAAATACAGCTGAAATGTGTTATAGAGACACAATCACATACTACTTCTTCAACTAATGCATGATGATAATAAGATGCAAGTGTGCTGGTACGGCAATCAATTGTCTTTTTGTCTCATATCCAAATTTGCCATTTGGTCATTTTCTACCTTTTGTTGGAGAGACACATCTCATTGCATTCGACACGTATGCCCTGGGAATGCTGTTAAAATCTACATTGGATCAACTTTTGATTCTCTTTTTCTCTTTTTTGTAAATGGGACACGGGCAATCATTGGTAATGTATTGGTAAATCAATACTAGACTCTGTGTAGAAGTGTATTTTGTCCTAAGTGACAGCATTAGTGCAGTTAGTCATTGCTTCCATTAATAGCATTAGTTTTTGTTACAGTTTGACCTTAAATAGCATCTGCAGCGGTCCTTCAGTGTAAACCATATGCATTATCCCTAAACCATCTCGTCATTAACACTACATTCACTCTTTTTTTGACCACACTCAGCAAAACGTGTGCAACTAATCCCGCCTGGTCATTACCGCAGCCCAGTTTCCTAAGGATTTATATTTATGCTGGACTAATTTTTCCGTGTCACAATTCAAGCCTACTGCCAACGTGTCTGACTGTTCTGCCACTGCAGACCTGAAATGCTGCTTTCCCTTTTTTATAATTTACTCATTACTTTATAACAACTGCTTTGTTTTATTGATGTTCAAAAAAGTTAGGTTTTTGCAGAATTATCCAGTCGTTTACTCAATCAGCCATAGGTCACATGAGAACAGCCGACTGTAGGTTGTTCAGGGTGGATTTTTACTTCTTGTTCATTTGGCACAATAAACTGCTCATTGGTGTTATGCTAATTCCAGCTGTGCTGCCTGAGAACAACTCCCACATGCACCTGCCCCATAAATAGTGCAGACTAATAAACACATATTTACTCAGCTTTTCGGGGGCTGAATACAAATAGAAGCGAATCATAACGTGACGGAACAAAGTCAAACTAATGAAAAGCCTCTGGTTTATGTTTTGTTGCTGTTTTGTTATAGATTCACATGACAAACGTGTCCTATATCTTTTACACAATTTACAGGTCAAATGCAGGCTTTGACCTCACTGAACATTATCTCTAAAATGTATTTCTCATGTTTAATTGGTAAAAAAAAATAAATTTTTTAGGCTATATATTTATATAAAACTATAGGTTTTACCCAAAAATATCAACATAACCACTGCAGGAATGAACTATTAACTTGTTCTCAGGTGCAAACTACCAGGATTTGTGTACCAGTTCAGAAACATTATTACATATACCCTGAAGATTACTAAAAATCTCACTATGTCAATATTATTTCTCTGTGACTGGGTTGGTGACCACTTTTCAATAACAACTTTTGTGTGTGCAGTTTTTGGATGTGTCTAGTACCCCAGGGGACATGTGTAAATGAACCCAGTAAAAAAATAGGGCAAATGGTGAGGTTACTCACAGGATGAAGCATTATGCAAGTGAAAGTGTTCAAAAGACAAACTTTAATGTGCTTCTCCAACAATAAGCCTCAGAATTGCTATTTATTTTATTTTTGTTTTTTTTACTAAGTAGGGGCAGTTGTAGTGACAGACACATGGATAAATGAGTTCTGATGCTTTAAATTCTTTAAATTAATAGACTAAATGGACAATGCATAAGCTTGAGTTAATGGAAGTCCAATTTGATTTATTTGTTCTACTTTTGTATGACTTGGACCATTGCTAACTTACCTAAGAAATGTTGCTAAGATGCTAAGATGCCTGTAAGATTTGTAGCAGGTCTAAGATAAAGGGGGTCATTGAGTTTGATAGGAAGAGCTGAGAACAGCCCTGAATCAAATGGTGACTGTACATAAACTGTAAAAGAGAGAATATTATCTATATAACATAATGTAAAGCAGCTCGGTGCTCTGCCCACAAGACACTCCACATGATTCATTTTAATAGCCCTTGTAAGAATGTGATGTACTTTGATTTCTGTCATGCAAAGCTGTTTTAAGAACATGCAGTAATTAGACCTGAAAACTTTCTTGATTATGCTGTGAATGATTGTGCTCTGGTGAAAAGAGCAGAGAATATATTCTGTATTCATGAGGTGAAAGAAAGTGGTCATAAGATAGTTATAGACAATAAGAAAAAAAAATGTCTTTAAGAAAAGTGGAACATATGATAAAAGTGACCTTCCTATAGAGAAAAGAACTTAAACCCTATGGCATCTTCTTTGTATTGAACTGAATATATATAAGAGCATCTTCACATATGCCATGCCTTTTTCTATTTTTCCTGTATTTGTTAGCCTGACTGCAGCACTGACTTTCAGGAAATATGTTTGTGCAGTGCTAATTTATTTTTCCAATTATTATGTTTTGAATTCGGAGGACAGACAGCATGTGTAGGATTGATTTGATTCTATAGCAGAGCACTGGAAGTGTAATCCTTATATAAGAAGAATAATGATAGTGTGGATTTAAGTACTTTTTACAAAGGGAATTTTCATGAATATTGTGTGACTTGACAGGTCCTATGTATCACAAACAAAACTGAACAAGAAAAATAACCATTGTAAGCCAATGTAACCATTGTCACAAGTTTTTTTTTATTTTTTTTTATTTTAACATGACATTTTAAAAGTCTAAGCTTGTCAAAGTTTCATTGCCAAGGCTAAAGCTTAAATAGCATTAACACAAAGCTTCTAGACTTTCAGGGATGTTTTTGATGTTGACTCAAGGAGTGTCGAACCTTTCAGTGTTGAACAGATTTGATCAAGGGCTAAGCGTCCAGGGACTTTTTAGAATCATAAAGAAATACTAACGACTCCACTTTTGTGTTCCAACTTTTCAGTAATACAAAAAATTACTTTAAAAGGGCAAGGTAGCCTGGTGTAAATCATTCAGAAATTTTAATGAATGATAATATTTTCACAACTCCTTTAGACAGAAAACTCTCCGATGAATTAAAGGTGCAGTGTGTCGTTTTTGGCAGCAGTGATGAGAACTGCAGGTTGCACATTCCCACCTCACACCATCCTTTCTAAAGACTGTGCACCTACTGTAGCCCTGCAGGGACATGCTGTTTCAAATCAACAAGTCAGTGTAAACAGAGTTCTCGTTTAAAAACAAAATTAAGCAGTTGTAGGAACAAAACTTAACAATAACTTTTGTTGATTTTTCCAAAACAGGCAAATGTAAATAGTGCAAATGTGATGCACTTAAACGTGACTTGAGAGTTTGGTCTTCTTGTAATTTTTTTTTAAGCCTGCTAAATTCCTTAAAAGCCTCAATTGTCCTCAAAGCTACTGTTAACTTATGTTTAGAAAGATTTATAATTTGATTGAAATATTTAATCAGTTTTAATATACCGTATACTTAAACTATTTGAGACTGGATTATTACATGTAGAATAGAGCATGTAGAGTAAAGTTGCTTGGGGAAGTGCAATAAAAATTTAAAGAGGCGCCTTTGGGCAGCACATTGAGGGCACATTGTACGTTCTTTATTGCTAAATGTGTTAATAATAATAATGTTAAAAATAATTCATTTTAAAGCTCTGTGCATTTTATAAAGACACAAAGAGTTGATGTTGTAGCACAGCAACATGGACTGCAGCCAAATACCTGAGCCTACTTTACATTCATGCTGTTCCTTATAGACACTGCCCTCTCCAGCTATTTAAACTTACAAAGAAGCACTTCTGTGAGAGGCTTTACAATGACAAACATAGATCTCTTTATTAATAATTCATGTGACGAATAATAAAATATGCATAATAACTTAATAACGCAGATATTCATGAGCCCCCTTGCCTTGCTCTTTTGTGCATGTGACATGACAGTGAGACGTGAGCTCTTTTATCAGAGCGGACCACAGGTGGATTCCAGTGACAGCATGATGTCTGGATAAGACCTAGCTCACACCTCGTCTAATGCAGAAACAAAGATATCATGTCTCAGTGTGAGCATCTCTGGCTTTCTTAAATCCACTTTGACAAAAATGACCATCTCCTGTGAAATGCAAATGAGCTACATTTTAAAGAAATCTGCTATGTGGGGTTATTAAAATGTTTCATGATCCATTGGTCTTCTGGTTCACTGCGCATGTAAGAAGCAGAAAATGTACTGTCCTGGGAGCATGGGGCTGGATGTGCAGGCTTCTAAGAAAAGAGCTGATGGTGCGAAAGCCTAATACGTGCACTAATTCTGTACATTGTGTAGATCAATCTTCAGAGCTGACAGGCAGTGTTTTCTAATAATTTAATGTTTTATACTTGCCAGCATTCATTGTAGAGATACATGATCAAAAACATAACAAGGATAAAAAAGCAACACATTTTTTAACTATCAAACATATAGCATAGACACATTGAGATGGAGTACGTGTATACATTCTGTGTTTGAGCCTGAAGGTAAAAAGAGAAACAGTTTTAGAGACAAAATATAGTTTTATCCACGTTACATTAGAGTAAATGACTTCTTTAACACTGGTGCATCTCAGGGTTAAAGGTCAGTGTTTTCACTTCATGTTTCATTTATCTGAAGAAATAGGCTATGAATACACGATCAAAAACACCAGGTTTTTTATTTAGACCCTGGGTTTACATTTCAAGTACATTATAAAAAGGTAAAGTTATCCTTGCCCTGTTTCTGATACAACTGTGTTTCAAATGTTGGTATGGGGCCAGAGTGAAATTAGATTTTATGCCCTCAACATTTAAAAGACAAAAAAAATATATAATTAATAATTATATAAAAGTAAATGATGGAAACTTCCTTATTGCTATGTAAAACACACTTCCACTAATAGTTTCTGAATTGCGCCTGTGTCATTGTTCCTGTCTGTTTCTCCAAACTGGGAATGTGCTGGTGATTACTTATCATAGAGAATATGTTGTCTATCACTAAGTACCTCATAAACCCCTTTTTACAAAATACTAGACTATCCCTTTCATTTTCAGGCTCCATCTTGACCCAAAAATCCTAACTGCTCTGTGAACTGCTTCTTAAACTACGTCATCTTTGCGGAACAGAAACATATTTCCCTGCTATTATTTCCTGGATAGCTGTATATGTGTGAATATTTCTGTAAATGAGTCTCTGTGTAGATGTTTATAACTGGAGCAGGCTATGGGTGTGTGCAGCAGTGGGGCCTGTTCGCCGCTCTTGGACAGACCGCCTTTGGGAGCTGCAGTCTCCCTGATGGATGGCCTACCACCTTATAAAGTGCGCTCCCATGTAATACCACCAACTCAGCTGCTTCGAACCATGTTCCACCGGGCTTCTTTGGCATAAACCACTCTCAATCCCCGAAACCTGTGATGCTACTATATGTGAGTCTGGATATGGACACTGTTTTTATTACAAGTGGAAATGAAATACAAGTTTTTACCCCTAATGAAACTGTGAACTTCTAACCTAAAATAAGAGAAGCGAAGAAAGCATAGAAAGAAACCTTGTTAAAAATAATAAGCGGTTGAATTCATACATTGGATCTTATAGCACCACCTACGATTCACACATCCACCTACCTTTTACCAGAACTGAGTGTCTATGAACGACTCAAATTATGTGTAAAAACTGCACAGTATAATAATTGCTTTTTCATATAATCTTATAAATTTGAAGTGAACTTTTAAAATGTTGCAAAATGAAAAACGCCAACCAGGTGTGAATAAAATCTCATATATTGGAAAGTCAGTACTTTGTCTACACTGTACTGCTGGAATAAAACGTAGATAACCCCCTGTTAGGTCGACAGCTTATAATATGTGTTTGTATATATATGGATAATGTACAGACACGTGTGCCCAAACGAAGGGGGTAAATGTGTATCATATTCCTGTCACATTATGTGCAAAAACTGATAGGATACTGTGATACTGTAAAAAAATAAAATAAAATAACTGAGACTGACTGTATTTTTATCTAGCTACTCAATAGCAGCTATCAGGTATTTCAAGATATGATGGTTGACAGTTCTTTTTTATTATTAAGATCTCTTTATTATCCCTGTGGGGAAATTCCTAGTCAGCAGCCCCACCAGGGGGCGCCGAGCATGTATTTTGATCATTATGGGGGAAACCAGTGAGCCCAGTGGAAACCCACCCAAGCACCAAAAGAACATTCAAACTCCACCCAGAAAAGTCCCGCCCTGAGGCCAGCATACTAAACACTGCGCCACCGTGCCACATTTGTCAATAACAAGGAAATACTACATTTAATAATCAATGCAAGGAAATACTACAGTTGCCTGCTCTCCAGAGAAGGCTGGACGGAGTCAAGGTTAGCTGTCTCAGGCTGATGCTATATTCACAACTGCAGAAAGAATTTGTAGAGTTTATTTAGATGCTGTGTAATATAACTTTACACAATTCTGCTGTTTTTATAGTTGTCAATAAACACTACAGTTTATTCATCATTATGAGCTCCTTGTTATCAGCAAGTCTTTATAATACCATGAATTACACCAATGTCAAAATCATATCCCATTATCCTAGTCATATTTTTTTATGAATGAATTGTTATTCTACTATTTGTCATATTGATTCAAGCATTTGGCTTTGAGAAACAAATAAGCAAATAAGAAAGCGTGTTACGTAACCTGGCATTAAATGGAAAACATACAAATAACAAATGGCACAGTCTGAGTCATCTTTTCATATCTATATACAACACATTATTGTGGCTGGGATGAAGACACCAGTCAGAATTACCTGTTCTCTCACCGACATTGTACGGTGCAAAGAAACACATTTGTTACCTCACAAAGAAGAAGTCAAGGTTAAAGTTTTCATCTTGAACTGGTGCTACACTCAGGGCCAGGAAAAAAATGTAAAATGAAATTCTGAAATACCAAGAGAAACTCAAAGAGGACACTGGGACAGGTTAGTAATTAAAATGGTTCATTGTGTCTCAGAGCAGTAGGCGTAGATTGGAAGACAGGATTTGTGGTAGCTTCTTGACAGTTTGCAGCATGTGGAGCTGGACTTACAGTAAGAATAGTAGCAGATATAGGAATAGTACCAGGGAATAGATGATGCACCAGATGTGGAAACTGAGGGCAGTGCAGCAGTGCACTATGGGTCAACAGGTGAATACAGAGCAGAACAGTCAGGAACCAAAACAAAGAGCAATGAACTGACCTGGTGTGGACTAACACTGTCAGGGAGGAGGACAAACAGAGAAGTGGGTCAGCAAACAAACCAGGGACTGGAAGAAATATACAAGTACTAGGACCTGTGTTTTTTTTTGTTTTTGTTTTTGTAAATTAACTATCTCTACTCTAAACTTGTGTGTCATTTGTTAAGTCTTATCTTCATTTAATTGTTTTACTCTATAGGATTATCTTATTTTATTGTATTGTAATGTGTTGTATTGTTGCAGTAATTCCTTGTGCATATATGTTTCTGCTTATTTATTCAATTCAATTAAAATGCTTTAATGACAAACCAACATGTTCAAAATGAGGAATAACTTTGGGGGTTACATTTCGGTAAGAATCATTACAGTTAAAGTTATGGTTGAGTTTCTTATTCTACCTAAAACTCTCATACCACTGGGGCTGTGTTATGTTTTTTGCAATGTATTAATAATAATAATTCAGGGCTGGCGTATTAATCATGTTGATCTTTGGGAATACTGTATGAAATAGTACCAATGATTTTCGAAGTTTGTCGGCCCTCTTTGAGAGTAATTTAATTCCCTCTCTTGAGTAGAGACTGCATTGCTCAATTTATAAAATATCTAATCTTGGGTTTGCGAAGCGGGAGGGGTGTGTGCAAAAGAGGGAATGAAATCTAATTCATTAAAGCCACTGACCCAAATAGAATTAACCAGTGGCCCAGGGTAACCAAGTGTGTGTGAACCTTCAAACATTAGCGAGGTGCTTGTGCTCTGAAGGTGGTAAAGGGGGTAAAGAGGTGGAAACAGCTTAGGTACATTAGAGTTCATGAATAACAGTGCTCTTCAGCTTGATTGTTATACGTCTGAAAACAAGGAAGTAACCTTATGACTTTATGTGAAACATTTAAATGCACTCCAATGAAGCATACGACAAAGACATTTGAGCTAAGATGCTAAAACAATTAAGGCATAGCCATTTTGATGAAGAAAAACTTGCAGGTATTTAATCAGAATTCAAAGGTACATAGATCACCTTGGCACCCCTTCGTTACAATGCTAAAATTATTATTTAATGTTCAAAATGCAAACAAACTATACGGCATATCTAACTTTGCCTCATCCCTCCTCTGTCTTGCAGTCTCACTGTATGTTAACTGATGACCTTGGAGTGTCTGTCTCCTTAGCCACTGAGTGATCAACGTAATTGGCGAGATCATTATTAGCAAGATCAGTAGCTCCTGCAGTGCTATTTGCTGCTATTCATCACATCAGGACTTAATTGGATTGCTAATTGATGTGTAGAAACCCATGTAATTGCACTAAAAGGCACTCTCTGCTGGTCTGCCATGCGGGAGGGGGCGGAGAGCTCACAAGCTGTCACATGTACAGTCTACAAGCCGTGTGACATTGGTGATCGTGTGAAGAAAATGCATATTGTGAATTACTGTGTCGACAATGAAAAACATGTCCTGGAGCGTGTGGAAGACCTTGCAATAACAGCACAAAAAAAAAAATGCACATGTGGCTTTGGTGGTGGCGCTTTATCTAAAATGAGAGAAAATTGTTGTCTCCACCTCTTGACACTTGTTAAAGCCAAAGAGGCTGAGCGCGCCAGTGTGTGTGAATTATACAGGCTAACTGATGGCATGCAGTTTAAATTAACATGGTCGATCAACCACGTAATGGGCCACAATGAGACGCCATTCAGGCTGGAACTAAAGGATCCTTGATGTGGCAGCTAGATAAAACAGAAATCTAATCTCAATTAAGAACAAGTCCTTTTTATTTAAGTCATTACTGAGTTTTCACGGCCCCAGTGGAACCACCCGCATCTTGGTAAAGCTAAAGCAACCGTGTGCTTTCCTAATGCCTTTCCCTTAAGTTTTTTTGCCCTTCCTTCGTTCTGCCAAAGGCTCTCTGTCTGCACAGCTTTACCACAGGGAGCAATAAAGCCTAATCTTATTTTTCTACTCTTATGTCCCTTCCTTAAACATCTGCATGACTCATACTTACTTGTGTTCGTTTGCTGAAACCGTATATCTGTCTTTAAGAGATAGTCACAATCTTGTCTGGCTCAAAGACCATTAGAGGTTTCAGAAGTTTTTTCTTTTCAAAAAGCCTATGCTGTCAAATGTCGGCATTAAAATGTTTAGACTTTCAGCATGACTCGTAATTGCACAGTATACAAATCCTCCCTGGGAAGTCATCTTTTAGTTAAATGTTATCTTGACAAGTAAAGACGTGCCACTTTTTGTTGCAATACACATCCATTGGGCCTGCATAAAGCCATAGGTAATAATATTCAACCACATCATGGGTAGAAGAATAAACACAAAACAAGCTTTTGCACCTAACCTTTATCACCAAACATAAAACCAAGTGTGTTGCACAGTGTTGCATGAAAACATTTTGTGTCACAAAACAAAGGTAATTGTGTGATCAGCTGGTGTTTCTGTCTGTACAAAAAGATATAAGGAATAATAGGAAGAGGATGGTAGCTTGTGGAGATTAAACTATGTCTCGAGACAGACTCTGACGGCCAGAGTGAGCAGATGTTACACAAATGTCAACACTGGCTTCCATCTCCAATCCAGTGAAAATCACATCATCAAATATTTGCTGTGGCCGTGGCTTTTCCTCTGTGCGTCAATTCCTACCTACAAGTTGCTTCTTGTCAGTGTCAGACTTAACAAGGCGGGCAAACTACACAGAGCCAGCGGCCTGTCAGGTGCAACATATCGACACCTCATGGGGCAAAAAAAGTCAATCTGTGCTGACAAACGCTCACCGCCGCTCTGCCATTCTGGGCAGACCCCAGGCATGTTGGAGGGGATGGCGTCTGCTCAGGGAAATTAGAACAAACTGTCAATCAGAAAGTGAAAGAGGAGAAATATTTTGAAGGTGACCTCTTGAATGTGCTATTTCTGTATTTTCTTGAATTTTGCTCGTGTCGAGTCTGTCATATTTTTGCTGTTGTAGTTTTCTATCAAACGTTTGTGTCGGCAAGACAAAAGTGTAACTGGCACTGTCACGCCACTTTGAAATTCAGCAAGAGATGTTCCGACAAAGTTGACACAATAGAAATCATGCCTCCAGCCATAACATAGGCACATAAAAAGTGGAAGTACTGGACTCTGGGATCAGTTGCTGACAACTAAAGCCTTTTTTCTACTGTCGGTTTATATAAAGTATAACATTAAGGTACATTTCTTTTTCAAATATAACAATTAATCAATAGGACAAGCCATATTTTGGAAAACATTGCTGTGTTTTCTGCCCAAACTAAGATTCTCTGTTGTCCAATGATTTTCAATTTAACAAAAGAAATGCCCCATTATTGAGCCATGCATCCACTGGAAACATGCCTAAAGTGACCTTGCACCAATCAACTTCCTTTCTGATTGTCTTTATTAATCACTCTTTAAATTCTCGAATGATTCATCAGTACATTATTGTCCATAAAACAAGACTTTGGGATGGATAAGAGGTCTGATGATTGTGTGACTGACAGCTCCCTTTGCCTCCTGCTGGTTTCAAATACGAACTTTCAAAACATCATCTTCAATAACAAGATTATATTCAAGACAAACTACATAATGTGACTGTGGCTGGGGTTGGGCATTAGTTACAATGAGCTCTACTCATACTTTACCAGTCATTATAATTTTTTTTATAATTTTATAATCATGTTGAACAACTCTTTTTTCCCCCATCTATCCAGTAATAACCTTCAAATACCATCTGTTTATTGGGCCTAGCTTCCTCTACTTTCTGTTTATTGGACATTCTTATTATTCTAACAATTCATTTCATACAGAAGGTTCCGGGCTAGTACACTACCATAACGTGTCTGGTTGTTGTGTGTGGCTTTTCTCCCACAGTCCAATCATTGGCAAATCAAAAATGCCCATTGGTGTCTTTATGTGTCAGTCCTGCAATTAACTGTCCATTGTCCAGGGATTGGTTCCAGCTGCCCGTGACTTAGGTCAAACATGGATAAGTGGTGAAAAAATGAATGACTAACTGTGCCTTTGAAATAAGAGGCTGTAAAAGAGTCATGCTTTTGATTTTATAACAATCTTACGCTCAAACGGCATTGACTTTGTTTGATTTGTGGCACATCAAGAGTTTTCTTCAAGGTGTTTAATTAGCCTTGGCCATAAACACTGTTACACTGACATGAGATTACTTTACAAAGCTTTAAAAAGACAAAACAAAACCAGGAAGTTGTAAACAAAAACTAGAAGCATTAATATTTATGTTCATTTACAGCAGTGGCTGTATTCCTGGTTTATAAAATATACAGCTGCCGCAAATCCCAAAACACTATCACCAGAGATGCATATCTGAGTTGTTATTTTACTTGTAAAGGTTTTAATAGCTTTTACCATTTTACTGTGTTCATTTATAGCACTAATAATTACATTACACATTACACTCCTGCAGATTGCACATTTCCTTTTAAAAAATCTGCGTAAATTACATATGATTGTGAGAGCTACGTTATAGGTCATTGGGGGTTGGTACACCAACAGCTAACAAGATTGGGCACATGGCCTTTTTAATATATGAGTAGGTTTATAGTATCCCCATAATCACAGGGGTTTCTTTTATGTATTTGTTGTATGTATCATGACGTGCTGCTCAAACAGATGCGCTGTGTGACAAGACACTGCAGAGGTCATAGATGCCTCGTGGGAGACTATTAATAAGGAAACTAGTGGGAGTGACTTTGCATTGACGGTCGACATTAGCACACACTTACACATGCCATTGGGACAAAGTGATGCACACACAGAACATTTACATGACAGGATTGTGTTGCCTTTCTATTATCTCACAATTTCCTCATATTGTTCTGTTATATCCTCCTAATTCCGCTTTTTCTCAGCCTTAGCTGAGGCTAATGTGACAGTAGCTGACAATAGTTTGTGGCACATTTACAAAACTCCTACCTACTAATTAGCCAGAGCTGTCCGGGTCTTTGATCTCATGTCTCTGTGTTCTGGATGGCTTCCTGGTCTTTGAAGGTAGCTGTGACGGAAAAGCTGCTTTCAACTACCCAGAATCCTTTGGCTCTGGCTGTGCAGTCGGGCTTAGCTCACCGCATGTCTTCGAGGGGAAATGGTACCCCTGAGAATGGATGTGTAGCTGGCAGCTGGGACTGGGGGTGTGCGAGGTAGATAGTAGTCAGGCAGCGGATGATGAAGAAGTGGAAGAAGTGGAGGAAAAAAAAAACTGCCAATTACCCACTGCCTTGTTGGAGTTCAAGTTTGCAGTTTAATGTTACAAAATGTATCAATGGATTTTTTTTTAGTAATATCTTTTGCCTGGAAAATCATAACTAACCATAATAATATAGCCTGTAATGTGAGTAAGCTGAGTGGCAAGGTACAAAATGGGCAAATGGTGATTTCTAACCTTTTACCTTTTATGATAGAAACCAAAACCCCTCAACTTTCTTAACCTAGATGTAGGTTAGGAAAGTCGAGGGGTGTTAGGACTAATCCAGGACATTGAAATCTGAAAGGAAGGTTTGAAAACGCTTATGTAAAATAGTAAAATGATTTGTGTAAAACATTAATACTACTACTGATATGATCTAATGAGGCTGTGTCATTTAAATCTCTTCATTCTTCCAAATCATGAACCATTAAATAGCCAACAGTTTATCTAAAAGTATTTATGGTTTTATTATAAACTGAATGTCAGTGTGTCTTTGCTATAGCAGTACAAAAGCAGCCTAAATATTTTTACTGTGCCTTGTGCTCAAAAGTGAACAGTGAGAGAAGAGGGAAATATTGAATTCCATCAAGCTTCTCTTTCAATATTCCTCTTATCATGCAAGTGCTACACTTCCCCAGGTGCATTGAGTGGCATGAAAGAGAATAGAACTTATTATTTTTTTCTCTGTTTTTCAAAGGCACATTGTAAGCAGCACAAAAGAGGTGAACTGCCGCATTTACAAATCAGTTATACCCACAGGGAAATCCACTGGTGGATGACATTGAAGTTAAAAGTGCACAGTGAGTTGGCTCTGCAAAGCCTACATCTGAGCCGTATTGCTGTGTTTGAATGTGACTGGGACTAAGTGGCTGTACACAACAACAGTACATGCTGTGGAGGGGCTGCCGCTGCTCTGATAGACATCTTCTTTTCATTTGAATACAGCCGGAGAGACAGATACAGGGAAGGCAAACACAATGCTAGTTCAGAAGAAGCACATTGATTCTGTCTGAAGACTGTGTTTCATCCTCTGTCAAATAGCAGTTCTGCCCACTAAGCTCTTTGGAGATGATGGCACTCACAATAGAGCTCGCCTGTTCAGTCTTCACAAAATCAAAGCAGATTAAATTCAATGCTGAAGCTGACAAAAGTCAGTTTGTTAATGTGGACGGTTTATAAATCTAGTAAGTATTTGTGTTTAGCTGTCTACAGTTTTAGGCTTGTGAATGTGGGCTTTTATTTGTGTTTGTAGCATAGACTGTAATGGTGTCAAGTTTCCATGACAATGGCACGTTTTGTACAGACTTGAGCAGAGCAATATAACTCCAAATCAGTCATTGCAAAAATTTTACTTTTTGAAAGGTTTTCACTGGAAATCTTTGACCTTTATATTCTCTGAGTAAACCTAAAGCAACACCATTTTGTATAAGCTAAAGACTGAGAATACACGTTAGATCTGAGTTAACACTGAGTTAGCATGCTCCTACCGACTTAAATTACCAGCTACAGTTTGTTTTAATATTGTTCTCTGATTTGCTGTGGCACTTTTCTGGTCATTAATAATGTCATGCTGCACATTGCTGTCCCAAACTCTGACACAGTATGATCTCAGTATGGGAGCTCAACATGGCCAAAGACACAATTACATCACTCCTTTTCACTGTTAATGTTTTCGCAAAGCTTACCCACTGGTAGGCCTACTATAGGCACAGCCCAGCGTTTCTTTGTTTAAGTGACAAAGCTGTAAAGCCACAACTTAGATTAATGAGAAGTTGAATAAACAAGCTATGCACTTAAAATATGTAGGGCCTATTGCAAAAATAATGCATGTTTGTTTTTTAATGCTTTTGTTTTCCTTCATTGTTTCGGTGTTATTGGATCATAGGCAGCCACCAGATGAAAAATATGCCAAACTCTCGCATGCTAAGTCGACTGTAACAGTAGCCATGGCAATAATGATAGCACATAATTAGGGTTTCATATCCCTTGCTTCTTCAATAATTGCAGTCTCCAAACCAGAAATCTCTATTTGCATGTTTCTCAATGTGAGAGAAAGTCATTAATTGTAGACAATGAGGCTTAGGAGTGTGCAAAGCTTAGCGGTAAAGTGGGCGAAACAAAAGAATAGCCGGCTCCACCTCCTTGCAGTGAATTGTGAAGACTCTCTCAGTGCAGATGAAACATGGATGTCTCTGTTTTTTTCTGCAGAATATACTCAATGTCACACAGCATATCATTTTCTTTTAACATCTTCTGATTCTGTGGCCTCATTTACTGACAGTTTTATTAGCATTTATTATACATGTTTTATGAACTTATTATGAATATGCCAACATTTTAATGAGTGGCATGTCGACATTTTTGACAAGACCAACAGAGCATAATCAACAGGGGAATGATTTGACATGTTTGCACCCACTTGTGACGGGGTGAGATGGTAGAGAGGGGTGTATTTCCACAAGGATAGATGTCTAATGTACCTTTGGACTGCCCCAGAGGAAACAACATTTATTATCCCACGTTTTTCTTTCAGATCGTTTCTCAAATTAAATAAGTAGGGTGCTGCTGCAGAACTGGCTGTGGAGTAAAATGGGTAAAAGATTAATCAGGGAAAACTCTATTACCATGACGAGAATTAATGTAAGAAGTAGTTGTGGCGTGATGAATGAATAAATGAAACATGGAAACGAAAAAGACAAAACTTCTCTAAAGAAAAACACGCAAGAATCGAGTCTGTCTGTGACAAAACTAGTCAGCGAATCCCAAAGTGAATGTTCCCTCGCTCCCACTGGAGTTACTCCTTCTTCATTTATTTACAGCTGTCTGCAGGAGCACCGGGAGATAAACAACTGCAGTGCTCCCGAGTGGAGAGGGCCCCACCTAATGATTATGGAACGCTTGATCAAATATGGTGGAAGTACACAACGCACCCACACAAGGTCCTCATGCACACGCTCTCAACCCTGGATAGTCCTTAATTTCCACACTGACAAATATGCACACTCAGCCTTCCAGAAAGCTACAGATGGAAATAACACTTTCCATTTTGAATTATACCAGCAGCATCTGTCAGTGGTAAACAAGCTTTCCAATGGCCTTACTTCACACAGTCTTCAGGAAATTTGGGAGAATATTTAATAAAACCTGTGCAGAGTGTGTTTGTGTGATGTTAACTCACTGTCAAATGTGGTCAAAGCATTGGTAAAAAAAATAAAAAATAACAGCAAAGGGAAAGTGTTTAGCTCTGTGGTGCTTTTAAAACATGACAAATGATATCAAGCTGTGCCTGTCAGTGAGTGCTTTGTAAGGTTTATAAAAGAAAAAGGCTCCACAGATTCAACCTTGTAGCTTTGAGTCTGAGTGCATTCTCATAACCCCAGTTCATATCTCTGCATGGAAACACAATAGCTTCAATGCATATTTGTTCCCTGCCCCGGGGCTGCCTGCACTATTCCTGAACAAATGACTGTGTCCCCCTACAGACACCAACCCTATTATGTGCTGCCAGTTCCACATCTGAAATTGTTATTCTTTGTATCATACAGGCTGACATGGGAGTCACACACACTATTGGATTACAGTGATAATCTACAGTAGGAGCCTGCTTTAGCATGCATTGAGCGAGATGTTGGAGAGAGTGCTGTAGATTGTACAAACAGATGAACGAGTTGCTGCGTCTGGCCCTTTGACACTGTTCAAAAATAATGTTTATAAAAATAATGTTGGACTTCAATGTGAACCTATGGATTGTGCTACTTGTGTAGGCTAAGAACTGCATGCAAGTTACCTCTGATGTATTTTCACTGGATTTGTACATAATATGTCTCTTCAGGGTTACCGTAGCCTTACTGAGGCCCTGAACTGCATGTGATACTGTGTGATCATTGTGGTTGTGAAAGAGTAGTAATATAATCTGACAAATGGTTACAGACAGACTGTACCTAATACATTTTTTCTTCTAGTTGGGAAAAATGGTTTAAATACTAGAATATTGTAAAAGCAATCATTTGTGATGCCATCTACTATTTATTATATGAAAACCGGTTGCTCAGGAACAGAAAACCTTGTCCAATCACATGCTCAAAAAAAAACATGCACAATAAAGGAGTGCTCCCATTGGTCAACACCGGCTTGTGAAGTTCCAGGAAGTATAATAGCAGTCGATAAAGTGTATTTTCTACTGTGAATATGTCTTTTAACACAGAAAAACAGAACAAAAAAAAAGAAATATATTTATATAAATATATTTAGAAGGCTTTTTTTTTTTTTTTATAAAAGAGAATCAGGAGAGGTCCCTCGGCCGCTTTTGGGGGAGACAAGGATGGCAAAAATAAAATCAGGCATGAAAAGACAAGGTCCTTGAGAAGTACTACTATCATTATTCACATTCAGCACAGTGAGAGGACCCTTGTAAGAGGAATCATTATTATGACATTTTCAAAAAAAATATTGAATTGAAATGGGGTCTTGTTTGTGTACATTATGTAAAATGGTTCAGTACAGATTTACAAAAGGTAATCTCAAATAGCAAAATAAACTGACGTTGTTTTGAATATAACCACAAGCTGAGGAGTACTTATTAGAGTACTTTTCATAAAAAAAAAATAGTCTAGAAATGCAACTTGAAACTCTGTAATGCAAAAAGAAAGCCATAAAAATAAATTTTATGCAGAAACACAGTTTTCCAGACCCAGCAATAAGATTTATTATTATGTACAGTAAAAAATGTAATATTCAGGGTTGTGTCCACATACCCGATATTTACTCATACTCGTGTAACCTCCTCAGATTCTTCCAACATCCCTAAATATATGTGATTGTATGGGGCTGTTCTAGTGACCTGTGTAAGTTTGTGGATGTAATTTAAATAAGTTCAGTATATTTATAATTTGTGAATATTGGTCTGTGGTGGGATGTAGTGCAGCAAACAATAGACACAGACAGAATGTGTTGGGCTGCTAATGCTTCGACAAGATTAAGATAAAGCAAATCATACAGTTTAAGCAGGATTGTTAATGTTTTTGTTGAGGAAGAATGGAAACTGATGAACCTTTATAGATCAATCTACAAAGCACAATAGAAAATGTTTTTTCTGAAATGCTAAAATAGTAATCCTATTTAATGGTGTTGTAACCTTTATACAAAATGCTTTATTATCTCTTAAAATAAAATGCACATAAGGTTTTTTCATTTAGTGTTTTTGATTAAAGATTATGCACTCATGATTCACAAAAGTGATTTAATTGAAATGTCAAAATATATAATGGAAAATTTCAACGCAAATTGGTAATAAAAAGAAAAAAAGAAAAAGAAAAAAAGAAACTCAAGTTCTGAGTTAAACTGAAATGATGTTCTCGGTGGAGGCCTGAACAAGGCGTTACAAATCACAGGTGACATCTTCTCACGAAGGAATTGACCAAAGAAATAAGGTGAAGCAGGGGAACTATCCTCTTTACAGCCATTTTCTTTGAAGAAAACAGTGTTTATACAAAAAATGGAAAGACCTAAATCGTCTGGATGTACTGCTGAAAAAAAAAACACTGACAATGTACACTCCACAGAGACCACAACATGAAAGGATTCATTTAAAAAAAAAAAGATGGTCTCTTAAAAGTTAAAACATACTTTAGAAAAGCCTCCCGTTTGGCCCTTTAGCCCACCTTTGCCATTTTAAGTTTGTTTACCTCAACGTCTGTGCATGTCAAAGTATTTCTGAGCTGCAGGACCAGACAGTTGTGAAGTGAAGCGATAAAAGACGACCTTATTGATCATTCCTGTCTATGCTGGGGGACTACTGAGCTGAAAACATCAAATGTGCAGTGGATGAGTGCTTCTTGACTGAGCAGCACAGGGCGCTCTGCAATAACAGACTGATTAGAGCATTGGAGAAGCGTTTGTTTCCATATGTTTCTTATAGTGTCATTGGGGTTTTCAGTCATCTAGGACATATTCAAGAAAGGATTTCAAAGAAGTCATCTGGATGTAGGTCGACCACAGGTTAACTTATGTCTTAACAACCTTCTCTGGGAATCTTTCTAACTATGGTTGTCGTTAATATTACTATAAACTCTTGCAAAATGACTGACATCCAACAGAAGGGTGGGGTCTTTGTTTAAAATCTATTAATCTCTATGTTGATCTCAGCATTAACACCTTTTTTGAGCACAATGCCATTCATCTAAATCTGTAAGATATATTACAATATGATATCACTTTACAGTGTTGCTAGTTCGCTGTACATTTGTGTTTCTTCTGTGCCCTCAATGTGCTCCAGTCCAGAAAGTAATTAAACGAATGGCTCCTTAAGTTTTTCTGATGACATAATTATACACAATGCACCTTTAAAATTTATGTTAGATCCAATGTAAACCTAATGCTTATTTATTTTTCCCCACAATGTGTATATTCTACTTATCCATGTGAATTAAGGCTCTATTTTAACATGTGTTACTTTATTTATTTATTCAGTAAATGGTGTGCATTTATAGAGTGCTTTTCTGGACCCTTCTCGGGTACCCAAAGCACTTTACATGATGCTTCCATTCAACCTATTCACACACACATTCACACCTGGGGCATTCACACACACACATTCACACCTGGGGCAGACAGAGGGGGGGCTCATCTGGCCCTTAAAGTGTGAAAGTTTGAAGCATGTTATTTTATTGTGAAAAACTCTATAGTGAGATGTGTTTGGTAAAGATCTGATCCAGGTTTGAAGTGAGGTTTAAAAGACTGTGTTGTAGTGTAAGGTATGTACAGTAATGTACAGTATAACATGCCTTTAAAAAGCTTAGCAAAGGGTAACTACAAAATAGTTGTTAAAGAACTTAGAAGGCCCTTTCCTTTATTACTGTGGCTATAGATGGGCTACATATGTAAACAGTATAAAATGAAAAGCATTGACATTTACAAATAAACATGTTCAAAAAACTTGTCTCACTAATGTCTCTTTCAAGCATAATCAAAACAATCTACTTTCTCACAGACTGGTAATTATTAATCTGATGAGATCTTTATTTAATTCAACATTATTCACAATAAACTTTTCAAGTGTCATTTATTTAGAGGAAAAATAGTAAGGTCAGGGATTTCTCTGATGCAGCCCGGTCACTTGTTCTTGAAGACGTTCATTTGGAGTTAGACTCTAGTCTTGACGACTGAAGAAAGGATCCTGGAGAATGAGAATCAACTGTGCTTTGGTTCTCTTCTTCTCTTCCTGAATCCTATGTAGTCTTTTCAAATAAATGCAGAGGATGAGACTAAATCAGTGTTAGATCAGTTCCACAACCAGATTACAGATCCTATAGCAGGTGTTTACTGATCTAAAGGATTTATTATAGTGACTCTTAAACGGTCCATCTATTCTTTTGTGTTATAATACTCCATTTCAATAACTTAAGGAAAAGTTAAACGTTTAAGATAATAGTCTGGTCTCAAAATAATTCATTTTCTGGATATACTTTAAGTTATAAGAGGGGGAAAAAAAACTAAAGAGCGGAAATAAACTCAAATCAGACATTCTGGTCCCACCAATGGAACTCAGACTCTCCAAACAGAACTGTAGGAGTCACTTCCAGGATCATAAATTCACTCAAATAAAGTCCTTGTCACATATAGATTAATGAAAATAACTTTGTTTAATATCAGCAGGAACAGTTTGTCCATCTGAGTGAGAAGAGCTAGGGTCAGGGGGGTTCATGGGTCGGGACAGCTTCACAGATCAGGCACAGCTTAGGTCCAATCATCATTGGGACGTCTAACAGCGGACTGGACATCTGCAATAGTATCCCCTCCCCCAGAGGAGGGCGGGACAGAGGGGCAACTCGTGAACAGCAGTGAACTTAGTAGAAACATAAACTGACATACTCCAAGTAAAAAAATATAATAAAGAGAGAAAAAAACATGGACTTTATTAAGTTTAACTTTATTTAAATTGTGCAGAACTGCAACGTCTGGTGTCTATTTATCCTCCTGTTGTTTTTCACCTTTGACCCCACTGAGAACAGGGCAGATTAAGTTCAACTGAGAATCACCCAGTCCAAATTTACACTAAAATATAGAGAACTGTGACAAAGAGTCTTTTAAACTGATCTCTACTAAACTATAACAGGCTCATTTAATTTGACCTGTTAATGAGGACAGTAACTAGTCCTTCCAATTAAAACGGTCTTTACTTGAATCACAGTGTGACTGTCACAGAATGACTCTAAAAAACAGGCCTAATCTTTACATTTGAAGGTGAAAAAACTCAAGGTGACGAGACCCAACAGATGTCTCCTGAGCAAGCGCTTTGGCGACTGTGGGGAGGAAAAACTTCCTTTAACGGTCAGAAACCTCCGGCAGACCCAGGCTCAAGGAGAACGGTCGGCTGCCTCGACAGGTTGGGTCAGTTGGGGTCAAAGTTGATTGCTGCGATTCAAGGGAGAGAAATGTGAAGAGTTATTTTCAAATGGAATCTTTAACATTGGCATCAACATTAGGTTTAGCTAAATGTCATTGGGATGGTTATTTGACTTGAAACTAAGAGTCAATGCTGGGTCAGCTGCTGATAAACTGCATAATGTAAGTTTAGGTAATGTAAGAAGAAGGATCTTGTCTATCATGTATTATTTTAGACTCAGCAGTAAAAAGTGATATTACTGTCCAATGTCAGTCATGTCATGTTTTTAAGCAGCGGCCATGACGAGACAGTACAGTTGCAGTAGCAGCCTTAAGATGGAGCAAGTCCAAGAAATGTTCCTGTAATCGATTATTTATGAGGAACACCCAGAAAAAAAAACTTATGTATTGCTTCAATGAGGGCAGTTAAAGTCGTCTGTAAATTACTGTGTTTTTATGTGTCCCTTAAATATGAGGTTTGGTCACCCTAAAGTCTCGAGGTCATACATCAGGCCTTCATTTGTGCAGGATTTGGAAATGTAACCAGTAGGACTGACATTCCCAGTGACTTCTTCAGGGACAGCCTTGAGACGACCATAAAAAGGTAACGTTTTGAAGCAGAGCTGTAGGTGGTGCTCTTGTGATGGGCTCATGAGTCGACCAACAGAAGAGCCGTTCATTTAGTGGAAGAAGGAGACACTTAAACATCAGAGCCCAAACTCTTCAGATTGGACTTTTATGGTCATAGTGACTCTTTCAGACACTAAGTGAGTGCTCCACTGTCTGATTGCTGCTGGATAGAGCTCATTACAAGAGCAGCACAGACAGAGGGCTGTCCACAACCACCATCTCCAGCTCTACTACAGAAATGTTCTGTAGTCGATCTCAAAACTGTCCCCTAAGAAGAAGTCAACTGTGAAGTCTAGACCCATTTGTTTCTAAACCTTACACTTAAAGCCTGATTAAGTCCCGGTCTTGTTCAGTCCGGGACGTACACCTGCTTCTAGTAGATCAGGTGTTTAGGGCGGGTGGGGAGCACCCCATGGACCCTGACATTGTAGAGGCAGGTGAACGCTACATTACCCCAGTTATTGTGCACCTGCAGTCTGACGTGGCGGTAAACATTGTAGTTCTGGACCTGGTTTGGCAAAGCAAAGGTCTGAAAGCTAGGGCCATCCTTATCATAAGTAAACTTCCCCAGAAGTTTCTCTCTAGAATAAAGTGTTCTCCTGCCCTACAAGAGAAAAAAGCTGTTTCAGTTCACTTTGTCACTAGTTGTGTTTCCATAAACAGATTATAGGGCATTTCAAAAATTGACTTTATATTTAATGGAAACAGGATTAATCTGTGAAATGGGTCTTAGTTGACAGGACAAAGATAACTCACATAAACTGAAAACTCCCTTGGAGCACTGGAGATGTCCCCCGAGAAAGACTGCTCTTTAGCAATGTGGCCAATGGTCACATGGCTGATGACGATATAGTCGGCCAGTGGGACATGTAAATGCCCAGAATCACCAGCAAACGGCCAGCAGTGTCCCGGGACAAGAGGCGACTGAGGCTAAAGAAAAGATTGAGATACAGTCAGAGAAATGCACTGACAAGAAATGATAAAACAAAATTTCAGGTTCAGTTTAAGAACAAACTGATTATAGTCTCACAATTGTTTTAGTAAACTTTCAAAAGCATCATCACAATTTCTCTTATTGGAAAAATTACAAAATTTATTTTATCACAAGAAATGTTTTGAGTGGACTTTCTTTTAAATGTTTTTTTTTATCAATTGTGATTTTGTTTTTCACATTCAACATTTAATGATAATTTGAAGCTTTACAAACACATAAAGTACATCTCTTGTTCTTTAAACTGTGAACACTTCTTACCTGTATCACAACCAGATGTTTTGTAAATAATAATATATTCGACACAAGCCACTGAAAAAATCCACTTTCTCCATAAGTTTCCGACGACCAATGCTTCATTATATACGCTGCTGCACCTAAATACAAGCCACACATTATCAATCTCAGTTTATCAACCCTACTTAAACATGTTTGGATTAAATCGTGGTTATGAAAGAAAAAAACATACCTGTAAATAAACACGCAAAATTTGGCATCTTATCTGCCTCCGTCGCCAACAGCCTCGAGTAAGATTTCCTTGCTTCCTTTTCGAGCTGCAACTTTGTCACACTGTAGCCTAAACAGAGCAAAAAACAGGTCAGGCATTTGTGAATAATAAGAAAATCACTAATTAACAAGACTTACAGAAAGCCAGGAACAGCACTAAACACATCAGTGAGAGGACTGTTTTGAGGCTGGGCCATTTCCAAAGATTGAGTGAGCGGGACGTTGACGCCCCAGAGCTGCACTTCTTATGTGTCCCATGAGCCAAACTCGGCTCGCTGCAAGACCTTTGCCTTTTAAAGACAACAAAAGGACAGGTGCTATGAGTAAAACAAACAGCAAGTACAAACGAAATGTGTCTGAACTTAATCAACAAGTTACCTGTTAAGAAGATACTTATTAGAAATATTGCGAGGGCTTCTGCGTGGACCTACTGTCGAGGCAGAGAAAAGACACATTAGTGAAAACTGCTCATTTTGTATTTTTTACCCTGGATTTCAATCCAAGAGCAACACATTTAGGCTAAAAACCTTTTAAACCCCTTTGTATGAACTCAGTATTGTATTAACAGGCTTTAAAACTATATTGAAAAACATTTGAAAGCTACAATTAACAAAATCTGCAAGAAATAAGAAAATAATTAATTTTAACTAAAGCCATATTACATGTCAGTGTGTTTTTTCAGTAAAATATTATCAACTCAGTGACTAAACTCTCCAGTCCTTCTGCAGTAGTTACTTACCGTTCATTATACGCTTGTTTTCTTTAAATAATGAGGAAAATGTGGCTGTTTTCTGCTTGTTTCTCTGTGTATCTTTTCTGCTGTCACACCAATTCAAGAGCTGGTCAAGAATGACTTCAGAAGCAGAATATATGAGCTTTGTCTGTCAGAGTCTGGAATGAGCTGTCACCCATCAACCAGGTTGTTATGGAAATGGCTTTGAATAATCCAGTTTCAAATGAAAACACCTGAAACCTAAATGAAAACTAGGTTGTTTTCTATACAATGTGAGCAGGCTGGTGCAGTCTTAATAAAAGAGGAACTCAAATAAATTTTATGGCAAAACATATTACATAATTGTTGTTAGATTTATAAAGGTTTATATGGAAAGTGCTGTTTTAAATAACAGTGTATAAATATATATTGATTTAACATTGCAAAAGATTGGAAAATCATATTTCTCAGTCAGGCCCCTTTTCTGTTAAAAACACTCACTGGATTTTCTATCAACTTCCACCACAAGCTTTCCAGCCGAACATTATCACCTAGAGTTTCTGGTCGAGGGTGATCAGGATTAGGGACACACCGGCCGCGAGTGCACGGCTACGAATGCTGTGCCTAGTCAGCTTTCAAGCTTGGAACCACTTGTTTATGTGTTTTGGGGGCGTCCCAGTATTTGGCACACTGGTTCTGTGGGGGCATCGAGGCTTTTCGGTCTCCACGTCGGTGGCCATGTGTAGGGGTGTTTCTGTAGAGTACTGTAGGGTCCTCTGTGTCTACCCACTTGCAGTCTTATTGTTGGAGGATCTGGTCTGTGTGTTGCACCCCTGAAAGTAGGGAGAAAGAATCACAAGATTGATTTACAGATGTCTCTCTCTTGCAGGAGTTTAATGCAAACATATATGAATTTAACAGTATTTTACATTGTACATATTTCTTTCGTCAAACGTGCATGCCTTGCTAGTTTGTGCATATAAACATGTTTCCAACCAAGCAAATGGCAAGTGAACACTTATCTAGCTTTGTAAAATTATCACAGCGCTGCTCACATGAACACAAGATGGCAGAGGACAAGTTCACAAGGCACAGAAAAACTTGAGTCTAAGTTCTCAAAACACTTTACTTTTAAAATAAACATTTCTTTAGCTTCACCAAACAAGACTACATTTATTGTAAACTGTTTTAACTATATACAGATGACAAAGAAATAACAATGGTTGACCTTTACCTGAAAGTAGGGAGAAAGAATCACAAGAGTAAATTCTTGCAGGAGTTTAATGCAATGAGGAGAAATGTGCAAAATCCCCCTGGTGGTGGGTGAAAGGCATTACCAATCTATCAAACAAAAAATTCCGGGGAGCGTTGTGAGCGTGCTGAGCGAGCAGGTCTGAATTTTTTTTGCAGCACAAACAAGCACAAACGAAGCACAAATAATCTAGATAGTTTTGGAGTCAATTGCGTTTGGTGGGGGGCAACTTCACGGAAGTCAGTTGTCACAGTACGCACACAGTTGTTGTCAAAGGATCGATAAAGCAAAAAAGTTGTCAGGTGCTTAAAAATAGAAAAAGAAAGAGGGAAAAGGAGATGGCATGTCAAGGTAAACAACAGCAGATAAACAAGTGGATGGGGAAAGGCAACAGGTAGGATTTAAAGTGTGACGTTTGTGCTTGAAGGCTAGAAATATTCATGTTCACACTGGGAATATAGCTTCCAAATGGGGTTTAAATTAAGTCTAACTTAATGTAAAAAACTGAGGTTACTGAGCTGAAAACTGGAAAATATAAGGCAGCATGCCGTGTACAATAAATTGCAATAATTATTGGAAATTGAGAGCTGGTTGCTACTTGGAATTGTTATAAGAAATCAGATTATTTTCTGTCTTTTCGTTTCTTTATTGGAATCTGATCATAACGTTAATGTTTGGTAGGTCTACAGTGGCTGATTTACTTTAAAATAAACCTTTCTTATTTACAGCCCATACATAATGATGTCCGTAGTTGCACCCCTGGGGGGGCTGCCACACAAGGAGCTAACAGCTTTCTCTGTCCACCACCCAACTTACCTCTACCACTAACCTCTTCCACCTGAGCCCCCTCTTTACGTATCATCCTGTTAAACTTTGTTCACTGCCACAGGAATGCATGCTTTTCCAACTTTGCTTTTCCCTAAACAGCCTTTCATTTGGATGTAAGTAAAAGCTTTGGTCACATATAGAAAGTTACAAAATTGAGTGTTTTCATGCTGTTTATTTTTTTTTGTTAGTCCTTCCAACTGAAATCTGGAGGCACAATAAAAAGCCTCTTCATACATCATTTATAGCGTAGGCACTGACTTAGAGAAAATAACATGCTTCAAGAACAACAGCAAGTCACCCACAAAAAAAATAAATAAAACCTTGAATACATTTCAGCTGCACCTGGCGGACACAGCAGCACTGGATTCAATGGCACGACTACAGCCCTTGGATCGATGAAACTAGATCAATAATGTGTCTACAGTGGCCTTAAGAAACGGACAAAATAGCTTCTTTGTTAATGGACATCACGACAAATGACTCTGTATCTTTGTCTTTCTCACTGGTCTCTGCAACAATCTGGCAAATATACATTATTTGTTCTATTCCTTTTATTAATTATAATAAGCCCTAGTTGACCCAAAGATGTAGAAACATAAAAGTTTGTTTTCTGGTGATGTGAAGGTAACTTTATTATAAAGAAGCCAGGTTGTGCTGACAGGTCTGGACTCGAGGGACCTGCACAGAACAAACTAAATCCCGTGAACTGTGTTAATGCAGCAGCTGAATGACCCACATTGAGTCAAATTAAACTTTAAATACATTCATAGTCTTCTTTTTGGACACTGCCTTTTTAGTCAGTTATTTGCCAAAGCCAAGTAAAATCCTGATGAATTTGGAAATAGAGTTTGTCCGGCAGCCAGTCTTGACCAATCACTCAGAAATGTATATTAATTAGTGACATTCTTTATTTAGCACGACTTCTCACTGCAAGAATAACCACTCCAGCTGTAAAAGTAATATTTACTGTTACTTTGACAGTATACCAACAATTATCTTTATTCTTTGGGCAGAGGCAAAATAAACACATTTAAATGTCTGCGGTTAAATGTCTGCGCAAGTAATAATCTCACTAATGACTCTTACCTTTTTTGGCAAAATTTATTTAAAGTAACAGTACAAAAGCAGAGATTTTGAAGAGTGGAAAATAATACTTGCAAAATTTTCATAGATCCTGTGAGTCGGTCATACAAACATTTTCCTTTGTATTTCTCTTCAACCTTAGTCTCTATTGACAAACATAATATTCTCAAGACCCTCAAAACTGCAACAGATGTGACAACTGGGAGTTACATGAAGGTTATAAATCACTGTATTAATATTTAAGACATTGTGTAATATAGTGAGCTCTTTTGAAAATGGTAATTTAATGTGAGAAAATGTATCAAAAAGGGTTCTAAAAATTTAAAGGCATTTTATGAATAAGTTGACTGTGGGTGAAAAATATTAGCACTCAAAACAACAATGCAGACAAACAGAGGCACTCCAGATGAATAGCATTTAGAAGAATGTTTTGTTAATAGAACATAATGGGTTGTTATGGCTGTACCCTTTTCAAAACAAAGAACAGCATGCCTTCTAATCCTGTGTTATGTTCCACTACTATACGGTAAAAAACATGTTGCACTGATTGTTTTGTTATATTAACATGTAACAAACATGTGCTATCCTAAAACAGTTGTATACTTCCTTAAGCTCGTTAAATCTTTTTGACATGACAGACTGAAACTGTGAAAGCTGGAGAAAGGACGCTTAGCAATAGTCTAACGCTCCAGCACGTAAATGGACTAATCGGTGTAGAGTTACAGACATTGTTGATTTTCTCCAACTGGTTAATATTGTTGTAACCATGGCAACTCTGTGATTGACACACAGACAGTCTACTGACGAATGAGTTACAAGCAAAGTGCGCTTGCTTTGTCTTAATGATTGGTATTAATAGTATATAATAAAACGGACAATAACAATCGGAGCAGGAAGAGGGAAAACTGGGACATTTTAGTGTTTTTGCAGGTCACCACATACCACATGTACTGATCAACTATCCTTTTTTTTGTAAGTGACGACTAATGCATGTCTTTTATTGTATGGATTGTTTTATCTAAATTTCACATGACATTTATATTAACTATGAATGCTTGGTTGGAATAGATTTTTGATAATTATGGTGCAGTAGGATGACTGAGAAAGAACTGTTTTATTCTGACATTTAAGGCCTTTTGGGTTTAGAAGTACCACCGTTTATAACAGTTACCTTTTGTAAATGTTCCCCAATCTATACTTCTATAATTCATTTTAAGAACTTATCCTTTTTCAGGTTGTGGGTTATCCCAGCTGTTTTGGGTGTGCCATGGGATACATCATGGACAGTTACAAAACAAATGCAGACGCTTCTTCTTAGAGACAGACAACCTTCCACCTTGACATTTATCTCACTTTAATTCTTTGAGCAGTGTAGAGTCTGTAGCCCGATCACCCTGAGAGAGCACATGGTTGGGCAGGAAGGACACGCAGTCACAATAAAAGCTAGCGCTGTCTATTTACGATGGCTCAGTGCTTGCATCTAATACTGGACTAAACAAATTGGCTGAACAGGTGAATGTATAAAGTTTATAAAGACTGTCATTACTTTTTATGCTCCAAAAATGGGTGTTTTACAAAATATCTCCTGTAACACAACTGTAAATGCCACCAGACTGCATTTGGTCACAATAAAAACTGTCGTTCCCAGAAAATGGAAGTGAGTTATTTGTATTGACAAACAAGGAAAAGTCCGAAAACGATTGAACGAGGGCTGCACATGCTAATTACACAAAAAAAGAAAAAAAAAAGAAAAAGCATGTGATAAAAAAAAAGGGGGGTGTTTTCTGTTTTTACACATAAGACCTGTCTATGCAACTACAACAATTATAATTTCGACAATGATCAGGTCTGACAAAACAAAGCAAAATACAGTTGATATTTTCAATTGTATAAATGAAAAATTTCATGTAAAGCCTAATTTTGTGAAAGAAAAAAAAATACTGTATTGTCATTCATGGAAAAACTAAAGATATTTCCAAATTCTCAGTTGCTGAAAATGTCACTTGAGCTCAGACAGAAATATTCACCTCCTCTTCTTTTTTTTGGTTGAGGGACTCTTAACATTCTGCTGCAAAAGTCAAGTAGCCCATACCCTTTTTCTGAGGTCCCAACTGTACTCATCCTGTAAGTCTGGTTAAAAATAAATGTACCACATATTAGTTTCATAATGAGTGTGCGTTCCAATTACAAATCTTTTATTGTTGTTACCACATGGCAATAAAATAGTAAAATAGTTACGTCCGGCTTTACCGCTTTTACTGCATAGTAAAACAATAGTTATCAGATAGCATAAATGGAAGCATTAATCAACCCCCACCCCAGTCATTCATTCATTAATTTTCTACCGCTTTGTCCCGTTAGGGGTCACGGGTGACTGGAGCCTATCCCAGCAGCTTTGAACCTGAGGCAGGGTACACCCTGGACAGTGGCCAGTTAGTCGCAGGGCTGACATTTAGAGACAGACACTCCTTCACTCTCAGGGACACTTTAGAGTTGACAATTAACCTGTACATGCATGTGTTTGGACGGTGGGAGGAAGCCAGAGTACCCGGAGAGAACCCACAGTAACACGAGGAGGACATGTAAACTCCTCACAGAAAGATAGGAGAATGTTTTTGAGTTGGTCGGTTTTGAACTTACGACCTTCTTGCTGAGAGGCAGGAGTTCGTACCACTCTGCCACATGCACCCTCATGGTACCCATGTAGTAAAAACTTAGCTCTAGAGACCAGAGTCATCTTTTGTACCAGGCTGTAAACATGATTTTTTTTTGGTGCCTGCCCTCTAGTGGACGGAAGTATATCGCTGTATATCACTGTATGGTGACGCTCTTACTCAAGGACCTTTTAAAGGGTTCCATGAGAGAGGCTTGGTGCGAACATTTGAGATGCACACAACTGCTTACAAATATTATTAATAGCTCTAAAAACACCTTTTCCTGTTTACAATGTGAGATGTGTCAGAAGAGACATCTCCTTAATGCTATTAGATCCCTTCAGTGTTGGAAACGCCTTGAGCTTGCACAATGCAGGCTTCTAATCTGATTAAACCTAATCCTTTTTATTTATTTTTTTAAAAGCTGTGCAGATTGGTGCAAGTGAGAAAAATTGATCCTGAAGGCAACTGAGTGCTATCTTTTCTTGCTTCCAAGCTTATATTGCCATTGATTCGTTTTTAGTGCAGTGACTCTCTGCCACCGCCTCCTTGTCCTATTTGCATAATACTTGACACAATGGACTGAGCAGGAGGCTCTATTGATCTGATCATATTTAATCTTTCCAAGTGCTGCTAAAATGTTTGTGTATCCTTCTTTTGAAAAACTGAAAATGATGGTGCACAACTCATAAGTAGTTTTGTTCCAAAGTCGACAACAAAACTATTTGCCTGACAAATATGTATTCTAAAATAATATAATGATGGCATGGGCATTAAAATAATAATAAAAAAACAACATATTATTCAGTTCCTATTTAATGTCTGTTTTTTAATCGAGGGGTTCCCAACAGCTGGACTCCGGTCCGGATCTGGGCCTCGAGAGGCTATAATTTGGACCGCAAGACATTTTCTATAATTACTATAAGTGCTTTTTGGTAAATATATTTTTGAGCCGACAATCCTAGAACAGCTATATATACACGTGGGGGTGTTCAGCTTACTTTAGTTACAGCAGCAGCAGATTCAACATGTTTAGTGAAGTGTAGCTTGATAAAGTTGAGCCTCGGTTTGTTCACACTGCAAACAATACATTCACAGATGTTCTGGACAAAGAGGGAAAGAAAGAAATTCAGCTCCTAAACTGGTGTGAAAGTAAAATGACAGTACTTTCTTCTCCAATCCAGGCTGCTTTTATATTCATAAAATGAATCCAGAACTGAACCAGCATCCTAAGTGCTATCACAGAACTAATCGTAAGCATTAAAATATTACCCCGTTTTTTAAAAACACAGAAAATAAATCTCTATATTCTGATTTCCTTTATGATTCTGAGATGAACCTGGATCCATTGAACAGTAACATTTTATTATTGTCATTGCTAAAGAATTACTCAGTTTTCCTTGTGCCTGTAGTCCTCAGAGGAATGACTATAGGAAAAGATGAATTATGACGGCGCCTTTGTAATTTGTTTAACAAATAAGTTAATAAGTAAGTAAAATGTATTTATATACGTAGCATCTTTCACAGACACTACTCACAAGGTTCTTCAAACTTCAGGCTAATGTAAATAAATGAGCCTTATCATTTTGTCAAATCCAGTTTTTTTGTGGCTTTTCTTTTACCTGGCTATAAACTCTAGCCTCCTTTGATACTTTTAGATAAGAATTTTTCTTTTCTTCTCTTCTCTGTGTCTGGTGAAAGCTAAACAAGAGAAAAAATACAGAGGACAGTTGGTTACCTTCATTTATCTCCACATTGTTCAAGGCTGTAGGTGTGGAATAAGTTTATTTAAAGGTATACTTTTATTAAAATTTTAACAGTAAAACAGTAAACAATCATTAAATTTTTTTTTATTAAATTGATCCGTATTTAAATGTCCCTTATTCATTCAATTCATAGTGCTCAGTAGTTTAGAAGTAGGCATCTGGAACATTTTAAAAGTCCTTCATCCAAAGTAGTTCACTTCTTTTTTGTAAACAACGCAACTTAAAACATTTCCATTCAGCGAGAATAAACAATGCACCATAGAACGACATTCTGAAATATTTTGACAATGCATTACCCCACAACAAGTGAAGAAAAATGTAGGCAACAAGATGAGAGCGTAATTGTCCCAGTACTATATTGTTTATTCCACAAACTATAATGTGTCAGTTGAGTTGAGACACATTGGGCAAGCTCTGTTTTGGATGGGTTTCTGAATAAGTCTGTTGACAGGCAATTGAAGTATCTTGTTTTTTAACAGGCATCCTGATTTTGACTTTGTGCATGTAAACTTCTTCTGATTTCAGAAACTAGTTGAAAGGAGCTACTACAATGACAAACGTATCATATTACATTGCTTTCAAAACCCTACCCTGTTCTTAACCAAACATTATTCCACAAAACTCAACTGCAGTTTGTTCAATACTATAAATGCAGCTGTTTATTATGCTTTTGTTTCTCACATTTTTGCGTAACTATTGCTACACGATGGCTACTAAACGATGTTGTTTTCTTTTCTTAAAGAAACACTTAAATCAAAGTAAAAAAATGTTTGCTGTTATCTGCAATTTCTGTATGTTACTTTGCCATATTAAAGTTCACTGTGCTTTGTGTCTGGTTTAGGGAAATTTCTCCAGAATAATAACATTTGTCAGGTGGAAATTACCAGGGTTGTGTAAGTGCACACTCATGTCAACAAGACGTTGACATAAGTAGAGCAGTTGTCTTTCAACCGGAAGGTAGGTGGTTGGATTCCCGCTCTCCCCACAGTTCATACTGTTGTTGTGTCCTTGGGCAAGACACTTAACCCACCTTACCTCCAGTGACTGTAACACTGGTAATTAAGTGCATTTTCCTTTGCATGTGTAAAGAAACTGAAATTCCCAGCAAAGTTTTCAAAAAAATACCAGCGAATAGGAATTTATTCTTATAACTTTTCACAATCAACAGGCAGATAAGGACAAGGCTTTACAATAAACATAGGAACTAAAATACTCCAGTTTGCCCATTGTAATCGTCATGTTTATATAAAAGAAAAGATAGGTTTGTGCTACTGCTGTGTCTAAACATCATTTCTTCTCAAGAGCCTGATCTTGATTAAAAAAAAATACAATACACAATGTCCCTTGTCTCCAGTCCTCAGTCTCCGTTTTGCCTGATTATGCCCTTCTTCACCACACAAACACCAAGCTGCCTTTTCCCTACTTCACAATTAACTCCATGCCCTTATTTAACCACAAGGGTGGTTCAGCCAACGAGTGAAGATCCCTCACTGTTATAAAACGAATGTCACTCCACAATTGAATCTCAATCCACTTTTGTAATAGAAGGACAAGTGGGCTTATATCCCAACGGGAGGGGACTTCCTTTTTAGGGCAAACAATGTTAGCTTCACAAGTGATAATCTAAACTGCACGAGCCAAGTTTAAATGGCCCATAAAACGTACTCACTAATTGATGCAGTGTAAAGGGCACGCAGCACTGGCAGTGAGTCACACAGACTGTGGGAATTGGTGGAGCTTGTTCATGCTGTTACACTGGCAAAATGGCAAACTGTGATTTTTTTTAATGAAATGTTGTTATAAACACAGTGAGATTTGACTTAACTAAGTAGTAAAGTGTGATATACTTTTCTACTAGGGTTTATATATTGGGGGTCAATGAGGTCAGAGTGTCTGGGGACTTTCTGTGAGAAAACTGCATGTCCTCCCTGTGTTACCGTGGGTTCTTTACAGCTTCCTCCCACCGTCCAAAGACACACGTGTGAGCCATTTGGCAAATCTAAAGTGTCCCTAGTGAATGAATGTGAGAGTGAATAGTTGTCTGTCAGTGTCTGTCTCTAAGTGTTAACCCTGCATCTAACTGGCCATTGTCCAAGGTGCACCTCGTCTAAGGCTGCTGGGATAGGCCCCAAATGGGAATAAGTGGAAAATGAAATGAATGAATGAATGAATGGATTATCTTTAATATTAGTTCTACTTATTAATCCATGATTGGTGGTAACCATGTACAGTGGCTCTTGAGTAATTCGCAATCACGGAATTTCAATGCCGACAGCTCAAAGTGCAATGTGTTATGTGTGTGGTTATATTTTCTGTCAAAACAATTATATTAATCAAAACAATCAATTAAAAAGAATTATGAGCAGTTTATCTTAATGGGGCCAGGACTCCCCTGCAAATAAGATTTCTAATCTCAGTGGGGCGGCAGTAGCTCAGTGGTAGAGCGGCCGTCCTTCAACCGAAAGGTAGTAGGTTCGATTCCCGCTCGCCCCACAGTTCATACTGTCGTTGTGTCCTTGGGCAAGACACTTAACCCACCTTGCCTCCAGTGTCCATATCACTGGTGTATAAATGTGTGTGACTGTGGAGGTGTGTTTGGTGGTGGTAGGAGAAGGTTGTGAGCGCCGGTTGTGTGGCTGCCCCCCTCTCTGTCTGCCCCAAGAGTGAATGTGTGTAAATGGGGTGAGCGGAAACTTCATGTAAAAACACTGTTGTAAAGCACTTTGTGATAATTATCTGAGAAAGGTGCTATATAAATAAATTACTTACTTACTTACTTACTTTCCTATAGTAAAAGAATAAAAACAAAATGTTTATTTTGTATTAGGACTACAAATGTGTTAATTGCTTAATTGGCCTAAATTTATGTTTAGAATACATTTATACATACAGCTCTGGAAAAATTAAGAGACCACTGCAAAATTATCAGTTTCTGTATGTGTTTGGGTAAAATTAACATTTAGATTTTATTCTATAAACTACTGACAACCTTTTTTCCCAAATTCCAAATAAAAAAATTGTATTTTAGAGTATTTATTTGCCGAAAGCAACAATTAAAAAAAAAAAAAAAAAAAAAAAAAAAAAAAAAGATAAACTGTTGTCAGACTTGGAATAATGGGAAGAAAATAAGTTACACTATACACAATACTAATGTTTTAGCTTTAGTTAAAGAGTTCAGAAATCAATCTTGGTGGAATTTGGCATGCTCTCCACCAGTGGTCTCTTGATTTTTTCCAGAGCTTTATCAAATTGAAAAATAACTGCATTTATATTTAAAAACACAAAGGTGGTTCTGTTATAGATATGTTTTATTGAATCAAATCTCCACATTTAAAATGAACATATACTGTATTTATTATAACAAGGATTCAGTTAAAAAAGCAATATCAAATGGACAATTGAATTATGCAGTTCATCATTTAAAGCAATTATTGCCCATTTACCAATTATGACCAAATTATACATTATTTGTTGATATAAAATAAACACATATGGAAATGTATGTTTGCCACAGATGCTGAAGAATAACCTTTTATGATATTTGACTTTGAACTGTAGCTAATTTTCAAAGCTCTTAAACGTGTGTTCCAATTAAAAAAGCTTGATATTTTGTTTGACCAGACAATTTAATTTGTTAAAATGAGTTTGACCAATACGTTGTGTATCTCAAGTGTTTTAAAATGAATTTAATTTTGTGTTCCTTGCTTCACAGTGTGCTGAATATTAATTGGAATTTTCTTCTCCATGTTTTCTACAAATTGGCCAGTTTGGTTTAGGAAAACAATATTCCTCACACCCCAAAGGTGAGTGCATTATTTACAAGTGAAAATGTAAACAGCTCACTTTGATCTCACGGCGAATTATGCCTCGGATCAGACAAAACCGTGGCGAGATGAGATTCTTTTCCCTTCACAGCAATAGCACAAATTGAGCTTGTTTCAACTGATTCGGGCAGGCTATTGAAGGTCATCACTCCTCATTTCCATTTTGATTCAAACACGAAAAAGGCACTCTTTCTGCAATTGAGCTCTTCATAGTGGAATCCATTTCTAATAGCTGCTGGTTCAATAGATTTTGTCTTGGCACTGATGATGAAAACAGTGTCTCTGAGGAGTTGCCCCCAGCACGGGTTACAACGTTACGTTTCACAGCCAGTGCCCATAAAATATTACTCACTGGGCTTGTGTAGACAGCGCACGCACATGCTCACTCCTCTTTGCTCATGCCAAATGAAGTGCCATGCTGCTGCCACCGAGTCACGCTACCGCTGTGGCTCAGTGGGGTCGCCAAATGACTTATTAGAGCATACCACTGTGTTTGTGGACAGCCGTGAAAATTTGTTTGGTTTCTAAACAATGTGTGCCAGGCAAATGCAGTGTGTTGTTCCAAGTGGATATTAGAGACAATTAATCATGTTTGAGTGGAAATTCATCTTGTCACATAGTCACAGTTTTTTTCATTTTTTGGTGTGTATTCAATTTCACAGATGCACTTTACGCTGGGTGCTATAAGAAGTAGAGTAAATCAACGTTTTAACAACTAAAGCTATGTATGATTATGACCCAAAGGAGCGCCACTTTATGTACTGATTTTTTATACAATTATAAAGTAAAAGCGTGAAAGTATTAAAATTATTGCTGAATAATAATTATTATTTATTTATATGAAACCTTGGGTTGAGTGATTAATATGCAGCAGTGTATTGCATAATATTTAATAATTTCCCTTGCAATGTATTCACAAAAAACTAACTTAATCTGAAGACAATGTCAGAAATGATAAGTGAGGACACAGAGGTTATACAGTACCATCTCTTATTTGGTTTAGAGGCTGACCTGGCCCTGGTGTAGCAGGATCTAAGTGACGACTTCATACTTCAACCTAAGTAAAGTTAAATGCATTACTAAGTCAAAAAATAAGTAAAGAAGACCTAAATGCTTTGACAAAGTAAGTCACTGTTTATTTTGCCAAGGAGAAATGTGAAGTTCTGTCTTTTCAAAAGCTTTTAAGTCCGTAAACTAACGCCGAAGTCAAGATAAGACTCTTATGAAATAGAAATGGCAGAATATTGAGGAGAAACCGATTGGGTACAATAAGGTCTGCTGGGAAAAGTTAGCTTGTAAGTTGACATGCAAGTGCAAGTTTATTTACTTTATCATGAGCAAAGACAACTCAAAGTGCTTTACAGGAGACTTAATTACACATTAAAGACATTAAAATACAAAGCATGTAATTATGAAAAATGTGCAAATAAAGAGCAGTGGAAGTGCCATTTGTATGTCTCATTGTAACTTCCCTTGAACCTAATTGCTTATAGTTGTATTTTTGCTTTGTTTCTTGTGCTAAAAAAGAAAACAGACGCTGATACATAGTGATATAGAAAGAAAAGAAATGATGCAGTTGTGTCGTGTCTGGTGTGCACTTGTCAGAACTGTGCCACAAGGAGTTCATCTAAAACACAGGCCGATATGGCATTTACATGAAACTGAGTAGGTGTTTTTGGAAGGAAAACACTTTATTTACGGGTCCAGTGAGGAGAGTAGAAAGCACTCTGCACAAGGACAGCATCCTTATTAGATTTCCATAACCCTCAAGACAGGCTTTGTGCGCTAAGACAAAAGTTGATTGATTACCTCTAAATTTGTGTCGTCATTGCGGTGCGAGTCTTCCAGGCGATATCGCAGGTAACCTTCAGTCGGCTGGGAGCTACAATAAACACTTGTCAAGCAGGACGGAAATAATGAAGTCCCCTTTGCAGCAAAACGCTCCAACAATCTTATTTGCAACTTGTGGAGGGAACATTAACACTGTCGGGACATATAAAAGAGGCCATTATTTTTTATAGATTAACAAACATTGCATTTTTTTTTTTTGTAAAGTGATAATCGTATTTTATGTGAAGCTAATTACAGTAGCACACACAAAAAAAGTACAACTCAATGAGAAACATGGGCACTTATGTACATTAAGCAATTTTAAATGACTTTTCCAGGCTTACATTTTTTTAACGGCATTTGTGTTAGATGGAAGCTAATTTTGGCTAGTTTTGAACACTGTTGCTGCCATAACTGTGTATAAACAAGACACTAAAACCTTTGAATCAAACCAAAGTTGTCCAAGTCTTTCACACAACCTCAAGTCTCCAGAAAATCTCTATTTGAAATACGGTGTATTAGTCATCATTCTTCTCATTTCTTCTGACCTAAAGACCTAAAGCTTTTTTTTTTTAAAGACTGAGGGCAGGATGTGACTTTTTTCTCTCTTATCCTTATATGAGCTGCCCTATGGAAGGGCTGCGTGTGTAAATGCAATCTATTGAACTTTATCACAAAGGATAAAGCTGGTGGCTTCACATATGAATGACTTCCGAAACAAAAGTGAGCTAGAGCTGTGCATGATGGTGACCTTTATATTGTGTATCTACAAAGTGTAAAGAGCATGGAAGCCTTTTCTAGCAGCGTATTTATGCATTACACTTTAAAGCTATGTTGTGCTTATGTCAAATACATTTAAATTTTAGTGCAACACAGAGAATATAGATGTTGTACCTTTGCAACATACCTCCTTACCACACACTTCACCTGCCCCTTGTCTTTCGGCAAAACTACTCGGACTATCTTCTGACATGTATGAAAGGAAATCCTGTGGACATTTTCCAGACATTTGATGCATCAATAAATGCATTATTCAGAAGACAGAAACTCTGAGAGACACTTACATTTGTAATTAAGAGTCACCTTTTAATTTAAAAATAATGTAACAGAGTTTGGTAGTAATAAGGAATGGTCTAGCTTATTAGAAATACATATAACATGTACATTTCATTACAGATTAACATTGGGTTTCACAGTGATTCAGTGAGTGTTTTTATCACAAAAAATAAACCTGTCAAAGAAAAGTAGTGCTAAAAGTGCAACAATACAGAAGTTCTACAGCTCTACTGGACCATACAGAGTGACTGGATGTGTTAGACTGAGTTGGAGGGTGTCAGTGTCACACAAAGCAGAGGTAGAGCCTATAGGACAATTGCCAGAGCAGCACTGTTTCTTGCCTTCAGCCCCTGAAGCAGTGGCACATGGAAAAAGTTCTGAAGGAATTCAACATCAAACCAGGCCAGCGTCAGTGTCTCTCAAGTTCTTTACACACACACACACACACACACACACACACACACACACACACACACACACCACACACACACCACACACACACACCACACACACACACACCACACACACACACACACACACACACACACACACACACACACACACACACACACACACACACACACACACACACACACACACACACACACACACACACACACACACACACACACACACACACACACACACACACACACACACACACACACACACACACATCCCAAATGAGCACTGCACATTCACATTTGAGCTTCTGAGTGGCAAAGAAAGATAAAACAGATTTCAGTCATGTAAGGGCTCCATATGATTCTCATAATAAAGAGCCCATTTTTTTTTATTTTCCTCTAAAACCACAGTTGCCCATGTCACTGTTTTCTTGTGGCTATGTTATGATTCTCACAAACTACAATCATACAAGCTCTAATCGCTGCACATCATGGTGGCAATACATTGACAGCACAGTAGTGTGCTTTTCACTGAAAAGAAATATGAGATACCCAATTATCCAGACTTTTTGGGAGAGGTTTGGATACATTTTTATTTTAAGTATAATGGACTAAAGGGATGTTACTATGGTATCTGTTCCATGCTGTGTTTCTAAATGAGAAGAAATTGTGTGGAACCAAACTTTTAAAAAGCAGGTGCCTTGTTATTAACTTGAAGAAACAAGTCCTTAGTTGCAGCGGTGCAAGGAGCTAGAAGTACAGCCAAAGAAGAATACTGTTACTGATTTCATTTGAATGTGTTGTTCAAAGGAAAGAAAGGAGTCCCGAGTCCAGACTGACTCCCAGGTTGAAGACTGACGGAGATGGCTCAGGGGCACTTGGAGAGAGACTGGGGTGGGAGTGCTGCAGTGTCATCTGCTCATGAGTGAATATTCGGTCTATACTTGTGCAAGTGGGAGGATGTAGATGATGAAGTGACCTGAGCCTTATGGTAATCCTTGTTAAACAGGAGATGGTGCAGAGCAGGATCCACTGTTGGAGAAATATGAGTGAAACCAGGAGAGAGCAGTGCCAAAATTCTAAATGAAATAGTTTAAAGAGCTCATTTGTTGTTGAATTTGACCAGCCACTGCTTTTTCCAGGCGCTTCCTCAAAGGAGGAAGGTGGATGTCTTAGCACTTCCAACCTGCTCAGTCACCCAGGCAGTGTCAACAAGAGTAAGTGAGGTGAAGAAGAAGTCAAATATCAGGGATCCATGAATGAGAGATGACTGGTTGATTGTAGAAAGTCTGGATCCTTGTCTAAAAAAAAAAATCTGAAATTTAAAGCAGAGGTTTGGGGTAGCAGAAGGTGAGACCCCATCCTGAAAGGTACATTTAGCAATATTTAGGAAAAGGTTCAGGAGGTCTTTTTGGTAATTAACATTGACATTATGTAATTCTCTTTTAATTCTGACTTTCATAAGGGTTCTCTGTCATTCGATAAGCAGTATTTAGCTACACACTATCTCTCTGTTGTTTAAATAAAGCCCATGGAACATGTCTTTATATCTTGGATGCCATACTGACTCAACACATACACCACCCACTGCTTCAATGGAAACTAAAAGAACCAGACTGTCTTCAAACTGATCAAAATCAAGACCAGTCATTTACTACAACTAGTATGTAGGTTTTACTTTTATTTATTTAACAAAATGATACTTTTCTAAAATGATAAAAAACATCAAAGACTCCTTGGAAAGTGTTGCTCAAAAGTGTGTCCCATGTTCAGGATATGATTCTGTCTCCATCACCTCCATTGAAACCCCTTGTCGAAGTGATCTCTTCCCACCTATTAAACACCTCATACACCAGCTCTGCAGAGGTCACTGTCAGCGCTCTCTGTTTGTATCACACTCTGAAACCAGCCGCCTCAGGTGGTCGGGCTTTGGCGCCGTCCTCAATCTTCACAGAATACCTCGCTTATAGACTCTGGCATGTGTTAATTTAGAACAGCCCTGTCCCCTGTCGGATGTGTGCTGTGCCAGCCAAACCCTCCTGGGAGGGAAATTGGAAAAGACTAGTGTTACAAATGTCAACACAAGCCCCACAGTACCACTGAACTCTGGGCTTACGCATTACATGGCTAAAAATATTAAAAGACTGACCGGCACCTGTGGCAATATAAAACAGTGGAATGCGTCCAAAGAAATTTACTGTGAAACAACTTTAAAATTGTTAAATTTTGTTATTGTCTATAAAGATCCTTGGTAATGTTTTTTTAACATTTAGTTGGTGGCTTGGTTGCATCAACATTTCACATTTTGAAAAGTCATTTCAGGGTAACTCTGCAAATCCTATTATCTAAAAATATAAGACATAATTATTGTTAAACCAGCATTTTTTTCTGATGACCTTTTATATTGTGTACGGTATTAGATATACTGTACAGCAGAGAAGCAAGAAGACCAAACACTTTGATAACTGCAAGAATATAGTCCCTTGACAAAAGTCTACAGTTCCACTCGAGATCTACCGTCCCTTGAATCTCTTCCACAATGAATACTTCTTCTTTTCGAGCTGCTCGTGTTCAGGATAGAAAGGTCATCTGCACCATGGCTCTAACAGACGTTTAACAGTTAAGAGAGAGAAAGAATCCAGCCAAGAAAGGTTGCATGTATTGTTAATGGTAAGCTAGTTGCACAGAGAACTACACAAAGAACAGCTGAACGTTTTTTGAAGGCTTGAATGTGGGCATATTTTACCATATACTTCAGCATGACCCTGAAGTTTCAAAGTCTTAGTTACTGCGTTTTACTTTGGTCAATAAGAACTTCAACTCTGGGACTGCGTAGGAGGCGGTGTTTTACCACTAGGGGTTTGGGGTTAGTTTTATTAGGTCTGCAATAGGTCCCACAGCATTTGACATACATACATTAAAAAAATGTATATCCAACACTATATAGTTTTTATTTAATAGATATATATCATAATTGATAACTGACCCACTGTCCACTGATGGCTGTCACCATGAAGATATTCCTACATATTACCATATTTGTGGATATTTTCACAGTCATCTGTTTGCTGCGGTGTTTTCATTATTTTAAGTCAATCTGAGAGCCCGTTCTTTACAAGCTCCAGTTACTCATCATGTGCTGTTTGATTGATTTGCTTTGATTCAGCTCATGCTTGATCCTGTCGCAGGTGTCTCTCTACAGTTGTTCCGAGATACGTATCTGAAGTTGCAAAGACATGGTTTATTTTGGAATTGCTCTAGTAATAATGCATTGGAAAAACAAAAAAGAATGTTACCTGATGGTCCCTTTCTTGGCCTGACCATAGATTTTCTAACGAAACAAGCATTTCTTCAAGCAACGATCTGATACAACAAAACATAAAATAACATGTTTTTTTTTTTTCTTTTGTTTTGGATGCTGTTGTTGGTAAATTGAATTTGCAAGTTGTCAAAGTCTGTCTTAGCTCAAAATGAAAAACAAAGAGAAGTCATTTCATAAATTACAGATTTTTATAGTGTAAAAGGATGGATTTCAAAACAATTAAAGCACACCACTATCATCTTCAGACAACAGTTTAGTGCTTTTTCTTCAGTCTGTCACCTTACAACCTCTTCACAATTAATCAGACAGAAGAAGAAAGTTGACATGTTGAGATTGTATCACCCTCCAGTTTTCACACTTTTCTCAAACAGGGTGACAAACAGACAAGTGCCATTTGTGAGCATGGCTGGATTGTGGTAGGATTTCTGGAAACTCCAATTAGAGGATTAGAGTGGGCACTGAGAGAGCAACACCTAGAGATGGAGGGGTCAAAGGTTCAATCACACATTCAACAACAAGCTATTGTACAGCACATACACTCAGACACAACAGCTCTTTATATCGCTGTATATCCCACTGGGACACAACTCAAATGTTCTCCTCCTGACTTACCGCAGCACCTTTATGCAACACTCTGAATTCTAATCAAACCAGCAACGTGCAATTTAAACTGTATAATGCACACATTTAAGTTGATTATATTGCTTATGCCATAATCATTTTCCAACTTTGTCTAAGACCAGCATTGGCCTGACAATAAATAATTGTGTTGCAACCCTCTTGCCACTAAAGGCCGGTACATACTCTGCACATTTTTTCTCTCTTCCAGGGCGGTTCTCACAGCTTGTTCTTGACACATCATCTGGGCAGAACATTTTTCTTGTGTGGTGTCTGATAAATGTTGTGTAATTGGTCTGAAATTTTAAGTGGGCGTGGTTAATGCAGAAAAACGATACCTCAAGAAAACAAACACATTTCTCTGTAGTTGTGGAGTGTGTCCCAGGGCTCAACAACAGTGTTTTTAGGAAGACCTTTAAACCAAATTGAATTGTGTATCAATTAAATTGAGACAAAATAACAACAGAAACAGATAAGCTTGATGGAGGAAGAATTGGAGAAAATAAAAAAAGTCACTGGAATTCTGGAGGAAAAAGATGAGTAAAGTATTGGAACAACAAGAAGTGGCTGAGTTAAAATTCGTCATCAAAGAAAAGGGCATAATTATTGAAGGATTGGAGCATGGGGTCGACAGTTTGGAGCAGGAGCACTACACAAGAATGGAGGACATAATTGTGAGTGGACTTCAGACAACACATCGTAGCAATGCCAGAGCTACAGCAGCTACAACAATGGAATGATGTGCCAGCGGAGGAGTTAAAATTTTTGGAGAAGCACTTTATTAAATTCTTGGAGAGCAAAAACATAATAATTGCCTCAGACAATATAGCACAAAGAAGAATAAGGCCAACTATTTTGGTTTGTTTTGTGAATCAGAAGCATAAGGTCTAATTGCTGTGTCAGGCTAATATAGGAGTGTATCTGAACGAACACTTAACGAAAAAGAATGCAAACATAGCCAGGCACGCATAATATTTGAGAAAACCAAATAAAATACAAACTACCTGGACACAAAATGGACAAGTGAAGTTACGGAGAAGGATCCAAAGTTGTGACTATCAGAGAACTCAACAGAAATGAAAATGACCATAAGTGAAGTGGAAGAACTCATGATTGAAACACTTGGAAGTCAAGAGAAGCTCTTTGGACTGGATTACAACGAATTAAAATTGATAGAATATAAATGTAATGGCGTTTCAAAATTTTAAAGAGGACCTTAGTAACCTAAACTGGAGCAATGTCTACTTTGTCAGACCCGGATGATGCGTATGAAAGTTTTCTCCTTAGATACACTAATATATATTATATATACAGTATATAATGAGAATGGTCCATTGCAAAAAGTAAAAGAAAATAAGTACCCTGCAAGAAAACCAGAGACATCTAAGGCACTAAATAACGCTTGCAAGAAGAAAAACTTTATCAAATTCAGAACAAAGGAAACTGAGGATGAATATGTATAGCGTAAATTATTGGAACAACAGCAACAAAATACACTAGGAACCTGAAAAGGGATCAGCCGAATTATAAAAGAGGGAAAAGAAAAATCGGAGATTCCAAAACACTTTGCGAGTGACAATGCTATTTGAAATAATACTAATACTAATAAAATGTCACTGGATTTAATAACTATTTTGTAATTGTGGGCTATAATCATGAAAAAGCAATTAATAAAAATGGGAACAATTTAAATCCAACTGTTGACAGACACACAAATTAATTTCATTTAAGTTCTACAAATAAAAAAACTAAAATATCCAAAGATGCATCTGACATTGACATAAAAGCACAATCATTGATATACATAACATCATTAAAAAAAAGAATATTCCTGGATAAAATTAAAATAGCAAAAGTATTTTTTTTATTTATTTATAAAACAGGACAATTTCAGTGCTCTCTCAATTTTCCCAAATAATATATTTTTTTTTTTTCCAAAGACTTTTATAAATTCATAGAAAAATATGGAATACTGAATGATCACCAATATGGATTCAGAAAGAATAGATTAAACGGCTGTGATAGAACTAACAGAAAATACATCAAAATCAATTGAAAACACATTATCGGTATTTTCATTGATCTACAAAAGACTTTTGATACCCTGGATCCTGAAAATATCCTTTAAAAAAAAAAAGAAAAATATGGATTTTGGGGACCCCTGCAAAAATGACTCCACAGTAGTTTAGAGAACAAGTATCAGTACTTTCAAATAAACCATGCAAAGTCAAATTTCCAGTGTTAAATCAACACTGTGGGTGTTAATAAGTAGACCTACAATTCCGATCAACACTATGAAAGTGTTAGAACCCAGCCTTAAATAAAGATGAGTAAATGGGCCTGAAACATGAGTGACACTCACAGAGACCAGACAGAGATGTCTTTGTGGAGGTTCAGTTGAGGTAAATGGTATTTACAGAGCATTCAGTATTTTCAGGTTAATTCTTTGAAATACTTTAAACATGTATGTAACTCAAAAATTGAGCCAATTAATGTAACTTTCAGCATCAGAAGGAATAAACTGGGTCATTGACTAAACATTTATACATTTAAACATGAAATAATGTTGAGTAGGCCTTGCTAGTGTAATAACTGCTTAGTGTTCCAGCAATTCCATGACAGAATAATAATGTCACTTTGTTGGATCAAATGTTTTTGACGTGGCACCGGAGCAAACCCACATGTTGTGTGGAACCACACATGTCCATCCTGTCACAGGAGAACAATGACTGGAAAAGGTTCACATGAGTCAACAGCAGGCCTAATGTTGGAATTTGAACCTGAGGGACTGTGCTCAATCTAGGAGACTAATACTCCACCACACTGCCCCTTCCTCCTCCACACAACTGCTCACTCAGCTGGCCCACATCCTCGGCTGCCCTCACTCTCCAACAAACTGAAATCCTTTAAAGGCGGCCGCAGGCAAGGCCAGTTTACAAATATTCAACTCGACAGGCGAGCCAGGAGGAAACAAGAGCAATGACCCGCGTGGATCTATTCACATGCAAAGACAAGGAAATGGCACACAACAAGTCTCGCTGTCACACTGATGTTTTCACTAATTTTACATAAAAATGAAAAATTACTTCTCATTATTCAGATACATTTACATCTATAGTGTTTTTATACTGTATGATCGGTCTGATCTTATTTGTTAAATATTTGATGTAATAATTCACATAATAATCAAGCATATTCGGTCCATAAAGTAGTGTAGATAAGTGCATTATTCATGTTGTGACATATTTTCACCACGTCATATGATGTTTTCTAACAGAGAGATTAAATCTAATTAGACAACAAAGAATATTTGATTTTCTCTTTTTAATGAATAATAATAATACAATCATAAAAGGGCCATTCTGTACAGTTGCCTCAGAGAAAGAGAGTGTCCAGGTGTTAGTGTTTCCTCTTCCACCCAAACACATCTCGTGGGGAAACGGGACAGGTCAGTATGGCTCAGTTTGGTAGAGGTAACCTTTTGTGTTTCCATTGTGTAAATAAGATCATCTCTATTGGTTAAAGTAATAATACAAATACACTATTTTCTGTTTATCTTAAATATGTACATATTAACAACTTGGCCTTATAAAAAGTTAAATGACAAGCACTTAATTTGTTTTTTAAAAGTGTAACAGATGCGGAGAATATACAAGCGTTGAGAGCATGACGTGGTGGAGTGGGATATTTGATTGACAGTTTTATCTTTAGCATAAATCACCGGCAGATTTTCAGTGAAGATTTTACAGCTTAATTACCCTCACATTCATTTAGACACAAAACATTTTATTATGGTTCTCTGTTGCCATGGTGATCCAAATTGGTAGAGTAATTAATTGGATTTCACCTTTGGTTTTTTTACGGTCTGTCTATGAGTTTTTATTTGGGCGGGCGGCTTTCCTGCCTCCAGTCGATCTTCTATTAATGTTTGTACTTTGTCACTGTGGTAATTGGCAAAACCCCTGGCACAAACACCTATCTAATTAGACGAGCGAGCCTCAGTTTGGAAATACATCTGAGAGAATCTGAAATGTGATTCTTTAAGGCACAGAGACATCATTACTCTCCACCAATTGACTATGTAAAAACAGTCGCCCTGCGTGGCTTTCAAATTCAGAAGAAGAGGAAACAGTGGCAGGATAATTATTGATGTAGCACTGTCTAATTGCTAATTGCACGTTCCCTGCGGATGTATGTTGTTACACACTGCACCAGTTGGGGTACCATCACATTAGACTCATAAATCTGATCTGTAGTTATTGTAATGAGCAGGTTCTACATGATTTGATTTGTCATAAATAATTATGTATTTATTACATTTTATACTACTACTACTACTTTTCCCTAGGTTCTTAAATGCCTAAGATGTGAAACAAAGTCAGTGTGGCCCTAAAGGATTTTTTGGCATAGCCTAAATCTCATAGTCTTTTATACAACCTCTTTTCACTTTGCGAAAACTGATACCAGTTTCAGCAGTTTGTTATTTCTTAATATTAGATGGACTCTGGTTATGTCAGTAAATTGTTGCTATGATTGACTAAAACAAATCTTGTGGTAGGCGGATGCTCGTCGGAGCTTAATCTAATCATGTACGTTTCATCTACATCTAAGTTTGTGACAGAAGGGAGCCTTTCCAGATACAGTAGTACTGTGAAACAGTCTGTTTCACAGTAAAACTGTGAAACAGTCTGTTTCACAATAGTACTGTGAAACAGACTATGTTCTGTGAGCACTTTTATTTGGTGGAGTCAGGTTGATATTTTACAATTAACAAAACATATAACATAAAAAAAGTAAAATTTATTTTAGAAAGTGTATCTGACGAAGAAATTTACGGCGGTGACATGTACTGATTAAATGACAAATATGAATTATATTTTAACACTCCGCGCTCCATCTTTACCATTTTATTGCAGCAATTTCTTTCTTACTGGAAAGCTTTACAGTAATAGATTCTATAAACTACAGTTAAGAGTATATGTCCTTATCTTTCAATCTGCAGAACCTGGGCTAATAGAGTATTATTATGAGAAGTCACTTTAATAAAAATGTAGTTTTAGATAGAATAAGAGTTGTTGGTCCATAGAGTTAAAACAATATATATAGGAATGAATGTTCTGAGTTGAACTTGGTGGAAAATATGCACTTTTTAAAAGAAAAAGTCCTAACGCTTGAAGACAAGATGGGTACAGAGGGTTAAAATGCAGATTTTATGACACGTTAGATGATGGATTGGTATTTTATAGTTTTTTGAGCTGCTATTATTGTGAAATGTTACAGTAGAAATGGCCAAACCTCATTCATATGCAATTGACCTGTTGCATTTACTTAAAAAACTACTAGAGCTTTTGTCTATGTTTACTTCAAGTATAAATAAACAGAAAAGTTAACAGCCCTTAAAGTCAGTATATGTTGTATTTGTATTTGTTATACAGCGGGCTTGTTCATATAATGTCCAACAGGCATAAAAGCAGAGGCCTTATGTCTTACAGCTTGGGCATTAGCCTTCATTATTACATTAGGACATATTTGAAAAGTGCCATTGCCCTCATTATTATTATTATTGTGCAGCCCTTTGATATGTAAATTAGAAGTGTCTTACTAAGTCCTTTATCTGTGTTTATTACACTTTAAATTATGCAGGAAGGTAAACAGACCAATGCTCAAAGAAGTAGCTTCACTAATAATTTAAGAGTCAAGAGAAGTTGTGGTGAAACACTTAAAAATACTGTCATATAATCTATAATGCATCTAATGGTTCGCATCCATCAGTCTGTCTCTAGTTATGTGTCCAGCTCTTCTTCCTGTACAGCTAATACATCGTGTTTGATTGTTGGGAACAAACTCAATCGCCTCATTGCACAGAGGAACATAGTGTTACAAGGAAGGATCAATGAAATATTCTGATATTTTCCTTCTAGAGCAATTAACAAGTCATGAAATTTAAGGGGAAAGTGAGACCAGATATGCCATATGCATCATAGGACATAATTCAAATACAGTATGAGCAACTATGTGCTTACTAAAGTGAAAAGAAGAAAAGTGGAATTGAGTCTGAATAAACTATAAATAATCATCTGACACCTGTAAATGTTGGGAAATCAGACTCATTTGCTGGTGATGGCAACAATTGCAGACTGTGACGGGGGCTGAGCGACGCCAGTCCACGCCACAGCTCTGAGACATGAACACTCTTGTACCTTTTGGGATATTTTATAGGTGTATGCGCCGCCACACTATTTTATGTATAGTCACAACATTGGTCTGTTTTTGGTCGTAAAAGCTGGGTTATTAAAATTGAACACTGAGAAATCATGAGTCAGCAAGTGTCCCAGCACAAACACAGAGCTATTGGTCGGTCAAGCAATAGTATACCATGAATATTTCTGGTTTCATTTTGGCTGTTATGTTGTAAAAAGGTTGCTCAAATAATATCAGACTATATCTACATCCAAAGGAACCTAGCTTAAAACTAACCACCACAAGATGAATGACCACAAAGAAGTACTGAAAGCCTTGTTTTGATTGAATTTTCCACATTGAGATGAAGCACTCAGTAGACGACACAGACGACCTGTGAGCCTATTGACTTCAACAGTAACAAAGTGAACTTTAGACAAGTCACTGATTTAAACCAGACATAGACACGGATATGTTATCTGTGATGCTTGACTTCACACATTTTGTTCTCACTTGTTTCCATTCAGTAAACACACGGCTGTTTAAATGTTACACCTCCTCTGCACTCAGCTGCAGTGTGGAGACAGCTGCAGATTAATGGCACTAAGCATTCCTACAAGATTTGTCTTTTGGGGAGTTTAATCAGGCAAGGCATTGTTAGGAGGTTTTTATTGTTAGAAAAAAAAGAAAACGTAACTAAAAAAGTAACTAATCTTATGTTGTGGTCTTCAACAAACGTGCCAGTTGTCTTAGATAAATTCTTTGTATTGTAAATTGTAAATCAGTGTAACAGTGTATTAGGACACATATACACGATGCAAAGAACTGCTTGAATCCGAATTAACATCATGATATTTCCACACACTTTGCATGTTGGAGCCTTGCAAACAAATTACGATGAGACCAAATAATTGTGATGCTACCCATAGAAATTAGTCTAATGAGCACATCATCAGCGGTTTTACTAGAATTGTGCAGCCCCAGAGAGCATAATAAGCCTCTTTTATGCTCACTTTTTATTTTGAGATAATCTTGGCTTTCTCATGTCTGGCCCCATCCTTAAAGGTAAGGTGCCACAGTCAGTGATGGCGAGGCATTGTTTTTGCGCTGTTGTGAAATGAGCTTGTTTGTACGTAATACCTCACACTGGCACAATTACAGGGATGCAGCTGAAAACTGGAAAAAGTCACTCCTGTTGTCACGATTCTTGCTGTGGATTCAAAACAGAACACACCGGGAAGGTAATGTAACTGATGTAACAGATGAATCCAGGTATGATGAGAGAGCAGACAGTAACGGGCGGCTGACACTTGGGCACAGGAGAAAAAAAACAAGAATCCAAGAATGTTACACGAGTTTAAGGAGCTAAACAGTTACTAACTAGCCGAGGAGAACCAACAACCTGCGAGGAGTGGGTGAAGAACCAGGCTTCTTGTGAGGTGCAGAGTGAAGTCAGGTGGGCCAGCAGCCAGGGTAGCAATGGCACGCCCAGGTAGAGACCGACACACACAGAACGAGAGGGAAAACACAAGGAAAACAGAGAGAACATAACATCCAGGAACGGATCCTGACACCTGGAGCATAAATGGGGCTCAAGAAGCAAATACAAGGCAAATGACAAGTGAATAAGTCGTGAATAAATTATATTAGAGGCAAGATGTGTTGGTAAAGTGCACCAACAAATAACATTTCATATGATCACGTCCTTATGATCCCACTTCAACTTTTCCCAAACAGTAAGATTAGTCTCCTGCCGTCAGCGGAAGACAGTTTTGACCTCAAGTCTTCCCACACGGATGATTGAGTAATTAAAAGCTCAAAGATTAATCACCTTATCCTTCTGCTTTAATAATGAGTGAATTGTAGGTCATATATACGAGCTCTGTAATTGGATTTGTTCATAGAGGTCTCCACTCCAAACTGATATTTTGTATGTTAAAGAAGAGTCAGGTTGATGCTCTGAATACAGAGAGAAACAAAACAAGTGGCTAATGAAAAGAGTTCAACAGCTCACAGGCATGTAATGATTGATAGCTGCCTAAGAAGCATTATCAATGTCTTGTAAAAAATTGGAGAGGTGAGCCGAGAGTATCTCATTTTTGATCCCAGGAAACAAATGAAAAGGCGCCAATACACTGGCTGTCAATTAATATTGCAGTGTGAGGAAATGCTGGGTAAGGATCTGCTTGAGATGAATTAAATTAATTTACATTTACCATTATGATGCATGGATGTTCTCATCACACAATGGGAATAGTAATGACATGGTGTGCAATTGTGAAATAAATTAGGTAAAAAGCAGGGGAGACAAATGAAAGTCATGTTTGGCTGGCGTGCTGTTGTTTCCAGAGCTATCTGAATTAAATCTGTATGGTCATAAATCAGGTTTGCATTAAAATGGTAATTGAAAGGCTGTGTTGGTGTGTCGCACTCATGTATACCTGTCATTGTCTTCATCCAGTTCAACGGATGCACTGTGTTATATAGTTGTAAACAAACTCAATAACTCATACTTCAGGAACAAAGTGTTACTAAGAGACAGGCCTTGTGCTCAGATGCATTATTGAGATATTTCTTTCATATTCAGTTAATGCATTCCAGACCCTGTTATTCTTATATGTAATACATTTTTCTTTTAAGCTGTAATACATTTATTTTGTATTTCCACATTTAATTTGTTTCTTTTTATTCACATCAGCATCATTAAGCTCAGTTTTATTTGTAAATGTAAAATAGGACAGGAGGAGAAAATATACAAATGACCTTCACTTGAGTAAATGGACATTTGTGAATATGTTTAAAAAATGTGAAAGATTAAATGTAACAACCAGAAGTAGAGTATGGCCTTTGCACCAGAGAATATAAAAAAAAAAATCTTGTCAGATTCTTGGGAATATTTTCTATTCTCTGTTGTCTCTATTCCCTTTGCATTCAGCTCTACAACTTACTTTAGGGACTCTGATTTATACTTGAACATCTCATTTATACTTTAACATTTTTCAACCCACACAGTCAGTATTTTGCAATTCATAAGTTGTAATGTCAAGTTACTTTTCATGTAAGGCATGGATATGTACTTTTCTCTGTTATAAATATCCCGCAGTAGCCTCCAAACACATAGCAGTAAGTTGTTTATTTGGTCCATAGCTCGGAGATGGATGAGAACTTTACTTAACAAGTGCAAAGATTTATCAGTGTTGATAACAGGGTTGGGATCAAATCAGAATAAACTAAAAGTAAAAACAGAGCTTACCTTGTGGTTGTTCAAATGCAGAACTTGTTTATCAAATGCATGAGGTTACACAGCAAACCAGTGTCCGAGAATATCCTGTTACTGATTTTGGCCTTTATTTACACTATTTTATGAAAATAAATAATTAAATTAATTAATAAAAAAAAAGCAAAATCAAATAATAGTTCAATTCATCAATCTGGCATTTTTGGACAAGAGGAAGGTTGTAGATAAATATACAAAAGTAGGACATGGAATACCAAGGGTTATCACATGTTACACTTTGGTGAGAAAACTATATTCCTAGCCACAATTGTGTATAATCAGTGAATTAAAAAAATGCATTAAGAGAAGACCTAGAAAGCTACGGTTCACAAGCTCATTCCAGTCAAAGGACATGTTTAACATGTTTTTTACCCTTGTTGAAGGGAATGTTGTAAAAACAATTGGTCATTTCTGTCTTTATACAGTGACTGCACAACAGCGATTCATTCACAGGGATTTTATTAAATGTGTCTCGGATCTGTGCAGTTACAGGTGACTGTGACCATGTTTAAGGTGACCTGATCTTACTCTTAAGGACGTGTCTAATCAGCCGCCATGTGATGATAACCTCTACTGTAATGATATTGTTAGGGTCATTTAAATTAGACCCACCTGAAAGTAAATGAGAATGAATCGAGATATAACCCAAAACACTGCAGACTTCATTGGCAGGAGGCCAGCAATTCATCTTTTTTAAAGGTCCTTTATGCTGAAGGGAGGAAGCTTTCCAATGACAAACCTATTATCTCACACTGTTCAAGGTTGAAGCCGGTGGATCCATAGAAATCAGAATTGGAAAAGAGGTAATTTCAACAGCAATGTGTTGTTTTTTTATATATATTTTTTATCATATCTGAAAGTATTATAGGGGATCAGTGTCATTATGAATGATGAGGTCCCACTCTCGTTATTCAAAAGGCCAGTAAGAGCTATGGATGACTTTCATTTCCTCTCCAGATAGGATCTTTATCTATAGAGCGCCAATGCAGATGGTAGGTGACCTGGAGCCAAAGTGCACTTGATTATTATGTCCAGAACCTGCTACAAATCAGACCAAACGTTACTCATTTAATCACAGTGTGGCTGGGAGCTTTTAGGTCTTATCGGCCCTAACTTGATAAGGCACATGTATCTAACACATTTTACACTCATTTCAGACTTTTAAAAGATATAAAGTTTTCAGGTTTCATAGACTTGACTATATTTAGGGAAAATGTGTTATAAAGGTAAATTAAAGGTATAAAGATAAATCAATTAAAGGTGCCATCTGCCAAATTGAAGATGAACATTTCATCTTGTTAAAACAAATTATCTCGTGATAATAATTTTATAGATTTAAGATAACAGGGTCATTAGGTTTCATTGTATGAACATGATATTGTCTTCCTAAAATGCTAATATACAAGTCAGCTATTTTTGGGAAGCTTGTTATGCTGGGTAAATAAAAAAGATTTGTGTCTGATTGATGTTTTGACACAGAATCGAAACACAAAACTATTTAAAACTCAAACAAGCTGTATTGTGATCTTAGCAACAATAAACAAGCGAGTTTGCTGGCTGTTGAAACTATATTGTTAAAATAATTGTTTGGTTTGACTCACACAACAAAAACCGCAAATGGTAAATTTAGAAATGGTTTTAATTCTTGCAAGAATGCAGAAAGAAACAAATCAGACACATGCAACAATAGTACATGGTGATTTGCTTAACATGTTTACAGTCCATAAAGTTTAACTTATGCCAGCCTCTTGCCTCCAGGGTCGTGGATTGACGTTTAATGAGCTGACGTGCCAGTCATAGATATGATTGACTTTAAGTGTATATGCCACTAAGTGTGATTAGATGATGTGCAAAGTGATGTCTTTGTCTTGTTTAGCCTGGTGCCAGTAGGAGATACAGCTGAAGACCTGAAGTCATCAGTGTATGTGGAAAAGCACATAAACTTGACCAGGAGTGAGAGCATTGAGCAATAATATACAATTTCCTTGACATCTAGATGTCAAGGAAATTGACATCAATGTATGTACACTTAGTGGCATCCACTCAATCACATCTATGACTGACACGTCAATCCACGAGGCGGGCATAATGTACACCTATAAAAACTTCATGTGGTGTAAACTTAATAAGCAAGATCTGTTTACAACAACTAGTGAGACTAAAATGAGCTGTTTAGTTAAAGATCAGTTAAAAAGATGGAAGAAGGGATGAAACAAATGGCTCCTTTTGCTGGAAATGTCCCAGACAGGTCCAAAAAAAGCTGTTTTTCATCCATGTAGTAGCAGTATTAAATAATAATAATAATATAATACACATATAAGAAAAAAAATACATTTTAGATTTACGTTTACTAAATATGCCTGCAGTTGAGGTTGTACCTTGCTTCTAGTCCAAAACAGCTGGGTCAAGCTCCGGTCGACTGTGACCCCCGATGGGATAACAGGTAGGCTACAGGATGAATGATGAAATTTGTAAAACTCTTTGTAAAGTATTTAGATGACACAAAGTTTTGCAAATGTATGAATATAAAATGTTTTTATGACCGACTCTGATGGCTGTCTGATTTGAACTAATGCAGTGTATTTCACAATATTTCTCACTCAGTGCTTCCTTCCCTCAACTGTGATTTTTACCAAATTCATTTTTGGTTGTGGCTGACTAAGCAGCATGGAGCAACTGGAGTTTTATTAATAGATTCTGTCAGACATCAGGTGCTTGTACTTAGTATGCTATACCATAGATCATGAATGGATTTCATTTTGCATACAGAGAACGCTTGTTTTCAGAGCTTGTACCTGCTGTGCATCAAATTTAACATTAAAAAAACTTAATTATATCAGAGATCACACAGATTTTTCATGTAGTTCACATTTAGATTCATGCATAAGAGAATTTGTGATCAAGTTGCCAAAGCCATAGCCAAGTTAAGTATCCTTATCACTTTGTAAATGTTTTTCAATACTCCTGACTCTTTGTAGTCTATCCTGAACTCTGGCTGTCCCCGTAATTGAATATGTTTTGGGAGTGGGCACAAAGCTAAATCAAAACTAATGAGTGTTGAGAAAGAAAACGGATGATAAATGGTTTGATGGCAACACGACAAGCACGGCTGAAGAACTCAATAACTTTGTAGCTTTCTTATTTTCTCAATTCAATCAAGCAAGCAGTCACAGGAGAGACTCGACAGTAACATCATCCTGGTTTTTAATTGATGAAGTGGAAGAGCTGGGACGGTAAGGAAAGAGTTCAGCTGTTAGTCTGAACTTGTAATTTGTTGCATTACTCTCTAAATACTGTTATTATTCTCGTCCAGAGTCAAATGTAACTGGGTTTATGCTGCATCCACCAAAAAGTATTTTTTCTAAAAAAATGTGTTAAAATGCTAGAAGCTAAAAGGCACCCTTTTTATTTAACATTTATTTTCAACCACTTATCCTGCAAGTGGAAGGGTTGTAGGGCTCATCTCATATCTCAGCAAGTTGGGTTTGAGTCTGTGCAAACACCAGACTGAGATAGAGCCACCGACAGACAAGCATCTGGAAAGAACCCACAGTAGCCCTGGGACGACATGCAGACCCCTCTTAAGAACCCGAACCACTCTGCACTGCTACCATACACCCATAAAATAGGTTATTAGAGGGAAAAAGCATGTGGAGAAATGGTACAGAATAAACAGAAAATGGGACTTGTGCTTTTTCAACAAAAAAAAATCTTCCTAAGACTCGGAAAATAGATTAGATATTATGATATGAGAATAGATGTGAGAAAGAATTTCCTGCAGCCCTGCATTCAGTAATTATTAATGTCTTTGGAAAGGCTCATTTAGCTTTACTATAACAGCTCTCAAATTGGGTTAAGTAGTTTTACCATACATATGAATAACGGCCATCTTAGACACTGTTGTTGGTGACTGACTTTCACAACGACAAAGAAATCCTGTTTTAAATCAATACCTTCAAGGCTACATCATTCACTGTTCTCAATGAAGAAAGGAAAGAAGGTCAAAATACTCGTTTCTTAGATATGTCAGTACACATGTTGCTAGTTTAAACTGACTGCAGTGTTTTTTTAGTTTTTCCCTCATGAGGCTAATGACACTGAGCAGATTCTACGGACAGATATTTAAGAATAAATCTGAATGTTTGCCCCTGTTCTATTTCACAACGCCTTGTTTGTTTGTTCTGAAAACAGACGGATCACATACACTTAACAATGCGCTGCCTTACATGCTGCTGAATGGTAATTGTCAATTATGCCAATCAAAATCCAATTGCCCAAGCACAAATCTTGCATTATTGAATTTATATCTAATGTTCTCTGCTAGGCTTGGAGACCTATTATCAGATTACATTATCCCCAAGCCCTTCTTTTGTTTCTACACTTCCTGCTCAGTACAGGGAGGCCAAAAATGACAAAGACAGTTTCATTAATTAGATCAAAGTAGATGGAGAATTAGCCGTCTTAGTTACGGCGCATGTGCAGTTTGGAACTTCACTGAGGTCAGCGCAGCTCCGTAAACACATCTCTGAAATGCATAGCCACGTTTGTTTGTTCTGTCCCGATGAAAATGCTTCACACTTGGTACAGACTTGCCAAAAGGAATGACTTTGATGTCAATGTCAAAAGCCCGGATGAAATAATATCCATCCACATCTTATTTATAAACCAGAGCAGATTCAACAGTCAGAGCTGACAAGACACTGGGGGCAGCGGGCTGTGGCCTAATCAGTCGAGCAGAAAAGCCATTCTCCTCAAACGCCAGCAGATTAAGTTTCCACCCTGGAGACGTACTCAAGGATTCATTTAAACTGCATGAAGAATGGCACTATTGTACTGTTGATCAGTACTTATAGACTGCTTACACTAATCAATGTCAATATATGCTACCACGAGATTTCACAGAGAAGGCCTTAACGGTTTCCAATTTATAGCAGTGTGCTTGTGTTTGGAAATATTCAATAGAGTCAGCCACAGTTTACAAAAAAGTGCCAGCAAAACCAGGATTACCTTTATTACTATTTTAGATAAAAAAAAACAATTAGGAAACTTACTAATGTGAATTTGTACTTGAATTATGCTGTTATTTTAGCTAATCTTTATCAGTTTACAATCAATTAAGGATTATTTCCACATGGAAAAGGTTTAATAATATATCCTCTTCCTAAATGTATGTCAAAGCAAGATTAAGCAAGATTAATTAGGCATTATAGTTATAAGACAGGGCAGACATTTGCAAAATCACTTACTGGCATATTTACTGTACATGAAGTCACACTGGGACCAGACAGACCTTTCTCATTTGTCACAAAAGGTGACTGGACTTTATTAGGACCATTCCGCACACCAATCCAAAGTCTCTGGGCTGATGTTAAGCTTTTGTCAGGTAATTATTGGAGATAAAACTAAATCATTTTTACACTAAATGCAGACAGAAGTAATTGAACTTCATTTTTAGTAAGTAGTTCATGTTGTGTCTGAAACTGAAACATCAGCTGAGCCATTTAACTATGTGTGCACAGGTTCATAAAAGCCGGTGTACGCTGAATCTGCGACAGTCAAATGCTTCTGTTTTTAAACAAAGTCAGTGAGTGAAAAAGAGGGTGAACATTTTATTAGAGACAGAGAAAAGACTGATTATTTTACCAAATTCCAAATTAAAATTTTTGAATGGTTTCATAAACAAGAGTTTGATTTGTCTTTGACCTTAATCTAAGAGCTTTGACAAGGCAGAATACAAACTCTCTCAGTGACCTCTGTTAAGACCGTTTAGATCTATGCGAGCGGATAAACAATCTGTCCTTTGTGATCATTTAGGTTTATGCTCTGAGTTCGTGGAGATAGATATATTCATCTGGTTTAAGGTCCTTTTACAAACAGTTGCAATTGCCATTACTGGATAAAAATGCATATATGTTTCTTTAACATAGAAAGAGCGGAAATACACCAGAGTATCAATTATCTCTAGTCATGACATTGTTTTTGTAAACATTTCTTTAGCTGATTACACAGCAGTAGGCTACTTTGCACAACCCAAAATTAATGAGCCATGGCCATTCCCTGCTCTTTTGAAGACTTTGAGCAAACATCCAGCTGCAGCCATCTCCCACACACAGCTGGAGAGGAGGAGAAATTATAATTTGCCATTTAAATACAATTGGAGAAGGAGGAAGACCTAATTGCTCTGTGAGATTACTCCTCTGAAGCATATCGGGAGAAGACAGATCACTGGGCTGATGGGGACCAAAGGTGTAATGACAGGTGCTGTTGACGGAGCTAGGCGAGTCCCCCGTCCCATTCACATTATCAGCCCATCAAGATAGGAAAGCAATTTCCCAGCTTTTCATTTCATGAGCTATGCATATCAATGCTCTATTAATCAAATGATAAACTTCCCCAAAACCTTCCCAGTAACACATCCGTCTACTGCCCTTTCAGCCACAGTTGTTGGGATTATCTAAAGGAACTCACCTCTGTTGAACTACACGGATACTGCAAGAGAAAAGCGCTCAGCCTAACTGTTACATTAAAGGATAGTGATATATTTGGAATAAAACCTAGATTTCTTTTAACTTTTTGTTTAATTTGAAAAATGTTAAACCTCCTGTAATTTGATTTCAAGTTTTCATTTCTGTTATTTGATTTCAAAAGGCACTCAAATGGAAAAATACGACTACTGTCTACACAAAAAGCTACAGTACACTATGTTCATGAAGAGCTCAGTGGGTGCTGCTGCTTAGGGGTGTGCAGATCAATACAAAAATATCAATACCCTCGATACTAGATAATTAGGGTCTAGAATCAATTCTTATATTAAAATATTAATATTTTAGTGTTTGGTGTAGATGTGTTGTTTATCATTAACAGAAACACAGTGGAAAGTAACTATACTATCAGGATCTTGTCTAAATTATACCCAGGATGGAAGGAACTACTTCTACTACAAAATATGGCTGTAAATGCAATAACTTCACAAACAGCAATAACTCGATATATGATGTCTGTGGGATGAGAGTAAGTTTAAGAGGCAACGTTGTCTGAGAACAATCTAAGAATCAGTTATAACAGAGAATATAATGAGGCAATCCAAAATAGGATTGACGAAAAGTATTAATCAGACAGAATTTGAAAATACAAACAAAATAATATAAGTAGCAAAAATAATAACCATAATCTTGTTGTAAATTTCTAACGATCAAGAACTGAAACAATAAACCTCTCTTTTTGAAAGAGGGATATTAACATAAAGGGTTAATTTAATAATTCATAATTCATACGTTTAGATAAAAAGGTTTAGAAGAGCTAAGTTGAGTTGTAATGTTAAATCTCTGTTTCCATGCCAACTCTGTGAAACTGTGCGGATCTTAGTTAAGAAATAGGCTAGGCAACCCATCTAGGAGTTAGAAGCTGTGTGTCAGAGGGGGCCAAAAGTTGAGGGCCAAATGGACGTGGTGTTACCAACTGCGTCAAGCTCCTTTGGCACTGCTTATAATGCAGCAGAGTTTGTGGTCCACAAGTGACGGCTGGTCCTGTTTGGTTTTAGACAGCTGTCTGTGCAGGCTGGCTGGGATCTTTCTCTGCCCAAGAGCCAGCGTTGCTCTTTCTCAGGTCAGAGGTCACTTCTTGACACTTGACACTTCTGACGGGTAAGGCTTAGTCCTGAACTGAAAACAAAAAGAAATAATCTCACTAATAAAAATAATAAATCAATAACACAGGCTTTGCCCGGGAAAAACTTCAAGACAAAGCAATGAAGACAAGACAAGGCAAACTAAAGCTGATGAGACTGAGAGAAGATGACGACTGGGGAAGGACTGGGAAGAGAACATAGAAAGAACGTAAACTAGTCAAAGAGGCATGTCTTTACTTGATGGCAGGACTTTTGTTCATCTCTGGTGAGGGTTCACACACAAAAAATTATCTTAGCAGGTTAATTAATTCCTTGTCCATGAGGTTAAAGGTTATACGCTACACCAGAGCTACATGCCAGTGTCCCTTTAATAAGTCCAGTTTAGTGACAAATCTCGCCCCCTTCACTTGATCTACACAAGCCTCCATTGAAAGAGTCAGGCTTAGTGATGGCATTTACTTTGTGAAAATCTGTACAAAAACATGGGTCTCTGATCCAACTTGGGAACTAAAAGGCACCGCAACGCCCAACCTGAGGATACAGCTATTTTATTATCAATCATGTATTTTATAAGTGCCAATGCGCAGATTCATGTTGCCTAGTATTTATAACAGTGTTCTGAAACATAAAACAAAAGAGCCTCACCTTAGAACAACAAACCAAGCACCTGAATAGAACAGTGACACTAACGACTCGGCACCTGAATGGAGCAGAATCACGAACGACTCTGCATACAGTATGTATAGAGCATTGGCACTTACAACTTTGCACCTGAATGGAGCAAGGTCACTAATGACTCTTCTGAGCCTTAATGACTTCCACATCAGGAGTCACACTTCCCTTTCATGGCCAACAACTGTGTGACCAGGACAACCTGGTCCATCAGGTTTGGTTTCGGGGGAAACTCCTCCCTCTAGAGATATAAGCTCAGCTCTCTTACCACCGTTAAGCTCAGAGTTGATAAAGTCTCTTGGAATTATAGACGAAACATCTTCACCTTGAAAACGGAATCCAGATGCTGTTACTTTAACCTTTTTTTCAAGATGTACTGGATGACTGAGAACCTTCACAGAAGGTCAAGTAGGTTACTTGGAAGGTTAGCGTCTTTCCAGCTGCCCTGCAACAGCGCTAGGGATGGAATAACTAGTCTACAGGCTGATGGGCCTTGCACATATATGATGCTGGCCTGAGCCCAGATCTCTGATCTATGATGGGCCCATGTAGTTCTCCGATCAGAGGGAGAGAAATGAGGAAAACGCCGGTTCATGGTTCAATCAGTTCTCTCAATTTTATTTCAAGATGACACAAGCTTATACACAGTTACAGAGTGACAAGCATGGTCTCTTATTAGCTATAGCTCAGAAAGTGGCCATTCACAGCATACATTCCTTATGGTCCCAGAATATAATGTCCCATACTATCACATACCATACCATAAAGGGTAAATATAAATATGAATGTTGCTACTGTGCACTTACATAGTTGAAGACAAGCAGATCTATCAGCAGATGTTCAAAAGGCTGGCTAAAAAACAGCTTCAGCAACTATTTTAACTCCGTGCTCTACAATAGAAACACTCTGACAACGAATTTTAAAACTGCTCCAACAAGATAAGCTTGCGCAAACCACTAAACATTGTGACGTTATTAGAAGAACACCAGCTTTCAAAGTATATTACCAAATCACACATTAACTCCAGGTGCAACCTAACTACTACTGCCTATGTGCCTCAGGAACCAGCTTGTAAGTCTTAAGCACAACAACTTTAACCTTAAAAATAACCATCAGCACTTCCCAAGGCAGAGAATTCCTGTTGCGCTTGACAAGTCCAAACCCACTGTAACAAAAATATATGTGTAGAATCAGTTGTAGCCAGACCCTCAAACAAAGAGAAAAAAGTTTCTGGATCTTTCTTGTTAAAATTAGGAACTAGTCTCACCAAGTTTATCTGACTTAGGTCCATGTGACCCCATGGGGCGCTCAACATAACTTGCATCCCCATTTCACTTGCCTTTCCTAATCAACTCAAGTTTTTGTGTCTCAGCATCCAATTTAGCTCTCTCCAGCTCCTGTCTAACTCTCTAATTCTCCTGTTCAGCTTTTAAATGCAACAAAAGCAACTCCTTTTGCTGCTCAAATGACAAATTAGTGGCACTCATTGTTGGAGGCAGAGACATGGCCACACAAACAGACTGAAGACTACTAGGTTTCAAAACGCTATTTTCGAATCGTTATGTTTTATTCTTTACATTTTTTGTATTGCCAATATCAACTTGACAATACTTTACAATCAAAAATAATAGTTTATTTGTACAAAAATTAAAGCCATTTTCACATGGATGCTCAAGGAAATCTTCAACACACCACAAAAGACCAGAATATCCCACTGACTACCTAACCAAAAATCATATTAACTTATACCTTGTCTTCCGTAAGAACTTGATGATGGGATTGTAAGCATTTAGATTCTGATGGTACATTGATAGTGGCCAGCATGCTGGCAACTTGCTTAAGCCGAAGTAGGAGATGGGGAAATTGGGTGCTCTACCCGTTGTGTTTCCAAACTAAAGCCCAAGGCAGTGAATCACACAGTTGAATCACCACAGTTTATACTGTCGCTGTGTCCTTGGGCAAGACACTTAACCCAGCTTGCCTCCAGTGGCTGTAACACTGGTAATTACTGTAGAACAATGTAAGTCACTTTGGATAAAAGTGTCTGCTAAATGAATAAATATAAATGTAATGTATAGTATAGATATAGTTAATTGAACTTTAAACACCAACTGGTCCACAGATGTCTGCCCCAAAACAGGAACAATGCAACAAGATGGGTGTAAAATAAATTTATAAAAAATAAATAGTACAGAATTTGGAAGGGTTGGGACTGGCTGTGGGTTATGCAGTGTAATTTGCATGTAACTTCAAACTAAGGTCACAACAAACTTGTCCATTATTCATTCACTCCACAGTCACACACTGGTGTTGGAGACGTGGCAGCCATTTTGTGCCTACGACCTCTCCAACCTCCAAACATTCTCAAACTTCCATACACCAGAACCACAGACACTGGAAGAAAGGTGGGTTAAGTGTCTTGCCCAAAGACACAATGACAGTAGGAACTGGGGAAAGCGGGAATAGAACCACCAACCTTCTTGAGGACGACCGCTCTACCACTTAGCCACTGTGCCTGTGTTGTTTTAAAACAATCATTATATATTGATTAATGGTTGATGGTGAAAACATGATAAATGGACAAAACAAAGACCCCAAATCCCCCATTACAAAAACTCTGCACATTTTCTCTTCTTCAGTGAATGTAAAAACAGTTGAAGCAGACAAAACGCTTTAGTTAAAGCAAAGATGGAATTGTGTCCCTCATCTATTTCACGCCTGGATAAGATGACAGGTACTAGTGAATGGCATGATTGATTGCCACTTTGTTAAACAAAACAATTAAGTCGGAGAGTAAAGGAGCTGCTGCAGTGGAACACAGAATGGCTTAAATAACAGCAACCACTGGAAAGGCCTAAAACAGCCACTAATTAAAATTTATGATAGTAGGATTTAAAAGCAAGAGTTTGACATTATGTAATGAATAGAAGGCAATAACATAGAGGGCGGTGCTGCGATACTATATACTGCTGGGGTGTGTCAAGTATTTCTATCACACTGCAGACAGATGTTAAATACATCTTGACGTGATAATATAGTATAATTATCACCCATAATAACAGCTAATAGGATGGCATTCTTTGTGAAACTATGTGATGCAGAGATAAATTTAGAGGGCAAGAGCAAACAGAAGAATCAAAAGGTGACTCGAGGTGAAGTGGACAAACTACACCTTTGCTGTTCTTATCAACCATGACATGAACACAAGACACGGCAATTAGAGAAGCACAAGCACAATTTGCTGCACCCTTCAATCAGCAGACGTTAACTGAGCTAACAAGAGTTCGATTAGCTACTGAATTGGCTTGTGCACAAATGGAATCAGGACTCACTCAAGCGCACCAATTGAAACCATTGTCTTGGTCAAAGGGCAGTTTGACCGAGTGGGAAAAAAAAGCTTACTTTTTTGCAATTTTTTTATTTATTTTTTTGTCCTGCTGCTCAGAGATTATCCAAAGATCCAGAGATGTCACAAAAGTATTTCAGCTTCAATCTTTTAAAGTTGCACTATTTAAAAACTCTTTTGAACCCTTGCAGAAGTTGGCATAATTTGCAACCTAGTCTACCAAATCAAAATGTATTTATGTGACATTTTGGCAGATAAGTGGTACGTGGAATATCAAAGTTGCAGTGGATAAAATACCAAGCACTTTAATTCCAGAACTGTTTTTGGACAGTAATGTTAAGTTCTGTCCAAAATATGAATTCCTCAGTTACTTGGCGATACCTAGAATCCCATTAACATCTGTGCTACCTGCTATAATAAGCCTTTACTGTTACATCATGATATACTTTTTTTGTTGTACATTTCTGTTTGTTTTGTCTATGTTTGGGAATCATGTCACTTTTGGTTTTAGATTTCATGATATGTGGACAGCATTAACACTACTTTCTTCTGGCCTAGTTTACTTTTTTTTTTTTTTACTTTTTTTTTTTTTTACCATTCTCTACACTAAATTGAAATGGTTGGCTTTTAGAGCTAATTGGTCATTTCTAATGCTTAAATTTAAATCTTGTGAGTCAAACTAGACCAGGGTTGGTTCTAAAACAAAATGAGGTCTGAAAATGATCAAAAGGGGTGCAATTACTTGTCAATGCTACACTTGTTTGCCTCAGCCAGAACGTTTGTCCCTTTCTGCTGCAGCTTCTTTGACCTATAGTTTTTAGATTTTGTTTATTTTTGTTATAAGTTCTTGATGTGAGCTACTGCATTGCATTTACATTTGCATTTATTCATTTAGCTGACACTTTTATCCAAAGTGACTTACATTGTTCTACATTAATTACCAGTGTTACAGCCACTGGAGACAAGGTGGGTTAAGTGTCTTGCCCAAGGACACAACAGTGGGGAGAGTGAGATTCGAACCGCCTATCTTCCGGCTGAAGGACTCAAGAACCACTCTTCCCACTGAACTATTGTCGCCCCCTGCATAATGCTTTGGCTGTAAGGAACACATTTGAATGACTGTATTAAGACTAATAATACAATAAATAATCCTTATTGTCCAATAAATTTGTGAATGTCTCCAGGAATAAAAAAAACAAATATTATGGGTATAGTAAACATAAAGAAAAAAAACATCTGGATGTTTTTTAAAGATTGGGTTACATTTTTGACACTCAACCATGTCATGGGCACTCTTCAGATGACATCATTCAACATTTCTTAAGTGACTCTTAAGTGATGACTTCACTGGTGGCTCATGATCTCTGGGAACACATGGTCCAAGATGAAGAGCACTACATTAGACGTTTGATAGGCCAGTAGAGAGACGCAAGACATTTTTCCCTTGACATTTCTTAGAAGCAAAGCACAACACTAGACCTTGTTAGGCCCCTTGCCTGAAGGTATTGATTTGATTTTACCTCTGGGGTCTGCCCCTCAGCTGCTCACTACTTTTATAAAGAGCAACCAGCTAGCCTCGCCCTGAAGGTAGTAAGTGATGTAGAAATTGCATAATGGAGAGAGTTTAAAGAAGGCCCACAGTCAAGTTCTGAGGCTAACGTGACTTAATTAAAGAGACAGGGTTGGGCTGTCTATGGAGAGCCAGGATGTGCATGCTGATAAAAATGACAAAGGTTCATGTGGATATGGCAGATTCCTCAAAGTTTGGGAATGACAAAAGAAATGCACTGGTATTAACACACGCAGGTGAGACGTTTGATCCTGCCAAGTGGAAACAGGAACAAACAAAGCACCACCATATGGGCAGTTGAGAGTAAGGTGACAGATTCTTACAAAAAGTCTCCCCTCTTGTCGTTCATGCTGCACACTCACCATCTTCATATAGCACGTTCAAAACAGGAAATGTGCAGTATTTACACTGGTAATTGCTCTTTCATATTGACTTTTGTGAAGTTGTGGGAGGCAGAGATTACAGGCTTAGCACGGTCTCAAACCTTTCCAGGAGCAGAGGGGATTATAAAGCAAAAGATTCAGCCTTGTCTGAAAAAAATTAAATAAATAAATAAAAAATCACCTCCCTTCTTCCTATTTATAAATTTGCAGTGTAAAATTGGCTGACTTTTCAGAACAGCTTTCCCAGGTTTAATGAATGACGGACCACAGAGAAATGTAAAAGTGCGTCTAACAAACTGCTCGAGCATGGTGCTACTGTATCAGCAGTATTCTAACAATGAATACAGACTCGAGAAGTTTAGTGAGCAAATTGTTCTATTTTTTGTTTAAAGTAACAGCAGTAATAGGCAATGTTCTTCCCATAACGTCCCTTTTCTCCACTCACATAAAGTCACTTTTTTAATGTAATGACACTGTAAATTCACTACACATGCCTACTTCCAGCCTTTTATCTTGTTTTTGGCCAAATACATAATGTAGTCTAACATTGATTTCCAGCTTAGTCAAGTTTCCATAACCCGATTTAATTCAGATCGTAAAATACCACATTTGAAATTATTAATAGAATCATTAAAATGAGCAAAAAACCTAAAGCTTTCTTTTCCTCAGGCCTCAGGAAAACCCAACGAAAACTAAGACTCCCTAGTATCTTAGAAAGTTGTTTCATCTCTCAGCAGTTTATGGAAACCTGATTTGCATTTTTCTTTTAAAAAATTATCAATGAATGACTTGATTAATGAAATACATAAATTTATGTGGCAACATGTCTGTGAAGGTTCTCAGTCACCCAGGACATCTTGAAAAAAAGGTTTAAGAAAAAGCATCTGGACTCAGTTTTCAAGACGTTTTGTTTCTGAGACGAAACTGCTTTTTAAAATTTCCTAATTTTAAAATTTTCTAAATGCATTTCTTCTATCTAAAACTAAACTTCTTCTTTCTTCTAAATTAAACTAAATTTGTGTACATACTGGGAAAACAGTACGTAAAATATATTTTCTAAGAAAGAGTCAACTATTCTAACCTTTAAGGAGCAGATATGTAAATGCCATGAATCTAGGAATGCAGACATAGTAACTGAACATGCAACAAGGTTATAGAGTGAAAATACCAATAATGTAAAGAGCAGGATCAATATATCAACGTGTGCGTCTCAGAAATAGGTCTTACATTCTTTAAAGTAGAACGATTGTCCTATAACCGGAAGGTTGGCAGTTCTATTCCCACTCTCCCCAGTTCATACTGTTGTTGTGTCCTTGGGCAAGACATGTATCGCATCTTGCCTCCAGTGACACAGCACGTAAATGAATGTGTGAGAATGTTAGGCCAACAGATGGAAATTAGCCTAAGGCTACAATCTGGCATGTTTACATTCATGTATGTTCATCATCATGCACTGTCCCAATCAAATATATTCAATAAATAGAGATTGTTTTCGGAGCCCTTAAGTTTAAAGGCAAAAGGTCAAAAGGTCAATTTTTTTTATTGTTTTATTTGATAGATAAACAGTAAACAAGAAAAAGACAAATAACATGATGAATTTGTCTTGAGACTGGTCTTGGTCTTGTCATGGTCCCAATCTCTAAACATCTCGGTCTTGTCTGGGTTTTGTCTTGATCTTGTTTTGGTCTTGTGTTGCTCTCAAACTCATTTTTACTTATCTCTTATCTCAGTCTTGGACATCAAGACAGACCAAAACCAACCGTGACCAACCAACATCACAATTTTTTAAAAACGTCATATTCAATTAAAAATCTTGTTCTGTCTCCTTCACCAAACACTGACCTCCGTGAGTCTGGACTTGGTCTAAGACTGGACTAACTCTGTCTCCTTCACCAAACACTGACCTCCGTGAGTCTGGACTTGGTCTAAGACTGGACTAACTCTGTCTCCTTCACCAAACACTGACCTCCGTGAGTCTGGACTTGGTCTAAGACTGGACTAACGCTGTCTCCTTCACCAAACACTGACCTCCGTGAGTCTGGACTTGGTCTAAGACTGGACTAACTCTGTCTCCTTCACCAAACACTGACCTCCGTGAGTCTGGACTTGGTCTAAGACTGGACTAACTCTGTCTCCTTCACCAAACACTGACCTCCGTGAGTCTGGACTTGGTCTAAGACTGGACTAACTCTGTCTCCTTCACCAAACACTAACCTCCACGAGTCTGGACCTGGTCTAAGACTGGACTAACTCTGTCTCCTTCACCAAACACTGACCTCCGTGAGTCTGGACTTGGTCTAAGACTGGACTAACGCTGTCTCCTTCACCATACACTGACCTCCGTGAGTCTGGACCTGGTCTAAGACTGGACTAACTCTGTCTCCTTCACCAAACACTGACCTCCGTGAGTCTGGACTTGGTCTAAGACTGGACTAACGCTGTCTCCTTCACCAAACACTGACCTCCGTGAGTCTGGACCTGGTCTAAGACTGGACTAACTCTGTCTCCTTCACCAAACACTGACCTCCGTGAGTCTGGACCTGATCTAAGACTGACCTCCATGAGTCTGGACTAGGATTGTGTATATTTTTTACTTTTCTATCAGTGTAGAACTCTCTCAGAAAAAAATGCTCACGCTGTCTCATTCATCCAATTTGAAGCTATACCAAAAGTGGTATAGTATAATTTAATTAATGACATAGATTCACAATTGTTGTAAATTATCTTTACAAAGTAGTCTTGTTGTTGTGTTGTACCTTTAACAGGTTTTTAATGTGGTTCTACTTTTGAAAAATTACCATGCATGTGGCATCAAACAAAGTGGTCATTGTAGAAAAATCATTTGTATTCTTTGGCCAAAACAGCTCCAAGAAATTCAGTCATTTTAAATCAAAAGCTCATTACACATGGTTTCTGATAGATTTGTAGTGTCATGGCACAAACGTCACGCTGAGCCTCATATTAGAGCGGATCTGCTTTGTATTGTAATTCCTCTGACATGGTAACCTTCTCCGGCTCACCACCCACAGCCTCCCGCTCGGAGCCAATGATTCAGACTTGGCTGTTTCGTCAGTCACCATGTCCAAAAGCAACATTAGACGAGGGCCCACACTGTCATAGGAAATACTGTGTGGAAGCAGGAGAGAGGCATAGGGCAGAAATACTATTGTGCCCTTAATGCATTTCTTTGATAAGAAAAAAAAAAAGAGATAGGAAAGACTCGGCAACAAAGATGTCCTTGTCCCTGTAGAAAGTGCTTAAAATACAAAACAAGTTGAAAAGGAGGATGAAATACATAACCTAATGTCGCAAACAGAAGACAGAGGTTTGTCCTCTAAGTCATTAATGGCATGTGTGTATAGCTGTAGCCTTCATGTGCACATTGCATCTATTTTTACACACTCGTCTGTCTTGTTCTCAGCCCTCCTTATCCCGGACTACAGTTAGCCAAAGGTTTAGCCACAATGCTCAAACTATTACAGCGGCGCAGCCTCGGTGGAGAGCCACACTAAAGAGAAGTGACAACAGTGTCTCAGGGGAAGGTTGACAACAAAGGACAAAGAGCGTTGGAGAAAGAGCGAGTAGCATTTAGAGAGAGGAGACAGAGAAGGGAAGCAGATGGAAAGTAGCAAACGCCAAGAGGGCATTAAAGCGACATGAGATGAGAAAGATTGTAGCAAAACACAGATTGAAAGCAGGAATGTTCTTAATGCCAAGAGCCTTTTCACAATGAAATACTGGCTTGATTTCTGTCCAAACAGACTGAACCATATAAAAGCTTATTTCTACAGCAGCACTGTGCCATTGCAATTCACATGGCAGTGAAGTATTTATACTCATTATGTACTTTTATTTTAAAAGATTTGTTCTAAAAAGATCAAATGAATTTTGTCGCAAACAAAGGATGAAACGAGAACATTGGACTAAATTTGACATGGTTATATTCTATGTGGTATTTTGCAGAAATGTTATACATTTGACTGGAGCTTTGGCCTGAACTCTCAAAACATGTCACATGAAAACCGTGATTAAAAAAAATCTTTGAATTAAACCAGGGTCTACAACAGATTACAACTTGTTTGAAAAGGTACCTGTGAACACATTATCTTCTCCACACAAACACTAAGATGCACAGCAAGGCCTCACATACACTCTCTCACAATTTAGTCAGCCGCACGGTAGCAAAGGGCTGATTACCATTGTCACAGGAGTGCCGACTCAACACTTTGTCACTTCCACAGTTAGTGCAGCTCTGTTGGCCAACGTGGATGGTGTTCAAACTGAACTCTTCCTGCTGTACCTGCCAAAGGGATATAAATTAAAATAGCGCAGAAAAAGCAACTTTACGAAGCAAAACTACAAAACAGTGTATGATTAATCCTCCAACCACTCTGCAGGCGTGTACTTTTACAGAAAATCACCAAACAGTGCTCTAACTAAACAGCTAAACAGCTTACATATGCTGCATGCGCAATATATATATATATATATATATATATATATATATATATATATGGCTGGTTCTGAACTATATAACCATTGGTTCATCATCTAATAGCACCCACTTTGCCCAAGGTTTACAATGTCCAAGAATAAATGCACCTTATACAAGTGTCAGTGCTGCGTGTATTTACATGTTATGGCTCTTATTTTTGGCCAAAGGTTGCTACTAAGGAATAAAATGCATACATCTCCACAATACAATCCTTATTCATCCTACACTGATAAATTCACTGACCCCAAACAATACCTAAGCAAACTATCCAAAATAATAGTAAATAATCATTCATCATTCATAATCATAACACACTGTGACCTACACATGTGCATCTCTGACCTCAGGCTGTAGTCGTGGTGTTTCCACGTCTGACCGATTAAATTTACATGACCTTGCCCTGCATGGAGTAATTGCAACAAGGATTAATGGATTCCTCAAAACACATATAGTGTTGGGATGGATGACTTGAATCCTATCAATCACTGTTGAAAGGTGCACAAAGGAGGGAGAGCTCTGAGATTGGCAGACAGTTAACCATGAAATTCACTTTCACTGACGTTTAGAGAGCTGCAATTTTCCAAAGGGATTGAGCCTAATCCTTTAGGCTCAGGCATCACATACAGTATGTATGAGTGTGAATGTATGAGGTGAAGTTAGAGGGTGTGGGAACACTTTACTTTACTTATATAAATCCTGTTTACTGACATTAATTGAGGATTTGTGTAACATTAAGAAGATTCTCTGCTACACAAATGTACCGGTGTCTCAGGGATATATAAGAAAGTGATCACAACCACTGACAGAGAAACCTTTTTTCCATATGTTTTCTTATGCCAGGTTTTCACAGAGGAAGAAGTTTGATAATTTTAAATCATTTCAAACTTCATTAGTTACAAATCATGCTGGTTGTAAAGTCACACTACAGAGGTCAGGTTAAATACGGGTTTTAAAAACACAACAGAGCTGCCTCTTCTCAGTATAATCATTTTGATGCTTAACAAAAAAAAAGAAAATGAATAAACATTTCTTACTGTATGTTTTACAGTGACATTTAGTGAAGTAAAAAAGAGTGTATTATACAGTACCTCTTCAGTATTTGCCTTGGAAAATAGAAACATATTGAACTACTTAAACCACTAATGAGTAAAATCTCTTTTTGGCTTGTGGCAAAGCTCAGGGCAGAAGAAACACTCCATGGGATAACAAGCTTTAAAAAAAAAATCTCCATCCACATTGTTTTTTTTTTCTTTGAATCCCAATTATGTGTTTCTTGTTGCATATTAATGAATCTTGACAAGAACTGCCTGAATCTCAGGACACATTGCTCAGCCAAGACGTCGGTCCATTCACTGGTGTAGTATATGAACACGTTACTTAAAAAACATGGATTTCTGTGGATATCTACGGAAATGCTCTAGGGCTCTGTCATGAGTGCGGCCAGAGGACAGAGGGAGTCGGAGTGGATGAGGTCAGCCTACAAGTAAACAGGGCAAATGAGCGCAAACTGCCATGATAGGAGCACATAAAGTCATCCGTTGAGTTGGAGAAGGAGACGGGAGAGAGATGTTTATACCACTGCTCTCTCACCCAAGTTTGGACTCCCTGCAGCATGAATTAGCATTTTATATTCATTTTGTGAGTCGCTGTAGCTCCGCTGAGGGCTCAGTGAACTCTCACAAACTTGGCAAGCTCTGTAGGCTTCTGCACTGGCATTTGTAATTAGCCATTCACAACCAGCGTCTGGGAAACAATGCATTTTTATTATTATTACAATCAGGGCAATGGGATCTCACCCTTACAGATAAATGGATATATTGTCTGCCATTGGCGAAAAAATGTGTCTGAAAAGGAAATGTCAATCAGTTTTTCTGTAGCTGCTTTGCTTCAATCAAACGGCGCAATGCGAATGTTTATAAATCACTGTGAAGCTTTTATAATGACATTCAATTAATAGAAATTCTGCACTTACAGACCAAAAGCAATTCCCTAATGACTTGATTAAAAGTGTAACACCAGCAACACAAGTAGTGTTTCATCCATATGTTTATTTATTTTTTTTTATTTTTTTCATTAATAAAGTTAGGGCAATGTTCAGATGTTTATTTAGATAAAGGCTCACTACATCTAGAAGAAGTCTTGATCTAGAAATCTCATATAAAAAAGTCAAAAATTCGATTTGATTTTTTTTTACTTTCACCTGAATTTGATTTGTCCTTACAAAACAATATTCTGCAATACCTTGTCATTCAAAGTTAGGAACTTCATCATATTATTTTTAATATTTTAGGGTTTGACCAAAGGACACAGCAGTCAATATAAGTTGGGCCAAAAAGTAATTTTTCTGACTTGAGTAGGCATTTATGTGAGTTTTTTAACTTTCAACATTATTATTTTAAGAGTTTCTGAAAACCACACAATTGCAGTGAAACTCACACCTAAACCATGAACAAAATACTGTTCATGAGCCATGTTTTTTAACATATTTGTCAATCACTTGGAAGTCTTGAAAAGATATCTCCATGGCAACAAAAGTTTTCCATATAGTTATACTTTATTTCAGCCAATTTCTGTTTGTTAGGCCTTATGTAATCAGTTCAAAACAAAGGCTTAGTATACTGTGTGTGTGTATATATATATATATATATATATATATATATATATATATATATATATATATATATATATATATATATATATATATATATATATATATATATATATATATATATATATATATATATATATATATACACACACATATAATATAGCAGTTTGAACATGTCCAAAGACAATGCATTTATACTGTATGTCTGTGCATATAGCTTTGTTGCCTGTGTCTGGTTCATGATTTGTTTTGAATAATTACATTTTGTACTGCTCTATCAGCATATGTCCTTGCAGTGTTGTGCACATGTACATAACAGCAGACGTGTCTGTCCGTTTCTCTGTCAAAGTGACTGAGGTTGAGTTTGCCGTGGCTGTTGATTACCTCGTATAGGTCACGAGGTGCAGAGGCGACAAAAGGGTGCTCGCCCTGACAGCGTCTTTTCGAGGACGGACTCAGCGGCACGCTCAATATTGCAAACAGTGTCATTAGGAACAAACAACTTCTGCCTCCTCCGTCATTGATGGGGAAGATAATTGTCGCCCAATTTGCATAAGAAATGTTGTCAGACCAATTGGGGTCTTGAGCAAATAAGCATGTACGTTATACCACTGATGCACAATTAAAGGTGAGGAGTTACTGATCATTAACCAATGACCTTCGAAAATGTCAATCAAAATGTTATCTTCTGATCAAAGGACAAAGGGAACAAAAGTTATGTTTCTAGTTTTGCACTTCTCCCACACTGCAATTATTTTTGTAATTGTACTGCATATTATTCATCCTCATTACTGAGGCAAATAGATTAAAGACTCCTATAACCTTCTAACTTTTCACTGACTAGATATTTAAGTTAGATTATTAATCTTTGGAAAGCCATGGTCTCTCTTATTATCTTTAAAGTCACCCTAGTTCCATTGATTTGTGTTTTGTTCAAATATGTTGTGAATATTGTGATCAATAAAGAATTATTTGTCAAATTATTTGCTTTATTATTACAAATAATAGCATTACTATACTTTGCATTTTCATAATAACAATGCATGTTAGTGTCTGGCACACTGCTTGCAACAAATATCTGACACATTCTGGTATTAAAATATATAATTCTCTATTCGAGCCACGTATGTCACCACAGTGTAATACAATTACAATCCATTATCGGCCATTAAGTTCTGTGGTTTGAGTGGTGAACACAGCTTTGATCAAATTACTTGTAAAAATAAGACAGCCCCCAAGGATTTTAGCTCTGTTCATTTCATGAACTCACCTTAATTGATTCAGGGCTGCCTCTCTCCAGCTGGCGTCAATCCATCACCGATGCTGCCCGTGTGGAATGTAATATAGTGACCAGTCATAGGCGGGCCGCATACCTGCTCAGGCTCGCTCGGCGTCACTCCCCTCCCAGTGTCATTCCCTGTTTCAAAGACGGATTATACTGGCCCCCCTCTCAACACACAAACCCACAGCCCTCAGCCGCATCATAACAAGCTCTAAATGAACTCAAACTTAAGAGTAAACCGGCAACAGACATGCGTTTGTTTCCTTTACTTTCCATAGGTTTCTCCCAGCATATTTCTAAGACTGCACTAAAGCACAGGAGCTGGATTTACTGTTTTAATAATGCCATAATAATTCTTCTTCCTACTTTATATCCACCAGGTACTAGCCATGTTTTTATTGGAAACATGAATTATTCCACCAAATATTATGGAGTCAGAGTTATAGCAACATCAGTGAGTATGAGCACAGAAAAATCACTGATAAAAAAAGAGAGCTAACACTTTGACTCAGTGAACAGACAAAACAAGAAGTACTTTTAGCCTGTTGCTTTGATATTTTTTGTAGCGCTAGCCGACATTGATGGTGGCTTTCAGTTTAGTATTTTCTATATTTTTCAACGTGTTGATAGATTGGTCACTTAGGATTTAGCTTCAACCAAATTCAAATTTGTCCATAAGTCCTAGAGTACATAAGCAGCACAATAGTGTAGTTAATAGTTCAAATATAATACAAACTTTTTTCTTAAAACAGTAATACACACAAACATAATCTTTATTTCAAAATACAGAATATACCTTTGACTTTAAGGTGAAAAAAATAAAACAACTAAAAACAATATATAATCATGGCATGTGTATCTAGTGATTTTAAATATTGATTATTATTAATTTTGTTTAAGACAGGAAACAGGGTGAGAAAGAGTGGAACGACATTGAGCCATTGAGCAAACGGCCAAAGCCAGAATTGAACCCTGGTCTCTTCAGTATGTTGTAGGTATGTGCTCGACCAGGTGAGCCACTGAGGTGTATTTGTAGTTTAATGTTTTATTTCTTAAAAAATGCAAATACCTTCCCAAAATAGTGACTAAGCCATGGGACTATGAAGTTGTTCATACTTTTACTAAATCTTTTAAACTTGTTACTAAGCATTAATATAATAAAAGCATTTGTACATTTTAGCATCTTCATAAACCCCTTCAAATCAGCATGTTGAGAAGGATTATGCTGTTTCTGTCACTGTCAAAGTCAACATGATAGGAGTCCAAAGAGAGAGATTCTTTTATGGAGAGATTTCAATGCAGTATTTTAGTTAGAGTGAAATCTGTGGTGTGTGTGGTGAGCAGCTCTCCGTAGATCCTCTCTGTCAGTCCGTTTGACACCCAGACTAAAAAGAAAGTGGGAGCTATCTGTTTCCAATATATCTCATGCCCCAGGGACTCTGAACCTTTGAACTTTTGAGCATTATCTATAATTTTGATTAAAAATAAAGAAGGTTAATTACCACTGGCCACCAAAGTAGCCATTTTATTTAAATTTATTTTAAAAAAAATCTTGTTTTATTCTTGGAGAACAACAAATATAGACCTAAGCTACAACTTTTGAGTTAAAATTAATTATTGGCTCATGTAACATTTTAGTTTTTTTAAGCAGGTATTTGAGTATTTAAACCCACTTTAAATTAATAATATTGTTATATAAGCATCTTTTTATAACATACACCACACACACATTTATTTGAGAATTCCAAGGCCAGGGATTTCTGCGCAGGAAAAGATTTGTGTTGTACATCACTGTAATCCTCTCAAAAGTATTGCATATTTGCATGAAAGAAAACTGAACACATAATTAATGTAGAAAGTGCAGATAATGCAGTAATCTCTAAGTTATGTTGTGCATCTTCCCCTAAGCTGTTTGACATACAGCTGATCTGCTCCTACATGGCCACAGTGCGTCGGGACATCTGAAGGATCAACGTTCACACAAACCATTGCAGCAGCATCTTTCCTGTAGCATTTCCTGCAGCATTTGCTCCCAACTCCCTCCATCTTAATGCTAGACATGTCAATCATGGCTCTGAGACAGAACACTCATCTCCCAAGGAGATTATATGTCATCAGAGGATGGAGGGACTTGCAAATCCTCCTTCCTTCCCTGCTCCTGTTGAGGGCTTGAGGAGTAGCCTATCTCCTTCTCGGTGATTAAAGTGGGAGATTGAGTGTGTTTGCGTAGCACACAGAGAGGCTCATTACAATGCACTAGCATGTTGTTGGAAATAGCCCCAGTCAGGAGCTGTAATCCAGAATGTGCTTAATGAGGGGCCACCCAGCCTCTTCATGGGCCCGAGGTGTCAGCCAGAGCTGGAGGGTAGACAGCCGAGGAGAGGGGGGGAGACAGAGCGAGCTTTAGCCACCAACATATCAATCTTCACACTGATTGAAAAATTATAATAATAGAGCTCAACGCTGATATTTGGGCCTCTCCATAGCGAGCTGCCTTTGCCTTAATGAGATTCATGTCAGACGTTCGTTCAAGGGGGAAAATGAGAAAGTATAGACAGTGTTGCAGGAGTGCTTCGACAACTAATACAAAAACACCACACTGGATATGGACAGATGAGATGTTACGGTGATTAAGTGAATATTGAGCAGACGACTGGTTTCATTATGTTTATGTCTAGCCTGAAATGTGGTGCATATTAGTCTATAAACCATTAAAGTACACACTATATCTGTTGAAGACCACTGTCTCTGATATGTGTCTAGACACCAATGCCAGATATACTGTGCCAGATATACTGTTTTAAGTGCACAGCAGTATCTTAGAAGTTGTTCCCCTTTGATTGAGAGTATTACTTCTTCTATAGCAGCAAACTCCACTTTGAAAGCTCTTTTCTCTCGCTCTGGCCTGCTCTGTTGGGATTTTGCAATGGCATGAAACAAATCTATCTCTTAAATATTAATAAACCATTTTTAAGCATATGGAAAAGAGGGAAGGGGGAGGGGGTAACATAATAATCCCAATAATGTAATATCTAAGTTTAATTGCATGTGTCAGTCACTACTTAAGGTCAGTGGAAATGAAGAGAAATGTATAAGGCCAGTCTGGTGTTTTTATGCAATGTACATTTCTGAAGTAAAAAGGCAGAAAATAGTTGTATTATATAGAGCTAATTGCTTTTTTTCTTTAAACTGCATCACCCACTGTGCTATTTGTCTATTTCAACTGCATCCATAGATTTTTTTCTAAATATATATATTTTTTCTTTCTTCTGTCAAGTGCAGTGGTGTAAGTGTTGATGGCCAGACCTGTTTCCTCCAGGGGAATACTGAAGTCTCCCTGCAGCAGGTGACGCCTCCTTCAGTGTGTCCCTGACTGGAATACTTCACCAGAGAGACATCTGGAGGCGTCCAACACAGATGTTAAAATCACCTCAACTGACTCTTGAAGCGAGGCGCTGTGGCTCTACTGTGAGTGTCTATCTCTGATATATATTATGGCCCTCTGCAACCATCTCTCTAGTAAGCACACAACCTGTACGTCCTTCTTCATTGAAGAGTAACACTGTTAACCAAACCTTTGCATTGTGATGCCAGTTATCACCTCAGCTTTACTAATATCACAACTCATGTTGAGAAATACTGCTGTTCAAGCGTTCACCCTCACTTGCTGTGATCAAACCTTAACGGCTGTAAATATGCTATTCTTTTAAGCTTCTCAACTTCCCTTTTCCTTATAAGTGCTCCTGAGCGAACCCTAAGACACTGTTCTTCATCAAGTAGTGCTTCTGCCTGCTTTATTGACTAAACCTAATCTTTCACTTATACAGAGTACCCATAGTCGATAGCACTGACCAGAGACCAGACTCCCAAAGTTTTCAATATATACATTTCTAAATCAGTTGATATCACTCTACTGGCTTCATTTCAAGCAACACTTTGTGACCTAAGTTTGGATTTGTGACTGACTCTGAGTGCCACTGCTGCTACTTTACACAGGATTGTTACATCTCATGTGGGTCCGATACATGTGTGAAGAGTTGTATAGATCATATGTCCTCATGAAAGGGTAGACTTACATCATAACAGTATATGGTCAACTGGCTGCACTGTCTATTAAAATGTTATCCCTCCCTTTTTATACGAGGGAACCATCCAATTGACCTTAAGGCTACATATTTTAATATTTTTGAAGCTTGACATTTTATGGTAACAAGTTACATGATAGTGCTCCCAAGAACAGCTTTAGTTCAGATTTGAATACTTTTTAGGACTCTTAAATGATGAATGGAGAGGTCTGAGTTCATGTCAAGAAAAAATATTAAAACAATGCAATCTAGAAGTTAGTCAAACTACTCAGATATTGCTGTTGCTGAAAGATGCTGCATTTTTTGTGTCACCTTAACAATAAAATATATTATTCAGGTGCTTTTTATGACTCAAATAAGCTGAATAATAACTTCAGAAAACAAAATAGCTCTGCTCTGATGAGATCCGTTGTACAAGTGAGTCCCTAGCTGCCAATGTTTTTTACAATAGTTCATGGAACAATAACCTGATACATAATTGAGAGAAAATGAGTTTTCTCTTGTTTCCTTGATACATCTTCCCATAGGAAGCTCTGTACATATCTCTCAATCCCCTGTTTTGGGCGGCCTTTCATTCAATTAATTTACTTAATATATTTTCATCCCCCGGCTTTATTCTAGTCAAAAGGAACTGCCTTCTTGTTGGAGACGTGTTGTATTATCACAGTCATTCATCCCTGCCGCATTCTCCTGGGTCGGTATGTGACTGGAGTGCTGTGAACAAAGCTTGTTGTCTGCAGTGACAAGCAGCTTGTCCTTGCGAGTCCCAAATTAGCCAGGCAATTACTCAGATAACACAGAAAAAGTTGGAAAGTGATGCTGCAGTTCAGAAAAGGAAGACAATGCAGTGATTTTAAAAGAAGAAATGTATTCCTCAAACAAGCCATTTTAGGAGATCGTTGGTTGGAACTTGTTACCTTCAACAAAAGGTTTGTAAAAATGGTGAAATAAAACTCTGCTCTTGTTTTTCCATTACACATTTTGTGTACTGGCAGGTGGTGTTATAAGTGATAGAATAAATACATAAACACTTAAATGATTACACCTTGACTCTATGTACTATGTATGAACATAATTTGCTAACCATGAACGTGCAAGTTGAGATTGAACATTTAGACTGCATATATTGAGTGAAAAATTACATTGCTGGAAATGTCAACACAGACAAATCTAGTAAACTGGTTTGAGTTTAGTACTTTGTAAATGTGGAGCTATAACTCTGTGAACAAATCTGGACAGTTCCCAGATGTCATATTTATGGCACACATCATAATGTGACACCCTGTTTGCTGACAATGTACAAACTTAAGGACAAAATATCTTTGCCAAAACTTAATAAATCTCAAAAAGTGTTGAAACATACAATAACAGCCCATCAACCAGAAACTTTTTCTCCGAGTTTCTTTATGAAGACCTATTTCACACTGTAACAGCGCTTTGCAGAAAGTGAAATTAGCTTTGCGCCACAGCACCATAAAACTCCAAGGGGCGGGGGTGGAGTGGCTGGCTGCCAGGGGAGGCTCTCCTGAGAGGCCCATGAGCCTGGTGGCACAGAGATCCAGCCAAAGAGCCCTGTTGTGATAAATCAGATTCACAACCCTATTTTTACTCATCTATAAATCTCGTCAGGGGAAAAGAGCCACAGAGGCTCTGCGTAGGCAGGAAATGAGCGAGTCTCTTCCTGGTGCTGCGTTGGTCGAACACGCACTAATGACCATTATTTATTTCTGCTGTCGACCTGGTCCCAGATTGTAATCTGCAGAAGATCTGTCTGCAGAAATGAGACGATCATTAGGGATAGGAGCATGAGAGTGAAAGAAAAACAGAGGCAATTACCATGCTTAGCTAATTGCACTTATTTACACTTATCACAGCAATTACAACCCCCTGGGAAAAGAAGAACAACAGTGCTGCTCCTGAATCCCGGTGCAGTCTGAAGGTAAAAAATGGACTGGGCTGTATTTTACACAGCAGCAGTTGTATGCAATTATTCAACAGATTTAATCTGGACTATACCTTGGACGTCATTTTGCAATGAATTCCATCTCAGTGACAGATGATCTATCAGCACACCATAAAGAAATCCATTTACATTATATGGCACGGCTTCCGTTACAGTTTATGAGAACAGTAGTAAACTTGAGATGTATTGTCACTATGAAAGTGGACAGGCGCCAGCTCAGAAATAAGAAGTGTATTTACAGTGTTCAAAGTTAAAAATCATTTCCATATTTAGCACATTATAATGTACAGGTCATCAGAAGATTTTGGTCATTTATCTCTCCAATGAAACTCTTCCCCACACTTGATACATGTACTAACAGTGGCATTTGAAATTAATGAAATGATATGGAGGATGGTGGCTAATGAGCCTCACCGTTATGGTAATGATTGCTACTTGTCCATAATTTAACCAACCCTTCCATTTGACAAGCTTATTATTGATTGCCTGAGTTCTTTATTTGATTTTGTGCCTTTTAAAAAGCTGCTATTTCCATTTGAGAGGGATGTAATGATCTGTTTGTCAGTGCATCCAAAGATTCATCTCGTCCACACTGCAGCAGGCTTTAATAAAAATTAATGATGTACAAACACTGATAATTAAATGTTCGCCATCTCTGTTTCCCTGCTTTGGGCAACTCCGCAAAGGTCATATGCAGTTCATAAGGTTGTTTGTATAATAAAATACCAGATTAATGCTTTCTAGTCTCTGGTTTGTGAGGTTATTTTTGCTTGCTTTCATTTCCTGTCGTAGTGAAGCTGGTAAAGTTTAAGCATTAAGAGTTTTTAGTGCTAAGATTGTTTTTGTGTATATTTAAAAATGGGTTATTGAAGCAGCCCTTTCTTGAATTTTCTACATATTATGTACCCTTTGCTCCTTTATCATTTTATATAACCTTGACTAGGGGGTTTGCCAGACTAACCATAAATTCAATTTCCTCAATGCATCGTCTTTAGTATTTCTTAAAATACTAAACATAAACCACTATCCTTGAAATTTGTGTGTGCTATCTTCCCCAGTATAAAGCAAGATAGGCCTTTGACTTATATTTAGGAAAAAAAACTATTACTCGCTAAGTTTAAGGGAAGATTTTTTTTATTAAAGAACAGCAAAAAAAAAAAAAAAAAAAAAAAAAAATCAAGACTCTCAGTGCAACAATATGATTTGCAGATAAATCCACCATTCAGGCTTAAAGGTTTGCAGCAACCCTTTCCATTTAGTCCAGACAGCCATTCTAAGTATTTCTTTCATCTACACAGAGAATTACTCTCTGTTAGTCTCTGTTCATGTGAGTTGGACTTTTGGGGTGCTGTAACAACTGATGGAGAATAAACTACCTCTGGATGGATTTAGGTGGACATATAACCAATCAAAATGACAAAGCATCTCTAAAACTCACACCATCTTTGATAAACAATTAGAGTTGGTCTATCAGGATTTCCTCTGAGTGGAAATGGGTGTGAAAGGAAGCAATTCTAGACCTGTTTCAGGGTGACGAGCGAGAGTACGTTTGGCCAGATTACTTCCCTTTATGGTAACAGATAAAATTCATGCAGTGCCCACTCCATCACTCCAACACTATCTTTGCACACGGACTAAGTAATGAGTGCTTAATTGTAAGTGGTTGGCACTGGCAGACCTCGACTTTCTCTGGCCAAGGCTCTGAGTGCAGAGGGCTGGACATCAGCGTGTTCAAGCTTTAGAGAAACACTATTGCTATTTCACACAGCCAACATTGAATTGGGCTCTGGCCTTTTTACTAAAACACTGTTTTCCTGGTGTTGCCAGTACTCTGTCATCTTGGTCGATTATAGAGCGATGTGAATGGTAAGATGCATGTCCCTGGGCTCTTGAGCCAGAGCCTAGTGCCAGTTGAAAGTGTGAGCTTTGGTTGTTTTCTGTGGCTGTAGCTTTATGGTGAATACATGTGTTGCTTTAATAAAATTATATGCTCTTTAAAGCAATCTGAACTTAGAAAGGATTATGTTTATCTAATCACCCAAGCTTTTGCAAAAGTCCAATGTAATTCCTTTGATTGCACAGTTCAAAATGACATGTGTTATTTCCCAGGATGACTCATTGAAATGGCTCCTAAAAGACCAGTCACAATCCACAGGCTGCAATTTGATTTGAAGAGCCATATTATGCTGCATAATGTTTTATGTATGTTTGATTCTGGCACTGCTCTTGTGAGGCCGATTTCCGAGGAAGGGGCAGCTTGAAGCAGATGTCTCATCAAAAGGTTGAGCTGAAAATTACACTCATGAGGGCTACCTGTTGGTCAGCGACGGCCAGATGTGTGAGACAAGGCAGGCTGTTGAAGCTGCCCTCATTTCACCAAGTCTGAGCCTGTTCTGATGACACCTGCATCACACAGAGCGCACACTAAGAGATGGGATAGTGTTGAGAAAACAACATCGCTACTTATTGTAATAAATGCCAGGCTTTTTAGGGATGTCCTTATGCCATTTTATCCCAATAAATACAGGTACATAAATTCTGTATTGATTTATGATCCATTCGCAAATTACAGTGACATTTTATTTGTTTTATGGTATTTCTATATTATGTTATTTATTTACTAAGGATCCATTATTTTGTTGACAGATAACAGAGTATGTCAGAGTAGTATATACTAGTACAAAAGAGTCCCATGAAGCATATACCAATCACCAATATTTGGATCTGAACAACCCTAAAACATAGAATACATATGTTAAGATGTTTCAGAGGCTCATAAGATTAAAAGTAGACATGGGCTTAAAATCACAGACAAGTAGCTGTCCCCAGGTTATACTATTCCTGTGCGATGTACATGTGTAAAATTATGTAGCTGTTAGGATTCCCTCGTGGAATGTGTGTTTGTTCCCAGTTTGTCTCCCCCTCTCATCTGTGTTTGTCTGTCATCTCCTCCCATCTGAGCGCGGCCTGACCAAGTCTGGCAGCTGGCACACCTGAGCTCAATATCCTCCTCATTAGCTGCTGTTTAAGATCCCTGCTTTCTCGACCGCTTCTTGCCAGTTTGGTGTTGATGCTTGGAGCTGTCTGCTAGTAGCTAGTCTCCGATGCCTTAGGCGCCTGTAAAATGAACCTTTTTCACCTATGTTTTGTGTTCTGCTTTTGGGTCCTAAACAAACTGTGACAGTAGCTTAATGAGCTTTCAATCTAAAAGCTGTAGAGATGCAGAGATAAGATCATTTATTTTATTTGGTAGGTTTGGAGTGGCTGGCACTCTAACTGCATGAATGTATTTCTTTTCTATAATTGGTAACATCAATGCTGAGTTATATAGAAATGAGTTCAGTTCTGCTCAGTTTGTGCAATAAGTATGCACTGCTGACATCTCCACTCAGGATTTACTGTGTTCTTTCTGCAAAACTACTTTAGTGTTGTTGTGTGCTTAGCCACAACTGGTTTATAATTTGGCTTTGTAGAAAAAAATTATAAAAAGTACTTATTTACTTGTAAAATAAAATATGCAACCAACCCAACTCTCTAAACCTAACTTTTATATTTGTTATGTAGATGAATAAAAATAAAAAAGCCTACATAATCTTGGGCAGAAATGTTGTATGTATAGATTTGGAGAAATGGCATAGAGAAACATAACCAGGGTATAGCAGGGGGTTGTTTTTTTTACACACTTTTTTGACCTCCTTAAATAAAAAGAAATGTAGACACATCTATAAATATAAATGCGTGAACTGCAGTACACATGTTTGAACGGATGCGATTTGGATTCAGTACTTGCAGCTCTGTGTAAGGGCAATTACTATTTCCAATTACTTTTTCCTGTTTTTATCTCAGAGTGCAGCCGACCCTGAAGCTTTGTCGGAGCGTATGTAAGTCAGACAAGGTCATGATAGCATCAAAGCAAGATTTACGGTACATATTTGATCCATAAAGCACCTTAATCAGGAAACACAGCATTCTATTTGTGAAAATATGACTTAAAAGCCTGGTGCAAAAAACATTTGTTGAGCGAAAGCCAAGAAAACAGAAGCTGGCGTTGCTCTTCTTTGGCTGAAACACAGGCCAAGAATGCATAAATCCAAAATACATCCGGGGGACACACCACTTGGCATTGTACAGGTCAAAATGATAATTTTAATCAGCATTAGGGAAAGATAAGACCTCTGAAAGATACAGGGGCAGGTAAGACATCTGGAATCTCAAGTGCACTTGCAGCACATTTTTTGCAGGTAAACCCAACAGAGGTGGGTAACAGAGCCACAATCTGTACTCAAAAAATGAATAATAATTTTAAAAACATATGCAGATACAACACTGTGCTGCCAGTCCCCATTCACGATGACAGGGAGCAGGATGTTCAAGCTGGCTCTAATCTTGTTCTTAATTTGTTATCACTTTACCATTGTTGCTTCTCATTGCCATATCAGGCCTGATTCTACCATTATAGCAAGACAATCTTTTGAATAATCCTCACCTTTCTGTAAAAAATAGATTTCTATTATGTCCTTTCTACTGTGAGTTGATGAAATATACTCTGAAAAATGTCCCTTTTATTTAAACAAATACAAACATTATTGAAAAAAAAGTTTGTTTTAGAGAGGCAATCAAGTGGAAAGCAAGAGATATCCATTGTGTGAGGAAAGAAAATCCTTAATATAACTCAAGTAGAAGTTTTTAACATTAATAACAGCAATTATTCAATGAAAAGACTATTCAAGTACAAATGAACTTATAGATACTTGTATAAATACTATTACTGCATCAGCATTGGTAAGTGACCAGACCAGGGCTAAAACTCAAGTTACAAAACACATTTCTTTTAAAACACCTTCAAAGTTAAGATTTTAAACCCTGAATGCAACAGAAACATGTAGACGAGCAAAACAGAGATTTTATATTTGCTCTGACTCCATAGCTGTGTATTAAACCTGCATGTTACCACATTTACCCCAACAATGGTAGCGGTCGACCGTATTTTGGTCATTTGCTTGCCACTAGTACCAAATACAAATTTAAAAGTTACACTTGGTGCTTTCACCACATGTCCAATATTTTTTTTTTACTTTTTGCTAGAGCCAAAATAACTCACTCACATATGTTGTAATAGTTTTTTGGTTTCTGGCACATAACCACCATCTTGTGTCTGCAGAACTCGTTCTGTAGTGGTGGCATGCAGTAGAGAAATTTTGCCAAATACTTTTCTGTGGACATTATTATTTTTTAATAAGGGCGGAAATGTATGTTTTCGATAATGAAAAATATCCATGTTTGTGTAGCTAGCTCTGCATTTCAGTAATATACAGTTTTGGACATGTTTACGTTTATATGAAGGCTTTTTCTGGCTTGAGTCTATGTCACGTTCATGTTTGATGAATTCAGGCAACATTAAAAAATACATTACCAGTATAAATAAACTTTATTTTATCAGTAATACTCTATTCACCAATCCCCCCCAAAAGCGTCATGATAATATTAGTCCTTTTTGAGGTATCTGCAATGATGCCCTCATTATATTTAATACAAAAAGAAAATAGATCAAAAAGCAGCGAGGAGAGGGGGATCATAAGGACACATGAAACTGAGTAATAACCTTGCCAGTGGCACTCATTTCCCGCCTGTGTGTGTATGAGATAGGATTTGTGCTCAGTTGACATGGGCACTGAGCGGCCAGCTGAGACAGTGTGTACACAAGCCATAAAGAAACATTTACTATATATCAGAGTGTGTGGTGTGATCTGAAGCAGAGAGGCAGTCCACAGCGTCAGATCTGGCCTGTTGCCTCCACATCACTTAGCGAGCTGCCTGGTTGTGAACTCTTCGGTTAGAGTAATTAAAATCATCAAGAGTGTAGGAGGCAGCAATTTAGAAGAAACTGGAGCGGTAAACATGGCAGAGTGTGTAAGAATGAGCAGTAAATAAACACTGCAGCAAAAAAGTCATAGACCCTAGGATTAAGCCACCTGTACTGGACACTCTGAAGTTTAGGCGAAAGGCAGAAGAAAGAATATCAGGAAATGGGGCATGAAACCTTTTCTTCAGATGTTTTTGAGATTGTTAAAGGAATTTTTCTCCAAGTACCTGAAAATCTTAGGGATTTTCTTATTAAGCATAATGTGAATATTGTTATCCAAATTGGTGGATTAGTGGCAATAAATACATTTCTGTTTTGTTTGTCTCTAGATACAGCTATAGAGTGTATTGTCTCCAATCAAAACATTGCCTGCTATTTTTTCATAATTCTAACCCAGTGTCAATCTTTCCTATACATAATCAGAAAACAGTTTTAAATGCTTAGTACATCATTTATACTTATCTTTTTCCACATACCATCACATAAACCATTAAAGTCAGGGCACTAATTTCCCCAAACAAAAATAAATCCATCTTCATGCAATAGAAATCTCCACTCTCACGACCTTTAGAACACCATTTCCCAAACACAGGGTCAGGGCCCAAAGGTGGGTCATGTTAGATTGTATTTAAGTCCCCACAAAATTTCTATCACTGTTTGTAACAGTATGTGGATTAAAGGGAATTAGCTGCCTTGGGAGTAGGTTTAAATAGACTCAACAAACAAAAGAAAATGGAGCTGGGTTGCCCTGGCTTATTTTTAAATTTAGGTCCCCAAAGAAAAGGTTTGGGAAACATTGCTCTAGAACAATGTGGGGGTAAATCAGTCATGCTCCCCCATTATTCCTCCACTTTTATACATTTTTTCAATGGTATTTTTTATTTCTGAGTTCTCGACCAGAGCTGACAGAATAAAGGTAAATGCAGCTCAACAGGTGACCGAAGTCCAAGAGTCAACATTCATTTGTCCAAATAGATGTGACCAAGGATTAAATGTTTTGTTTTTAAACATTTACCTGGAAGCCCTGCATACTATGCCTTTAACCCTGAGGCCCCTCTTCAAGAAAAAAATCACTATTTTTCCCCTTAAGGCCTTATTAGGTCACTAACGCTAGTCCTCATTGTGTATTGCAAATGTGAATAAATTTTCATAATAGTTTTTTTCTTAAAGATTTTTTGGGCTATTTTCTCTGGGTCTCCCATGTATTTTGCGTATTTGCGTGCTCTACTACTCCCTGAGCTAATGGGTGCGCCCCATTTTTATAATTTAAACCCTCTAAATGTCAGATTATTTTACATAATGCAAATTCATCTTTTCACAAAAAATGAAAATTATAAGATTTGATGAATACAAAGTGGATTCCTTTTTCTTTTTTTCAAGCAGTCTGGGATATGTCATTGATTAGCAACAACACACATTTTTTAAGTGCAATTACAAAATAATACCAAACTTACACTTTTGTACAGCCCTAAAAGGAAAACCATATAAAATTAAATAGAGTTCAAACTTGTCATTAAATTAAAAAATAAATGATAAGCAAAACAAAAAAAGTGAATGTGATAAACCAGAATACCAATATAACTCATTCTGAGTCTTATGTCTTGCAGGCTATAGAAATGGCCTCCCCAACACACACATACCCACCATTCTTACGCCTGTATAGAAATAGAAAGATGCCATTTTCAAATGAATAAACTTCTTCAATAGCCTTGAAATCTCTGAAAATAGCATTTAGTCCCTAATAATGTAACCTATTGTAAATACCATGTAATGTCTCTGCAGATCACTCAAAAAAGAAATGAGTAAATTCAATAAAAAATGCTAAAAACTACAAATTTGAAAGTCTAGCATGCATTTCAAACAAATCACATTTTTTATACCATGGTTATGAGGTTTAGAAATTTATTTTTTGTTTGTAACAGTTTCTGTTATATCCCACTAGTTTGAATCAGATAATTATCTCCCACAATCTTTTTTGCACGCACATTTTTTAGCTTCTAGATGACAGGGTTACAGAGAAATTATTTCACAAGGTTTTCACATTTCTGTATTGCAATGACAATAAGTAATAAGTGTTTTTTTATGAAAGTCACTGGGGCCAAAAAGGGCATTAGGGGAAGAGTGTGAGTTTTTCATCCACACAGAGGAACATTTTATCAACACAGTGTCACAAAAATGAGGGGACACAAACAACCATGGTAGGCCAATCAAAAGTATTTATTAATCAAGTTAAAATCAATAACTTTAACAGAGAAAAAGGAATGGGGTGTGAGTATGTCTGAATCAGTGGTGTATGTAGGGTGCCTGGATGGGTGAATCTGTTTGTGTAACTTGCCTGAGTGCAAACCTAAAGACAACCATAAAGCAACACATCTAACCAAACCATACCTGCTGGAGCTGAGAGCGAGACAGAGAGAGCGAGAAGAAGGGTTAACATGCAGTTTAAATAGCTGAGCCCAGGTGGCTCCAATTACTCACGACCCTCCCCTTCCTGCAGGAAGAACCTACCCTGCCAGGCAGAGGAGGGGCCGTGATAACAGTGATGATGCAAAAATCTGCAATTTTGTGGACGGACCAATCACAAGCTGATTGTCTGCAGCAGGGTGTGGTTTGCTGGCCACGTACAGACACAGGTAACTCGACTCACGCGGCTAGTCCAAAACATTCAACATGGCGGACATTGCTGCTCTCACCTCCATCCATCCATCTTCTACCACTTATCCGGGGCCGGGTCGCGGAGGCAGCTGTTTAAGCAGAGACACCCAGACTTCACTCTCCCCAGACACTTCCTCCAGCACTTCCGGGGGGATACCGAGGCGTTCCCAGGCCAGCCGAGAGACATAGTCCCTCCAGCGTGTTCTAGGTCTTCCCCAAGGTCTCCTCCCGGTGGAACATGCCCGGAAAACCTCCCCAGGGAGGCGTCCGGGAGGCATCCGAAACAGAACCCCGAGACACCTCAGCTGGCTCCTCTCGATGTGGAGGAGCAGCGGCTCTACTTTGAGCTCCTCCCGAGTGACCGAGTTCCTCACCCTATCTCTAAGGGAGCGCCCCTCCACTCTGCGGAGAAAGCTCATTTCGGTCGCCTGTATCCGGGATCTTGTTCTTTCGGTCATGACCCAAAGCTCATGACCATAGGTGAGAGTAGGAACGTAGATTGACCGGTAAATCGAGAGCTTTGCCTTACAGCTCAGCTCCTTCTCCAACCTTGACAGACCGCATCACTGCAGAAGCTGCACCGATCCGTCTGTCAATCTCATGCTCCTTCCTTCCCTCACTCATGAACAAGACCCCGAGATACTTAAACTCCTCCACTTGAGGCAGGAGCTCTCCACCAACCTGAAGGGGACAAGCCACCCTTTTCTGACTGAGAAACATGGTCTCAGACTTGGAGGTGCTGATCCTCATCACAGCCACTTCACACTAGGCTGCAAACCGCCCCAGTGAACATTGAAGGTCCTAGCCTGATGGAGCCAACAGGACAACATCATCTGCAAAAAGCAATGAAGCCACTCTCCTGTCTGCTCTACTGCTTCTCATGTTAACTAGCGGCGCCGGTTGACAACCGGCTGAGTAGTGTCACCTTTTCCACGTCACGTCTTCTAAACCCTGCCCTTGAAATAGAACACCCTCGAGGCTCTAAAGAACCAGTCTTCTGAATTATATCAACACATACAATAAATATGTAATCTAATAATAGCCCAAAGTAGGTGCTACACAAGCAACAGAGTACCAGACTAACTTCTTTGTTTAGAATAGGAAACAAGTTAGTTGGGGCTTGTCAGGCTAAGTAACACCAACTCAAATAATAAATAAAGATTCACTGCATTTCCTTTTGATCAATGATTTTACATTCTGGATATCATACTTAAAAGTTTCCTTATTATATTAGATAAAACCATATTGAAAAAGTAAATTAAAATGACTTTGAGTTAAGGTAAGTAGAGTCTAGCGTATTGCTGTAAATATTACATGAGCCAGGTCATTGAGAGAGTAATTGGCTTTTAGACTTGGCTCATAGCGTTCCACTGTCTCAGGCTGAGATTTATAATGTTGACTTACAGTACAAGACAGAGCGGATAATCACTGAGACACTTTGTCCTGAAGCTCCATCCGTCTCTCACCCTCTGACACCGGGCAAGGAGTGCAATTGTTTTAAGCCAAAACAGGTGTCTGGCTAAATCAACTTGAGATGCTTCATGGCTAAAAAGTCCAAATAAGTTTAATCTATTTAAATTAAATCAAAGGAGAATGCCACAGTGCAGTTTTGGTTGTATACAGTTGTCTTTTTTTTCTTTGCTCTCTCCAGGTTTCAGCTCAAATTAAATTCATTTGCATAATGAGGGCAGATCAAATTTACTGTAAGGATGTAAAAAATATTGAAAATAAAAAAGAACTTTTCTCTGAGGGCAGATGGGGTATAAGCCACAAGAGGAAGGGAGGAGAGGAAGAAAGAAACAATCAAATGCAATTACACAGCTTCAATAAACCCGTAATTCCAGCACGTACAAAAATACCCAGATAGGCGCCTCACATTATTCTATTCAACAAAGCTATAAAGGCTCATTTAAAGCTGCAGCGAGCCTTACAACAGCAAATTGTCTAATCGCTTGTGTTAAAAAAATAATAATAAAAAAATGAAATTAGACTGTCGCTAACCCTAGTGACAGCCTCCACTTTCTAGGTCTTATTACTAATTACTTTTCTTTTATTATGGTAATACTTGGCAACCTTCAACAAATAAGCTCATCTAATTATTCCGTTATTTCTCATATCGCTGTCCTGCGTACGAGCCCCAGTTCTGGGATCTGATACACGTCCCAAATGATGACATAAAAATGAGAAAGATGAGAGAAATGGGCGTTTCAGATGGTGAAGTTAGATTAGTTTTTGGTTTTATAGTTCAGGAAATGTGTAAATTATATTATTTTGCACGAGGCACCAATAAGACAAAATCTGGTAATATGTCATTTGTGTTTTTTTAAATTGATTTGTGTTCATCTGTTTTTTTTGACAGATTGCATTATGCATAAACATGTCCAACAGAGAATTGTCCCAATACTATTTTAGGATCGTGGTACTTCTACAGCTACAGTACACAGTCCTAAAGCATTCTATTGCTTAGAAAGAGCTAAAAAGTCCCCAAAGTTCTCCGAATCCAGGCATTATTCTTTTATTTATTTAATATGTAATAGTGGATTGACTGCTATTTTGACCTGTGTGTTTTGAACGAGAAGCAATGAACGAGTCATGAAAGGCTCAAGGTAAAGTTGAAGGACATAGTTTCCAGTTTATCCTCAGGTTTCTATATTTAAAATTTTTAAAGATGCCCCCCAGTTTGTTAAAAATCCAACTCAGAAGTCTTTTTTTGTTAAAAAAGTAAAGGAGCTGGTGTTAAATCCTCGCTGTGTTTGTGTTACGGTATTTCTTTACAGAACAGGATTGTGATTGTATATAACACATACATTATATGATTGTATATAACACATACAAGACAAGCACTATCTGATAAAACATTGCAATATTCTGTTTTTCACTTCTCATTTTCACCCAGATTAACTATGTTCCCATCAATAGACTTCAGTCTTAGCTCCACTTTTGCGTAACCAGATAGCGCACTGATGGAATAACAGCTGAGAGGGTTTCCAAAATGACATGATGACAATGCCTCTAAAATCATGCCATACTGAACTGACCTATACCATACCTGTCCAGTGGAAGCAAGTCCTATCTGGACACAGTGTGTTGATGGGAAAAGTACTTACATTAACTAAATAGTGGTGGTGGTGTAACATGTTTCTGGTCCTCATAGTGCCTGATGAAAATCCTCCATAGCTCAAGCTCTGAAAATGAAAGTGCCACAGAGAAGTGCATAGGGAGAGACACGCTGCAGTTTCTATCACAGCTTCTCTTCTCGGCTGCTGTGCACTTAATAATGTATGAAGGCTAAGTCTTCCTGTCTGCTTCCTCTCTTCATTGCTGAAATGTCAGAGGTGAGTAGAGAGGAGGTGTGAATGTCTTATCACACCGTATAAAGAGGCAGCGTGAGCATCATAGTGCGAAAAAAAAAACAATGCTACTCGTACGTTTTCTCCAGGTGGTAGTAAACAACTTCTACTATTTATCTTACTGAAAAGAAACTACATTTGTGGTCTGATTTAAAAAAATTCCAAAGAGAGATTAAGAATAAAGAGTGATGCTGAAGATGCACACAGATGAGATGTAACACCCCAAATCAGTCAAAACTCTTCAGAGCGGCTCAATAATGTTAAAGTTTGAAAAGAAGGTTTTGTCACTAATATCTGCTAACTTCCAAGAATATTTTTTAACAATGCCATCCTGAGGAAAAGGTGAAAATGGGACATAGTTCTTATTATAAACTTACATGTTTAATTATATGGTGGTTTTTCACTTAACAATGTGACTCACTTGTAGGGAGGTATGCTCCCATTGGATAACACTGCTTGTCAATGAGGAAGTAATGACTAATGATAAAACAGAGAAAGTGTATCTTCTTCACTGAATACATTTTACACCAAAAGAGCACAAAAAAGGAAAACATAAATGGAGAAAAGGTAGGCAATGAGAAATTGGGATAAATGTTGGCAATTCATTCAAAGAATATTTAACGAGGCAGAGATAATTCAGATGCTTCAGTTAAAGTAGGAGATCAAATTTTACAGATCAGCTCCAAACTACAGTTCGATGTTATGCATTTGTATTTTGTTTCTTTTTTTTTTTATAAAAAAAACACACACTTCATTACATTATTCAGAGAGAAAGAATCTAATAACAAGGGTTCATCTACAAATCAAGAGCATAATATGTACTTGTAATATGTAACACACAATAACAAGTGCATTACTGAATGTATCCTCACTAAGAACACCATTACTTTTTCCAAGAAAATCGTTTTATTTGTGAACAAACGTGTGTGTTGCATAAAAGTAAGACATTTGCAAGTGTTTAAATCAAGACGTGAGTGCATTAATGTGTTTATTGTTATCGATTTTTGCTCAGAGGTGTTTAATTTGACAGCGACAGAGAGCAGAAAATAATAAACATGATACATCTGTCCTTGTCTGAAAAATTAAAACTAAACTCAAAAAAGGTTTTAAGTACAACATGTACATAGTAACATATTAAACTAAAGCCTCTAAGGTTATCATAATTGCTCTTTTTGAAATTTGTTTTATAACATTTTTTACTTTTTATTTGACTAATGTGTTTTGAACAACATTTTTGGAGATACAACACTTCACAGGCCTATCTTAATCGAGTCAGTGTATAAGGTCTTCTGTTTTTAAGTTTCAAAAGTTTCTTCCTCGTTTGTTCCTTGTGAGAACTGTCTTGAAAAAGGGATCTGAAGTAGGTCAAACGTCACTCTTACCTGCCAAGGGTCCAGAGACAATACCAACAACTACACAACCAGGACCTGTGTGTATTTATGACATGACATCTGGACATGGGATTGGACCAAAGTTTGGATTTTAAGGGGCTCCTGAAGAAAACCTTTGGGCAATATATTCAAACTGAAGCCTCAGATATGGCTTTAGTAAACTCTTTATAGTTAAATACATTCACCTGCCCATCTAGATTTGCATTTGATGTGTTTGGTATGAAATGTAGAATGAATTTATGGAAAACACAAGTCTGTTAACACAAACTATTTACTAAGCAAAAAGGATTAAATGGAACCGTAGACATTTAAGCCCTGACATGAGGACAAAAACAAAACCTCTAAAAACACCTCTTTAAACAAACACAAGGTTTCAGGTGGAATGTGATGGAATAATAATGTATTTGAACAAATGGGGTTTCAAAACTTCTCAAGGTTTAACCAATTAGAGTTAAGCATTGTATTATTTCTATAAGTCTATTATCTTTTATTCAATTATCTTTTTTTAAATAATTGCATTATAACATTGTGTTTGTAATCTTTTTACATAGACCTCAACTTGTGCAAAAATCTACACTCTGTGTTCCGTTATCTTCAAAGCATCTTATGGCCTCCAGTGAGATGCCAAATGACAATTTTATGGCCACTTAAGCGCAAGTGTAAAACAGTGCGCCATTGAGTACATCAAACCGGCAGTATAGGCTTGTTTATCACTGTTCAGGAACTGTGCCGAGTTCATCATTGCTTTTGTATGTGAACAACAGTTTAGGTAATTGGTTGGTTGGTTAGATCTGAAGTGCTTTTAAATGTTTGAATGGCTAATCACGACTGGACATATTGTGATCCAGCAGTACAAGCAAAACAAACTGAGCTTAAACAACGAAAACAAAAATGAATAGATGAAAATGTACATAAAAAACACTAAGACAGGTTTGCAAATGCCCTTGAGCCGTCCACCCTGAACTGAGTTATGATCTCCATTTAGAGGATGATTCAACTAGGGCAAGACATTGTTGAGGATAGAACATCTCTGCATTGCCCATGCTATATATATATCTATAAAAAAATCTATGTCTTGCCCTGCTATTACACAGGGGCTAATAGTAAGGCACAAGAACTCTGACTGCCTCCCAGTGGGAAAAGAAACCTGCGCTTGAAACATGTCCCAGAAGAGAGATCAACTGCCTGGTCAGTCGTAAATTCAGACATTAATCTTCAAAATGAACACCTCTGATGAAGTGCAGCATGTCCAAAGTGACACTTTTTAACAGGCAGGTATTAGCCTATACATCTCCTTTGGCAGAGCGCTGGTTTGGCAGCATTAGCATGCACTATCCGCAGGAGTCAACAGAGCTTGAAGGGCAAACAAAACTAGCTTTTTGTTGTGGGGGCATATGATGACATCAAACATGATTGTCTAAGCCTTTTGAATGTGACATTTGATTGTAGTTTCTAAAGTTCCTGACTCAAGGGCTTTCTATAAAGTGACACAAATGTTTTTCAAAACGCGTTCTGCTGGTGGGATGATAGTTGATGTCAAAGTGAGGGTTTTAAAGTGAGCAGGTATCATCCAACCGCTCTGATTGAGGCTTTGTGAGCTCAATGGCACCAAAGTAGAGAGTCAAGGGGACCTGGAAAGTGATATACCAGTGGATCAACCCAGTGTTTACTTTTGATGATTGACTCTTACATCACAAAGCAAGCCATTATGCCACTAAAAATAAGGTTGCCATTGCAGGTTTTTCACAATGACGCTATAGCATTAAACATACAACTAATACAAAAGGCACAATACTTGAAGGCTGAGTGTATATATCGTTGGTTGTTTTCTGCTGTTTGCTGCATGTTGAGATTGAGAGAGTATGTACCTTACTAATGTTTTCCACGGTTTAAAGTGCAGCTTCAGTGAGATGTCCTTCTTTATTTAAGGTGACAGAAATGCTGTAGAGGCAGTCTCAAATGTACTAACACGGAGACAGCGTCAAATCAATTGTCTTTACCATCGCCTGTGAGTGATACAGGAGTCACTGCACAGACCTTTGAGAAAGGTTCAAACCAAATGTTCCAACACCATTTAGCAGTATTTAGTCTGAATTTGTTTTAATGATGTCATAAAATAAAAACAGTTTTGTTTCTGCTGCAGATTTTATCGTGAGCCCACAATGATAAAAGAGGTTAATGTATATTTCTCCACCTTTTGTAGTTTTATGAAGCACCTCAAGTTGTTGCAATATTTTGGAGAGAATTGCATTTGGTAATTTTATTTAACAATTTGATATGATTCTTGTTGACAAAATACATTTACATCCATATCTTACAGAGGAAGAGATGTTTGTCATTCTCTTCAAGTCTTTCCCTAACCTCTTTCACTCCTCAGAGCAGATTAATGCAAACATTTCATGAACAGTCATAACAGTCCGTCACCGTCCCATCTGGGGTTATTATGAGACAGTGACACTGCTTATGTCCAGTCCACTCAATATACTCGGTATGGTTTGCTGTTATATACCCCTGTTTCAAAAAGATATTTTTTTTGCAGTTTTGATGTAAATGCAGAACATTTTGAAATTTAAATAATTTTTAAGGCCAGCGTTATTTGGAATAAAAAGCAGTTTGGGGCACCTGGTTCACCTGTTGAGATAGAACCATCACTTAAACAGAACTACTGGAGTTTTCTTTTTGTTGTTTTCTCTTCTCTTGTTTTTCAGTCATTTTTTACCTGGTTTAGCGTGTAGTGGCACATGGGTAAACTGACGACTCAAGTGCAGGGAAAGAGGCTAATACAGGAGAATGCAGCCCTTGCTCAAGTGCTTTACCTTTGGAGAATATCTGGGTTAATCTTAGCATGTATGCTTACTGCCACTTTTGAGATTTTATGCATCAGATGTTACAGTGGGCTGTGTGTGTGTGTTTTACACAACAGAATGTGAAAAGGATTGGAAATCGCCTGAAGGGAGAATACAGAAATTGACAAACCGAGGGATGTAACTTGCCCATAGCTCTTTAAATCCCAGTAGGGCACATTATATAATAACTCTTGCTGATTTTAAAAGTATGATTGATTTTATTTTATGAAGGAGAATCACCAACTTTGTCTTTGAGTACTTTGCAATTTAGATTTAAGGACTATCTGATAAATCTCAACAAATGTCAAATGTAATAGAAAATAATAATAATAAAAAAAACACATTTATATAGTTCAATAACATCAGGAAATGTCTTATTCTAAATACATTTTCTGTCCACTGTACACTGCATGTAATGTATTATAAACCCAAACTGACATTGTAGATGCACTGTTATGCAGCACCTTACATTTTAAAGCACATGAGATAACACAATGAGTGATTTTAAAAATAGATGTTTTCAATGGGTATATTCATTGTTTAATCCCTGTCATAGTGTAAATCTGACAAGCTCTTTGTTTCACTAATTTTAGGCCAATAAAGTGAATCACTCATGTAAGATAAAGCAAAGCCCTTTCAAAGAGCAGCAACAGAGTAACAATCATCAACCGCTTTCTTTGATTACACCATTATTCTGTGACTTATACAAAGTAATCCTTTATCTTTGAACGTGTTTTGACTTAATGACCAACCAAACATAGCAGTCATCTTGTTATATTATTTCACTTTGTGCAGCATTTGCATTTTCACAAGGTTTGCTTCTGTGGTGTATTTGATGTATAAATGGATTTGTTGGTACTCTGGTGAAGGTGAACACTTTGTTTTCTTTGTCTCTGAAAACCTAAATAACTAATGGCATTCGGCTATTAGGCTGTGTATGATTGATCATTTCTGCAGCGCACATTTATATTTCTCGCCCAATGTTTAATCAATTGTCATTATCCAGGAATGAACAAGGAGAAAACTGTGAGGATATTTAATGCGCACACAGCATTCCCCCAACCCCCACGAGAACTGTCAATCACCGCACTTCTAATGCCCTGCATCGTGCCCTTGAAGTTGGGTTTAATTGATGACTGCATTTTCATATGTCACATGTACAGGTCATCATTGAATCACGCTCTTTGACAATGATGGAAAATGATTGAAAAGCTCATTTATAGTAACCAAGAGAGCTTTCTTGCCCCGAAAATCTGATTAATTTTTATTTCCAGTCTGCCTCACATGTGACCTGTGGCTGTTCAGATGGCACAGCCTTGTATAAACCCAGTCTCAGAGAATTTTCTGTTTTCCAGGACACACATAATTAAAGCCCCAAGTTAAGTACAATTTTTAAATTAAATATTACATTTTTTGTGTTCTTTTCAATACATCGTTAGGAGGTGGAGGTGCTGGAGAAGTATCTAAAACATAGCTCTTTACTGCAAAAGATACGTTTTAAACAGATCATATTCTGTTGTGGTTAAGTCTTGAATAAAATGCTTTAGTTTAAAAAAATGAATGTGTTGCACGTTTTGGTTTAAATCATTTTCATACTATAATAACCTGAAATACCACATAAAAAATATGTTAAGATACTAAAGCAAATGCAAGACCTTGTTTTTTTCCTTAGTTTCAAACAAAATAGCTGTTGTTTCTATGCATCAAAGATAAAGAACAGAAAAATGCTGCTTAAATACATGCTAATAATTGTGATAAAAACTGTATGTGCAAGTCTGTGAGTCAAACTACAAAATGCCTACACTTACAACTACTCTTACAACAACCATTTATCAAGCATGGCCACAAAGACAGCATTGTGTTTGCTCTTTTTTCATTTTTCCTTGTGAACATAATGAAAGTTACAATGTGCACCTACAGCCTTCAGTGCACTTTCAACACTTGAATAAAGACTTATTTAATGACAAAACATATTAAAATACGTGTTAATCCACTAAGTAAACATTTATAAATACTTACACACATTACAATATGCATTAAACGAAAAGGTTTGCTGCTACAATGGTTAGTTAAACGCATACACATTCATTCACAAACACATGACTCACCTTTAAAGATGATGCTGAGCAACATCTGTGGATATCCATCTCGCTGATGCTATTTGCGTGTCAGGTAGTAAATGCTGTTAGGCTAAAGGCTATAATTAATAATGGATTAGCAAATGACTCTCTGGCAAAGATTCTCTAATAAAATGCATACACACTCTTGATAAAACAATGGTGCTTAAAATGTATTTTTATTATTTACAATAATACTCAGTACTTTGAGTCTGAGTTCTTCTTTTTCCCCAGCGTAGTTTCACTCAAAATGAAGTGACAGGAAATTAATTGTCTAATGTTGGCATCACTCCTACACAGCTCAAACACTTGTCAGTTTTGTCCAAAAGTACTCAAAGTTAAAAACTATTGTTTTGTAAGAGAATTTCTGTTAAACATAGAAATACAAACTTTGCAAAAACTGGACCTGCTTTGGGCTAAACTAATATGGTATTGTCTGAAAATAAAACTCTTAACCACCAAAGCAAAGCTGCGCATGTGAAATGAACTTTAGTCAATGCAACGTGCATACTCAGATAAAAAATATATTTATACAGAGTATAAATAGCTGATATGGGTTTTCCAAGGTTAATTAAAGTTTTAGAATATTTAAGAATTTTGATTGGAATGTTTGTTTTGTCTCACTATTATTCAAGCTAACTTTGTAGTTTGCTGAGATTTTCTTCTGTGCAAAATAATCCTCAGGTAGCCTGTCTTTTCTTATGTTGTGCTTCTCACTTTAAATGTAAACTATGATAGATCCTATATATTTTTATGCCAAACTTTTTCAAGTGCCACAAACATTAAAACACGTCAAGCTGAAAACAAATATATATTGAATGTCATACATTCACTGATCTTTGTTAGATTAAAGGTATTACAAAGGATGTCTTAATATCAATTTATATATATATATATATATATATATATATATATATATATATATATATATATATATATATATATATATATATATATATATATACCTTGTACTACATGGGACCAAGAAAACATCAACCAATCATTGTCGCTTGACAAGCGTTATCCATTGGCTTTACACGTGTAATGTTGTGCATGTTCCAGTTGCTGGAATTTTTCACAATGACGTGTTCAGAAAGGACTTTCTAGTGACGTGTCTGTTGCCAGATTTCAGCCAGACATACTTTCAGAGTAAAGCAACAGGCAGTTTGGTAATGCTATGAGTAATAGAGAAAATACTGTCCAGTGAGTTAGACTCCCACTATTACTGACTGTTTGTATTCCAAACTCCCATTTTTAAGTATGCTAAGTTATGCTACTCAAATGTTAATACCATTAAAAGGATTCTAAGCGCTGAGTCCAACAGGGAGTCCACTTACATGACATGTTCGAATGCTCATGCATGACATTTGGGAGGTGTTCAAGGGGCTGTTCTTACTCATGTGCTCATTCCTAAAACTCACTAACAGTTGTTGGTTTCTCACACGCCCTAAACATTGTTTGTAACACCTTTAAGGCAGCGTCTTATGCTTATATTCTGGGGGGAGAGCAAAAATTGTTAAAGGTTTCTCAAATCCGTTGCAGACTGAGAGGCAAGTTGTTGATTGGATGGGATCTGCCATGTGATCTTTAATTTTAGGCCCATTCTAAGCTGTAAAAGTATCAATACTCAGCGATTTAACATTTACATTTGTAAATGTAGAATACAGTAACACAGTAATACAGTTTGTGGCAGTCCATTGGCAATTAATGAAAAAAAAACGCTGCATTTAGAAAAAAGATAGAATTAGAAAAACTGTTAAAAAGAATGACAATGTTCAAAGAATCATCAAAAATATATGATGTAAATGACCAAGATAAGGATTAAGTAGCTTTTACTATTTATTATTATTATTTTTTTTAGTTTGTCTTTTCTAAGTTTGTTCATTGCTACAACATTTGGAGTTACTTTGGTACAAATTGTGCTTTATAAATATATTTTCTTTTTCATCAAAAGTTAGCTATTGGGCCAAAGAATTATAAAAGCACACAAAAAAAAACAAAAAAACAAAAAGATTCTTTAAGCTTTCTAAAAAATCTGAACATTTAGGAAACACAAAAAAGATACAACAAGATTTCAGTTTTTACCAAAAAAAATTAAATATTTATTCTTTTTTTTCATACATTTGCATTTTAAGGTCAACACTGAACAGGTTGTGGATATCGGGAGCATGTGACCAGTCTGTTCATTTTATGTGTCACCACTTTGTTAATATGAGCCCCGTTCTTTTAAAGTAAGATCGAAAACAAAACCAAATGTAATACCAAATATAAAACCCATTGAACATATTGAACACAGAAATATAGAGACTGGCTCCCAGCAGAACGAGCAGCTGACCGTCAGCCAGTCCCACTTTTGTCTGGACATAAATCACTGTAGCCATTTGTGCCTTATTGCCTTACAATTGGCATTGGAAAGAATAAGAAAAAAACTTGTCAACACACAAATATCCTCTGCCGAAACTCATTTATAAATCACACAAAGTACAGCAAAAGTATGTCAGTCTTAACCGTAATGGCTAAATTGTAGCGCTCTTCTTGTTCAAGTCCATTTGTTCCTTCTTTTCAGTTTTGTTTGCTGCAGCTTTCTGTTTTGTCCCTTGGTTATCTTACAAAAGTGTTCATAGAAAATAAATACAAATATTTTCGAGGACAATGTTTTGTTTTTTTTTTTCTTTTCCGTGACCCAGATGTCAACCTTGGTGCCAGTCTTGTGTAAAATAATGCCACAGGAGTCCTGCTTTCTTGCCCCTTTTCATAATGCAATGTTCTTTGTTCTCGCTGCACCTTTAGGACAGTGCACTGAAGCGGCACTGACAGTGTGGTGTAATAAATAAATAAATACATAACAAATAAATACATAAATATTTCCTTCTTTAATAAATACATGTTTTAGACAGTTTGCCTTGGCATCCATGGCTACCATTTGATGTTAATACTGAGTTACATTTTGTGAGCAGGTCAAACCTCACTATTGGTTGATCATGTCTTATCAGTGCATTCTTTTCCCAAGGAATAAGATACCAACTTCTAGTCGTCTTGGTTTATACTTATGTACAGGTTTTGGCAATGAGGGGGAGGTTGGGAGGGTTGGTGTAATAGGTGGGTTTTTTGAGGTCTTCCTTACCCTGATGAAGGGTCTAGGACAGGGGATGTTGTCTATTTCAATTTATTTGTCCATTTGCTGTCTTTTGTTTTTTGTTTTTTTATCCCTTTGAGGTTATTGCTATTGCAATACTGGGCTATATAAATAAAATTGAAATGAATTGAATGGATACAACTTAATGTAGTTTATTTTTTTATCATCAAGCGCGTCAAAATAACTAATTGGTAAAAAAGGGAGAATGAGGGCTCTTTCATTGGACCACTGCATTGAAAGATTAGCCAGCTCTTTCATTGCAGTTCTTTCATTTCAATGAAAGACTACTGTGTTACCTTAATGTAACAGGTCACACTACTTTTTGTGTTTTGCCATAATGACAAAACGTTTATTGAGACAGACATGGTCCTTGAGTGCAGTGATTCTGAAACACTGGGTCTGTACCCAAAAGCCAGAAAAGATTTTCAAGTCAATGCTAAAAATGCCACTTTAGAAAGGTCAGAAGCAAGGTGAGACATCAGTAAAAGGGAATAACACTATGCTCAGAATTACTGAAAGGAGACTAAAAGATATGACGTGAATAACGAAAAGACACACTAAAATGACCAAACCTTACTTTAGTGGATGCAAATTATGAAAAGTTAGTTACTATTAGTTATTAGTTGTAACTTCCAAATGAATAAAAAGACAGCCATAAAATGTATTTGATCTCCAACACAGGAAGGCGGCACCCTGATATAACGCACCTAATGTGAAATGCCATTTGCCACGGACTGCAGGAGGAAATAGGCAGTAACCGTACTTTAGTATCTTATGTCTTGAGAATGAGAATAACCTTGTCTTTCTTATACTAAACATAAAGCTCATAGTGCCAAAGTCAGTTAGCACATCAAACCAACCCATGTTAAAAAAAAGACCAGATTTTGCACTGGGTGTTTCTACAAAGAGATAAAGAGGTGGTGCTCTGTCTTTGCGGTGAACACAGTGCTGGCTCTGTTAAATCCAGAGGAAAGCCAGAGGGTGAGAAGAAGGAAAAGAGGAGTTAAAACGTCTCAATGTTGAGCAGTAACTGTGCTAGGACCCTTCTTCTTCAGGGTTTCCTGGAGCATAGTACCCCGCCAACTGCCTGAACCGCGGGCCCCAGTCGCTGAGATAAGAAAAATCCTGCTCAGAGGTGGTGGACAGCGTGTGGATGGAGCTGAGCGACAGAGCCGGCGAGCTGGTGCCCTCGAAGGCATACGTCTGGAACGAGTCGTATGGGGGCACAGACAGGTCAGCGTCAGCCTGCTCTACTTTCTTTCGAATGTAGCCTTTGAAAAGGGAGAAGTCCGCTGTCACTGCCTCCACACCGAGATTAGGCCCGGTCCCAACACTAGCCCCGGTCCCGCTCACTCTGCCTCCCTGGATCCACTGTGGCAGCGAGCGGATGTCCGGACCAGGCTCGCTACTCTTGGCCTCGGGAAAGTCATAGAGGTTTCTGAGGGCACTCATGTCGTAGGCCTGAGTGTCCTGTTCGCCACCACCCTCATCGTTGTATTTGATGACGTTGTCCCGCATGTCCTCCTCGTCCTCCGCCATACGTTTGCCCTTTCTGTGGCGCTTCAGCGTCAGGATCAGCAGCACCAGGACTGATGAGAAACATAAAGAGACAAATAAGAAAAACAGCATTAGATTGGGTAAAATCATGTCCATTGTAAACAAATAGTGTGTTATATCTTTGTATAGAATTTGATTTATTTTCGGTTTTTGGATAAAGGTTCTTAATCCAAATTAATCCATTTCATATTATATTTCTTTAGTTTAGGCGTAAGCATCTGAACATATTGCATTCTTTACAATCACACAAACTACACAAGATATTTACATATTTGCATCTTAAAATAGCAAATCATTTTAAATTGAATTTTAATTTCCATTTTTATGTAACACACAAGATCTTCTGTTGTTGACCTGGCTGGTGTTTGTTAAATGAATAACTAAGAGCCATTTATTTCATATTGATTCAATTCAGACAAGCCTTAAAACCCTTTTATGAGACTTGCTTGCTATTATTGTATAAGTATTATTTAAGTATTTCTTCTGCAGTAAAGAAAAGTAATGTTGAGAAAATTAACAAGGATATGGTCAGAGAACCCCAGTCCTGCAGGAGGCAGACTGAAATACACTAACACACTATATACAACTTTACTTCTACTTTAGAGAAAAAGAAATGCTTAATATAATATAAGGTAATGTTTGCATGTTTGACATGGGCTGGAGGCTGTGATGTATTAGTTTAGCTTGTAGCAAGATTGAATGCCAAAAGCACAATGCACAAATTTAGTGACTGATATGTAAACTGCCTAATGAGGTGCAGATAAATGGATGGAAACAGTGGGTAATTATGTTTATTGGGAATTATTTTCAAAAGCACACACACTGTTGCTCACAAACTTATACATTAAACATGTAGGGCTCATGGTGGACTTTTAATAGTTTTAAAGTTTCTAAGTACTCCCATTGTAACTTTGATTTTACCTCCCGGGGCAGAGACGCAGCAGGGGAAGATAATATATTATTAGGTTTAACATTTCAAATGCATGAGCATTGATTTTTTTACAATGCTGATTGCCTTAGCCAGAAATATGATTCAAAAAGGCTTAATGGAGAACAATGTGTATATCAATACTCATTCCCATTCAGTCAAACTAAGACTTTGAGGCACCATAACTATTCAAAACCTGAGGCACCCGTCAACAAAACTCTATTGCCTTGAAATTAATCTAGGCTTCAAAAAAAAGGGAAAAGAATAGAGATGGATGATGTTATAAACTAATGATGCAGGAGGAAAACAAAGGCTGTATGCACAGATAAATCAATAAAGCTTTATTTTCCCTTAGTTATTTTAATTAGTGCCCACATTTGTGATTAGACAAGTCTCACTAGCTCGCACTTCCACCCCCAGACTTCATCATCGCCCTCAGGCCTGCTGTCCTGTCCCACTGAAAAAAAAAGAAAAAAAAAAAGAAATACTCCATCTGATATGTCTCACACTCCCCGCTACATCAAATGATCTCCAGCTCTAATGATAAAACCTTATTACTGCCGGTTATGAATGAAAAATGCACGCTGGGAGTGTGAGAGAGATAATAAACAGCTAATGGATAAACAGCAATTGAGCCTCTTTTTGATTAAATAATTAATAGGCACAGACAAATTAGGCCCGGGATTGATGCAGGACGTGTAAGTAGCATTTAACAAAGGTTAGATGTTTTATGATGCTCTTTTAACTGAAATTTTGGGGCAACAAACAAAACCCCAAGAATAAAAATGCATTTACAACCGCATGGCAATAAACGTCAAGTGGAGTAATGACTAAAGCCGATACATCTGCAGTTTAGGAACAGTTAGCTACACTGTAAATGCAAACTCATCTTTTTCAGATCAACAACTTGTGGACACTCTCATTTGTAAGAGTGTGTTATTAGATAATATATCAAAAGATTTCAAAGATGTTTATTCATGCTTTTTGGCTTCACGTGTCTAGATTCATTAACAAATTGGCAAAAAAATCTAATCTTTTTTGGAGCATTTAATTAGTGGAAATGGCATTAATTAGAACAACTTCTATGTGAGAAAGTAGTGCAGAAAGTCCCTTGATAAACAGATGGATGGCGAAAAACTTTGTGCTTGAGTTTTGATTGGCAGCAGTTGGATTTGTAACGGCCAATCAGTTGTTGTCACTGTCAGCAGAATCACTAATCTTTCCTTTTAGCCAATGGCAGACACTGAGCAATTTACTAAAGAGAAACAAGTGGAGGGACATATTGCATTTGAATAGACTATTAACCAGTGGGGATCAGGCGTCTTCAGAAAACATTCTGTTGCTTAAAACAAATGCCAACTTCACCACAGAGATAAACTCGTGGCCAAGTATAATGAGGCCTGAGATCAATCTCTGGAAACTAGCTACACCTGTTCATGCAACAATATTCCAAACTGAATGCATTTAATTTATCATATTTAACATTTACAGCCTATTATATTTATGATATGTTAAGCAATAACCATGCTGCCGTGTTGATGCTGGGTTTGAGTTGGTAAAGAGGAACAGAAGTCTTAGCTGACTTAAAAACTTTTTAAATGTAACTAATGTAAAATGTTTGGTGAGACTATGGTGTTACATGAATATCCTAGGTTTTGTGTACCCGTCCACCACCCCCAATCTACTTCCAGTCTAAAAATGAGCTGGTCCATATATGGCATAAATGAAACATATAGTAACTAAGGTAATGAGTGCACTATAACCTCTTTATGTAAAGAACATTAGTGCATGTGACGCCTTCAAAGTGACCTTCAATGTGAAGTTGAGACTTGTGCTTTATTTTCCTTCTTTTCTGTTGTTTTCTATTTTATTTCTTCTGAGCCAAGTAAAAGGTTATAATCTATACAAATGACTTGTTTTTACTCCTGGTAATTGTCTTCATTTGGCATAAATGGCCCAAAAATGTGTGGTGCGGAGTGAGAACGCCCCTTGTGTTGCCTGCCTAAAGAGCTCTGCTGATCTTCAATTGGGATTTAATGCAGGATCTCTAACTGATAATGTACTTTCGTTTTTCTCCTGTATTGTTTTCCGGGCTCCACTGGGAAAGCAGTGTCTGTAACCATTGTGTTTGTTCTTCTCTCCCATGAATGGGGAGAATTAATTGCCATGGGGTTGAGGAAACAGTCATGGTTGGTGTTAAATCGTGCTGCACAGTGCATACTAAACGGGCTAAAGAAGACAATTACTATAAATGTACACTAATGAGAAGACTAATAGGAGGCAGAAAACTTAATGTTATGAACTCCTTTGTACATACAGATAAGCTGCTAATAGTTAAGCATTGGTCTGCAGTGGAGTCTCCATCTGATAACCTCGTGTGTCACATCTTTACTGATAACAAGTGTCACTGTCTATTAGGTGCACACAGGCCTGAAATGTCAACCATCGAAAAGCTGCTTACTTTAGAGATTAGCATGCCTCAAGTGTCATTAATCCAACATTGTGTTGAGAAAGTGTAGAAACGTATGTACCAGTGTACCATAGCCTCCTCCGTTGCATACAAAGCAGATTCCCATGTGTGCAGATGTTGCGATAAGCGCTCCTGACAAGACGGTTAATTTACCCTTGGGCTGCGCCGGTTGCCCCCACCTATGAGTTCATCCCGAGCAGATGGAAGGTAATTGGATAGATGCATGCAGATGCTGAGGAATGGATTCATCACATCAGGCCTATAAATGAACTGGTGGAGGACTGTTTGTTTGCACGGTAATTAGACAGGAATTTGTTTTCATTTTTCTCATCATCCAACAATCGGGTGGTAATCCAGAGATGCAACAGTTCCAGTTTACTAGTGAGCTCATATATGCTCTCTTTTTTAATCAGAAAAAAAAAAATCTGTGTATTGTGTAAGAAAATAAAGATGGTGTGACCTTGAGAGATATAGATATAATAAAGCTGCAGAATTCAAAAACATCTTACAAAAAAAACTACACAAATTGCAAATATTGGCTCTTATATTATGGCCACAATGAATGTTGAATCTCTGTACAGTAATACTGTTCATTAAGAGGCTTTACGACACTATTATAGAGACATTGCCCCTAGAGATTTCATAATGCAGGTAACTGAGTGGACATTAAAAATAATGGTTTCTTGTTTGAAAACAAATGGTATAAACAAGTGAATTCTTTCAGGGTCACAAAAATATTTTATGGATATTCTTTTTTTTTTTTAATTTTATGTCAACAATCTCAACATCAATTTGAAATTTAGTCTTGAATTCTATTGCAAAACTATACATTTTTTGGACATAAAGATGACAAAGGCAATTCAATATTTAGGAAACCCACTGATACAATCTTGCATGCGGACAGTTTCCATCCGTCTTGGTTAATCAAGAATATTCTTTGTGGACAAATACAGAGACTCTGATCAATATTTCACAAGCCATTCTATGGCTATGCAACAACATTTTGTCCAAAGGGGTTAGGGTTAAACCCTGGATCGTTTGTCTTCTAGGGATAGATATAATGTTTGTATTCAGACAGAAGACAGAAATGGTGGTGTCTTGTTTTTCACATTGCTACAACAAAATGGACAATTGACCGTTTGTTAGCATTCTGACTTGTGATCAATGACTCATTAAACTATATGCCCAACATTAACAAAAGTCAAGGCATGAGAGCTTGTACTAGAGACCATGGAAAACTTCACCATTCACATTTTCAATAGTTTGTAGATCTTATATTATACTCTATACTTTATCCTGATTATACAGTTCTAATTCTATTCCTAAATTAGCGCCATACAAAGGTTTCATAAAAAGAAGTTAAGTCACCTCTATGTTCAATTATTTTTAATAGAAATCAATAAAAATTATGTTTGTCTAAAAGACCATGTATAGAGTATGACATTTTCTTCATATCTGCTTACAACCTGCACAGCGTCACTTACAACATTGCTGTCAGAAGTCATCTCTCTCTTGAACCATTGTTGTAACAAGTTGTAACCGTCTAGCCATCATGCAGGCACTACTGTACTCTTTTGAGCTCTATCTGTAAGTCTTTATAAAAAGAAATGTGTATGTATTGAACATACTCAGAATAAAAGCGACTTTGAGGGCTACATGATTAACCACAGAGGAAAAGAGAACTTCTAGGCATTGTGCGAGCCATCAGATAAGATTGCCGCCACTTGCCCCTCTCCTGTCTGTTATTCACACCACATGATAGTTGTGAACAGACTGCTCATCTCGCTCTTTTCAGCTCCTCCAGCTTTCACATTTTCACTGTCGACATCATGACATGCCGCTCAGACTGAACCTGTCCTTCGGTGCTTTGATGGAGTGCGTTCAACCCTTTTTCTACCAGTATTTTCCCCATTTTTCATCAGCAGCAGTCACTCAAAGCGCTGTGGTACTTACTCATGCCTTTAAAATATGCTCCGTATTATGTATAATGTACTATTTTCCAACAGACTCTCAAGGTTTCATTGGTGGAAAAAGATCTAGACATGGGTTATTGGCTGGGCTTGAGAATCCTTTTCACTGTGGGCCTGAATACCAACATGTTTTTATATTTGGTAAAGGCTACCTCAGATTTGTTAATATCATTTTTGTTGAGGCTTTTAAAACTGCAATGAATAAATAATGCTCTGCTTTTGAAATTCTGTCCACTAGATGGTTGGGTTAATGGACATCGGGTTTTAACAACACTTATTAGAAAAGCTCTTAGAAGAAATAAATAGTGATGTTAGCCACAGTTAAAGCTTAAAGTGTCAGATCATCCATCATGCACTGCCTGCGTGATGTAAAACATGTAGCGGCACAAGTAGGGGAGACAAAACACTACAACAGCATTGTCCTTTTTTGCTGCCTCTGCACTGGGATGCTACAGTGGAGGAATGAGAAAAAGCTAACTCATAAAAATTTTAAATGACAATATTAAACCTTTTCAATCTACAAGATGTGTGTGCTGGTATGTGCGCCCGTGTATAGAAGGATGTCTGGCAAGCCTTGTCTATTTAAAGCGTGCTGTTCTAGGAGAATATGAGTGCTGAGGCAGCGCTTTTACCTGTATGCTCTCGCTAAAACCTCTCTCCACTTCACTCCCATTCATTCTGTCTCCATCTGCGTTTGTGAGCATCAAAGTGGCTTGATATCATTCATAAAGTCTGGCATCATCTCTGCTTCCAGTTTAAACAAAACCTTTTCCACCCATGAAAGCTACACGGGACTGCCCAAGAGCAAGACCCAAGAGCAAGACCCGACGCAGGAAAGATTAAAAAAAAAGTATCTTGTTTTTTATGTGATTTGTCCTCTATTTTTCTCCATTGCACATGCAGTTTTAGTGATGAAATTTAAATAAGTGCTAAAAGAAACATTGTTTTACTGGAAGGAGCATGAGGCTTAAGGTCATGTCTTCTGGTGCAGCCATCAGTCTTGGCTTCTTAAGAGTACATCCCCTACTGAACCCAATGTTCGAGGCGGTCCTACTGGAGTAGTTGAACTTAGCGGTGATCCCAGAAAAGCAATACTGATGAATTGTGCTTATCCAGTCGTCCCGTCATCCATCATCTGTCCATACATTTATTCCCTCGTCCATCCATCAATACGTACATGCATGAGTAGGTCCATCTGCTTACCTATGAGGATGAGCATGCACACCAGCAGCGCTATAAGAGCCCCGGGGCTGAGAGCAGCACTCATTACGTAGGCTGTAGCATTGCAGGACTGGATTGCTCCTTCTGTATTGATTAAAAAAAAGAATAAGAAAAAACACCAGAAATGAGTCAGACAGATTAACAAAGAATAATATGTTTTTAATCGGGAACAAACTGTGCTCATTATGTTTTGATTCTGGCAAAATCTCCTCCAAAGGCTTCAAAATTGTAGACACCTGCAATTTTATTTCCAAAGAACTTGAAAACCTTGCACAATTTTAGTCATAACTGTTTGGACAAAAGAACAGTTTATACAATAATAATAAAAAAAAACATTGTTAAAGAGGGCACACATTTAATTATATGCTCAGTTTTTAATGTTCATTAACATCACCATATTATCCTTGGCTGAGCTAACACAACATGACACTAAGTGTCTGATACCAAAACCTTAAAATATATTTTTCAGTGCCTTGCCATATATTTTGCTATATTTGTATAAAAATATGGGTCATGAACAGTGTGTTACAGTAACCTGTTGAAAATGACTGAAACATAATTTGAGGTCCTTTTTTGCAAAAAGTACAGCTATTAAATACTTCCTTTAACTTGAGTTTCCCATATTTGACATTCTCCACTTGTAGAAATCAAACATGATATTTATGACTGCACCCAAACCCATCTGAGGCGGTAAAGAAATTGTGTGGAAATGACACACTTGAGTAATATTTGGACTTCTTATAGCAGGCCAAGCCTTTGAGGTGTTTGTAGACAGAAATAATCCTGCATAGATGACCTTTTCATACTCCTTGCAGCTGACCCAGAAGGTGACAGTGATGATAATGCAGCTAAGGGTCCTGCTCCTACAGTAGCTCTCACCTGTGTCACAACCGCAGACGTGGATGGTCAGAGTTCCCGTAGAGCTGAGCGACGGTGGCCCAGAGTCCACCACCAGAATGGGCAGGAAGTACACATTCTGCTCGTGGCGGTTAAATCCTGACCGCTGCGTACGGATGCCGGCTGTGTTATCTAGATGGGGGCCAGAGAGACAAACAATGAGTAGGAACGTAGGAGGAGGTATAACACAGTACACTCACACACAATGACAGTACTCAGATCATGCAATATGTTTGTATACTTCAATATTTAATCTATTCAACGTCACTGGATGGCAGTACTGCTCTTCAGAACTCTGAATTACAAGTTGCTCTTACTGGGATACCACCAATAATGAGACATTTCAAGGCAGTGTGTAAAACTTATCTCTGATTTGACAGTAGCTATCTCTGTCATAAGTGCTGCAAAATCCCTTACTCCTTGGCACATCACAATGGTATGTACACTACATAGAGTCCCTTTAAAGTCCTCCATTAACACATTAGTTTAGATACTTGGCTCTTTCAGCTTTCAAAAAAAGCTGTATTGACCGGGCCTCCTAAACTGATGCAATCAAGTGACAACCTGTGTCCAATGTATAAGACATGCAATCAGAGTAGGGACATAATTGATAATTAGATTGTCAAATTTTATACCTCATCATCTCAAAACTGGAGAACAGCAAGTTCCTGATTTGATTTTACAAATATGCAATGGTACATGAATGCTTTATCACAGTCCTTGGATCAGTAGTCAAATCATCTTTTTCTCGACATGTGGCTGTCTTTTGATTTAAAAATACTATTGCTTGTGGAACAGGACTTGACAGAGACATATACCACACTTGTTCATTACAGTCTAAATAAATAACCTGTCATAAAACATGGTTCAAGGGCAACAAAGGGTGTCAGGGTTGTCAGGTGTAACTTCAATTTGAATGATTCCAGTCAGATGCTTTTGTGCTATTTATGTTTATCATGTCTTTAAACAAGGAATAAAATATAAAAAATAAAAAAGAGTGGGAGTGTTTGAAAGTAAACTTCACTGCTGTAGATCCATAAGCCTTCTCCTTGAGACACGGATGAATGTAAGTCAGAAGAAGGAAGGAGGCTTTAACAGATAGAGTCAGAGGAGCTTGTGGGCAGACTTGTGCAGAGAAAACCAAGCAATCCATCTCCCTGAACATATATCACTGTTATCCCTGTCATCCTAGTGCTTCTCTGGCACATGTAGCACAATCTTCATATTACTGTTTGTCTACGGGAACCATACACCTCTGACATTGTCCTTTTTGACTTTTTTAACACAGCTCTGACTTCTACAACAGTTCATTCAAAAAATTGATTTATTCAAATAATACAGAGAGTGTGTTTTAGAGCTGTAGCGTCAGCTTTGCTGGGTTGACACTATTTTAGCGGCCATTTGGTCAAAATTAGTATACAGAGAAAAATGAAACACATGAGTCAAAAAAGGAAGACATAGAAGTGGAAGGGGACAGTCACATTTCTTCCTGTTGCTGTTTTTAAAATTGCTTGTTGATTGTTCAATATATATTTTTTTTTTTTACACAGTGTTGCATGTGGTTCTCAGTTTTTAGAGTAAACTCATCATCTACTGGATTTGCTTATAGACAACAGAATGTAGGAGCTGGGCTACATCCGCGGCTCACCGGCGGCTCACCGGCGGGTCACCGGCGGCCTCACAGGCTGCTCACAGGCGGGTCACCACTAGATATTGGCTTTATCATGTTGTTATGTTAAAGTAGGCTACAGACGGTTATGTTATCAGTTATGTACAGTTGTTCTCTGGGGCAGATCTACTTGCCCTTTCAAAGCAAGCTTTAATCCACTATGACTAACTAATTCATTCAGATAAGGACTATATGCATGTGTTTACAGAGTTGTTTTTGTATGGCAGATTTTTGTTTAGTCATTTTGGTTTTAGTCTAATTTTAGTTTTTATGGACTGTATTAAAGAACATGCTTGAAATCTTGAGGGCCAATTAAATAATGAAATTCAAATAAAAGGACTTAAACATCATCTGTTTTGCTATTTTCATGAATGTACCTGTCAAGTCCAGAATCATTACAATGACCAAGCCTTCACTTTGGGTAATTACCAATTTTGTAGCAAGAATACTTGGATAATATGAATGTTTTCCCTTGAGTTTTCAATGTTGACTTAAACTCAAGACAATGAGATAGTGTACAAGCAGGTGTTTGACAGTAAAAATGACCACTTAATCAGACAAACATGTACAATAACTATAGAGCAATGCATCCCTAAAACAACATGGCAGTCGATGGACCATAACCGGCTTTACTTGTACTTAGCAGCATGACGCACTTTAAAATGCAATCCACACAGAAGAGTACATATGTAACATGATGGTGTTCTGTTTTCTGATCCCGGCCTATTGCCACTTTAAATTACTTGTGCAACACATGGTAAAAAAGGCTGTTCATCATTTGTGTGTCAAGACTTGGAGACAGAACACAATGTGAGGCCATGATGGGGAAAAGAAGAAGTGACACATTGAAAGTGACAGGTTGACAAATGTGTCCATGAAAAAAAGACACCAGTGGAGAAGAGACGGGTGGGAGGATGAAATAACTCTACGTGAGTTTGTGTTACTGTTCTACCAAAATAAAGCCAGGGCTCTTGTAATAAGCGTCCGTGAATTCACCAGTTCTGTTTTGTATGTCCATGAGACCTTTACAGAAAGTAAACCATACAGATCTACAGTAAGTGCCATGTTCATTTTTTTTCAAAAGTTATCAAGAGGCTTATTTTTGAAGGAGACAATCTCTGAGCCTCTTGACTTTTGCTTCACTTTTCTGAAGTTTGCTGTACTTATCTGACCATCTTTGTTGAAGGTAAACATTTTTCAACAGTGGTGTATAAATAAAAAAAAAACGAAAAATGGAAACTCAAATATGACCCACTAAGGTAAAATGTCTGTCACACTGACAAGTGGGTCTTTATCTTTATGTTAGAATTCAGTGTGTACTGAATATACAGTTTTGGCAATTTGTATAAACCAAAATGCTAGCGATATATTTTAGTATGTACTTTTGGGCTACAGGAAACTGTGACAAAAAAATCTTAAAAGGTGGATTGGAAAAAAACAAAACATCTAAAGGAACACAGTGTTGCTTATGTTGAGTCAGTGATGGAGAATGCAGATGATTTATATGACTGTGAAATATGATAATTCATTTTATTTTGTCATCTGAACCACTTGCTCAGCCCACATGCAAACAAAAGCCATGGTAAGAAAATAAAACAAAGATGCCAATGCTATTGTGTGGTGCATTGTGAGATGTACAAACGGTGTGTTCTTATGTCGACATTACACAGGGCCCTTTCTTCTACAGTATCTCTACACAGGAGCTGGTGGATGGGAATGCAGCAGACCCCCTGCCTCCACACTCTGACATTTCCCTATCGCCTGCTCCCCTGACATTTCCCTGGTGTCAGATCAATCTTTATTTAGCCACATGCCACATTCACTTAGGAACACGTCTTTAAACGATGGATCTGCAAAAACGTGAAGGAGCACGGGGAGGAAAATGATGATGATGATTTTAGTCTTTAAATGTATGTATATGCACTTTTTTTAAAGTTAATGCAATAACTACTTGAGTGAAGAAAGCTGTGTGTCTAATGTAATTTTTTTATATTAACTATTTCTGACATTTCACAGAAAGCATTTGACAAACAGATGTACAGTATGCACTCAGGAAAAAAAAAATATTGTGAGCATTTAAGCAATTAACTATAGCCTGAGAGAGAATACTGTATCTGGGGGAATATAAGTCCTAAAAAGAGCTTCCATTCTAAGTTAAATACAGTAAAACAAACTTTGTAAACAATGGAAGTAAAATGATTGTGTTTCTGCAGAGGCTGATAATATTTTCTAATAATATGAACAGCAGAACAGGTGTTGTTTGTCTTAAAATAATGATAATGGCATCTTGGTGATAATACTTAGAAGTAAAAAATGCACTCCTGGGATTGAGTATCTTCTTGCTGAGCACTGTATGAAGGATTTTCTGAAGTTTTCAAACATCTACCATCTGGCAAACTGATCGAACTGTTGTTTTTTTGTCATTATTGAATCGTGTATTTGCAGAAATAACAAGCTGCCAATCACTCTGGAGATGTCACCTCAAACTGTTTTGTCTCTTGTTTTTCCAATCTTTTTCAAAACTGACAGTTTTACATTTCCAGTGCACATTTTCAATCACACCCACTCAATACAAATGTACATATTCTGGTTATTCCTGTGCTGTTCTGCCTTAAACAGACGACAGGAGGGTGTAGCCTGTAGTCTGTATTCAATATTAAGAATGAAATATTGTTCAGTGTAACAGTAACAGGTAGTATGCAGACTTTTGAAATACTGAGGTTAGATTTAGATTACAAATAATAAAAGACAAATGACTGCGACCCCCTATAAGTGATTGGTAATGATGATATTTTAAAAGAGCATATGCAAATTTGTACGATATTTTGTTTTACTTTGTGCTAGTGACATTTATGATTGGGCTTGTTTACTTATTTTTCAGTTGCTCTCTTGTTAATAGTTGTCTAAATCTTTGAGATCATATAAACATTAAATATTATTGCGGTGTATTGTATTGTTCTACTTTAAGAACTACTCATTTTCAAAGAACTCTGACATTTTATGACATAATAATTTTTTAGGTGTTAATTGGCAATCAATTATCTAAACTCATAACAACAGTTTACGTTTAACACAATGTTTGTGCATATTTCATCTCTCTCTCTCAAGTATTGCTAATGAGGTTTTTATTTCCAGCCACAACAAAGAAATGCTATATCGTCCCATGGGGCTGAGGTACTTTATACAAATTAAATTGAATACTATATCAGATATTTTTATGTTAATTTAAGTAACACTTGAAAGTATGCTTAGGGAAAATGAGAAGTGCAAATATAAATGTAAAAGAGTAAATGTAACCCACAACTGCCTATGACAAATAATCCACTGTTACTAGACAGTGGTGTGTGCAAATATGCAATCATACGTCACATTTAAGCTGATAATGCTTCTGCACAGTGCTTTAAACACCCCTTGACTGTCCCAGTGATCTTTTATTCTGACCTTTCACGTCCCACAGGGTGAAGTGTCGATTGTTCGAAGCTTCAGGGGCCAAGGTGAAGTAGAAGCGGTGCCCGGTCTGCGGTTCATCTCGATCCACGACACTGATGGTGTGAATTAACTGAGGAAAAAAGAGACGACAAAACAGGGATGAGGAAGGCTGAGGTTTGTCTTCTGTTAAGATGTAGTTCATGTAAAGGACAGAAAATAACAGGAGCAGATGTCTTTTTGGTGAGGTGAAAGAAGTGTATGCATATGCAAAGACTAAAAACTTGAAAGAGAAAGTGCAATTCAAAAGAGATTAAACCTTTCTCTCCAAAGTTGAATCTTAATATCTTCCAGTTAGAAATTCTTTATCAAATTAGCATAATATATTTCCCTAAAGCCTTTGGACAACAGACTAGGCCAGACTTCTTCATCCTTCTGTATTTGTTTTAGGAATAAGCCAAAATGCAAATACACCAAAGGAACACAGCAGGAGTCACAGCGGAGGGGGACACAACCTTGTATCAAATGAAACAATAGTGGTCCACATTCACAAGATAAACCTCAACTGTGATCCCATTTTGAGAGCTCCGTGAGTGAGCTGAACAGACATCAAAAAGCCCCCGGAGATACTCTCACCTCGACAAAGGCCGCTCAGTCACAATCCTTCCTCCCCTCGAATCATTACTCTGAAGTCAGCACCACACCACGGGCAGATAAATGAGATTTTCACATCACATACAGCGACAAATTTTACCCCAATTGAAAACCGAATACAAGGATATACACTATATGTTGTCTTAAGATTTTGAATAGTAGTATAACCTCATAAAATGGTCTTTTAAAATATTGAAAATCAATGGTATTTTTTTTTCATTCATTTGGATGACAGTTATTTTGGGTCCAAGCTAATGATCCAAGCTCTGTCATTATTGTGATTTGGGTCGACATGACATACAAGCATTAGAGTAAAAAGTGCACTGAGAACAACCACTGTTCAACAAACACAACAGTGTATTCACAGAAAAGTAAAGGAATATAAATACTAGAGTCCAATAACATGACATGGGAACAGTGAGATTTAAAAAATGACCAAGTAAGTTGATATAACTCCAACACCTATATTTTTTTGATAAAAGGACTTGTATGTGTCTGTTTAAACTTAATTCATCTACTCATGTTCAGAGGCTTTTGGAAATGTGTGTGTGTGAATACCAGTTTCTTCAATGAGGAGTATTGTATCCTCTAGTTAAAGAGACAATTTGTGCCCATATACTTAAACAAATTCTACTCATAAGTCAAAACCAAACAGACAGCCTCGGGATTTATTAGGAGTTTGCAAATCAAGGTAATTCAATGCAGAGGAGGACAAATACAAACAAACAAAACCAAATTTATTTGATGCCATAAATTTGGAGATAAAAAAATACACAAAAACTGAAAGCACTTCTGCAAACTATGTGTTGCAAGGAAAATAAATTGCTTCAAAACAATGCCAGTTATGGAGAAACAGCAAATCAGGATGACAGGGCAAAACAATCAAGGCTCACACCAAAATGATTTGAAATGCAAGCTGAATCCCTCGTAGTGTTTTAACAATGCTTCCAGTCATATTCACAAGTGTCTTCATGACAGCGGCTTTCATTTCCCTCATTTTGTTTCCAGGCTTTTGAATAGTTTGTTGAGCAACTGTTCATCCCATTCATGTCTGTCTTTTTTAATTTGCCTCCATTCCAGATTTATTCAGGCATTACTGGTTTCATACGTCGTTTTCAGTATCATATTCAATCACTTTTTAAGGACTTTGAAGACCCATGTTCATTTTTTTTCATATTTTAACATATGACAGCTGTCATAAATTGGAGTATATCAAACATTGCATTTATTATCAGACAACCAAACTGATGAATTGTGATGGCAGAAGTTTCAAAATATGGCATAAAAAATATATATTTTATATATACTGTATACGGATTTGATCTGTCTCTTACAACAGTAACAACAAAATGACAAACGGTAAAACTTCAAAGGCTTTTTATTCAATTAAACAAGTATTTTATGTCTGTTTGTCAGTGGTATGGCTGTGGAAGTGTATGAGTGAAGGTGTAATAGTCTATACGGTATCAGTGTGCAACCAAGCCCAGGTGATCCCACTCTGTCACTAAAGACGGCCACAGGGACCATCACAATGGACAATACCACATCTTTTTATCTTCTTAACAGCAGACAGTATGATATAAACACACATTGGGCCCCATTCTATAGCTGTTACATGTTGTACCTATTGTTATTGCAGGGTTTTGCCTTATTCCAAGCTTCCAAATTAATTTTTATCTACTTTTTTTCCAGTTCACACAATGTCCAAATAAATCTGTCGACAGGTTTTTATCACGCAGCTGGCCCCTCTCCCACACTCTCCTCTAAGCATACTTACACAGAGAGGTGAACCGCTCCGAGGCTGAGTTAGAAATCAGGGGAGACAAACATGACAAACAACCCCCTGAACTCCTATTAAGCCAGACATTTCTCACAATGATTAAAGTGCAATGTTCACTGGCTGTAATTCCTGTGTCTGCTCTCACAAAAGCTCGCCGGATCAGATAAGATCGAAAGAAATAGATCAAGCCATTATTCAGCTGTTTACGGCAGTCTCCTCTTTAAGGGGCAGAGGACTTTAAAAAACTAAATGTTCAGCTTATTTATTAAAGTAACCCTTGCTCCATGTCTTTTCTGCCCCACCTCCACCACCTTAGTCTTTTGGTTCACTGCTGTTGTTCCGCATTTGTTGCACTCGATATGAATCAATGTGAATCTAGCACTCCTTTGTGTCCTTTTTTTATTGTACACGAGCTGAGGTTGGTACAGTAATCAACAACTGAACTCTCATTTGAAGCCAGAAGCCAACACCACCACAGAAGCTCATGGTACATTTTACAACTACGGGATTGTTTTACAGCTGTGCTCAAGTTAAAACTATAAACTATTATTTGAATCAAAGACAAGCAAAAGAAAACCACAAAATACACAGCCTAGCTCACTGCTAACTGAGTCTGAAAGTATTTGTTTACACTGAATCAGAGGACTGAGACAGACGGCATATCTCGTAGCTGCATGTGTTTGTTTGTGCCTGGTAATAATGTCTTTTCATATTTTTTTGTGAAGATTCTTTGTGCTATACCTATTTGAACATTTGAAAAACATTGCTGTGATTACTCAAAACGTCTACAGTGCATTAAACTCAAGCAGAATTTATGGGAATAAATAGTGAGTCCCTTAATGAAATTGTCCCAGCTCTTTGAATGTTATGTTCAGAAAGCTTTAAATGCACTAGAAACAGTCTAATGTTTACTGCAGTTGCATATCGCATCACCTTCAGCCTCTCGTGCTGTTAAACACTTTATATTAACTATTGTCAACAGATCTGGATTTTGGGAAGTCCACTCCAAATATGATTTATGCGTCATATACTCACTGTCACTGTTACCTGCAAAATTGCAGAATGGAAATGTAAGGGCTCCTTGGGGTTACCTGAACCAAACTGTGACGTATTGAACCGAGCTGTGACCTCACCAGTGGAAGGCTTAATGTATGTGCCAGTTATTATACTGTTACGAGGCACAGGTAATCCACAAAGTCAAAGAAGTTACTCGTTCATATGCAGTAGAGATAATGCAAAAAGGTAATATCCGCTTCCACTCACATTTTTATATAATACAGTTTTAAGCACATGTTGCCAGTGCTCGGCCGAGTCGTTCATTTACAAAGCTGAATAATGAGCTTGACAGTTGGCTATGCTAAGATCTGTGTGACTAAGTTACTGCACGGCACACTTCCGGAGCGTAATTGTAGCTTCACAATAAACAGCTTCTTAGGCCTGACACTGCACAGGCTTAGTCATACCCACAGCCCTGGGGAGCTTACTTTGTAATTACAAAATGCTAAAGTGTGATTTTAGGGTGAATCAAATACTTCTACCTCGACTCCGAGCTAGAGCTAGAGCTGTTCTCGAGTAATGCAGAAACACAGATGGGATCAAACTAAACTGCTGCTCTGTTAGTGCACTTTTAAAAAAGGTAGAAGCATAGCAAGAAGTTATTTTTTTCTTAGCAGAAAAAAAAAACAGGTATGTATCTGTTTTATTTTGTTACTGCTCTGTTTTCAGCTTTTTTAGGCAAAGAAATAATCCAGCTTAAGTTTTATTTTGCTTTTTTTTTTTTTCAAAGTTACCTGCTACTAATACCCACTGATTATAGAATTTAGAGAAGGAAGTTACTATAAAAGCAAGAAGCCAACTATGCGTTTCTCAGTTCCTCTTTTTTACTTAATTACGTTAGCAACAGTGAGCCAAAACTAAATATCTCATTTAACCATTAAATCAGTGCCAGTAATAATAATAAAAATAATAATGGTTTAGATTTATATAGCGCCTTTCTCCCAAGGGACCCAAAGCGCTTTACAGGTCGTCCATTATTCATTCATACACAGTCACACACTGGTGGTGGTAAGCTACAACTGTAGCCACAGATGCCCTGGGGCAGACTGACAGAGACGTGGCAGCCATTCTGCGCCTACGGCCTCTCCGACCATCACATACATTCACTGCACATTCTTACACATTCATACAAGGCAAGGTGGGTTAAGTGTCTTGCCCAAGGACACAACGACAGTATTTTGTGGGGAGAGCGGGGATCGAACCCACCACCTTCCGGTTGAAGGACGACCGCTCTACCACTGAGCCACTGCCGCCCCAGTAGAAAATGTTTGTAACAAAGTTATGCCTGGAAAAAAACAATAGGCCTTCTTTCTGTGCATTGGTCCATTTCATTACAATCATTTAGTGGTGCTTTTCCTTAAGAAAATAGAAGTTAAAGTTATGCTATTATGTTTAAGTTCCATTGTGTTTGCATATCTTTCATGTTAGTTCATGTTACATTTCTGCATTTAAAAAGGCATAAGGGCACCACACTGACAAAGATTGACATTTTCTTCAAACATAACTTTCAAAAAAGTCAACTCTTTTCATTAAACCAACCTTTTCAATGCAGCCTACTGTTTCCTTATTCTTCTATTTAGATGCAAAGAGATAAAACAGTACAACTTTGATCAATAAAAATAGGTACGCAGAATGCCAAAATAAAGCCTGAACTTATCTTAATCATCTCTGAAATCCTTACAGGTTTTAACGAGTCTAAAGGTGAAGCAATAATGAGGGAAGAAGAAAACACTATGGCAATAAATGTATCATCATATGAGGGATTTCTTAGAAGGAATATGAGAAGTGGCAAACGAGCATTGATCTGCATTGTGTGACTGTGGCCTCAGCGGGGGGGGGGGACCCTCGGGTGGCATCTCCGGGTGCTGACAGAGAGAGGTAGAGGCGTATACAGCGAGCGTGTGGGAGTTTATCGAGCAGCTAGCAAAGCTCCCTGAAGCACAATCACCTAATTAGATTTCTATCTAGCGGTCCCCTTTCCTGACCCCCTTAAATCTCCGGCATCTGTGGAAAGCAAGACGGAGACACTTTCCCAAAAGTACCACCCATCTGCAGTCGAGGTATTTGAAAAGGTCAAGGTTGGGAGGGAAAAGGAGGGGTTGGGCGAGGTTTATATTTGCAGCAGATATCAAGCTTTTCACAGATGCAGCGGGGAGGTAATGAAGAAATAAATAAAGAAACACACTTTGTGAAATGAGCTGAGAGCCTCGGATTCACTAAAAGCGTCAGAGGTGCTTTTCCAAACATATCTATTATTCTCAGTGGTAAAAAACATCCAGTCAGGCATTAAACCGTCTCACAAATTTTGGCTCTAGTCCAAGATGCAGATCCAGTTTAAGACAATAAAACAGTCAAAATGTTAAGATGTAATTTAAAATGTTTCTAGATATAATAAGTTTGTCGTTTTTCCATCACATTTGATCAAATCTGTGCTCATGTATATGGAGTCTTCTGGCCTGTCTGATCTGGCCTCATTATTCCAGAGACAAAAGTGAAAGACATTTGGTTTGTAGAACGGATGAGTCACTGCGTCTCCTACTCACCTTCTGAATTATTTGGCACAAATATATCTCTGCGCATCTTCCTTGGCTTGTTGTCCCCATATAGACCGTTGTATATGTGCCTTTGCAAGTTGTTCTTTTTCAAATGGCATAATTTGACCAAAGTTTCAATGGTACATCTCTTTCTCTACTGATGATAAGTACTTTTATGTTGTCTTTGTGGATGCTTCATGGAAAAAATGAAAACAACAACAATGACCTCAAAAGTAAAAGGTGCAGGACGCGGTCTGTCAATGGTCTATGAAGGTCTATCATATTGACCTAGAAGGAGGTTTAAGCCCCTCACCCGTGGAGATTTTCCAGAAAAAGGCTTTACTACGATAGTATTGAAGACCACTGTAATTTCCCTCTGATCAATGCACAGTATTGGTCTCTGTTAGTGTGGACCTGACTACCTTCAAGTCTCATCTTAGGTTTGAAATGAGAATGTGAACTTGCATCTGATGAGCCTAAGCTAACGCATCTTTTGGTGATGGTGGTGAAGTGGCTTAACACAAACCTAGTGAGAGATTAGTATACAAAAGCAATGGGGACAGTATTCATTCCATACTAACTTATTTATTTATGCAATACTGGATATCTTGCACTTGCTGTACTTCTGGTTGGACCTAAACTGATGTTGTTGCATTGTACTTGTACATGTGTAATGACAATAAAGTTGAATCTAATCTAATAGTCACGTGTCTGCGATGGCCTAACATTTCCCCCTGTCAGAGGTTGATGATGCTGTGGCCAAACGGAGGTGGTCTGCCGCCGTGACCCGCTCAGCCATCTGTGAGACGGAGCAGTGGAACTGACAGGCCTCCCCTTCCCCGGGCCATACTTAGTATTTGGCTTTGCACCAGCCTCTTTTTCTGCGCACATGGCTCTATATGATATCTGTCCCTCTGCATTCAGTCAGATAAATACCAGGAGGTGGGCGAGGAACGGCTGAGGGGCAGAGAAGCTGCGTTCATGTGGCGTTCATTGAGGTTCAACGGGTCGGGAAAATCCGGGTGATATTTTAAATTTATGAAGTCATATTACAAGAAATGTTTGGACCGTCACTATTTTTCATTCTGATTGTGCAACCTTAACAGCACATTATGCAACTAAATAATTTATTAAATAAGCTTAAACTAAGTGTTTCTATGATTTTACTCCAAGATGACAGGAAACACAACAGCAAGAAACACTACACAGGAATAAGTGCAGGGATTACAAACACTGATTAGGATTATTTATGACAAATTAGCTCAGTTTTGAAAGCATTAAAAAATTTCAAAGAAGCTTTTGTGTTCAATTGTGCTTTCAACTGTTTTAATTATAAAGTTGTCAAATATAATTAGCACAGACCGTTACAGACTGTCATTAGAAATGTCAATCATTTTATTACTCATTCTTTTATGATGAATGCATGGCTGTGTCTATCTACCATTTGATTTCACTTTGGCCACTCTATATGGGCGTTTTTCTTTGTAGTGTGGGCATAAATTAAAACAATAAATAGCATTAAATGCCTGAGCTGCATATAAAGGATGAACACAGGCTTTAGCTTTTGTGTAAAGAATGTGTTTAATTCAGCTTCAGCCGTTTAGCGTTACAGTATACTCACAAAACATGTCAATCTTCCCAGTCATGCATAAAAGCATCATGTGATATATGCTGTTTATATAATATTTCTTCTTTCTCAGCCTTGTAAATATCCTAATAATATGAAGGATAAAGACACAATGTTATCATGAAAGAACTGGATTAAGAATCAATTTCTCAGCAGAAGACATATTCATATATGTATAGAAGTCATAAATGTATGTTTTGATTTGCCCCTTTTACCTTTCACCTAACTTTTATATTAGATTTTTTTCACTCTTTTAAGTGGCTTGTAAAAAAAAAAAAAAAAGTGTGAAGCAGTCTAACACATTATGTCATGGCCTTGGCCTGAACTACGTCTCAAAGGAAAAGCGGCTTAGCCTATGTCACCAGTTTATATTATTCACTCTTCTGCCAACCTTTCCCCCTCCCATCACACGCATCCTGCCGCTAAACACAGAACAGAATACGCCCGTGTTGCCAGCGATGAAATGGGATCAAACCCAACCACAGTTAAAAGGCTTAGGTTAATCTGATTTTCTCTGTGGTTCCACCGAAAGCTAGACCTGAGCCAGGGAGCTGACAGTGTGAACGGGAGCCTGTGATAACACAGCACACAAGAGGAGACAAAGAGACGCCGCTCATTAGCTGAGTAAAGCCCGAGTTGATGTGACACATTAGGACTGTGATGTGTTCATGCGTCATGTGTTTGAGTGTGTGCTGCACTGTAGCATGTGACTGCAGTCATTGCAGAATAAAAGGAAAAGAAAAGAAGGAAAACCGGATTGACAAAAGCAATGAATGGTAGAAATGTGGAAATAATTGTCACACAAAAACAAGCATACAACAAAAAAAAAAAAAACACTATCAATTGTCATTTTGGCTAATAATTATGTGTTGATATTGATTATGCCACAGATTAACACATTTTACACATTTTTGGAGATGGTTTTCAGGTGTTTTTTCAAGATTTAAATGTAAACATCTGTGCAACCCGTACATAAAGGGACTGAGGAACGATCACACTGTGGCCACTTGAAGCCCCTCCTCGGTCCCCCACAGGTCTGGCTCTTAAAGACCCTTTATGCCAGCGTAAAGCCCTAATGTGTTTGTTAAAGTGCAGTGTCCTTTTGTAAACGGAGAGAGCAACAGTACAACACAGAGAATGACACTGTTGGCATCAAACAAGTCTTACTTTAAGTATCAATTGAGCTTGGGCACATTTCCAGTTTAAGGGCAACCAAAATGACACAAACAAATCTATAATCAATCTTTACTAGAACCGACAAGGCTACAAGGAATGAGGAGGAGAGAACTTAACTCCCTTTCATTTGACCTGCAATGTGATAATTAAATTGTTTTTGTTTTTTCTTTGGTGTACGTTCTTACTGTACAGCCTTCAACATCACGTGATGGTGTTTCGACGTGTCGTGTGGAGAAGGTGTCAGACAGTAGGGGGCGTACGCTCTCCCTACTTTCTGACAAAACATCTTAAGCAGGCTACAAGACACATCACAACACTATCACGTCACATGACACCTCTGACAAAGGCTACAGGAAATAGCCAAAAGTCGTCAAGCAAATAAACAAACACTCGCTCTGATCAAAAGAAAGATTATCATAACAATGTGAAAATATAAATAAATATAATCTTACAGGACTAATTGTACCCATTTTCCAAGATTGGAACAACTTATGTCTGCTTTTCCAGGACTTGTTGGAAACCTGTTGAAGTTCTTGAGAGCTATTGCAGCGTGCACAGTACCTTTTTTCTTCCTTTTATCAGCCTTCTTTGTAAAATATATATTGTTAGCCTAATTAGCTTTAACTGTGAAAAGGTCAGGCAGGTTAAAAACTGAACATATCACCAATTGTCTGTTCTAACCTCAGTGTTTCTATTCACATTGAGTTGTTGAAGAACAAAGATTAGTGGGACCCGAATAAACAAGAGGACAGCTAACCTTAACAGTGTTTTCAAGAAAGAAAACAAAGAAAATACTTAATTATGTCCATTTCAGACAAACGCTCTGAAAAACTGTCCAACCTCCTGACTAATAAACAATATCATTCAAAGCTGACAAAATAAAAGCATTTCCTACATGCATCTGCTTTCACTGATGTTTATAGCTTCAGGCTCCTTCTTTTCCTTCTTTGGCTTTCGTCACTAAGGGAGACCTGATAATTCACATATTTTCATTAATTTCTTATAATGTAACATAAATAAATATTTTTGGTACTAACCAGGATCAGTTTAATGCACCATAGCAACTGATTAATATACATTCCTTTTGTTTAGAATTTTTTTATCCAAGGTTTTGCCCACCTCATGCTCTACACAGTATGGCATTAGGCAGGGCTAACACTTCGAAACACAAACAAGTTACACTCTTAGTAATTGTTCATAAAGTTCCCTGACCTTGCCATACAACACAAGGTCGAATCCCTACATGAGCAGAGGTAAAATTGTGTCTATTTACATCTCTGGTTTGAATGAGGCACTAACAATGAATGGCAGAGTTCAGCTTGTATGACATGATCAATTTTGCTCAGTTTCTCTGAAATAGCTGTGAGTACACAGTGCACGCAGTGTGTTCGTGGCCTCCACCTTTTGATGGATTGTCAGTGTTTCATTTGCAGCTTGAATTGGATGAAGCCAAATTGCTCCAATCAGACAGATGCCAAACAAGTTCATTAGCAACCAGGAGAGCAGAGGGCTCCGGGAGGGCCCAGTGCCAGTGCTCCCACTTCTTTTCAACATTTTGTATCAAAATGTTGTCTTTTGGACATATAAACAAAAACAATGATCTTTTATTATTCACATGTATAGTTGTATAGTCAAGAATGAACAAAACAAGACTAAGTTATGACCAACACTTATGATTGATGAGATACTAGGCAACACAAAATCTGAAGACTACGATCTGTAAACCACGAGTAAACTAAGACCAAGGTCAAGGAGAAGTTAGCAAATAAGTAATAAGTTGAACATGTTCTTTAAAGAAGTGCTCAGTATAATATCTGTTTAGATGAATATAGATGTATCCATACTTATCCCACCTTTTTTAAAAAGTAAATATGCAGCAACTAAAATAACTGAAACCCATTTTCTTATTTTATTCTAAAATAAATAACAGAAAAAGAGTCTCCTCTACGTCATGCAGTGAGTACTCCTGAGGCTGAAAATGAACGCTAGAAAGCCTTTGACCCAAGGCTAACACATTTCTATTCAATATCTAACACCACCTCAACAGAACTCTGCACAAAACACACAGAAAGCTAAACTCAAGAAGACATATGAAAAAATAAGGGCACACTTCTATCATTTAATGTAACTGTATGTGCACTGTTAAATCACCTTTCAGTCTGTAATTATTTTGTGAATATTCCACATTATTTTGCACTGATGCCAGAATTAAAAAGCGTTCCTTTCACAATGCTTGGAGCCAGCAGTGATCTTTCTGCTGGAAGACTAATCATGTCGTCGTGATTAGGAGCTGAAGGTTAATGTGGCTCTTGCAGATGGGATTGAAGCAATGTGGGAGTGAGGTGGGAGTGAGTGAGATCAGACCAGACAGCGCTCGGTGTTGCAGGGGCACAGGGGGGCCATAAGCGCTTAAGAGTCTGTGGATCAAGCTGAGCAGCGGCCTGAGCTCATTACACGTGTAACTGCTGCTTCCAGCATTGAGGCCCCTTGCTTTTTTAATTATTCCTTTGCTTTGCACATGATAATTGGGTCCACCTCAGCGCGGGGCCTGTTGACTGAGGGGAAAAGAGCCTGTAATGGGTCATTCATTTTAATTGTGATCAATGGAAAGAGCTGGCCAAAATAAGAAGAGGAGGCAACTTTCAAACAGACATGCACCGAGTGATGCTAATGATGCACGTAGAACTCATTCAAGTTTATCTTGTTGTTAATATTCACATGCACCTGTGCAGAGAACAAATTTACAGTGGCTGCTGCTTAATCCATTGCTTTTATCAACAAAGTAAATAAAACAGGATTATAACTCACTTTTGCAGTAAAATCTGCCAAATAAAATAACCAACAGCCTGAAAAGGAAATAAATTCACAAATCATGAAAACAATTTTCTCCATCAGAAATTATGCCTTTGCCAAGATTCTGAGTAAATATATCTCTGGTTATGAAGTAGTAGAATAAGACATATGCAATTATAAATTAGTCAAACTGAAATCAAAGCAATATACTTGCTTCATAGAGATTAGAAACTACAGTCTGAATATAAATGTGAAACAGCTAGAGCAAAGGTTTTATGGAACAAAAATGCAATATTATTACAAGCATAAAAGTAGTTGTTGTATTTGTGTTTGTCTTTCTTTTGCCACAAAACAGTCTTGCTTTAGGAACTGGAACCTTGACGTTGTGAAGAGGGGCCACCATGTTATAAGCCATACAAGGAAGTAGAATTTAAGGTAGGTCTACAGAAGACTGGAAACAAGATTAAGTAGGTTTTTGGCCCAAAAAACCTGGTCAAAGTCACCCAATCCCTACCTTTCCCGAACTAAACCAACTTCAAAAAGAAAATCCTCATTGTACTGAACAGAGTATCCAACCACTGACATGTCACAAAGCAAACAAACTAACTGAAATAGTTGACTTCAAATGCCAGTCATCAGAACCGCCATTATAGACAGTCGATGTGTGTATTCTGTTATTTACATATAGATAAGCCTCCAATGTGGTGTACAAGTAAGAGCTGTTTGTCCTTTAGGGGACATGACCTTTTTGCAGTTTTCACTCATTCTCTGCATTTAAATTTGTTGAGTCCCATGATTGAGGCCTTTCCAGTTTCCATTTCAAGCTTTTTCAAAATGACCACTCACGCAAAATGTACTTTTTACGGGACAAAAGATATGCAGATAATTGAAAACACTTATTTTTCTTTTACCAAAAACTAATTTTACATGATAATACAAGCATCTGGGCACTTACCTGTCCAGGCTTGGCGTCTTCACAGATTGATGCTTCATAAGGCGTGGCCAGCTCCGGCGGATTGTCATTCACATCCAATATGCGAATACTGACAGATGTGTGGGAAGCCATAGCGTGGTTTTCTATAATAAACACAAGAGAACAAATGGTAATCAAGAACAGTCCAGACAGAGTTTAAAATGTCTTTGAAGGAAGATGGCCAACTGCAGAGGCTGGGAAAGGGTTTTTTTTTGGGACGATGAAGTGAAAGGGAGAGGTACATACTGTATATGACTTATGAGAGTGTAATGTTGGTGTTGTAGGTGTGATTTTTATTTGACAAGCTGTCTACAAATCATAAGTAGTGAAACATTTTCATGAGATAACGGCTTGGGTTGAAGTAATTTCCTCTGTGAAGACATAGGCAGCTGCTGGTTTGGCATTGGAGCTAAGTGCTGTAGGGTTTTAATTTAATGCCTCCTAGAATGGCAGCCATTACCTGAAAAAATGCTTTTTGTTACCGCTGACAGACAGGAAAATGGAAGCAGAGATACCATTCTTTGTCTCCAGACCCTCACTATCAGATAATGACACGACAGAACATGGCTGTTTTATAGTCAAAGTGCAGGATGCGTTCCTCAGCGCAGCGATAATGACAAATAAATGTGTTTGACAAAAGTGTGAATATTAAACTGTTGTGTACTTTAAGCTATTCGAACCAGTCAAAGCTTGGAAAAAGAATGCTTTGATTCATTCCCATGACAAGTGTGCTTAACAGTAAATGTGGAAGTGGAAAAAACTATATAAAATGAATTAGTTCAGTCAAAACACACTCTAAATTACCCACTAACTTGCCTTCTCCTCAAATCTTAATTTCCACTCACACAATTGTGATGATGTCTGTTTTAATTTACCCATAAAGCAGTATATAGAATACAGACCGAGGCCCTGATGTGTGTGGTGTTAGTGTAAATGAACTCTTTAGTTGCTTCAAGTGCTGGTCTCAATACCTTGGTTAATTAAAGTAAACAGCTTATGAATAAATCAGTGCGTAATCGTCATTAGGTAAATGCGTAGTGCACAGTAGAGAAAATACAAAACCATTCAGCCACTGACAATTAATGAATCACATATATATATATAAAACTCTGCAATAAAAACTGAAATCAATGCATCTAAAGAGATTCAAACATGCACAAATAGTGAGGTGTAATTAAGTGAGTATTTAATGAGGTCTCTATACATCAAAATACACTATCATAAAGACAGACATCTGTGGGCTATTAATGGTGTGAGGTGTTTATTTATTAGATAAAGCTAAGGAAGAAGCTGTTAAAATGGTATCATAGTTAATATCTTCTTATGTTCACCATATTGATCACTTTTATTAATGGCAGCCATTTAAATTTTATTAATATTCTTCCTGTTTTGATACAATATTTCATCCTTATTAATATTATGATATCCACAAAAGTAATTTAAATGTAGAATTATTATATTTTCTGTTTGACAAGTCTAAGATGTCAGAGAAAATCAATGAAGAAATAAATATTTTGGTGGTAAGAGCGAGGCTGCAGTGGAGACTTCAGTTATTTTCTGGATCGGTTTGATGAACTGTGGAGCTTTATGTGTTTTCTCTGGAGGTACAGACTCAGCTTTTAGTAGCTTTTGTGTATATATATAGTTTGTAAATATTTTGCAAATATGGGGTATATTAACTTTAAATATGCAAGCACACTGCACGCTGCTGGTTAGAAGTTCGCACATCAAACATCAAAAGTGTAAACCCAAACCAAACCAAAGCTACTTCCAGCTCTAAAATCATGTCACAGTTTACTTTCCTTTTTAAATGAGCAAATGTCTTCATTCATTTTCTGCCACTTATCCAGTAAGGGTTGCTGAGAGCCCGGCACCATCTGCTTTGGGCGTGGGGTGAGGAACATCCTGGACACTCCCCAGTCAATTATGGGGCATGAAAGTAATTCTTCAATCAAGTATGGAGGAATTAGATTAGATTGGAACAGAAGAACAGATCCTAGCCGAGCAGTGACATGTTACTTTGGTATGTACTGTTTATAGTGTCAAAGAAAAGTGTTATATTTCTGTGGTGAATGAAAACATTACATTCACAGTCACATTCTGATACTGCACTGTGATTTGAAACAGCAAGTCCAATAGTACATTTTTACATTCATGAGGGTTGATAACAGTGAAACCTTCTCATTTAGACACATTACGTCCCTGATCTTCTTTATGAGTGCAACACGAATGACAGAATGCCAGGAGTTGTTGTACGAGTGCTGCATTGTGTGGAAAAAAAATGACGAGCAGGTTCATCAAAGACAGCGAGGCAAACCCATTATCAACAGACAGACATATTCTCGAACTCTCCGTCTATCTCGGCGCAGAGTGCTGCCCAGCGGAGGCGCGGCGGCTAATGAGAATGTTGGTCTCAACTAATAGCATAATCCTCACATCAATGCAGGATTTTAATTGACTGCTTTTTGCCAGCGCACAGACAGAAACGCACACAGCGCTTCAACAGCCAGATATCTTTTCTCTTCTTCCTCTAATTTTGTCTCCACATTATGACACTGTCCCTACTGTGCTGGAAAGACAACCAGATGTTACATATTTTACATTTCAATTCCCAGGCTTGAATAAAAATGTGCCCCGCCTCTACCCTTCCCGAACCCGATCCACGGGGGAAAGGGTTACCCATTCAGGAGGGTTCATTCATCTGGACCAAGAGGCACTGTTCTGAATCTGTCTTCAGATTGAGGAGAAGAATAAAGGGATTTCAGCAGATTATTGGCATGCTCTGCATCTGTGCAGCACTCACCAGCTGTTGCAAATCTCCCACAATAATTCAATAGAGGCTCTCTGAGGCATTGGATCATAGTGACAGAACTTTAGAGAAGAAAGATAAAAGTGTGTTACATGTGTGGGGCAGTACGTCACCGATGTCACGTTTCTTGTGACCAAATGGTTCATTTTTTTCCGTTTGCTGGAGGATTGCTGGAGGATTTGGTTTAAAATATGACTTGTGTCAGTAGGTGAAAAGCACTAGACAGCCTCCATGTCTAGTCTTTTTGCTGAGCCACAGACCGGTTCATACAGACTTGCAGGCGACAAAGTATTACATTCATTTTTCTCGCTGTTGCGTAAGTGTAATATGAAAAAGAAGCAATCCAAATTTGTTACAGTGAGAGCTGCTGTTTGGTTTAAATATGACAGATGTAAGGTTTCTATCCAAACAACCCCGAATCACAAAAAGAAATGTGTTTGTGCTGCAATAATAATCCCCAAATTTAATGCTATAGTCATCATTTCCATTTCAATATTCAGCAAATTCTTTTCAGCTTATTGAAAATATATACATACATACATCTAGAAGACTCTATTCTTTGCATAAATTTGGTTTGGATGCAATAACAAAGCAATGCATATACAGTACCACAATTGCATCTAAATGCTAACCATGAATCACCTTCACTTCCGCCTGTTAACATTGTCCAAACTACTCTATAACAGACATGGCTTCATAAGGATAAAAATAAATGACTCCTCGACACAAGAAACCACTTTAGAGTCACGCAGAGGTGAGGAACATGAAATAATAGTTTGCTTATTGTGAGTATTTAATTGTTACTGACGTCAGTGCTTCTTCAACGTGTCTTTTCATTTGTTTGTTGTGTGGCCCCCAAAGAATACATGGATATGCTTAGGATTGTTTTTTTTTTAACTTTACAACCTCAGCTTTTGGAAAGTCTCTGATGGTTTGACTTAATTTAATGAGATTGGATTTAAATATATATATTTTTTTGAAAAATACTAAACCTCTGGAATTGCATCAGCACTTTAAAACTTAATTTGATCTTTTTTATCTTATTTAATTAGTACTCCTCATTGGTATCTGAACAATTCCCAAAAATATTGGTGTTGTTTTAACGTTCCCACAGACGATTGCTACATTTACCCCACAAAGGTAAGAACCATAAAAATACAATAAAACAGATACTGTTCTTTAAACAGTTAAAAATGTAGAAAATAAATGCATATGAGGTATACTATATTACAAAAAATAAAAACAGTAAAAATGTCCAGAATGTGCTTTATGTGGGCCATTTTTGTCTGAAATGTCTAAATTACATTTTGAGGAAATTGCAAAGTTAATATTTGACAACAATAGCAGCATTCATGTCAGTTATTATATGTTATTGGTCACTCTAATTAATTTACTGATTAGATCTGCTTTTCTTAAACAACTAGGAGATAACAAGAGACATGGCCAGTTAGTCACAGGGTTAACACTTAGAGACAGACACTGACAGACATACATTCACTCTCACATTCATTCACTAGGGACACTTGCCAGTTAACCTATACATGCCTGTGTTTGGGCGGTGGGAGGACCGGAGTACCCGGAGAGAACCCACGGTAAAACAGGGACCGTGTATAATACATTTTGGGACATATTTTGCTATCAGAGACAAGTAATCCATTAATCACAACTTTTTTTTGTTTTTTGTAATGAATCAAGCCATGCTTTAAAGAAAACCAAGAACAGAGACGGAGTTGTTTTTTTACATAAAGAATAGCTACACAGAAATAATATTAGTCATCTTAAATTAGTTTTAAATGTAACACAAAAAGACATAGACTGAAAGAAGCTTTGCCAAATTCTAAGAGATTGTCATATAATACATCCAAGAATTCGTACATGCATTAGTTATTCATGTTTCTTTCAAATCTGTCAGGGAAAGTTAAATTAAAAAAGTTGCATTTCACATCCAGGCTTCTGCTCCATAAAGCACACTTTGGCAAAACTAAACAGTAGCAGCTCTCCACTCAGCATTTGTCATTGTAATTTGGAGCTAAAACGATTAAAGTGAGCAACTCAGGCCTTGCAACCACGTTTCTCCTGAGCATGAACACCGTTTGACAAATTAATTATGTCACCGTGCAAAAACAACTGTTTGAGAATTCAGGGCCACCTCTCCCTCTGCGTCGGCCATGACAGTAAGAGCATGTGAGTGATTATATAACAGGACAACTGAACAGAACAGATCAGCCGGGTCACAACCTCCACTCCCTGATTACACATTATTATGTCTCTGCACTTCTTGTTGATGCACTATGTCCACAGGAAGCATCTCCAGCGTTTATCTGAACAAAGTCTTTTCAGAACTCAAATCATTTGCAAAAATAACCCCCTCTGTTGTACTTTGTTGCCCAATTTTATCTCATTTTGCCTTCCAGGTTAAAGCCGACCATGTATTGTGCACTGCAAATAGAAGCCGCTTTTGTGCTTCCCATTTTTCTTGTGAATTTTGAAACGTTGATTGAAAAGAGACACTTATCTACCTTCCTTCACAATGTTGCAACAAGTGTGCAATTCATTTGGAGTTTCACTGAATTATGTTGGCAAGACATCAAAATCAAACAGTGAGCATTTGTTTGCCAGACAGCAAGTAGGAAAAGTTACAGTGCCGAAAATGTCTCTTCAGAGATAAAGACTTTCCAACTACTTCAGTATCTTTTTGCCCTCCGGGTGATGCTCGTTTTTTACTCCTACCTGTCTGAGTAAGAAAGCAGTTTTGCAATGTGATATCATACTTGCTATCAGTTCTCTAAAATTATGTGTCAGTCTAACTTAGCTCGATATGTTTGGATGGAGAAAACTGTCACAGAGTATGAGGACTGCAGCTGGTGACAGTGCCGTTAAATGTTCATCCCACATTCAGAACTGTCTATGTTCTCTGAAAGCAAGACTGCACTGTGCAGACGCATGCCTGACACTCTGACATGTCTGCAGACCATGTTAGTCACAACTGAGTGAAAATGGAGATTTTCTGCATGTAATTTATGTAAAAAATGTAATAAAAAAATATATATATATATTGGGGGAAATCAAGAATTTTTGGCAAAAGTAAGCCTCGCTCCCTTTGACAAATCTACAAAAAAAGAAATACTGTGCGATTATGTTTGTTGACAGTTCTGATCCTGTTCCAAAAGATTCAAAACTCTCTACAGCTTAATAATGTTTGACTTGTCTTGAACATCAGCTGTGACCTTTTTTGAAATAAAGAAAACTTTACGCTCTATAAACGCCCAGATTCATCAGTCTTTGTATTAAGTTTACATTGTGAGCACCAACATATTGCTAATATTCTCTATGACACATCTGTAAAATAATAGACCGTGTGTTGGCAGTTGCTCTAAATCCTCTTTAATTTGCACATACAGCAGTTGACATTGAGTCCTTTATTTTGTGTTAGCCGAGGTTAATCTCAGGGCACAGACACCAAACACTGTCAGAAAGCTGTTGTCACTTGTCCAACAGTGATACTATGGAAATACAATAGTTCACAGGTCAGTAATGGACTTGGGGGATAATTAAGGATTGTGCCACTTATAGCTCTAGTTTAACAACGTCCTTAGACAAGCTGACCTTGTCTCCAGTCTTAATGAGGAGGGAACACAACAAAAGCAAAATCACAATGCACAAATAAGTGCTGCAGTTAGATGCTCTTCAAGTTCTCTTTTCTTGTGGCCTTTTCCACTCTATACAGTATGTCCGTCTATCATGACTTTGTCTGCCTCCATCAGTCACTAGCAAACATTTTGGATGGGAACGCTGATGACCACTCACTTTGTCTGCCCGGATGTTTCTTCCAAAAGGCAATGCGAGAGGGTTTATCTATCAATTGCAGGCATGTGTTTATGTCTGATACCGAAAGGGGTAGGGCTGCTTGAAATGTTTAATTAACATTAAAATGTGCCTATGACATAACGGGAAGCACAAAGAGGCGCTGCACAAAAGCGCCCAAATTGCTCTGGGAATTACAGCTTAAAAAAAAAAAAAAGTCTAATTTTGTCTTAACGTCGTGTTGAGTGAGCCTGCTTACTCTTCGGTTTAGGCTGCATTGATTATTGAAGCACACTGAGGCTATATGAGGAGAACAAATATGAGTTTTTAAATGTTTATTGTTTTTCTTCTTTTTCTAAAACTAGTTATATGCAGAATGCCATCTCTCACACTTTCACTGCAATCCAAAAATCATTTCATCTGCAGAAAACTAAAAAAATATTATATATATATATATATATATATATTGCAAAACAAGCCTTTCCCTTTTTCCCATTTACTTCTAATGGTATAGTAATAACTCCTTGGCTCCCCCAAAGTTATTACATTCTTCATTTTCCCTGCTGCGACAAAAGGAGCCAGTAACACAGAATAATGCAAAATCCTTCTATTTCGTTTTCACTCATGTGTCAACTCGAAGACAAAATGGTGACTGTATTATCCCCCTGGTACCAAAAAGATGACAGCCGATGGCTTAAACTTTGATCTACAATGCCCTTCACGGATTATGAACTCACCAAAGACTCCCAACATGGAGATGCTTAGCAGTACAACAAAATATGTTTAAATATCAAACATGTCTTGTTTCTCTATTGAAATACATTAATGTCATATAGTTATTAAGATATTTATTAAAAGGCCACATGATGCTCTGCCTTTATTTGGACATAATTACAAAGAACAATGGAGTAGTTTATTTCAGTTTACCCAGATGAAAATATAATGGATAATAAAATGTCAAAACAGACTGTTTTATGTATACAACATATGCTGCATGCACATTTTGCTTATTTGCTGTTTTGGGGAAATGGCGACTGGCTAAGTGTGTGCTGTCAGTGAGTTGGTAGAGAACATTAGTGAGAGGCTAGGCAAAACACAACTCATGCTTCATCTGCTAATGCTAACCAACAGAGCTGCTAATGTTTTTGAGTAAAACTTGAGTCCATAGAAACATATTGACTCAAACCCAAAGTTCTCACCAGTGTCTACTTTTGTGTCTTGCATGCCCATATAAATAATTAGAAAAATGTGCTTTTTCTTCTTTTGTTTCCATATCCTGTAAAAAGATCTATTGCTCTATGATGGCAATCTTTTTTTTTTTTTGTTGGCATACAATTGTATTGTAACTATCTTGTATCATAGCCCTAAACCGACAGTTACAGTGCATGCCCTTTATCCACTTGTGCCTTTCTCTGTCTCTGTTAAAAGCTGCAGCACTATGTGGCTAAAAAATGTGTCAAAAGCTTTTCTAGCTAATGATCAGAGAGTGTGAGTTTGTCTGTTACTCCTCATCACCCCTGGTGGGAGTTGCAAATGTTGGACAGATAAATGTGCAGCGAGCATCACTGGCAGAGCCTCCAGTCAAACCCGAGCAGTTATAACGGTATTATTTCAAAATGTTGTTGTGTATTGTTTAAACAAATACAGACTTCCCTAGAGCCAACTGCATTACTAATAAAGCTCTTTCTTTTCAGCAGTGTAACAAGAGGAAAATGAACCTTAAGCTTAGTTTGAAGAGACTCTGAGGGACTGTACCTGCTTCTACTGCCTTCACTGTGATGTTGTGCCAGCCTGCAGTCTCTCGGTCCAGGATCTTGCCCAGTGTGATGGCACCGGTGTCCGGATCAATATGAAAGATCATTTCCTGGTCTGTCATCCGATCAATGGAAAACCTGTAGAGAGAAAAAAACAAGAATAATTTACACTATGGCATTGAAAACAAATTTATGACATGCAGTAATGTCATTGTAAAAATCACCACATTTACAGTTCCACAGGTTCTACCAGTCCTTTCGTACTAACAGCAGGACACTCTATTGGGTTTAATTCCTGAGAGACATCATTGTGGATGTTCACTTTGGGGTGTCCTTCTGCTTACTGACACTAATCTTTTCTTTATCATTTGATACTTTTTGGTAGCATTCTATTGCTCTTCACAAGGTTAAAAAAGTAAAGATTGTATGCAAAACTTACAAAATGTGATCTTTTGCATTACGCCTGCAGGATCTCGACGTTATTCAGACTGAATATAACTGAGGCTGCGGAAGCTCATTCCTCGTGGTATAAAGTGATACCAAAGGTCGACCAAAGGCACTTTCTGCCTCTGAGACAAAACTAGTCTACATATCTTAAAGTAATGTTACACATAGGCACAGTCTCTTAAAAGCTTTTTGTTTTGAATTGACACAGATACTCTATTGACTCCACAGACTGTCACATATGGATGTTCTTTTAATGCTTACAATCCTCACTAATGCAGCTGTCTTTCTTTTGGTTTCTGTCAAAGTAAACCAACAGAAATGTGCTGAAAGCTTTATTTGTTCTTACCGTTTCACCCTCACAGCATATAAACAAACACAGCCCGCATAAAAGAAGAAGAACGAGATAGATGTCTGGTTTACTCATGGCCACATAAACTCTAATAAGGACGCTTGGGTATTTTCATCCATTAAACGTCTTTAACAGTAAAACCAGGCATTGTCCAGGTCTCATGAGAGGAATGGTTGCATGTTGTAGATATAGAGCATATTGTCAAGGGGCATATGTTAAACTGATGGAGATGAGCAGAGATTTTCCATGTATTTTAGATTCTGTATTGTTATGTGAATGTTACGAATAACCCCAGGGTCCCACAGGGTCTACAGCACTGCCTCAAAGCTCAGAGGAGGCTTTGTTCATTCGTCTGCACAGCTTCAAGGCCCATGGGAGGACTTTAGTTGTCAAGTTGACTGTGTAGTTGAATTCTGATTTCATTTTTGATTTGGTGCTATGCAGTTTACACAGGTTAATTGTGTTTTTGTAGTCATTTTAAAGTTCTCTGTCATCACTTTTACTTTGGTTGAAAGCATCCATATCTTACCAAAGATAAAGTCTGGTTACATTGAGTGAAAGTAAGTGATGAGGGGCGACGCATCAGTGTTATTGAGTCATCCCATGTGGAATGGTCCCTCATATCCTGTTTGGGACTGACTCGATTTGTCTAGATTACATTTAAACCTGGTATTGACATATAGCATCAATATAAATATATATATATATATTTTTTCACTTTCCTGAGTTTTGCAGATGCCAGTTTTATTCCGGGACAATATATTCTGATATGGGACTTTTTGGTCCCTTAACAATTTTTCGCAGATAAATGCTGAGCGTTGTTGCTTCCCTATTTAATTTCCCATTTTTAAACACAACACGATAGCTAAACAAAATATTACCTTGTTTGTGGCACAGATGGTACATCTATCTACATCATCTCTGAATAACAGTGAACATATCCTCTAAAAGTGACAATAATCTATTCATCATATTTTTCTATCTAAGAGAATCTTTGACAAGTGCATCTAAGATGTCTGCCAAATATCTGTTTTAGCTGGTTGGATCCTTCAAATACCACAAATTAGTTTCATGGCAGGTTTTAGTTTTATATGTGCTTCCATCTGCTTGAGTTGATTAATATAGAATGAATCTCACTTATTCTGTGTGGTGAGCTCCCTCCACTAAATCAAACATACTTTGCATAAAAAGTGTATAACTCAGAAGCAGATGTATCAGGTAATGCCAGAGGCTAACTCAGCCCAGTAGGTGGCTCCTCTCATTTTGTGTCTTTTCTTTCTTTTACACTTTGACTTCCTCAAACACATGAACACACACTTGAACATTCTCCAACGTGACCACATATTCTCATGCCACATTCCCTGAGCTGCAGGCTGCTGAGAAACAGTGAACGACAGCGCTGCCATTGTGTTGTACTTTATTACACCTGCAACTGTGAGCCTCATGCATTTTTAATCGGGGTAATTTGCACAGGCCCTGTGTGTGCCAGAGTACACTCTGTCAGTGAGACTATCGAGGCCCTTATCTACATTCCCCTCTCACACTGCAATGGCTCTTCTGAGGACATATAACCACTAAACCTTGGTACAGAAGATTACCACATCATATGGTTTTTGTTTTTTTCATCACATACAATGGTAGGAAGAAAAAAAAAAGAGAGATTGCATGACTTTACAGTCTTATGCCCATTCACAGGTGGGCTTCAATTCATCTTTAAGAGAATTTTTCACAAAAGTAAAATAATGGCCCTTCTGCTGTGCAAAAAGATCAGTTATAGACATTCACTGCACAGAGACAAACCCATAGTCTTTTTTTCTCTCTCTCTTATAGTGATAGCCAGTAAAGTGACTAGAATGCAGTTTTTGTTCTATTCAAATAACCCTCATGTGATAGTAGGGGGTGAATCAAGCTTTTGGAAACTGAACATGTATACACACATGCTTCAAGTCTATGTATAAGCAACAACGTTTTATGTTAAAGAGTGAAACATTATATATTAAAACCAACATAAATAGGCACTAATCATGAGATGTAATCACGGGAACTATTATCACAGGGTAGGTGAAGGTGGTTATAGACGCTTTGTTCCATGAACCAATTGGTCGTCGTTTGGTTTGATTTAGTTTTGGTTATGGCTTTGTTGAGTGAGTCTGGCCTTTATTTCAGCTACATCTTTTTATATAAATTTGTAGGTTTATAATTTATATTAATTTAGTTTAATTTTTAATTCTGCTTAATTTCCTTCTTAAAGATTATGGTTTTACATTTTTTTGGTGTGTCCTCATTGCTACTGCGCCCTGAGAAAGGGACAGTTAGGACCTTTTCATTTCTATTTGGTCTGGTACAATTTTATTTAACTTTTATGGTACAATGTTAAACTCTTGTGTTTGGGAAAAATCATGTTCTTACTATTTGTCTCAAAAATGGTTCGACAAATGATATATTAAAAAACTTTGCAAGTACTTTTCCCTACCTGACAGGTTTGTTCTTTACATCGGGATCCCTAGCGCTGATAACGCCAACCAGCGCTCCGACTTTAGCGTCTTCCTGCACCTCCATGACGGTGCCATCTGCTGGTTGAAAGATGGGTGGCTCGTCTACATCCGTCACGCTTACACGAACAATCGTCTGATCCCTGAAGGAGCCCAGTTCCTCGAATCGAGTGTCGACGTGTTTATTGACTGCCTCCACCACAACATTGTGTGTCCTCTTGGTTTCAAAGTCCAGGGGCTGAAAATAGTTGTACGCACACATTACATAAAGTACTGTTTAAAGACGTTACGCACATCAACATTTATAATACTGCTTTTATCTTTTGTTAATAATGGATGTTAGATAACTGAGTGGATAATGAGTGGAGTCATTATTTCAACTGTGTCCTTTTTACTTAATACTTAGGGAAAGTGCTAAATGGATTAGAATAGAGGTTACATAATGACAAAAATAAAAGCAACAGATTTTGTGCGAATACGATTCATTTGAACAACCCATAAAAAAAGAGAAAAATAACACTGCAGAAGGCTTTCAGTGCCGATCAGACATGTTTTTTTTTTTTTTTTTTAATTAAAGTAACATAGCATTCTCATGCTGGAAGTAGTGTATTTGAGCTTTCTACTGGAAATTTTAATAGCTTTCCAGTAAAATGCCCTAGAAATTTATTAGCGTCTTGAAAAATGTTTCCAAAATTGTAACTGTATTTTTGCATGGCATCTTTAGAGACTGCATTGGTGCAGATTTTGTGTTAAAGACTAGCAACATGATGTGTATGTACTTTTTTAAACCTGAATAATGTTTGTTTTTCACTTTATAGGCTGTAATTTGTGGAGTGAGCATATGAATCATAATCATCGTAATTTGTGGCCATTAATGAGATAAATGTTGTCTTGAATTGTGAAGAAAAGGTCCCGAAAATGTCCTGGGAAATCATTTTGGCCATTAAAAAGTCTGGTAATTCTGATATTGTTGCTGCTCAATAGTGTCTCTGTATGGATTAAACCTTTGATGTAAGTTTCAGGTGAAAACACATAGATAGAACTGATAATCCTTTTCAAGTTGTTGTTGTGGCATATGCTAATCATTGTGCCATCACTTCAGGAGCAGGACTGCCACATTGTTTGACAGTCGGCTGAACCACTGCAACCCTTTGTGGGATGGCACTGACAGCACCTGTCAAACAGTGGGCAAACAATGATCAGGAGTCAACAATGACCTCTGCAGTCAGCTGCCAGTTTATCTTTCTTATGCAAAGAGTTTTTGCTTCACTGAAGAGACTTTGCTTTTAGAAAATAAATCACTGAAAGAAACACTTATTGATTTGTGGCTGAAATATTATGAGGTTTTGACAGGGGTCAGAAATGTGTAGGTGGGATGCTCTTAAAATCTTTTGCAATAAAAATCACAATTGGTCATATGGTTAGTAAAACTTTTATTTGAAAAAGTAGCGCATACCTTCTTGATGGAAACAACAGCTTCTTGTGTCTCTACATTAGTCGTGACCTTGAACAGATCCCCTCCCTCTTTGATTAGATACGTCATGTCAGTGTTCTCGCCCATGTCTGCATCTGTGGCCATCACAAGTCCGACCGGTGTCCCCACAGCCGCCCCCTCTGACACCGTAAACTGATACATCTCTGAAAAAAGGAGGGAAAAGGATGACGACATGAACTAACGCAGCATAGTTTCAAATAAAAAAGTCAGCGTCAGTGCAAAGGACCTCATTCAAATTTACACGCCTACGAGGTCACTGAGGTCCCAGGCTCAGCTTTAGCTCCTAAGACAAGACTTAAAACCAGAGGAGCTCGAGCCTTCTCCATGGTCGGCCCCAAACTGGGGAACTCTCTACTAGTTTTTATCATTTTAATTAAAACTGGTAACTATTAAGAGTAGACCTATTACTTATTAATTGCTGCTTTTGTAAACTTTTTGTTGGTAAAAGGTGCTAAATGAATAAAATGGATTGGCTTGGATTGCCAATTTAAAACTGCATTGTGAAAGAAACTGGGTTTGCAATCTCCAATGTCTTCCCTAGATGCCATTAAAAACTAAAGTGTACTAAAATTATGAATAAAATCAAACAAGACACAAAAGTATTATTTTTTTTTATAAATAAGCAGTTATTATTGAAACACATAAAAGTACTATGTCATCTCCTGTTTGCTCTTATTTACAAGGCTGTGTCCTAAAGTCTAGCTATTCCTCAGACTATGCAGTGCAGAGACTATAATCTTGCAGAGTTTATCCTTCTGACTGGGTAAATATGATGAGATGAGAAAAGGATTTATACAGAAATACAGAAAGGTGTGTGGAGACATATCAAATACAATCAAAGCAGGCTGTCAGGGTCTGTTCTCCCAGCTGTAACAAAAGTAACAGTGTTATGGTTTAAAGACTTTAAAAAGAGGAAGAAATTAGGGTCTGCTGAAATGCAGTTAAGGAGAGAAAACACTATTTATTTGCAAACAAATTACTCAGTGTGTTCATCATCCAAATGGTTTTATACTGAGATGAAAACCACATTAGCTTCTTTTGAAAATGGTTCAAGTGACAAGTGAATGTGTAACAGGTTCATTGTCATATTCAGCAAAAAAAAAAATCAGTAGTTTGTTGTTTAAAATCCAGTATTCTGTTTAAAAATGTATTATATGAAATAAATATTATAAAGGCCTCATACATTTTTGTATTGATTTCTCAAAAAACACTTTTGTATGGTTACTAATGGAGCCAAAAAAATACACTTGAATAAATACACTTAGTTTTTTAGGAAAGAAATTTCCTGTCTACAAATTTATTGTTCCAAACAATGGTCAATTAGATCAAAGATGGCGGGAGGGTTGCTCCATTCTCTTCACACTATGAATGTTTGTTAATTAAGTTTAGTTACTGTAGTAAGTTTACAGTTAGTTGTGGTTGATTGTATTTAGGACATGTTTTTTTATACCTGACTGAACCAAAGCACTTTACATCATGTTTCCATTCCCACGTCTTTTTCCCGACCACCACCACCATACTCCCCTCCACAGTCACACACACTCATACACCAGTGGCACTAGTAGCACATACATATGACAAAGAAAGCAATGGCAGACAGAAAGTTGACGAGAAAAGTCTTTCTTCTTCTTTATTTCTCCCTAAAATGTGTGTGCAGAAGTAAAACAAATGACCTGTCGCCTGCCTTTGTGACTTTGCTTGTTGCCAGAGAGTGCCATATTAAAACCATTTAACTCAAAAGCACCATGATAAATCTATAACATTACAATGAGGGCACAATCAGCTGTATTGATTTAGCGTGCACAGAAAGACAGATCCACTGTGCAGCGAATCGCATCAGTTCTCCACGTTTGATGGACTATTTTGTTATGGGCTGCAGATTTGACTAGGCCATAAATTTGAAGTTGGGGGACTTTTCTCAGAATACATGGCTGCCATACACTAGTTGACACCACAATTTCTTATTGGTGTCAATGGCCTGCAGGTTACAAACAATATTGTGCATCCTTTATCATCTTCCCCATTTGGATGCTTTGGCTTTTACCTCCTCATTATTTTCCGACATTTTTTTTCTGCTGTCTACTTTCTCAGTTTTCTGCAAGCGTTCTACGAGGCTCATATTATGCAAAGTCAAGGAATGTGCACAAGAAACTCACTTTGCGGAAAGCGTGGTGGGTTGTCATTAACGTCTGTGATCACTATGGTCACCGTGGTGGAGCCGGAGAGACCGCCCAGTTGTCCTGCCATGTCTGTTGCCTTGACGACCAGCTCATAACGATCCTGAGTTTCACGGTCCAAATCTGCCACTGCCGTCATAATGATCCCTAAAGATGGAAAGACGAGAGAGGAAGAGATAGTAAGAGGATAGAGGGTACATTACTGGTTAATACTTAGGCAATTGTGTATTTCGCTTCCTGGTTTGGATATCAACTTCTGCTAAGCACTATATTATGAGCCGCACATCCTATTTCACCTCCACAGGCTGGATGGAGGAGATTGTGTCGTATTTGCGCCTGTGCACCTACACCGTTTATGGCTCGGCTGTATTAAAATGAATAATATATAGAGGCAGAATGAAGGCATGCCTCAACCACCCTCAACTGCTCCTCTATTGCAGATAAGATTGCTCTCAAATCTGAGAAGTGGGTTTTGAGAGAGCAAGTGAGGGACAAAGAAACACTCATATGATGTACAGCAGGGGAGTTATGAAGCTTATAGTAATAAACCAAACAAATTCAGAAGATTTAGTCACTTCAGCAATGTTTAGCTGCATAGCAATGGAGCCAGTGATTGGCAGAAAACTGGCCTTTTGAGTGAGTGTTGTCCAACCAACAAAACAGAGTGTATTTTACAAATCATGAGCATGTATTTGCATATTAAGTAGCTTGTGATACAGTAAAGTTAGGAAGGCGGGTCATTGCATTCTGAAAGATTTTTTGTTTGTCCAACTTATCCTGTGTTCTGACACTGAATTTTTTTATCGTTTTATCTTATTATCTTTTTTTTTTTCAATGGACTCAATTATAACTTGGCTTTGGGGCTGTGAATGGGACACAAATCTCAAACCCTTTACTTTGACTACAAAATGAGAAAAAAACAATAACATTTAATTAATAAATAAAACTGTTACATACAGTAATTACAATGTAGAAAGACACTGGGTAGGTCTCTTGTTTGTGTGTCTCTAGATTGGCTGTACGTAATCATGGGCACAGACTGGATAGTTTTAAATAAAATATAACATAATATATAAATGGATCTTGTGAACCTAGTGCATCATCACAATGTACTTTCACTTGGGGATGAGAAGCTCGAAAGACCAAACATGGACAGACAGGGAATAAAAATGAAGGATATTCAATCTGACAATCATCTCTTTTCCTGGAGTCAGGGTTTAACACTTTCTATTTGCAAAACAGTAAAAAAAAATATTGTTTGGTATTTCAAGATGCCATTACCACACAGTGAGTGTCTCTGCAACACAATCACAGACTTACACCTCTCGGTATAAAGCAGATATCCCCTTTGTTGGCCCAGCTCCACAAACATGTATGGCTTATTTTCTGTGCAAAAGGAATATCATTCTACTTTACCCCCATGGGATATTCCACTCCACAGTCTATCGATGCATTTCCTTGGCTCGGTGTGCTTTCTCACTCACAGAAGTTGCATTGTGTTGGGTACACAACTCAATGATTTCAGTCGCTTTTAGCTCCAAGGTATGTTCTATGAGTTACCAAAATACTGTAGCATGTAGCAGCAGAGTAAAAAGAGGACGACAAATGACATGTCCTCTTTCATCCACCGAGCGCCAGAAGGGATACATGTAAATTAGAGCTGTCAAAAATAGTCCAGCCCATAACTCATACACTGTTGCTGCAACATGAAGCACACAGGTTTATTCAGTCTTTATGTACTGTTGTTGCTCTTTGTGCAATGTCTAGTTTATAACGCTAAGATAATGGTCCAGTAAACTCCAACTGTAAACTTGAGCATAAGTATAGCCCAATGATTAGTTCTATTAAATTATAAAAAGGTAATACATGTTGATTTTTCCAATATTTTTCTAAGCAAAAGTAAATTTTTAATGAGAAAATAAAAAAATATTACAGCAATGTAAACCACTGGAGCCCAAATGGATAAAATGGAGTCTATTTTATTATTTTGTTTTAACAATAAAAATGTATCTGTTGGTGTTTTGTTGTTTTTGAGGGTTTGCCTGATGAAGACCCATTGACGTTACTTTACATTAGTTGTCTATGATGGCAGAATGGGAATTAATTGCTTTTATGTTGTCTCAGACCTAATAGAAATGGATTTAAAAGGCAGCCAATAAATTAAATATTGTTCAGTAAAGCATTTTCAGTTTAAAAAATAATACAGTCCCATTATAGCCTTTTGACTAGATATTTATTACTGATTCATTTATCCATATTTGTAAGAAAGTAAGTCATAATTTCAAGTTAGGCCATTAATATACAATACACATAAACTAGCTCATACAAATGGCTATTCCAACATGTCAACAACAGTAAAACACTTCATATTTAGTAAAATGTTATCACTGTATGTGTGAGTAATACTAATGAGTTTGCAGCTGTTGGGTCTCCTGCTCTTGTTGACCTCCCTGACATGTACCTATTAGGCTCCTACAAAACATGGAGGGGGTCGTAGTGGTGCAGTGTTGGCGAGACAGCAGCTGGAATGACCCATTGAGTCTCTTGGCTGGTCCCACCAAGGCAGAGCCATTTATCATCCAGGCACCAGGCCGACTGGATCAAAGCGCCGCAGACCAAAAGAAGGAATGATTAGAACTTTTGTGCTTTTCCCTTGAGGGGCTTTTAAAGGCAACACCAATGCTAAGCTACTTCTCAAAGCCTTGGGGTCAGGACTACAGCTGCTGCAAGTCCCAGATCTATAGGGACATCTTAAGGGACATTTTCCATATACAAGGGATATGTGGTAGATAATAAACAGTTTTTTTCGGTAAATTAAACCATCTGTTTTGTCAATAAAGGTAACCAAAATATTTTATTTCTTCCATTACATTTTTTAGAGTTGAATGGTCCAAGCAGGGAAGAGATAAACAAGTATATCTAAGACAGTTTGCACAGTGGAGATACTTGTTATGAACCAGAAAAAAAGCAAAGCACACCACTTCTTCTAACTGTTTTTTTCTGGAGTCCTTCCCTCAAAATTCGCATTGCCAATTAAATAGATTCTTGACTCTGCCAATTTGTTAAGTTTGCTATAGAACGACACCAACAGTGGAAATCAATAAATGTGATTCAAACATTCAACAACTGTTATACATATGCATTTTATTATCTGCTTGTTCTGTCAAATGAAGTAGTTTCTGTGTCCAGCAACGTCTGCCATATGGTATTTAGTGTACCAACGTGCAGCAGCCAGGGCTATAACTTTTCAACGCCACTAGCTTCTGGCAAATGGATTTTGTGTTTTTGGCTGTGATTTTTGATTGGACTGGGACGTTCTGGTCTCTGAGCCTAAGATTGGAGGTAGCAGTCACAGAAGTTACAGAACTTAATCTTGACAGCACATAAGTGTGTAGTGCTATGATGATTCTTACCTGTGTGTTTGTCGACACTAAAAAACCTTTCTCCGTCTAGGACACTGTACACCACCCTGGCACTGCTGCCGTACGTGATGTCATCAGCATCTATCGCTGTAACTTTTGTAACAGATGTTCCTGAAGAAAAGAAGAAGGAAAGTTAAAGTTAAAGAAGTTAAAGAAGGCTTCAAATCTAAAGTTACTTAACTGAACTATCACCCCTTCCATTCACTAATATAAACAAGGTCATAATGGTCCGCACAATGGGATCTGTCACTGTCAGATATATGCAAAATTTAGAAGAACAATAACTTTAGAGTTGTCACGTAGTAAAAACTTAGCTCTAGAGACCGGAGCCATCTTTTGTACCAGGCTGTAAACATGATTTATACACTTATAAAGTTGCTATTAGGTTTCTCCTTATATTTTCGCTTTTGGAACCTGCCCTCTGGTGGACAGCAGTATATCGCTGTACTTTGCCGTATTTCGCCGAATGGCAGTGCCCTTAGTCGAGGACCATTTAGGAGGTTCCATGAGAGACGCTTGGTCTGTAGCTAACTCTGAGACAGATAGTGACGTGGTAGTATGTGAACTGAGATTTCCAACAGTCTCATTCTGAGACATATTTTACATTTTACATTTACATTTAGTCATTTAGCAGACGCTTTTATCCAAAGCGACTTACAAGTGAGGAAAACAATGGAAGCAATTTCAACAACACAAGGTAACAAAAAGCATAAGTGCACAAAAAACTAGTCAGTTAAAAACCTAGCACAGCATACAAAGCTAAGGATAGGAAAGATTTTTTTTTTTTTTTTTTTTTAAGAAGGAATTGATAGAAAGGAAGTTAAGAATTTAGTGTTTGTCAGTCAGGTGTTGACAAAAGAGATATGTTTTCAAGCGTTTTTTAAATATGTCTACAGAATCTGCTGATCTTGTAGCAGCAGGTAGATCATTCCACCAATGTGGAACAGATCCAGAGAAAGTACGTGAGAGGGATTTTTTCCTTTTTGGGATGGTGCAACCAGACGTTGTTCATTAGCAGATCGCAGGGATCTGGTAGGAACATAGGTCTGTATCAGTGAGTGAAGATATGAGGGGCGGAGCCAGTGGTGGTCTTGTAGGCCAAGAGCATAGCTTTGAACTTAATACGTGCCTCAACCGGGAGCCAATGTAACCTAATGAGGAGAGGAGTTACATGCGCTCTCTTCGGTTCTTTAAAGACCACTCTTGCTGCTGCATTCTGGATGAGCTGCAGAGGTTTGGTTGTGCAGGCAGGAGTCCAGCCAGCAGAGCATTGCAATAATCCAGTTTGGACAAGACAAGAGCCTGAACTAGGATTTGCGTCGAGTGCTCCGATAGGAAAGGTCTAATTTTCCTAATGTTGTAGAGGATGAATCTACAGGACCTGGTGGTGCTGGCAACATGACTTGTGAAGTTTAGTTGATCATCAATTACCACTCCCAGATTTCTGGCAGTGCTGGACGGTGTAATGGTTGATGAGCCTAGTTGAATGGAGAGGTTGTGGCGGGTCTTTGGGTTGGCAGGAATCACAAGCAGTTCTGTTTTACCAAGGTTCAGCTGCAGGTGATGGTCCTGCATCCAAAGTGAGATGTCACTCAGGCACGCCGAGACACGAGCAGAGACCGTTGGATCATCAGGTTGAAATGACAAGTGGAGTTGAGTGTCATCCGCATAGCAGTGATAGGAAAAGCCATGCTTCTGAATGACAGAGCCAAGGGATGTCATGTAAATGGAAAAGAGTAGCGGTCCAAGCACTGAGCCCTGTGGCACCCCTGTATTAAGATGTTGGGACTCAGAGACCTCATCTCTCCAGGATACTCTGAATGACCTACCCGAGAGGTAAGACTTGAACCATTGCAACGCCATTCCAGAGACACCCATCGCACTGAGAGAAGACAAGAGGATGTGATGGTTAACAGTGTCAAAGGCAGCAGACAGATCCAGTAAGATGAGGACAGATGACTTGGATGTTGCCTTTGCCAGTCTCAGGGCTTCGATGACTGAGAGCAGTGCAGTTTCGGTGGAATGTCCGCTCTTGAATCCAGACTGGTTCTGGTCCAGGAGGTTGTTTCGTGTGAGAAAGGAGGAGAGCTGGTTAAACACAACTCGCTCCAGAGCTTTGGCAGTAAAGGGAAGGAGGGAAACCGGTCTGTAGTTTTCTAACAGTGAAGGGTTGAGAGTGGGTTTCTTAAGTAGTGGTGTGATGCGGGCCTCTTTGAAAGCTGTGGGGAATGACCCAGTGGAGAGAGATGAGTTGATGATGTGGGTGAGAGCAGGCACGACAGATGGAGAGATGGCCTGAAGGAGATGTGTGGGGATGGGATCCAGCGGGCAGGTGGTTGGGTGGTTAGAACTAATGACCTTGGATACGTCCGCTTCAGTTAGAGGAGAAAAAGAAGGGAGCAAACACGTATCAGGGGTGTGAAAGAGTTCAACAGGTGCTGGTGCAGAAAACTGACTGCTGATGGCGGTTGTTTTCTTTACAAAGAAAGATGCAAAATCATCAGCTGTTAACTCTGATGAAGGAGGGGAGCAGGCGGACAAAGGAGGGCAGAGAAGGTTTTAAAGAGAGTGCGTGAGTCAGGTGAGTTGATTAACTTAGAATGGTAGTAGTCAGTTTTTGCAGAAGTGACATCAGCAGAGAAATTAGAGAGGAGAGACTGGTAGATAGAGAGGTCAGTGAGATCTTTTGACTTGCGCCATTTTCTCTCAGCTGACCGGAGGCTGGTGCGATGCTCACGTAGAACATTGGATAACCAGGGGCAGACGAGGATGTACGAGCTGGTCTGGATATAAGAGGGCATAAGTTGTCCAGACAGGATTTAAGAGTGGAGCACAGAGTGTCAGTGGCAGTGTTGGTGTTTAAAAGCGAGAGCTCCTCAAGAGGGAAGCGCAGAAGAGACGGCAGAGGAAAAGCGGGAGGGACTGAGTGAACGCAGGTTACGTCGGAAAGTGACCAGCGGTAAAACTGTTGCGGTGTCTGGAGAAGTTAGATCGAGGTCAAGAGTTACGAAGAAATGATCCGGACGTGTGCAGAGGTGTGACCTGAGTATGCCGAGCGGAGCAGTGTCTTATGTAGATGAGATCTAGTTGGTTACCAGACTTGTGAGTTACTGGTGTGGAGACCTGCTTGAGGTCAAATGATGCAGTCAGGTTATTGAAGTTAGCAGCCTGTGGCTTTTCAAGGTGGATGTTGAAGTCTCCTAATACCACCAGAGGAGTACCATCCTCAGGGAAGGATGAAAGAAGCACATCCAACTCCTCCAAGAAATGTCCAAGCTGACCTGGGGTCGATAGATAACTACAAAGTGACTTTTAACAGGGTGGGTGATGGTAACAGCATGGAACTCGAAGGAGCTGTTGTCACACAAGGGTGCTAGCTGTTTGAACTTCCAGTCAGTAGGGATAAGTAATCCGGTCCCTCCACCCCTTCCTGTGAGGCGAGGACTGTGGGAGAAAGTGTGATTATGGGAGAGGGCAGCGAGAGTGGCAGAGTCCTCTGGTTTGATCCATGTTTCTGTAAGTGCTACAACTGAAAGACCAGAATGTTGAACAAAAGCGGTAATGAAATCAGCTTTGTTCACAGCAGACTGGCAGTTCCACAAGCCTATTGAGAAAGTAGAAGAGGCAGTTATGGACGGTGATATAACATGCAGATTGTTATGGTTGCATCTCCTTTTGCGTAATACAGATGAAAATGTCCGTGGAGAAATGACAGTGGGAATTTGAAAACACATTGAAGAGGAGCAGAAAAAACAATAGACAGTAGAGAGTAAAGTATAAATAGTAAGTTTTAAGTGCAAACAATTGGTACAAAAGTGCAATACTCAAGTGCCCTGCTCGGTGGAGTCGAGTGCAGGTAGAGTCGATGGTCTTTACTCTCTTAGGTCTTCACGCGATTAGGGCTGCGCGACCGCTGCGCGGTGGTTCACACTTATATACCCGTCTGATTCAAGAATTGAATTCAGCAGGTCACGCCTCCAAAAGGCCGTAAACAACTCAAACGAAACCAGGCGGCGAGCAGGTGAGAGTGAACGCCGGTGCACCACGTGACAGAGTCGTAGTAATGCACAGAGCGGTTTTCTCAGCAATAACACGGCACTAAGCTCAAAAATGACAAGAATTAAATACACTTACACGGTTCTGTAGGCTTCTGCTGCTAAGTTGCTTCTCCTACTGACTTCGACTAAACCACGGATTAAATAGCAGAGCGCTGCTGGCGTTTGGTCACGCCTCCAAAAGGCCGTAAACAACTCAAAGCGAAACCAGGCGGCGAGCAGGTGAGAGTGAACGCCGGTGCACCACGTGACAGAGTCGTAGTAATGCACAGAGCGGTTTTCTCAGCAATAACACGGCACTAAGCTCAAAAATGACAAGAATTAAATACACTTACACGGTTCTGTAGGCTTCTGCTGCTAAGTTGCTTCTCCTACTGACTTCGACTAAACCACGGATTAAATAGCAGAGCGCTGCTGGCGTTTGGTCACGCCTCCAAAAGGCCGTAAACAACTCAAACGAAACCAGGCGGCGAGCAGGTGAGAGTGAACGCCGGTGCACCACGTGACAGAGTCGTAGTAATGCACAGAGCGGTTTTCTCAGCAATAACACGGCACTAAGCTCAAAAATGACAAGAATTAAATACACTTACACGGTTCTGTAGGCTTCTGCTGCTAAGTTGCTTCTCCTACTGACTTCGACTAAACCACGGATTAAATAGCAGAGCGCTGCTGGCGTTTGGTCACGCCTCCAAAAGGCCGTAAACAACTCAAACGAAACCAGGCGGCGAGCAGGTGAGAGTGAACGCCGGTGCACCACGTGACAGAGTCGTAGTAATGCACAGAGCGGTTTTCTCAGCAATAACACGGCACTAAGCTCAAAAATGACAAGAATTAAATACACTTACACGGTTCTGTAGGCTTCTGCTGCTAAGTTGCTTCTCCTACTGACTTCGACTAAACCACGGATTAAATAGCAGAGCGCTGCTGGCGTTTGGTCACGCCTCCAAAAGGCCGTAAACAACTCAAACGAAACCAGGCGGCGAGCAGGTGAGAGTGAACGCCGGTGCACCACGTGACAGAGTCGTAGTAATGCACAGAGCGGTTTTCTCAGCAATAACACGGCACTAAGCTCAAAAATGACAAGAATTAAATACACTTACACGGTTCTGTAGGCTTCTGCTGCTAAGTTGCTTCTCCTACTGACTTCGACTAAACCACGGATTAAATAGCAGAGCGCTGCTGGCGTTTGGTCACGCCTCCAAAAGGCCGTAAACAACTCAAACGAAACCAGGCGGCGAGCAGGTGAGAGTGAACGCCGGTGCACCACGTGACAGAGTCGTAGTAATGCACAGAGCGGTTTTCTCAGCAATAACACGGCACTAAGCTCAAAAATGACAAGAATTAAATACACTTACACGGTTCTGTAGGCTTCTGCTGCTAAGTTGCTTCTCCTACTGACTTCGACTAAACCACGGATTAAATAGCAGAGCGCTGCTGGCGTTTGGTCACGCCTCCAAAAGGCCGTAAACAACTCAAACGAAACCAGGCGGCGAGCAGGTGAGAGTGAACGCCGGTGCACCACGTGACAGAGTCGTAGTAATGCACAGAGCGGTTTTCTCAGCAATAACACGGCACTAAGCTCAAAAATGACAAGAATTAAATACACTTACACGGTTCTGTAGGCTTCTGCTGCTAAGTTGCTTCTCCTACTGACTTCGACTAAACCACGGATTAAATAGCAGAGCGCTGCTGGCGTTTGGTCACGCCTCCAAAAGGCCGTAAACAACTCAAACGAAACCAGGCGGCGAGCAGGTGAGAGTGAACGCCGGTGCACCACGTGACAGAGTCGTAGTAATGCACAGAGCGGTTTTCTCAGCAATAACACGGCACTAAGCTCAAAAATGACAAGAATTAAATACACTTACACGGTTCTGTAGGCTTCTGCTGCTAAGTTGCTTCTCCTACTGACTTCGACTAAACCACGGATTAAATAGCAGAGCGCTGCTGGCGTTTGGTCACGCCTCCAAAAGGCCGTAAACAACTCAAACGAAACCAGGCGGCGAGCAGGTGAGAGTGAACGCCGGTGCACCACGTGACAGAGTCGTAGTAATGCACAGAGCGGTTTTCTCAGCAATAACACGGCACTAAGCTCAAAAATGACAAGAATTAAATACACTTACACGGTTCTGTAGGCTTCTGCTGCTAAGTTGCTTCTCCTACTGACTTCGACTAAACCACGGATTAAATAGCAGAGCGCTGCTGGCGTTTGGTCACGCCTCCAAAAGGCCGTAAACAACTCAAACGAAACCAGGCGGCGAGCAGGTGAGAGTGAACGCCGGTGCACCACGTGACAGAGTCGTAGTAATGCACAGAGCGGTTTTCTCAGCAATAACACGGCACTAAGCTCAAAAATGACAAGAATTAAATACACTTACACGGTTCTGTAGGCTTCTGCTGCTAAGTTGCTTCTCCTACTGACTTCGACTAAACCACGGATTAAATAGCAGAGCGCTGCTGGCGTTTGGTCACGCCTCCAAAAGGCCGTAAACAACTCAAACGAAACCAGGCGGCGAGCAGGTGAGAGTGAACGCCGGTGCACCACGTGACAGAGTCGTAGTAATGCACAGAGCGGTTTTCTCAGCAATAACACGGCACTAAGCTCAAAAATGACAAGAATTAAATACACTTACACGGTTCTGTAGGCTTCTGCTGCTAAGTTGCTTCTCCTACTGACTTCGACTAAACCACGGATTAAATAGCAGAGCGCTGCTGGCGTTTGGTCACGCCTCCAAAAGGCCGTAAACAACTCAAACGAAACCAGGCGGCGAGCAGGTGAGAGTGAACGCCGGTGCACCACGTGACAGAGTCGTAGTAATGCACAGAGCGGTTTTCTCAGCAATAACACGGCACTAAGCTCAAAAATGACAAGAATTAAATACACTTACACGGTTCTGTAGGCTTCTGCTGCTAAGTTGCTTCTCCTACTGACTTCGACTAAACCACGGATTAAATAGCAGAGCGCTGCTGGCGTTTGGTCACGCCTCCAAAAGGCCGTAAACAACTCAAACGAAACCAGGCGGCGAGCAGGTGAGAGTGAACGCCGGTGCACCACGTGACAGAGTCGTAGTAATGCACAGAGCGGTTTTCTCAGCAATAACACGGCACTAAGCTCAAAAATGACAAGAATTAAATACACTTACACGGTTCTGTAGGCTTCTGCTGCTAAGTTGCTTCTCCTACTGACTTCGACTAAACCACGGATTAAATAGCAGAGCGCTGCTGGCGTTTGGTCACGCCTCCAAAAGGCCGTAAACAACTCAAACGAAACCAGGCGGCGAGCAGGTGAGAGTGAACGCCGGTGCACCACGTGACAGAGTCGTAGTAATGCACAGAGCGGTTTTCTCAGCAATAACACGGCACTAAGCTCAAAAATGACAAGAATTAAATACACTTACACGGTTCTGTAGGCTTCTGCTGCTAAGTTGCTTCTCCTACTGACTTCGACTAAACCACGGATTAAATAGCAGAGCGCTGCTGGCGTTTGGTCACGCCTCCAAAAGGCCGTAAACAACTCAAACGAAACCAGGCGGCGAGCAGGTGAGTGAACGCCGGTGCACCACGTGACAGAGTCGTAGTAATGCACAGAGCGGTTTTCTCAGCAATAACACGGCACTAAGCTCAAAAATGACAAGAATTAAATACACTTACACGGTTCTGTAGGCTTCTGCTGCTAAGTTGCTTCTCCTACTGACTTCGACTAAACCACGGATTAAATAGCAGAGCGCTGCTGGCGTTTGGTCACGCCTCCAAAAGGCCGTAAACAACTCAAACGAAACCAGGCGGCGAGCAGGTGAGTGAACGCCGGTGCACCACGTGACAGAGTCGTAGTAATGCACAGAGCGGTTTTCTCAGCAATAACACGGCACTAAGCTCAAAAATGACAAGAATTAAATACACTTACACGGTTCTGTAGGCTTCTGCTGCTAAGTTGCTTCTCCTACTGACTTCGACTAAACCACGGATTAAATAGCAGAGCGCTGCTGGCGTTTGGTCACGCCTCCAAAAGGCCGTAAACAACTCAAACGAAACCAGGCGGCGAGCAGGTGAGTGAACGCCGGTGCACCACGTGACAGAGTCGTAGTAATGCACAGAGCGGTTTTCTCAGCAATAACACGGCACTAAGCTCAAAAATGACAAGAATTAAATACACTTACGGTTCTGTAGGCTTCTGCTGCTAAGTTGCTTCTCCTACTGACTTCGACTAAACCACGGATTAAATAGCAGAGCGCTGCTGGCGTTTGGTCACGCCTCCAAAAGGCCGTAAACAACTCAAACGAAACCAGGCGGCGAGCAGGTGAGTGAACGCCGGTGCACCACGTGACAGAGTCGTAGTAATGCACAGAGCGGTTTTCTCAGCAATAACACGGCACTAAGCTCAAAAATGACAAGAATTAAATACACTTACACGGTTCTGTAGGCTTCTGCTGCTAAGTTGCTTCTCCTACTGACTTCGACTAAACCACGGATTAAATAGCAGAGCGCTGCTGGCGTTTGGTCACGCCTCCAAAAGGCCGTAAACAACTCAAACGAAACCAGGCGGCGAGCAGGTGAGAGTGAACGCCGGTGCACCACGTGACAGAGTCGTAGTAATGCACAGAGCGGTTTTCTCAGCAATAACACGGCACTAAGCTCAAAAATGACAAGAATTAAATACACTTACACGGTTCTGTAGGCTTCTGCTGCTAAGTTGCTTCTCCTACTGACTTCGACTAAACCACGGATTAAATAGCAGAGCGCTGCTGGCGTTTGGTCACGCCTCCAAAAGGCCGTAAACAACTCAAACGAAACCAGGCGGCGAGCAGGTGAGAGTGAACGCCGGTGCACCACGTGACAGAGTCGTAGTAATGCACAGAGCGGTTTTCTCAGCAATAACACGGCACTAAGCTCAAAAATGACAAGAATTAAATACACTTACACGGTTCTGTAGGCTTCTGCTGCTAAGTTGCTTCTCCTACTGACTTCGACTAAACCACGGATTAAATAGCAGAGCGCTGCTGGCGTTTGGTCACGCCTCCAAAAGGCCGTAAACAACTCAAACGAAACCAGGCGGCGAGCAGGTGAGAGTGAACGCCGGTGCACCACGTGACAGAGTCGTAGTAATGCACAGAGCGGTTTTCTCAGCAATAACACGGCACTAAGCTCAAAAATGACAAGAATTAAATACACTTACACGGTTCTGTAGGCTTCTGCTGCTAAGTTGCTTCTCCTACTGACTTCGACTAAACCACGGATTAAATAGCAGAGCGCTGCTGGCGTTTGGTCACGCCTCCAAAAGGCCGTAAACAACTCAAACGAAACCAGGCGGCGAGCAGGTGAGTGAACGCCGGTGCACCACGTGACAGAGTCGTAGTAATGCACAGAGCGGTTTTCTCAGCAATAACACGGCACTAAGCTCAAAAATGACAAGAATTAAATACACTTACACGGTTCTGTAGGCTTCTGCTGCTAAGTTGCTTCTCCTACTGACTTCGACTAAACCACGGATTAAATAGCAGAGCGCTGCTGGCGTTTGGTCACGCCTCCAAAAGGCCGTAAACAACTCAAACGAAACCAGGCGGCGAGCAGGTGAGAGTGAACGCCGGTGCACCACGTGACAGAGTCGTAGTAATGCACAGAGCGGTTTTCTCAGCAATAACACGGCACTAAGCTCAAAAATGACAAGAATTAAATACACTTACACGGTTCTGTAGGCTTCTGCTGCTAAGTTGCTTCTCCTACTGACTTCGACTAAACCACGGATTAAATAGCAGAGCGCTGCTGGCGTTTGGTCACGCCTCCAAAAGGCCGTAAACAACTCAAACGAAACCAGGCGGCGAGCAGGTGAGTGAACGCCGGTGCACCACGTGACAGAGTCGTAGTAATGCACAGAGCGGTTTTCTCAGCAATAACACGGCACTAAGCTCAAAAATGACAAGAATTAAATACACTTACACGGTTCTGTAGGCTTCTGCTGCTAAGTTGCTTCTCCTACTGACTTCGACTAAACCACGGATTAAATAGCAGAGCGCTGCTGGCGTTTGGTCACGCCTCCAAAAGGCCGTAAACAACTCAAACGAAACCAGGCGGCGAGCAGGTGAGAGTGAACGCCGGTGCACCACGTGACAGAGTCGTAGTAATGCACAGAGCGGTTTTCTCAGCAATAACACGGCACTAAGCTCAAAAATGACAAGAATTAAATACACTTACACGGTTCTGTAGGCTTCTGCTGCTAAGTTGCTTCTCCTACTGACTTCGACTAAACCACGGATTAAATAGCAGAGCGCTGCTGGCGTTTGGTCACGCCTCCAAAAGGCCGTAAACAACTCAAACGAAACCAGGCGGCGAGCAGGTGAGAGTGAACGCCGGTGCACCACGTGACAGAGTCGTAGTAATGCACAGAGCGGTTTTCTCAGCAATAACACGGCACTAAGCTCAAAAATGACAAGAATTAAATACACTTACACGGTTATAGCACATACAGCTCTAGGGTGTGCCTGTGTAAACTAGTGCTACTTAAGAGTGTCAAGTGAAACCAACAGATAGCTATATTATATATGCAGGTCATTATTTAGAGAATGGTCTAAATAGTTATGGTTAGTTTTTACGTTGGAAATGAGATTTCACTTTAAGTCTTGAGTGTTTTTATGGATGAACTTCTACTTGAAGTGATTATACCTGCAAAAGAAAATAGGTAACGCTAAGGTGGGTAGCTGATTTCTATGCACATAATCTTCTGAACACATTTTTAATGTTTCACATTACCTTTTCACTACAAGAACTGAGAGATGTCTCTCACTGGCACAGAAGTTACTCTCAAAGATGAAAGAAAGCATGAAGTAAGTTTTATACCTTCAAAGAACATTAAAAGCTTAAGAATTCTCACAAACAATCGCATGTGATTACCACCACTTAAGCAGAAAATCAAGTTGTTTCTGCCTCAAATCTAGCAGCAACAGTCATTATTTCTCACACAGTTTATCATATTATTTGTCAACAGTTTGCAAACACAAGCCTTAGGCAGCAGCTACACAGACACATCTCCCGATTTAGTCACACATTTTAGTTAAAGCTCAGCCTAAAGCTTTGAAAATTTAAAGATGCTTCCTTCTTAGGTTAAAAGCTTCTCCATATGCGCCTTTAGCAGGTGGGCCCAACCCTTGTCTCTATAAATACTCTCACTTACAAAAGAGTGGAGTATATAATAAGAGACCTTCTTAGGTGGTATAGGTCCTCAAGGACAAGGAGTCAGTCTTTGTCTCCATCCCTCAGGCCAAGGCAGTGGGTAATTACTGACAGCTGGTGTTGTCCACCAAAGGTCATGGCTGTAGCCTTCTCAGAGCCCTGTCATGCTACTGTCTAGCCACATAATGCCCATATGCTAATGATGCTAATTAGCGAGAAGTGTCAGAGCACTGTTTGTTTCCTGTCATCTGACGGAGCTCCTCAGGGGGAAAGGGGAAAGAGAAGCCAGTAGATTATCATTAAAGTCACCCGGCCATTAAATCAGACAGCTCAGATCACTATCCTGCTGCGGTCACCTATAGAGCATTGAGTTTCCTCAGCGTACTCTCACTACTACTACCAGGCAGCTTTCTTCCTCATTTACTTGTAAGTAATGTTTGCAGTTAGATCAACAAGACACTGAAAAACTGACATCACTAGACCTCACCTTGAGGTTTATGATGCTTTTTTCGCAAACTAAAAGCAGTTCAATTTATGGCCGGAACAAGAGTGTACCATGAAAAAGTCAGGGCTTCAAATAGAATAGATTAGAAAAAGAAAGTGAGCTGGAACATGAGGAGATAACAAGTTGCAAATTTTCAAATTCAAAGTCTAATCTCATGCATCAGAGAAAATATATCAGTTGTAGTCATAGCTGGGCTTTATTTAAAATGATCAGTCTGTGTTGAAGCCAAAAAAGTCTTACCTGCTGAAGCCAAACATAACTGCTGAGTTTAGCTGGAAAAACAACAAGGTGCAAATCTAACCTGTTATAAAACATGACTAGACTCTGCTGAGGAAGGTATGCTAAATTACTAGTGCCTGCATTTTTGATTGAATAATAAACCCATACAGCATGACACCACATCAAACAAAAGCCGGTTGGTTTGAGTGTGTAACCTTCAAGATTTTGTCAAGGGACCATACAGCGGTTGTTCTTTTATCTGAAGGCGAGGAAACACACACAAAGCATCCACAGATTTGTTTGCATCCAATACACTAAAACCATTGTGCGATTTGTGACAAATCTTGATAAAGCAGAACTCCCACTGCATTCAAAGCACTCCATTTTAAATAGATTGGGTTAAGCACCTAATTTACATTCAGTCCAAGCAACCTTAAGTACACAGCAGACTGATCCATAGAAGACCATGATACGCTGCTTTCCAGGCGGAGGATGACTCCAATATCTTTCTGATCATATTAAACACATAATGCTATGCCTTTTCATTACTGGCAACATGCAGGGAATCACTAATTCTGCCTACCTGGTACCTGGCTCTACTGCTGAGGGTCCAACAAAGTCATTTTCATCTATGGGATTACTGCTTTATCTTAATTTTCCCCAGGTAACAATCAGTTGGACGCTCAGCTGTTGCGGTCCACAGGCTGGCAGCCACGTCAGATGCCTTGAAAGTACTATATAAATGCAAATGCTACTTTATTGTGTTTATATTAAAAAAGAGAAGTGCAGCAGTGAGTCTGGCATTCGGGTTCTTATTAAAGCATTGCCTTCTTTTGGTGGTTTCACTACAAGAAGTCATTACTTACAATGTTGGTTGCCATGGTTAACACTGATACAGATTCCTTAGTTGACAGACTTCTGGGAATTCACTGAGATGCAATCCTAACATTTGACATTTGAAAAGACCTTTCTCTCTCGCTCGGTCACCGGCTCTGTACACATGTCAGAATTCATTTTAATCTTTTAATGTTTTTAAAATAATAATTGAATTTGGACTGAGCTATTGATTTGAGGCTTTACATTGTCCATTGACCTACTTATAAGTGCTGCTTTATTTGCGATCTTCATGTTGAGTTTTTTAATTATTGTATTGTTTCCCATGCTCTGATTTCTTTTACATACATCGATTAAAACTTTAAATCAGTGTCTTTAAGAGTAAATGTAATTAAAAGGCCAGTGTTCATGGTTATAGATTACTCATTCATGCTGTTAAAGTATTTTTGGTTGAGGCACTGAGGTCGCCATAGACCCCAGTGTTAATCCATCTGAGTCACTGTTGGTCCATTGTCAGCTTGGGGCAATTTACAAAGTTTATTGGCAAGTTGGTTGGCAGTTGAGTTGGAGCTTAATACCACCCACACAGTTTTAGAGTTTGTGTCCTGGCACCATGTTAGACTGCTGAGATGTGAGATGGTAAAGTACAGAGGTTAGAAGCAAATGTGGTAAAGTTTGGAAGAAGGGGGTTGTTATGGTTAGAGAATAAAAGGTTTTGGTTGAGTCAAATTACAGTAGTACAATGCCCATTTATGTACACATATTATATTAAAGCGGCTTTTTGCAGGTCTACACAATTTCTTCGCTGTTTTTGTTCGTATTTTTCCTGATAGAGCTCCCCCTACAGCTTCGGTACAATGTCAAAAAAACACTGTTCTCATAAAACTCACAGGCTACACGCGTCTCCCTGCCCTCCTTTTATCCCCCTTTTGACCATAAGTAATGGTTTTCTCTGCTTTTGATGAATGTCTAAGACTGACTGAGGCGAGTGTTTATTTGTCTGGTGTCGTAAACCAATTTATTTCTCGTGAGACTTCTGCGAGACCTTTTGAATCCAAGGTACGTTGGATTGCCGGCCAAATTTTGCAAGGCAAATCTTTCCACTAAGAGGCACCAGAGGGGTTTGGTACAGACCCCATTCACCCCAAAATGAGCTGTTAACTCATCACAATGACTCCAAAACTGTTACGTTAAGATGAAAATCCTGCCAAGTGCCTTTTTAACCATTATAACTGTTATAGATGGGCAGGATGGTAACAAACATGGTATAGCACACAGTGGGATTGTGTCTGAAGAGTCGAGGACGCCACTAAATATCCTAATATATACTCTCCTCCCATTCAGACCACATCTAATCCAACATAGGATCAAGTTCTGATGTGTTGGTAGGTCACATTCTGAATCAGCTTCAAAGTGATTACTTGTGTGCCCAGCTTTAGGGTGAAACTAATTTATGCAGACTGCAAATATTTACTCAAAGTTAATTAATTAAAAAATCTTTATCATTTTAATTTACATAATATGCAAATCTTCTATTTAACACAATAGATTTTAGCATAACAGTATGATGCTTCATCAGTTTGTCAGAGCAAATTATACAGTTTACCTAATTATAAATCATGATGGATGAAATAAGCAAATCATTCTGTCACTGTAGGCATTGCTAATACATCGCAGGCCTCAAGAAGAGCAACAGTATTTGGCTGTTTAGCACTCACCATGGATGACTAGACAGAGTTACAAGGCAGGGCAGCAATAATGAGGATGTGACTCCGTTATTTAATCCGAGAGCACAGTAAAAGGCTAGGGACGTAATTGGAGGTTGAATGGTCGAATCTGTTTATTACAAATTACGTTCTGCTGCTTTCCTATTATTCTAAAGGGAAAAGTGCTCCCTTTATGAGACTAAATGGTGTGTGAGAAAACCAGCTAATACACTTAAGTAAATAGGTTTCCAGTGGCAATAGTGGGAAAGTGGCTCATTTACTCCCGTTTCTAAACTGTTTACTGGTATATTTGATCACCCTTCTAGCATTAATGTGCTCTGTGGAATATCAAATAAAAACAATACAATTAATACTGTCAAACACACTGCACAGAGGTTTACACTGAAACTGGCCACGACAACAACAGCCAAATCAAACCACTTAGAGATTTTCAATAATCTAGTTCAACATGGATCAATTTCAGGTAATAAATCTTAGACCAAGCCCTTGAGAGTTTGGGGGATAGTTTTTCATATTAATTAGGCAAAAAAAAAAATGAACCTTTGAGGACACATCTTGACAATGCAAAAATGATTTTGTGTCCAAGTCTAAGACAAATTGTTTAAAAACTCATCCTAAGATGGTTCTCAAAACAAAGACTCAACTCAATAAAACCACTACCAAATATTTCAATTACAACAGTATTTCTGCAAAATGTGGATATGATTTAGTAGAACTAATGTAAAAATGCCACAAGAAAATTTTTATTTAAAAAAACTAAAATAAATCCTATGCCTACTGCTGCTGAAGTGCATTGAGTAAGAGTTGTTTTTGGGGGTGGAGGATGAAATGGAGGGAGGTTGACAATGACTATATTGTTTGATTTATACATTGGTTGGGTTTAATGGTGTCAACACAGGCTGTCGGAATGGCATCCCACACCATTTGAGCACTCTGGGAGAGATGGTTCAATTACTGCGAGGGGAGCCGAGGAGCGCGCCACATGTGAGACACTAGACTGACAGCTATTTAAGAGGCAGCCTCGTAAAAGAGATTTGTGCCTATCTCAGCTGGGGCTGCACTGGTGCGGGCTTCAGCGGAAGGTATAACGGGCCGCATCTTCCCTGCTTCAACCCTGCCTTAATCTGAGGGACTGAGTGCTTCCCGCCTGCATTATGGATCATTTAGTAAAGCCATAAAAGCTGAGGTGTTTTCACATGAAAAGTTATTTCTTCACTGCTTCCAATGTGATTCATCCCTGTCTCGTCCATATAAATGCCCCCGGAGAGAAAGGAGGGAAGAGAATGAGTACGAGGGGGAATGAAGTTTAAAGGGATGAAAAATCTGCTGTGTCGTAAAAGCCAATGACCTGCTTACATTGATCCTCGACAAGATCTCTACAAGGGTTTGGGTCTATTTTTCATCTCCTTTCTCCAAGGTTGTAAATCTAGACTTTGTTAGCCTTTTGATCTTTAACAGATTGTGATTTGTTTTGTGTGGATATAAAAGTCAAAGAAAGTGGCATGTGAAATCTGTACTGCTTTTTAAATAGTGCCATGTCATCAACACAAAACGTAAAGGGTTGTTTTTCTGTCTTTCGACTAAAACAAGCATCAAGTACCTTTCCCTGAAAATAATGTTTTGGGACATGGGACATAAAAGATCTGTTTATGATCAGCTTAACAGGTCCTGATTGAGTTGTGTGTAATCAGTAAGATCCAGGCCATCTTTAAAACTGGTGCATTTTAGTTCAAAACTAGCTAATAGAATGTCCTCGTCTCCTTAACATTTGCAATTACTTGATCAAATGCAGACCAAATATCACAACAGACAAAAAAAAACACTAGATGCTGTAAAGGTAATTTGTGACAGAACCAAAACCTTGCTGGAAACAGAGCTTCATGCACTCTTACACCAGAACCTGTTCCAAACATGGAAGGTGTGAACACATCCTAAAATATACATGTGATAATTAAGTTGTAACTAATTATAGTATCTCCATCCAATCCCTGGTTTCTGTTCACCTCTGCTGCAAATAAACACCACTTGAAAACGCATGACCACACAAACACATCAGGCAAAAAACCATTATGTCAAGCACTGGGGTTGAGCTTATACTAATGTGGCGGTTACTATACATAATGGTGTTTAGCCGGAATCATTGATTGTAAGTCACCCCTGCTTTGTCACACTGCCCTCTCTCGTGTGATACGGCTGCTTCAAATGTCCCCACTGCTATCGCACAGCAGGCCTGGACAGTCCTAATTGTGATCACTGCAGTCTTACAGCTTCAGGGCAACATCAGTGAACAACAGCAACAAGATGGGTAATTATTATCCTCATTCCCATGTGGTATTCTCCCAAAAGGACTTGGGAATTTATCATTCATGCAAACTAGATAGAAGAGTATAACAAAATAATAATAATAAAAAAAAAAAAAACGTAAAGGGAGACCATTGGTAAAAGGCGTGTTATTAGTTCAAAGATTATTATAAAAACATGCAGGAAACAGGGTAAAAGAACTCGAGTGTGTGGTATGTACTTTACCAAGTGAGCTGCGTTGTTTTAATCTTAGTCCTTGCATCTCCATTATACTGTGATTATCAGTGGATTTTTTTTAATGCAGTAAAACGCAGACTAGCACCCACATGTCTAACCTTTGCTAAGCTTTTTAAAGGCATGTTATACTGTACATTGTTTATCTTACAGTACAATACAGTCTTTTAAACTTTAAACACATCTCACAATAAAATAACATACTTCAAAAGCATCTCACACTTAAAGGGCCAGATTTTTATTTTGTGAAACACAAAGTGCTTGGCAGGTAGTGCACTCATTTTCAGGGCATGTGAAGAACTGTGACACTAGTAGGCCTATATAATATGGATTGTGCAAGCCCATTGCTCCCTGGTCACCAAAATGAGCCTCACAACAGGGCAGTTACAGTCAGGCTTTTCTGACTCAGGGGATATTACTAAGATGGGCAGAAGTTGATGCTAGAAAGGGCCGGACGGATGGTCTTGTGTACTGGGATTAGTTATTTTAGCGAATAGGGTGGATACAATCTATTTACTGCTGTGATTGGTTTGTTGCCAATGTCAATAAACTCATGACACTTATTTAAGTATTTTACACTGCATTATAGAATTTGTTTGCAACTTGACTGAAACACCATTACTGCAACTTAATTAAAACTGAATTTAAATATGCTGTTTTTTGTTTTTTTTTACTGACACATTTAGACATTCATTGAATATTAAATCACAGAAGAAACACTGACTAGCACAAGCTGAAACTGTGCATAAATGACTGCTTTATCCTAAGAAAATGATAGTTACCTGATGTAACTTCAGTTCTATGAGTGTCTGCGTAGCCCACCTATGATCTTTACTGTTGTTTATTTTTATTATTTATTAACCTTTATATCACCAAATAAGACCCATTGAGAACTTGATCTCATTTAAACGGGTGACTTGGATAAGAGGTCAGCAGCACACTTCATAAATAAGTTACATAATATACAGTAAAACAAAACTGCAGTGAAAATACAGATACAATTTAGATAAATGAATGAAGTGCATCACAGTCAGTCCGAGAAAAGCAAACAGTGGCAACTCAGAAACAAAGACATTATTCATAGGACTCTCAAAGGAAGCTATTGGTTACTTCTCTAATTAGCACCTCTAATCAAAGCAACCACTGTGCCAATCGTGCCCATGCCCTGGCACAGCCTCAGGGGCTATAAGCCCTCCAGCCCAATGTTCTCCCTTCTTCAAACCAGCTCAGCAGAGGGAGACAGTCCAGCTGGGCTTGAGTGTAGGTGGGATATGCACACACTTGTAGTAATGTATTTTCACTATAATTTCTAAGAGTGTGTGCTCCACCCAACTATGGGCTTCACTATTGATTACCCACCTAGGTGAAGGCCGTAGGGATAAATGTACTCTCAGCTGGACAGGCTCAATGATTGGCGCGGGAGGCTCCCCTCAGAGGTCCCCCTCTTCCAAGAGCAGCCGTGCATGCCTCCAGGCAACTGCGTCTAAGACCGTCTCACCCAAGAGAGTCAGACACGAGCACTAACAGGCTCAACCGACTGCATGCGGACGGGCTGCCTCTGCCAAGAGCATATGAACCCCAAAATGGCTGCACAGACCAGATCCTCCACAGATCAGACTGCAAGTGGGTAGGCACAGAAGACCAAAAGGCTTGCTAAGCATATGTACTCTACAGAAACACCCCTACTCATTGCCACCGACGTGAAGACCAAAGAGCCTTGATGGCCCCACAGAACCAGTTTGCTAAACACTGGGATGCCACCTGGTCCCAAAACACACAAACAAGTGGTTCCAAGCATGAAAGCTTGCAGAGCGCTCAACAATGCAGTGGCCCTGACTAGGCACAGCATTCGTAGCCGTGCACTCGCTGCCGGTGTGTCCCTAATCCTGATCACCCTCGACCGGAAACTGATAACATTCGGCTGGAAAGCTTGTGGTGGAAGTTGATAGAAAGGCCAGTGAGTGTTTTTAAGAGAAAGGGGCCTGACTGAGAAATATGAATTTCATTTGCAATGTTAAATCAATATATATTTATACACTATTATTTAAAACAGCACTTTCCATATAAACTTTTATAAATCTAACAACAATTATGTAATATGTTTTGCCATAAAACTTATTTGAGTTCCTCTTTTATTAAGACTGCACCAGCCTGCTCACATTGTATAGAAAACAACCTAGTTTTCATTTAGGTTTCAGGTGTTTTCATTTGAAACTGGATTATTCAAAGCCATTTCCATAACAACCTGGTTGATGGGTGACAGCTCATTCCAGACTCTGACAGACAAAGCTCATATATTCTGCTTCTGAAGTCATTCTTGACCAGCTCTTGAATTGGTGTGACAGCAGAAAAGATACACAGAGAAACAAGCAGAAAACAGCCACATTTTCCTCATTATTTAAAGAAAACAAGCGTATAATGAACGGTAAGTAACTACTGCAGAAGGACTGGAGAGTTTAGTCACTGAGTTGATAATATTTTACTGAAAAAACACACTGACATATAATATGGCTTTAGTTAAAATGAATTATTTTCTTATTTCTTGCAGATTTTGTTAATTGTAGCTTTCAAATGTTTTTCAATATAGTTTTAAAGCCTGTTAATACAATACTGAGTTCATACAAAGGGGTTTAAAAGGTTTTTAGCCTAAATGTGTTGCTCTTGGATTGAAATCCAGGGTAAAAAATACAAAATGAGCAGTTTTCACTAATGTGTCTTTTCTCTGCCTCGACAGTAGGTCCACGCAGAAGCCCTCGCAATATTTCTAATAAGTATCTTCTTAACAGGTAACTTGTTGATTAAGTTCAGACACATTTAGTTTGTACTTGCTGTTTGTTTTACTCATAGCACCTGTCCTTTTGTTGTCTTTAAAAGGCAAAGGTCTTGCAGCGAGCCGAGTTTGGCTCACGGGACACATAAGAAGTGCAGCTCTGGGGCGTCAACGTCCCGCTCACTCAATCTTTGGAAATGGCCCAGCCTCAAAACAGTCCTCTCACTGATGTGTTTAGTGCTGTTCCTGGCTTTCTGTGAGTGTTGTTAATTGGTGATTTTCTTATTATTCACAAATGTCTGACCTGTTTTTTGCTCTGTTTAGGCTACAGTGTGACAAAGTTGCAAGTCGAAAAGGAAGCAAGGAAATCTTACTCGAGGCTGTTGGCGACGGAGGCAGATAAGATGCCAAATTTTGCGTGTTTATTTACACGTATGTTTTTTTTCTTTCATAACCATGATTTAATCCAAACATGTTTAAGTAGGGTTGATAAACTGAGATTGATAATGTGTGGCTTGTATTTAGGTGCAGCAGGGTATATAATGAAGCATTGGTCGTCGGAAACTTATGGAGAAAGTGGATTTTTTCAGTGGCTTGTGTCGAATATATTATTATTTACAAAACATCTGGTTGTGATACAGGTAAGAAGTGTTCACAGTTTAAAGAACAAGAGTTGTACTTTATGTGTTTGTAAAGCTTGAAATTATCATTAAATGTTAAATGTGAAAACAAAATCACAATTGACAAAAAAAAAAAAAAAAAACAATCAGAAGAAAGTCCACTTGCTGTATTTGTTTTAATTTACATTTTTTTTTCTATTTTACATTATTTTACAAATGACTTTTACTGGGAGCAGTGACAGTCTTTTGTAAAAAATTTAACTCAAAACATTTTTTGTGATACAATTAAAATTGTAATTTTTTCAATAACAGAAATTGTGATGATGCTTTTGAAAGTTTACTAAAACAAAAGTGAGACTATAATGTGACATCAGTTTGTTCTTAAACTGAACCTGAAATTTTGTTTTATCATTTCTTGTCAGTGCATTTCTCTGACTGTATCTCAATCTTTTCTTTAGCCTCAGTCGCCTCTTGTCCCGGGACACTGCTGGCCGTTTGCTGGTGATTCTGGGCATTTACATGTCCCACTGGCCGACTATATCGTCATCAGCCATGTGACCATTGGCCACATTGCTAAAGAGCAGTCTTTCTCGGGGGACATCTCCAGTGCTCCAAGGGAGTTTTCAGTTTATGTGAGTTATCTTTGTCCTGTCAACTAAGACCCATTTCACAGATTAATCCTGTTTCCATTAAATATAAAGTCAATTTTTGAAATGCCCTATAATCTGTTTATGGAAACACAACTAGTGACAAAGTGAACTGAAACAGCTTTTTTCTCTTGTAGGGCAGGAGAACACTTTATTCTAGAGAGAAACTTCTGGGGAAGTTTACTTATGATAAGGATGGCCCTAGCTTTCAGACCTTTGCTTTGCCAAACCAGGTCCAGAACCACAATGTTTACCTCCACGTCAGGCTGCAGGTGCACAATAACTGGGGTAATGTAGCGTTCACCTGCCTCTACAATGTCAGGGTCCATGGGGTGCTCCCCACCCGCCCTAAACACCTGATCTACTAGAAGCAGGTGTACGTCCCGGACTGAACAAGACCGGGACTTAATCAGGCTTTAAGTGTAAGGTTTAGAAACAAATGGGTCTAGACTTCACAGTTGACTTCTTCTTAGGGGACAGTTTTGAGATCGACTACAGAACATTTCTGTAGTAGAGCTGGAGATGGTGGTTGTGGACAGCCCTCTGTCTGTGCTGCTCTTGTAATGAGCTCTATCCAGCAGCAATCAGACAGTGGAGCACTCACTTAGTGTCTGAAAGAGTCACTATGACCATAAAAGTCCAATCTGAAGAGTTTGGGCTCTGATGTTTAAGTGTCTCCTTCTTCCACTAAATGAACGGCTCTTCTGTTGGTCGACTCATGAGCCCATCACAAGAGCACCACCTACAGCTCTGCTTCAAAACGTTACCTTTTTATGGTCGTCTCAAGGCTGTCCCTGAAGAAGTCACTGGGAATGTCAGTCCTACTGGTTACATTTCCAAATCCTGCACAAATGAAGGCCTGATGTATGACCTCGAGACTTTAGGGTGACCAAACCTCATATTTAAGGGACACATAAAAACACAGTAATTTACAGACGACTTTAACTGCCCTCATTGAAGCAATACATAAGTTTTTTTCTGGGTGTTCCTCATAAATAATCGATTACAGGAACATTTCTTGGACTTGCTCCATCTTAAGGCTGCTACTGCAACTGTACTGTCTCGTCATGGCCGCTGCTTAAAAACATGACATGACTGACATTGGACAGTAATATCACTTTTACTGCTGAGTCTAAAATAATACATGATAGACAAGATCCTTCTTCTTACATTACCTAAACTTACATTATGCAGTTTATCAGCAGCTGACCCAGCATTGACTCTTAGTTTCAAGTCAAATAACCATCCCAATGACATTTAGCTAAACCTAATGTTGATGCCAATGTTAAAGATTCCATTTGAAAATAACTCTTCACATTTCTCTCCCTTGAATCGCAGCAATCAACTTTGACCCCAACTGACCCAACCTGTCGAGGCAGCCGACCGTTCTCCTTGAGCCTGGGTCTGCCGGAGGTTTCTGACCGTTAAAGGAAGTTTTTCCTCCCCACAGTCGCCAAAGCGCTTGCTCAGGAGACATCTGTTGGGTCTCGTCACCTTGAGTTTTTTCACCTTCAAATGTAAAGATTAGGCCTGTTTTTTAGAGTCATTCTGTGACAGTCACACTGTGATTCAAGTAAAGACCGTTTTAATTGGAAGGACTAGTTACTGTCCTCATTAACAGGTCAAATTAAATGAGCCTGTTATAGTTTAGTAGAGATCAGTTTAAAAGACTCTTTGTCACAGTTCTCTATATTTTAGTGTAAATTTGGACTGGGTGATTCTCAGTTGAACTTAATCTGGCCTGTTCTCAGTGGGGTCAAAGGTGAAAAACAACAGGAGGATAAATGGACACCAGACGTTGCAGTTCTGCACAATTTAAATAAAGTTAAACTTAATAAAGTCCATGTTTTTTTCTCTCTTTATTACTATTTTTTTTACTTGGAGTATATCAGTTTACGTTTCTAAGTTCACTGCTGTTCACGAGTTGCCCCTCTGTCCTGCTCTCCTCTGGGGGAGGGGATACTGTTGCAGATGTTTATAATAATAATAAAAATAATAATAACGGATTGGTTTTATATAGCGTGTTTTCAACGCTCTCAAAGTGCTTTACAGAGTTAAGCATTATTCTTTCACTCCACAGTCACACACTGGTGGTGGAGACGTGGCAGCCATTTTGCACCTACAGATTCTCCAACCTCCAAACATTCTCACGCATTCGTACACCTTAGGCAAGGTGGGTTAAGTGTCTTGCCCAAGGACACAACAACAGTATGAACTGTGAGGAGAGTGGGAATCGAACCGCCTACCTTCTGGTTGAAGGATGACCGCTCTACCCACTGAGCTACAATGTTCTTTGATGCTGAGCGTCCCAATGATGATTGGACCTAAGCTGTGCCTGATCTGTGAAGCTGTCCCGACGCATGGACCCCCCCTGACCCCAGCTCTTTTCACTCAGATGGATAAACTGTTCCTGCTGATATTAAATAAAGTTATTATCATTAATCTATTTGTGACAAGGACTATATTTGAGTGAATTTATGATCCTGGGAGTGACTCCTACAGTTCTGTTTGGAGAGTCTGTGTTCCATTGGTTGGACTATTATATAAAATTAAATCAGCAGATTATAAATTGCCAGTCTGTGAGAAAGTTTTGATTATGCTACAATCCAGCTTGAAAGAGCCATTCGTTTTTTGAGCAGGTTTTTTTATGAATGTCAAAACATTTCATTGTATACTGTACATATATATTTATTTATTTACATTTTTCGTGAGGATTAGTTCCTTGAGATGAATCATCTCCTTTTCAAGGGGGTCATCTTGCTCACATTCATTCACTAGGGACACTTTAGAGTTGCCAATTAACGTGAACATGCATGTCTTTGGACGATGGGAGGAAGCCGGAGTATCCAGAGAGAACCCACGGTAACACGCGGAGGACATGCAGACTCCTCACAGAAAGACCAGAGTCGGCCAAGAATGTTTGAGTCGGCCGGGTCTGGAACTCACAACCTTCTTGCTGTGAGGCAGGAGTGCTTACCACTCTGCCACGTGCACCCCATAGCCCACCAATAGCCACAGTAAAAAAGGAAAGGGCCTTCTAAGTTCTTCAACAACTTTTTTGTAGTTACCACCGGGCTTGACATTGACACCCGACAAACGACAAATGCAGGTGGATTTCAGCTGTGGCGGGTAACAGTCATTTCCTCTAGCCACTTTTGGCCACTTTTTAAACTGGTATTTTATTTTCTTTACTTTGATTACACTATAGGGGTATACACCTTTGGCAGCTGTTTGGTTAGACCTGACATGGTGTTAATCTAATACACAGTCTAAACTCCTCTCACACACACTATGATACTCTAGTATGTAATGTAATGACTAAGCCATTGTCTGTTTTTTTTGCTGCATCCTCTAACTGGCCAGTCAGAGGTTAGGGGCTGTGACACAGATGTTATGTCATTCCTCTCTATGTTCCCAAGGTCTTTTCTAATGGAACACCATCAATCATAACATTAGCTCTGTGAAATCCTTTGACCCTAGCGTGATTCAGCAGCAGCCAAAAGCCTATGTCTGGCTGAAGGCATAGACTTTATATAGACTTATAGGTTGCCGCCTGGAGCAAGCATGCCTTCTGGTCCTCTGGTCACACACAATGGAGAAATAAATATAGAAAAAGTAATAATAATACAGAAATGTACTGGTGGGCCCTCTTCTTATTCTCTACCTGCAGGCAACAAATGAAAAAGTCTGAAGGAAAGATTCAAGAGTCCTCACTTTGGTTCATGCAATCTTCAACAGGCTTTAAATTCAACATGAGGCTGAAATTGCTGAACTGGTGCACGTATATTCAGAGGCCAACACTGCAAACAAAAAGAATTTACTGAATTTCTACAAAACGGAGACACCTGAATATTTCACTTTTTAAAGAAACAGACCTGAACACCTGCTGATCCTATTTTGAATATGGTTTAAAAAAAAAAAAAAAAAGCAATGCTCACAGGTTTAATGGCAAAGGGTTTATAATTTCCAAGCCACCTTTCCATGGTCTTAATGTGTGTTCTCAAGTATTATTATTATTGTTTTATTTTTTTCAACCCAATGAGCAGGGTTGAACTAAAAATGACCTGATTCTGATAATTGAGGTCATGAAGACAATTTGACTAATTTACACGCCATGAGTCTACAACAGCCTGTCACCAAAAATGGTCTCATTAGCTCCCAAACCTAACCACACTGGGAATCGATCAACCTCTGTGGCTGGTTAAGCAGAAGAAAATGGATGGAGAATGAATAAATGGTCAGAATCCTTTAATCATGGGTCTTGTGCTAAAACGTACATGGTCCGTGTTATAAAACAAATGATAATTTGAGTATGAGTATTGTTGACAGTGGAGTTAAACCTCACTAATTAAATCTAGGTCGTAGTCAAGTTAAATAAACCCTCATCTGTTCTTACGCTGCTCAAGCTGCACTTTTTAGCCACAGTCCCTCTATCCTTGCTGTCACCTAACCTTTGAGTGGTAGGAGTGGATGGCTGGCTCAGTGACTAAATGGTTTAAAACTGTGCAAATGCTGCTTTGTAAGCCAGCTGGCATAAGGACTTAGAGTGATGGATGTCTTAGTATGCATGTTGTAACACGGTGTAATGCTGATTTTAAATTGGGAAAGGCCTGTCTTTATTACCTCAATATTAGCTGGGCATGTGGCGCATAAGTATTAGCTTGGTTTGCTACTATGCAACTGCCAATTATGCTACTGCAGTGTGTCTAAATAAATTCAGTGCTTAACTCTGTGGGAGACAAATTATATAGAGTAAAAATTACCCTATCCCTTCTATAACTTTTGAGGCCCTGGTAAATAATGGATACACCTGAGATGAACGGTAAATGAAGGTACACAACCTTTACTGACCCTAAAATGCAACCCCTTCCAATTCCTACACAGGTACTGCATTAACAATTAATTGCAGCCCATAGTCAAAGGATAAAACAGTGTAACAAAAAACAACTCCTGGTATGTCTGTGCAATGTTCTTTCATCTGGCCTACATACAGCTCTTTATGAAAAGGGTTAAGAAGAAGGCATTTGGACATCTATAAGAGTCTTTAAGTATTTACAATTACCTCATATAACTACAAAAACGTAAACTATCCTTTAGGATCAGATCACAATGCCGAAGGAAATGTTAGCTTTTACAAACACTGGTGATATACATTAATCCAGCGTTCATTTTTATTCATAAAATACAGGGAGGATGAGCCATGAAGAGAATGATGACCTGTTGGAGAGTAAGAGAGCCACCATTAATCAAACTAGCTTTTGAATACACACTTTCTGATTTCACAGTATAATATATCTTTATCTAATTTTACAGTAGTTGAATATAGAGCTCACCAAAGCATCCAAAAGCATATAGTCTTTGATGCACACAACCAAATTAAATTATCTTCAATGATGCACCTTTAGAATAATGTAAATACATTTATAAGTTAATGCTGAGGCAAAAAAAAGACAATGTCTTTTGTAAGGCATCAATTTTCAGAATCTCTTTATTTTGCTTTTGTCAGATAGATAAATGCTATTGTAAAGACTGAATCCTGCAGCTTACAGTAGCATCATGAAAAGGAGAGAAAACAAATAGCACACAGATGGTGGATTCATTGCTTTTGTATGTAAGTAAAGTTTATGCATCTTTGCAAAAAGATGAATGTGTTTCTTTGAGCAAGCAACAACATATGCATCTGTTTTCTCAAGCTACTGATCAGAGTTGTGGGAGTTAAACAACAGATAACTAGTTTATCTTAGAATAACGTCTAGGAGAACAATATTACTTTCTTGTCATCAACTGTGTCAATGTCAAGCAATGCAGTCTCATTTTGCAGTTTGTAGTATATCAAATCAGTTATGGCACATTATTATACAATAATAATAATCAGTCAAAGGCGAAGGATGCTTCCATGAGTAACCTCCTATAAAACCTAAAAAATATGAATTTGTCTGCACTTAGAACCCAGTGGAGGTTTCATTACTTCCTGTTCCTGTTTCTATAGTGGACAAACAGAGCACTGCAGGAGGAAAAGCACATCCATATTTACATATCCGTATTGGAACCCAACATTTTGCTCTGCCGGGCTGCTGTAAATGTCCACACAGTAACGTAATAAGGACTGTGAGCAACCATTTTTAAAGACATTCTATCAAAGATCAGAGCTAATGGTATTTATTCATCAGCATAGTTATTGTGATTGAATAGAAAAAAATGTAATTAAGAAGCTATTTTCTAGTTAAAAGATCGTTTGGCGAATAGTGTGCAAAATAAACTGCTCTTGGTCCCCGTTCACCTAATATTGTCCGCTCTTTGTTGTGTAAAAGACAAACAGCTATTGTGTGGCAGACTGACTCTTTCCATGTTCTCCGCAGTGGCCTAACATCAAGACATGCTGCTCAAAGCAAAATTCAATCACTCATGCTCTACAAATTTGATTTAGGGCTTAAATTTCATTAGCTACACATTTCATCAGGATAACCTAGAGCTCAGACGCTCACACTTCATCATTTTCTTTGCCACTTCTGTTTCATATGTCCTCTCTATTTTTGTAAAGTTAACCAACCCTGAAAAAAACAAGTGTTATTTTTGGTCCCAGATTTGAAGCATGGAGACAGACAAGCATTGCGACAGGCAGAAGGGATTAGGAGCGGAGGCAGTAAAACTATGACAAAGGAGTGCATTGGGAGACATGACAGGAGTGATAAGTATATAAATATGCTTTAGGCAGCCGACTGCTGATTACTGTCTTACTATAATGGCACTATGTTTTCTGAAGCAGTGCACTGTGTGTTGGCCATAAAACAACACAGTGAGCCTAAAATGTATTCCTACTTAAAGAAACAAGGCCCATGCCAAAACCAGATACATATTTCTCATTCTGGAAATTATGATCAGGGTTCACACTGGGAAAAGTATGTCGGGCTATAATTTACTGCATTGAGGTACTGAGTTTATTGTGTAATATTGTAGCACTGTTGCACAATGAACTCATTAAATACAACAATTTGGATCTCTCAAAAGGGTTGTGCATAGTTCACCCATTCCATTTAAATCACCAATATACACTATATGGAATAATAATGCTTACGTTTAACCCTGAACCACTGACCACAGTTGATTTTTAGATCAAATTTTCTAGTTTTCCCATTTGTTTCAGTGGTAAAGCGGTCATCCTATAACGGAAGGTTGGTGGTTCAATTTCTGCCCTTCCCACAGTTTATACTGTCGTTGTGTCCTTGAGCAGGACACTTAACCCTCCTTGCCTCCAGTGTCTGTGGCTCAGGTGTGAAAATGTTTGGTGGTGGATAGGGAGGCCGTAGGCGCAAAAAAGCCATGTCTCTGTCAGTCTGCCCCAGGGCAGCTGTGGCTACGGACGTAGCTTTCCACCACCAGTGTGTGACTGTGGAGTGAATGAATATTGTGAGTGCTTTGAGTCTCTGGAAAAAAGCACTATAAAATATATTAAAAAAATATATAAATCAAATGCATTATTATGCATTATGAATATTATTATTTTAACAAACCCAATTTTGAGCTTCTTGATACATTAACAGAGCATTATGTACAGTTGTCTTCGCTTTTATCATCTGCATTAACTGTTAAAAATGATAGGGGAGAAAGGGAAACAAAAACTCACTCTGCAGTAATTGAAGTATTGTACAATTACAAGTCAATAAATGAATAGTTTGTTATAATACATTTTAAGTTGTGAACAGTCCTTTTTGAAATAAATGCAGTTCCAATAAGAAGTATATGTTCCCTGAGTATGAGCTTGCTGTCTGTCCCATCACGTCTACATTTAAAAGTGTGGTCTTCTGTGAGTGGCATGTGTCAGCAACTCCTCTGTGTTTGGTTTCCTTTTCCTTTCTTGCAATTTTTGTCACTGTGCTTTTGACCTTATCACCAACATGTCAAATAGAAGGGGAAAAAAAGAGAGAGGAATAGGCTGTGCGTTGTGCGTTCAACAAGCGTGGAGTGGATACAAAAGGAACGATGACAGAGCATGGGGAATGCTTGACTAAGCAGAAGCTGTTAGCTCATTAGGACTGGTGCTCCACAACAATGTTTAAAACATGAAGTGCACACTCATTTAGTGGGTAATTTGAGTGGGGTGTGACAGGGTCGAACAAGGTGGAGCAGCCAGAGTGGAAGGGTTGTGATCATTAAGATTACATTAACTAACATTTACTGAGCATGCTCTATGTGTTTATCTCTCATAAGTAGTTATAATAGCACTCCCGCCAGATACATCTTCTTCAACTGTGCATGTTCGCTCCATTTCTATAGCACTGCCCTTCACTCTTCCCTCTCCCTCATTCATTCGAACACACACACACACACACACACACGCACGCACACACACACACACACACACACACACACACACACACACACACACACACACACACACACACACACACACACACACACACACACACACACACACACACACACACACACACACACACACACACACACACACGCACACACCTATTCAGTTTTAGAGAGCACTGTAGGCAGAAAAGCCCATGGTTCGGATCATGCTGAGGAAGCAGGAATTAATTCCAATCAGGCTCGAACAGGGGAGCGCCATCACATTCTGTAGCGCTCTGAGAGTCACTCGACAGCCTCCGCCTCCACTGCATTTACTCTACACACTACACATTCATTCTGCAACAGGCTCCCAAATCTAATGTTTGTAACATTTTCACAAACCCCTACATAAAACCTCAATGTTTAAAGAAATTTATAAATCAACAGCACACACCTACTATCAAAATATGGAAGCATATTTATTTAATGTTGGTTGTTTTTTTGATAGGGCTGCAAGATGTTATAAAAAAGTGTTTAGTATTGACTATGTTGAATATTTCTATAACTTTATGAAAATCCTTTGGACAGAAACTTGATAAAACATACAAGGCTCTGGGCTATCTTCCGCTGGTCAAAACTGGGCCAAATTAAAATTAAACAAAGACTAACAACAACAAGGACTGCACCTAGGATTAAACTGACTTTTATACTTTGTTTTTATTTGGTTTCCACACAGTTTGATTTAAATGGTAAGAAATGATTACCATGCAAGCTGTTTCTTCTGACACATATATTGCTTTTGTTGATGTAGAGATCAAAGAATTTGAGAAACATTGTGCAGGTCTAAAAAGTGTCCTGTCTATCAAAATAAAACCCATATATCCCCAGAATACAGATGAGGGAAAACATAATAGATCATTTACATACTTTGTTGCTGCAAATGTATGTTAAATAGATCACATCATCTCTGACTGATTTGAAATCCCCTTTCATCACCCCTTTAACATTAGAAACTTGTTTGTTAGCCATCCGCTGTGTTTCTGACTTTAATACTATGCTAATGAGGCCCCTGACGCCCTCATTCACCTGTCTTTTCCACTAAGCTGAGAATGTTAAGCAGCTGCTGGGCACCTCTGACACTGTTGCACAGAACATGTTTGTCAAGATTAAAAGCGTTGTGGTTTCTGTGTCAAAAGCGTCAAATGGGCTCTACACTCAGCATTATCTTCTCCTGTGAAGCACCTCTCCTCTGCTCTCCCATCCCTCCTCCACCCTTCATCATTCCCTTCATAACCAAGTGTCAGAACACAGCCACACAGCTCATCTGGGACTGAGGCAATCCTTCTACCAACTCTTTTTTTTTTCTTTTCAGGCATTGTCTCCTTCATTTTCCATTTCATTCTTGCCTACGGGTAATAGCTCTGACACAAGCTGGTTGGGGATTGTCCCAAACTGTCCACGTCACCATTTTTATTCTCACTCATCCACTCTGAACTCACTCATTTCACATCTATTTTCATACTGTCTCCGGTCTATTCTTCTATTTCCACATTGGGTAAGGGGCATACTGCTCATCTTGGCACATGCAGATTCCCCTGTTACCAGGACAAGCATTTCATCATAGACCCCAGGTATTCCCTGTGTCCCTCAACAATATGAGACTGCTCAGACCATCAGGTGCTTTTCTTCTGATTTTTTTTTCTATTATAGGGAGAAAAGGTTTGATGTGTTTAAAGTTTATTTGCAATTTTTTATTTTTTTTTTTTTTTATAAATTTACAAAACGAGTTATACATTGAGAAATCTATAGAGGAACTTTATGAGGTTTCTTTTTGGCACTTTAGAAATTCCATTTTTTTTCTCTGAGCATAAATTAAACTAATGTTGTGCTGCAGCTATGAATTCTCAATCCATCTTGACATGCTCCAAGCAAAGTATTCACGTCCAAACCCTGGCTTTACCGGCTTGTTGTGTCTAACAACACGACGCTGATCTGATTGGATAAAACTGCGGTTGATAAATCCAGTCACTGACCAGGTATTCTTTTAAAGTACCTGCCCTTTTGCAAACGCTTTCAACAGGAGCCCTGCCGGATGGTTCTGAGGAGCCGACTATGTTCTGTGGAGCACTTCTGTCTGGCAAGTTAGGTTAGTGATAAACTACAGTATCTTACAGTGACTAAAGTTACTTAAACCTAAATCTTTCAAAACTCCACACTGCTATTAACCAAGTGATATTCTACAAACTGTGCAGCTTTTTCAATGTTATGACCATAACAGGTTACCTTGCTGGTACCTCTGCTGGTCTTTTCTTTTCTTGGTCCTCGATCTGTGGCAGTGACAGCGCACTCCAGTCAAAGGTTAGGACATGTTAATTTGGCTTATTTTTGTCTCTCTGTTGCTGGAAATGTGATAACTAAGCCATGTCAGTATGTTACTATGCCATTCAACAGTGCACTGTGATTTTTGTTCAGTGCAGTCAGTGACTCTGGCAGAGTATTTGTCCTGCATCTGAGCTTGCTGATGTCATATTCCGAATATTGTCATGACTCAGATAAGGCTCAGCATCGGGATACTCAAGTGCATGTAAACACACTTATTGATTGTGATGATATTGCTTACACCATCACAATGTGTTGCTCCTGTGCTTTAACTGAAAGTCAAGGTCAAGGAGGATTTTGATGGGACACATTCTTGTTCACACCCACTTGTCCATAAACATACACATAAGGTTCAGTATTGTCCAAAACCAGCAGTAAAATGTGTCACTAAGAAGAAATGCATGTGCCAGGCTGCAGTGCTATGATCCTCTATAAATGCAAGAAAAACATTATCTCATTGTCTATATATACTATTTCTGCTAGTATTAAGAAGAAAAGATCCCATTAGTTACACATAAAACAGTTAGATGCAAAACTCATAAAGGCTACTTTGATAAATATGTTTCCAAATTCACATTTTTCCACTTCAAAACTCCTATTTTTTGTGTGAATATTACTGCTGTGTCAGGGTCCCTGCTTTTTCCCTATTGTTTCCCTGTTTGCCTTTCTTCTCCCTTCTGTCACTGTCTGTGTTTATTTCTCTGGTGATAGGCAGAAGTTCTGCTGTTCGTCCTACTACTTTAGGCTCACCTACTACACAGCATCACACCATTCTTCAGTCAAGCCCCACACAACAGGATAAAGACCTGGTACAGTCTCACACATTGTGCCAGATTGTTTACCCACCGTGGTATAATCCACTAGCCTGGCCAGCCACGACACACCCAGGGTTAACCATGAATTTACCTCGCTATCTTCCTATTCCAATTTTCTAGTACTGATTTAGATTTTTGTTTGTTCCTGTTTACACCTTAAGGTCCTGCCGACGGTTTCCCTGGACTCACTTGATTCCAGCCCTCTCGCCTGTGCTATGTTCAAAATAAATCTTTTGAACTGCCTTTTTGTAGTTTGCTTATTTAGCCATCCGTTTGTAAGAAAATTCTGACATTTGATCACTCATGGCCTCTAATTTAGATCTGAGAAAGGAAGTGCAACTTAGCATTTAGTACCAAATCCGAACAGGCTCCATATTATTGATATGTTTAGGTCACTTCATTATTATTCCTGTGTGATATATTGTGGAATTACTACTGAATAGATCTTACCTATTGGTGACAGCTCTGCCACACTGGTGATATAAGGCCCCTCTAAGAACTTGGGCTCGCTGTCGTTGATGTCCTGGACCTTGATGACAAACTCCGACTCTGGTTCTAGCGGATCATCAGAGAGCCGGTCCCGGGCCTGAGCTCTCAGCGTGTAAAAAGCCTTCTCTTCCCGATCCAGTCTGGCCGTGGCATGGATATCTCCTGTCAGCTCATCAATAATAAAGATGGTGCCTGCTCCTTCGCCAGAGATGGTGTATTTGATGTTGCCCTCGCCTTCATCGGAGTCAGTGTGAATCTAGAATAAGGAAAAAACATTTTTTATTGAACTTGTGTCAAACTTCACTAAAAATATTGAATTAATTTGAAGAGAAGCCAGGTTGCATTGACCTAAGCATTGACCTGAACATATAATTCAGGATAGTTTGGATTTTAGATTATAGTATCAAGGGCCAGTTTAGAAGATCAAAGAAGACTTAGCGCTATACTGGAAGCTGTATTGATGCGACTAACAAATGAAATACGGAATAAATGTTATCATTATAATAGTGTAATACAAGGCTACAGCTCAGTAAATTTATACTACTCCTTAAAGATCTCAAAAGTTGCTTTGGGCGAGAGTCTTAGGAATACCTAAAACATTTCTACGTTAAACACCTCTAGCTCCATAGCTGCAGTCAGAAGTCGCAGATTAGATAAGAGTATGACAGTTAGATTGTCTAATCAGACAAATCTGATTCAAATTCCCTGCAAACAGATAATGTCATGTCCTGCTCAAGCAGACTTGAAACTTGCAGTGTTCAATGTCAGGTCTTTGGGAAACAAATCTTTTTCAATTAATAATTTTATAACTTTATATATGCTTGATTTTATGTTTTTGACAGAAACATGGTTAGACAGCAAGACTGGAAATGCGGTCCTTATTGAATCAACCCCATCGAATTTCACATTTTTATCTAAAATATGGGAAAACAAAAAGGCTGGTGGTGTATGTGCCTTTCTTAGGGATAATATTCTTCTTATTCACTTGGGGAGTATTCATTATTTGAGTATGTTTCATTCAAAATGGAGTTATGGTTTTCTCTATATTATATGTTGTTCTTTACAAACCACCCCAACAATGTCATGATTTTATTGATGAGTTACTGAAATACTATCGGTTATCTGCACAGAATTTGTAGTAGTTATATTAGCTGATTATAATGTGCATGTGGATAATGTTTGTGACAGGAATGACAAAGAACTTGCTACTGTTCTTGAAACTTTTGGTCCTTGTCAGCATGTTAATGAGCCAACCCACACACTGTGGACCTAGTCGTTACCAAGGCTGGTTATATTTCAGATGTCACTGTGATTGATGTTGCTCTATCTGATTATTTTTGTGTATTTTTACATCTGTCCATAATTCCAAAAGTTGCTGCTGGACCTACAGTTGTTCAGAAGAGGCACATTAATGACAGTTTATGGAGGCAATCAGGTTTGAAAATGCCTCATCAGGTCAAGTTGATGATTTGTTTAATAGTTATACTTCAGGTGTTTTAAATGTTATGGACACATACATTGTGGAGGCAAGGAAGAGAGGAGGAAGAGGCAGAAGGCATCGTGGAGCAAAGCTCTTTCTATCAGGAAACAGAAAAGGGAATGCGGGAGAGAGAAAAAATGGCGTAAACTGAAACCCCTATTTTATTGTGAGATATAAAAAACAAATTCTATGTTTTCAATCAAACTTTGCAGAAAGCAAGATTTTTTTTTTCTCTCAGAGATCATCAACAGCAGCAGTAACAACTCACATGTCCTGTTTGCTACACTGAACAGATTAACACACCCTCCATCTCCATTTCCTAGTTTCCATCACTAAATGCAATGAGTTTGCATTGTTTTTTAACAAGGTTCAAGGCATTAAACATGCTACAGTCCACAAGACATAAAACAACACTGCATCCATCTAGGATACACTTGGTTGGGTTAATACATTTTACACCCGTTAATGACAGAACAATTGAAAAAACAGTCTTTATTCACCTGCTGCTTTAATGTTTTACCCACTATATTTCTAAAATCAGTACTAAGCAGTCTGTTACCACAACTCACTGATATATTTAATATTTCCTTACAGTCTGGAACATTTCCAAGGGCCTTAAAAACTGCTGTCATTAAGTCTCTCCTAAAGAAGAGCAGTCTTGATGCTCAAAAAGTTGAAACAGTTGTATATCAGCAACTTAATGACTTTCTATTACTTAACAACTGCTTTGATCCTTTTCAGTCAGGTTTTAGGCCCCATCACAGACTGAGACTGCACTTATCAAAGTCACAAATGACATCCATCTGAACACTGACATGGGCCTCTGCTTTAGTTCTGTTGAACTTGAGTGCTGTGTTTTATTCATTGGATCATGGAATCCTGTCACAAAGATTAGAGGAATGGATAGGTATCTCTTGACCTGCCCTAAAACTGGTTTCAGTCCTATCTTGAAGACTGGAAGTACTTTGTTTCAGTTAACTGTGTATCAGACCAAATGGCCCAGACATGTGGGGTTCCACAGGGGTCTATCTTGGGACCCCATTATTCAATCTTTGTCATGGCTGCTCGTTATGACACCTGAGCAACCAGCTCAGTAGCCAACAAACAACTCCTGTTGTCAGATTGTTCTTCTACTTCCACACAAACACATCCATCGTCCCTGCAAACGTGTTCCTGCTAACCTTCTAACCTGCTAACATGTTCCTGCTAACATGTTAACATGTTCCTGCTAACCTGCTAACCTATTCCTGCTAACCTGTCACTGCTCACCTGTTAACTGCTCCTGATACCTGTTCCTGCTAACCTGCTCCTGCTACCTGTTCCTGCTAACCTGCTAACCTGTTACTGCTCACCTGTTACCTGCACCTGCTACCTGTTCCTGCTAACCTGCTAACCTGTTACTGCTCACCTGTTAACTGCTCCTGATACCTGTTCCTGCTAACCTGCTAACCTGTCACTGCTCACCTGTTAACTGCTCCTGATACCTGTTCCTGCTAACCTGCTACTGCTCACCTGTTACCTGCTCCTGCTAGCTGTTCCTGCTAACCTGCTAACCTGCTACTGCTCACCTGTTACCTGCTCCTGCTACCTGTTCCTGCTAACCTGCTAACCTGTTACTGCTCACCTGTTAACTGCTCCTGCTACCTGTTCCTGCTAACCAGCTAACCTGTTACTGCTCACCTGTTACCTGCTCCTGCTACCTGTTCCTGCTAACCTGCTAACCTGCTACTGCTCACCTGTTACCTGCTCCTGCTACCTGTTCCTGCTAACCTGCTAACCTGTTACTGCTAACCTGTTATCTGCTCCTGCTACCTGTTCCTGCTCAACCGATCCAGTAACCTGATCCAGCTACCTGTTCCGGGTAGCCTCTTACCGGGTTCTGAGTCTTCTGTCCTCATCTCCTGTACCAGCTCGTTGCCGTGTTTTGCCGGCCATACTTCGGGTCCGACCGAATACGTCCAGTAATCCACACCTCCTGTGTCTACTACTTCTTGTATCATTAAAGATTACACACCGTATCAGTCTGAGTCTGGTGTCATGCATTTTGGTCCCTAGTCTGCCGTCGCAATCTTTACATGCTTCCTTTAGGCCAGTTAATACGCAGCTGTGACATATCCGACCATAATTATGCAGATGACACTAGTATAAACATTTAACTCACAGCAGGTGAAAATGGACCAATCCATTCACTGTGTCCCTTCATTAAACAGATTGACGTGTGGATGCAAAAATTTTGAACCAGACAGAAAACAAAGCAAAAGTGTGATCAGTCACCTCTAGTCTCTTTTTCTAAAATCTAAAAATCAGGTTAGAAATATATGGGTCGTCATGGACTCAGACTTGAATTTTCACAGTCACATTAATTCAATTAAATCATCAGCATTTTATCACCTTCATAACAGTCCTAAAGTCAAAGGGATAATGTCTCAACCAGACTTAGAGAGACTTTTCCTTGCTTTTACGAGGTTTAAGACAGCTGCAGCTTATTCAGAACGCTGCTGCTTGGGTTCTAACCAAAACCAGGAAGTACAACCACATTCTTATGTTTCTTATTTTAAATCTTGTAAATTGTCTTTTATTCCTCTGAAACACTTTGAGTTACCCAGTGTATGAATTGTGTTATATAAATAAAATTGCCTTGCCTATTCACAGACACTCACTTCAGGTGATTCACAGTCACTCATTTTCCTACAGATGCATGTTTTTGGAGGAAGCCAAACCTGGAGCCAACCTACAGTAGCATGAGGGCGGAATACAGACGCCGCAAGAAAAGCCATTTCACAAGATCAATCCCACAACCCAGCTGTGTGCCAACCATTCCGCTACTATGCTCATCAAGGCTGTATCCCGTGTCACATTATTCAGAATTTATAATCTGTGGCCGATTAAACAACAATCGACCAAATGTGCCAAATCTAACCAGAAACCAATGCAGCGTTAAAGCTTGTTTTTCATGTTAAGCGTTAAGTGTAACCTTTGCCTGTCAGCAAAAGAACAGTGCTTATCTGCCTATATCCATCTCATACCTAACAGTGGTTGCAGGTTAAGGCCTTCCTGAGGTCCCTGTGGACTGGCCATCACAGCTGTCTTGTTAAAAAGACACCTAGGTTGTATATGATTTACACCTTTTCTGTACATCGTGCCCTTCACAGGATGTGGCTCCCAAATTAGAAGATCAAAGTCATTTCAAAGATTGTTAAAGGTAGGGATGTAGATGTGCTGGTGCTGAAAAGAGAACTTAAAAGAGCCCTTATAAATCAGAGCTATAGTTCAGCCCCTAATGTGATTAGAAGACATTCCTCGGGCAGCAGTAGGAGCAGCATCGGTCCCCCGTCCCAACCTCCCTTTTGGCTCTTTACTAAGCACTAAACCTGCCCCTCACCACCACCTCCATCTGAAATTAGAATTCAGAGTTGTCTACGCGGTGTAACTGTGGTTCAATCTCGTGAATAGACCAGGGGAGAGGGGAAATCGCCTTGGCCTCCCTGCTTAATATTTTATAAAGCCTTAATTAAATACAGGCTTCTATCACCCTCGCGGGGGTTTTCATTAAGTATTTGTCGTAAAACTGTGGAATAATGCAAGCCTCTGCCGTGATATTGCTTCCCTCCTCCGTTCGACTATCCCATTTTTATCTGTCTGTTTTTCCCTCCTCTCTGATTCATCCTGGAGACAAATACATAGACAGTCAGGGAAAATATACTGCCAGATGCTTTGGCGCTATCAATATTTTAGCTATAATAAAAAAAGTTTCACCAGTCCGAACTGTGAGAGTTATCCAAAAACACTGTGCATATCCTCGCTGATATCATGACATTTTCATGTCATTAATGAATGCATCATAATGGTTGAACTTGCTACTTAGAAACCTGTCTAGTATTTTATGAATAGGCCCTTTTGAACGGAGCCAGTTGGGGCCAGTTGAGGCGGGGGGCCCCTAATGGTAATTGAGGGAAACAAATGAACTCACTGACACTAGATGGGGATGGATAGACTTGATGTAAAATAATACTTACTATGAGAAGTATTTAAAGTCTTATCTTTGTGAAGCTCATGGTCAGATTCTGCACGTCTGTATCTGAACTCCGGATCAGGAATAACCCTGAATGATCCAATCAATCGGCCTTGCTCAATTTTTGATTCTCTCTGCCTGACTATGTTTCCCTAAAATAATTGGCCTTAACGAAGGGTCTCATGAGTAATAATAAATATTTGGACTTGAATAGCCTTATTAAATTGGATTATTTATTTGAATGATGTCAGCTGTTATGTTTTAGCATTGGTATGTTAGTTTTTTTATGTTACATAGCTTGTCTTTTTAGCATATCTGAGCAATTTTCAGACTCAATACCTGGTATTACCTGTGTAAGCCAACATTTTAAAAACTAAACAGCAAAAACCCCATGGGCCTTGAGTTTAGCTCATGTGTCCTGAATCTCCTTCTGCTCTCCTAGCCTTGCTGTATGTTCAAATTAGATTTTGCAGACAAAAATGTATCTGAAAAGTTGTCATCACACTTTAATTCAATTACACAAATTTTGGCACCCTACATGCAAGTTTGTAACTACTGTACACAGACTCAGTCATCCACACAGAGCACACACAGGCACATGAATACATAGCGAGTTCATCATTCTGCTGGGATGATGCTATTTCTCCCCCTCAGGCCTGATATAGCCATCCGTCTGTCAGTCTTTCCTTGCTGGAGTGATTCAAGTTGGCAGCTAGAAAAACACACAGTACGCTCAGCGAAGTCATTCTGCACAAACTAAAGGTCAGAGCCAGGATGTCACTTGCTGAGCATAAAATAACCAGCGGTGCAAACGTGGCCATAATGGTTACATGGGATTGGACCAAAAATGCACAGCAGAGTTCAAGGACAGTGAGTACAGCATGTAGTGCAGTGGCCAATTATTTTTCTACCACACAGCATTTACTGTCGGGCATTTGGAGACACGTTAAAAGCTTTAATTGTTGATGCTTCGATTTTAATTGTTGTTTTATGATTTAAATGAATGGTTTCAACTTCAAATTTAAAGTTTGATTGAAGGAATTAAGCTCAGTTGATTTGATTTCTCTATGAAAAGAAATACTTTTGAAAGCACAGCCCTGTTTTATTATAACTCATGAACTGTTAAATCCAGACTTTAGCATCACTTCTCAATTATATAAAAACTGTGTCTAGAAGTCATTAGGCAATCAGATAAATGAATGACATGGTATTTTAAATGAAGGTTTCAAAGATTTGGAGTATGATTACTCAGAAAACTGAAGGTCTTTTCAGATCATACCTCTGCAAACACACTACATGCAAAATGAAAGGCAATGGAATAAAAACTCTAGTTGTAATATCAAATTTTATGTGTAATTTCAGTGCCGTGAAACCCATTGGTTTTGACCTTAGTAAGAAGTGCGCTTGTAAACACGTTCTGAGCCGCCTCTCATCACCTTTTTCCTCTATAATTAAGTTAATTCAGAAAACCTTTTATTGTCACCACTGCAGGCAAGAGACGACCTTGCTCTGATATGAATCAGTTGTTATTAAGCTAACAAGCAAAAGGGGATTGTTCTTAGAGTCACATGTTAGAGACAATATTGTATTTGTCAAAGCAAAAACTAATCATTACCATGTTCTCAGTATTAATAAACGCAAAAGCATAAAGCATAGTATCATTATTAAAAACCAGGATGACTCAATGCATTCTTTTTCTTTCCTTGGTGATATAAGGAGCATGCAAGGCCTCTGGTCTACAGTGAAGAGCTGTGGGCGGACTCAGGGGAGATAGAGGTTGCTGAAGCCCTGTCAGGTTCACCTTGGGGTTATAACAGAGCGTAGGGCTGTCACTGATTGCGAACATGCTACAGGGAATGACATATGACTCACGTGAGACGTTAGGTTTGCTGTTTATTTGATCAGTCAGCTCTTTTCAGTTTGAGCATTAACATTATGAAGTTCAAAAAACATTGTGAGCCACAAAAACAGAACCCATCCATGGTCAGCAGAGCCTGAAATTCAGTGAGGCAAATTATAGATTATTATTATATTAATGACACAAAAGTTGCAAAGCACATAAACTATGAAAATAATACATCCAGTTTTGGACTACTCTATGGCATACTGGGGAAAATGGCTGGCTAAAAATAACTTTTCTGGTTAAGAACAAAATCTGATGAGGTAAAGATTGCATTGGGGCACTTTAATTAAAAACAAACTATACCTTTTTTTAATTAAATGAAGTTGTATTTTTTACATATAAATAAATTGAGACAGTTTTTAACTGAGTTGTTCATAGTGTTTAGTAGTCTAAGAAGCAGATCTAAGAAATATCTCATGACAGGATTTGTGCATTTCCAGTGAGGATAAAAGAACTGTGACTATACTCTGAACCCTTTTGTTTATTGAGGCTTTTAAAGACGGAGCAAACTGGCTGTCTTATATTTAAGTCTGTGTAATCAGGAGGAGGCCTGCCACATTTCACTGCACCTTGTCAAGCTCTCTGATCTTAACAGCTTCAAAGTGTTAACAAGGTGACTGTATCAGAGACGGCACAGGTAGAGACAGCTATGAGGAAGGGAGAAAGACAGACAAACTGTGAGACAAGACCGGAAAAGATAATGGCAGTCAAACTATAGGGAGGAAAAATGGAGGATGAGGAATGTAGATGCCGATAGCTGCTGACATAGAGATACTGCATAGAAGTAAGGAAATAAGAAAAATCAAACAACAAATAATATTACTACTTGGGTATAATCTGTCTACCCAATTTAATTATTAAAGTGGCGTTTTTGACTGCCATACATTCTGAATAGACCAAAGCACCATTTACACCGAGAAGTAGAAAGAGTAGAAAACATACGTGAGTAGATCTATACAGGTTTGAAGGCTACAGACAGACGGTACAAGTCACTGAATGTGTAGGGTTATCTTACATGTCAACAGGAAAGACTTGTCCCGTACTATTTGTCTGTGAAGGTTCTCAGTCATCCAGGTCATCTTAAAGAAAAGGGTCAAGTAAAGGCATCTGGACTTAGTTTTCAAGGTGAAAACGTTTTGTCTCTTCTTCAAGAGACTTTGTCAGTTCTGAGTTGAACTGGTCAGAGAGCTGAGCTTATATCTCTGTGTCTCTGTGACGTGAATGGTGCTGTTGTTGTATGTGTGTAATGCTTTATATGTTCTCAATGTTTTCTCTTCTTTTTAGTGTAACACATTTTAGCTTTAGATCAAAAAGATACACGCCCACCATGTTAAGAATTTTTTGTGGGGATAAATAAATCCCAGTAGCTCAACATCCATCATACCTTCTATATCTATCTGTTTAGAGAGATATAAATATTGTTGTTTTTGTTAACATGGTGGGTGTGTATCTTTCTTGTTGCTTGTAATAAGAGTCTATAGCAAAGAGCCATTTGGACCCATTTCCTACAGTAAAAAAAACACTGGGAGCCACAAAAGCCTATTGACATTTAAAATGAAATAACACTGCATATGACACTGCACATTTACTTTGCTTTTATGCTATGTATAAACAAACTTTAATGTGTTGCATTTATGAAATCATTGAACGACTGCAGAGAAAACAAAACTACAATTCTGCATGCAACAAAAATATTTTGAACTCCAAAAAAAAATACATTCGGTTGAAGGATACTTTTAAGTAAAGTACTCAATGTCTATTTGAGTTTTAATTGTATTTATAAAAAAAAACTCCAAACTTAAATTATCCACCAGCAGCAAACCAAAAACGCCGTCTTCTCTCTGTGTGCCGTCATCGTTTTACTGGCGCATGCAGTCAGCTGTCAATCTCAATAATAAAAGGACTATTTCACTGAACAATAAAAAAAATGAATATATACAAAATAATAGGCAATTAAAATATTTATTATACTTGGTTAGTGTAATTTCTCCTCCTGAACCTCAGCGTCTGCACATCAGGGCTGTCTGCTGTCACCTTCTTCTTTACACAGGATAAAAAAATCTGTAAGTTGTGCACAATATTTGCTTTTAATAAAGTTTAAGTTGGAAAACACCTGCATATTTCCTCATTACATATTAAACACACTGGTAAACTAGTCTGGTCAGCAGTGAAAGAAAATGAATCGGCCCACGTTCCATTGAACGTTCTGTTAACTTCAGACACTTTTCTTTTCTTAAAATTCTCCATAGTTCCATAGTTGGACTACCCAGGAATTCGAAAAGTTCAAGAAATCCCATGCTGGCAGGTATCGCACATTGGCATTTGTGATGCATAGTAACAGCAACAACATAAAAACGAACAAAATAAAATAAAATACAATAATTAAATAATCATTAATTATTTTTAAAAGCCACAGGGAGCCGCATCGGAGGGATGAAAGAGCCGCGGGTTGCCGACCCCTGGTCTATAGGACGTAGATGAAATTAAATAATGGTGCACTTCTGTGCAACCTCTTTGCCTTGTGAAGAGACCATTTCATCTGAGGATAAACGTAAATCTCTTTTGTTAGCTAAAAACCCTAGTTTTCCTTTTTGTAGTTTTGGCCAATCGATCTTTGGCTGTTTTGTTCCCCTCTGATTGCAGCGCTGTTGTTACACTTGGACCTAGATTTGACTAATTATAAGTGAGATCAAGCATAGAGAGCTTTTTAATTATAGTGTAGAGAACTGCATTAGACGAGCAGAAGAGCATTTCTGATCCCTGTTTTTTCTACTGACTGCAGAGACTTTTAAGTATTTTGTAAACATAGTGAACGCATGTTCCCAAAACTGCTTTGAGAATTTTAAATACATCATTTATTTATTTTTGCTTTTAGTATGATTTTCAACTGAACCATGCTTGTAAAATAAAATCCTGCTGCAACAACATCTATATATAAAAGTTAAATAAAGAAGGATAATTATTTTGCTGCTTTTGTCAAAAATATTGAAGGGCTAATTTTTACTTGTGTTGTAGCAGTGCCACGGGTATTAATTCACTTTTTTAGTATCTAGTCTCAAACCAAAATGTAAAATAGCTACATTGGTCCACATAACAAAATGTAAATATTTTATAATTTGTTCATAAACTGTTATAATGTTACATAATGTCTCGGGGAAAGCCATTTTCTTTCCTAACGTCAAAACTTAAAAGTCACATGACACCTATAGAAAGGAGTCGTCGAGACAATAATGTTAAGACTGAGATTAGTTGAATAAAGGACTAAACCGTCAAACAACATATTTGGGCAGTGGAACAAATTAGCTCGACACAGAAGAATGAAATTGCTTGCTGGAATTGAATAAAAACTGATTTGAGATTTTTTATTTTGATTAACTACTTTAGAGCCCTGTGACTTCACTTCAGGAGATTATTTGTTTGTTATAAAGTTCTATGGAGCAAAACTGTTGCGGGGGGTGTAGGGTTGAGTTGTAAATAATCCGTGTCTCAGCCCAACACTTTGTTTGAGGACAGCTGACTTCTACTCTTCTTCAACCATCGGTCTTCTTTGTCGTTGACCCTTTTGTATTGGGCCACGCACTTGTGCAGTGACTGTAAAGTCTCCCTAATGCACAGGTCAGTACACTGCTCGCTACACTGGCTGACATAGACTACATTGCTCAGTTGGATTTTAATCCTTAGGGTGGACCTGTTATCTCCTGGTGTTTAATGTTTTCCAGAAAACCCTAACACATCTGATAACAAATCTTTTTCTTGGCTTTTGACACATAAGATGTAGGCACATCCTTTCATAACTTATATAATGATGGATGAGACACAAAATGTATTCCAACTATGAAAATTTAAGGTCAAATCTGGTATCTGTTCTAAAACAAACCCACCAGGAAAATGTCAACCACTCTGACCCGTTTGTTTTTGATTCATACAAACCAAACCAAAAGTTGGTTTGACTGGCTTATTACTGTCAACTATCTTCATTCTTTTTTGAATTTAGTCACATTGTGGTAAGGAAAAAAAAAAAATCTTTTTATTCGTAGATTCTCTGTTTTAATCACTGTATTTTAATCACTCTTTTTAATCACTCTACTTTGGTAAATGTTTGGTGTTGTCTCTCTTTAGTTTGGCTCTTGAGCTGTAACTATGTTAAACAAAAAATGAATAAAGTCTGTGAAGAATACATCTACAAAATCACTCAAAACACAAAAATACATATGTGCAGAAAACCTCCAATACCTACCCTATAAAAGAAAGAAAGCAGTCAACACACAATGGTCTCTGCTCTTATAGCTTAAAAAAAAAAAGAAAAACATAACCATGGTGAAGAAAATATACCATTCTTCATGCTTGACCTATTGACTGACCAGAAATCTTGAATTCATTATGTCCAAATGCTTTTTTCCCACTTATTAGACATAGTGTATCATAGTTTCATTATCTAAATGTGCAAAGCCCAACAAAGCTGCCAGTTAACTGTCGTGTGAGTGACCATTTTATTGGTAAATCGGATTTCATTAGCCAAGCTGTGGCAGTTGCAGTGTAAGACTGAGCTATGGCTGCACACTTTGCTGAGCTGTTGTGAAGTTATATGAAAAGAAAAGCATGTTGCAATTATTCATTAGCAGTACAGAGGGGCGCTGCTTGGCTTTAATCCTCGGCTGCTTAAATTAAAGTGGTGATACCAATAGCCAGCATCTGTGTGTGAGTGTATTCATTACTTTATGAGGACAACAATTGCTTATGCAGACTTTGATTTCTCAAAGAAACCAATTAAAGGTTTGTGTTTTCTATATTTAGTCCTGTCCAATTTGACTAAAGCATGTCAGAATGTCAGCCTTTTGGGATTTTCACATCATTAAAACTGACCCCTGTGGATAAAAGGACATTATTTATTGGACACATGTACAGTTGTGCTCCTAAGTTTATATACCCTGGTACAATCTGTGATTGTTTGGCCATTTTTCAGAGAATATGAATGATAACACAAAAAACTTTTCTCATAGTTAGTGATTGAGTGAAGCCATTTATTGGCAAACATCTGTGTTTACTCTTTTTAAATCATTATGACAACAGAAACTGCCCAAATGACCCTAATAAAAAGTTTATATACGCAGTTATTAACACTGTGTATTGCTACCTTTAAAATCAATGACACCTTGAAGTCTTTTGTGGTAGTCTCAATACTCTCTTGTCTTGGACATGGCCTGTTCAATGCAATCTTAACAACAATAATACCTTAACATACAACTTTGCTGCTCTCTAAATATGAGCATTTTCAGTTACATCAACAAAGACTAAGTCCTTAAAGTTACTGGATACTTAGGACTATGTTATGTTGGAGGACCTAGAGGCAACAATAAGATTAGCATCTAGATTCCTAAAGCTCTAAAAGAGTAGAAGTTGAGTCAAAAAGTAAAAATTCTTCTCAATATTAAACACATGAGTGATTTTACTGGCTCTTTACAAGTGGGACATACATAAAAGAATGGAAAATACCACACCTTGATGCATTAGGTGTGTTTTCATTTCATCTATGGGACAAAACAAACACTATTATACTCTCTCAAAAGCCATTTTCTAAAAAATAGAAGTTAAGACTTTAACCTTAAAACTTGAATAAGTCTATATTAGAGACTGTAAGAGACATGGACATATAGAGTAATACCCACAGTCTCAAAGCACAGATAGCACTGGCCAGTTCCCTAGTCTTATGAAGAGCAATAACTTAAGATAATTTTCCTAATAAAATCATCTCTCCTCTACCCCACTGTGTCGGTCCCTGGAGCTGCCTTCAGCCCTTTCATATCAGTTAACTGCCTTCCCTTGCACTCTGTCCTGTTATGAACCCACTCTAGCCAGTCTGCATTTCACCGTCTTAGGTTGCATTCTTCTGTTTTCCTTCCTTTGTTATGATTAGTCATTATTTTTGGTCTATTTGTGCATCTAGCAGCACACAGACACTGCTGCCAGATGGACTTGCTCTCTGTCTAGTGTGTCCTCAGTAGGAATGCAACCCAATGCAAATGCAATATTACTTTTGCATTTGTCTAAACCATGAAATACAGGGACATGGTATGATTGATGTTTGTAGTGTGTGTGAGTCATGGCTCAATCTCACGCTGTCTGTATGAATATGACATTTTTTTATATTATGTCACATGTAAGGCGATCAAATTATACATGCTGTCCAGTCTCATCAGCTCCCTGAAGTTTATTTGGAGTGGCCGCTGATGAATGTTTTTGCGATTGGGAAGAAGGCGAGATAGAAAAGTGAATAGTCCCCCACAAAAACATGGAACGGTAATGATGGAAAACAGATTCGGTTTGACATATGTGTTTCAGAATTTAGAATATTTGTTAGGTCTGGACATTGACGTTGAAATTAAATTATTTTCACCAGGAGGTCATGATGGTGTAATAGACCTTTTCAATCAAATGGTTTAAGAAAAATGGAAGAAAAGCAGAAGAGGACATAACATTGCTAAAATTCTACAATAAAAAGAACAAGTCTGTAATACTTTAAGTCTAAGGGGATTTCACACCAAACTATTTTCTCAGGTGTAAAAGATTCAGTGGACCATGGATCAGAACAAAACTCTGTTCAAAATGAGTCAGCTTTGGTCCAGACCAAAGTGAACCAAGGTTTGTTTACTGTGTGAAATTGTATTTGGCGATAGTTCGAACTTTTGGCCCAAACATAGGAAGTTGCAGACAATAATACTAACACTGAACAGCAAATAAGAGGAGGAAAGGGGAAAAACACAAATCAGTGGGTGTACTTTAATGTTTTCTTTCAAATGCTTCCTGTGCAGCTGACCATTTCCTCCAAAAGATTACAGCAATTTTCAAACACATTTAACTTGCCACTCATATATTTAGATTAACATCTCCAGGACAATCCAGTCTTGGGGCAAACCTACCAAAATACCAAATACCAATGCACATACCAAAATTTATTTGTATAACAACCATCAATAAGCATTAAAAACGTTTTTAAAGTCAGTGCCAACTCTAAAAATACGAAAGCTTTAAAGCACTCTTAGGTTATGATGTATTTAGAAAAAAGGTCACATTTGTGGAAGCAGGGAGCATAGCATCAATCAAAGCAAAGACACACACATCCCAGTGATGGTTATAGTTTTCATTATAATTTCAGTACAATTAAACACATTTTAGAAACTCCCCATGTCATTGTTAGTGTAAAAGACAACTTTCAAGCAAGTCACACAGGCAACTATTAATGTGGAATAACATAGTGCATTTACAAACATGTTGACAAGCAAGTGTGCCTCAAGCAATAAATAAATCTATAAAAGTAATATCTGCCTTTGAAATCACATTTGCGTAGATGCATATGCAAATTAGCTGTAGATTGTTTACAGCTTATTACTTTGCTCTTCCAATAAAAAGTCTACTCTTATGAACTGATGAGAACTTCAAATGAGCTTATTACTTCTCTAATGTGAGATGAAATCATGCAGCTCTCAATTTACGCCAGCTTAAATCAGAGTTCTCTAATGATTTGACTTACCTTTCCGACATATAGTGGCTCTGTGCCGGTGTATTCCTCCACCACAAAGAACTGGTTCCAAACCCATCCTCTTTTAACTCGCTCAAGTCCATTTTCTTGTTTAGTTTCTGCTGATGTGGAACTACTAGTCCTTGAGGCTTGACACCAGCCCGACCTACAGCAGTAAAGAAAACTCACTGCTGCCAACAGTGTCCACGCTCCAGCTAGCCACCTAGTCATGTTGATAAAAATAATGACCAAAGAAAGAAATCCAGTCTACATGTAATTCCAAAGATCTATGCAGGCAAGTTAGTTTCAGCTGTAAGGTGGAACTCCCAGAAGTCTTCAGGGTTAATCCATTAGCTGACGGTTTACTCTGTGGCTTTCAGGTGGATTTCTGGAAGGTCATATATCAGACTTGATTCCTAAAATGTGCAGCTGACTGCTTTCTGATAGAACATGGAAAGTCATGCTGGGCTTTTATTATGATTTACTTTCTGAGTTTGGTACTTCTTTAAAAGTTAGTGTCCTTCCGAAAGCTAACTTCAGATGTCTTTTGAACTTCAGTTTCAGAAGCTAACAACACCGGTTCACTGGTTGTAAGAAAAAACAAAGGGAGCATAGGAGCATAGTAAGAGCACACTTTTGATCACTAACTTTGTAGTTTACATTGTTTCACATTATACTTCCATCCTTTTTTACTAAAAGAAACCATGCTTTGCATCCATTTATCATGACTTTCAACAGGTGCTACTAATGCTTCGTCCTTCTTCCTTGATTCTTAAAACTATTGGGTACACAGTCAGTTTTGGAAAGAAAAAAAACTCTGTAGTCCAAACTACGGAAAGGTCACTGCTGATTCAAGTTCCTGAGACATAATCCTTGAAATAACAAACAGAAAGGCCGACTGATTCACAGATGATGCATTTTAATCATAGGTGGCTTTTCCTTCCACATCAGTCCATCAGGTTGAAGGCTTCAATCGTAAAAGGTCCTTCAGTTGTTTGGCCATGGTGTCGACTAAGGCAGGATTTAACAGGTATAGAACAGACCTGGAACACAGAAAACAGTTATCATTATATAGGTTTTTTCAATTAAAATTCAACTTAAACTTGGCAGAGAGGGTGGCAAAATAACTATAATACCCTTAAACATTATTCAGTGTTCATAGAGGATAGGTTTGTCATTGAAATGTCTACATCAAAACCAACATCCACACTGATTGTCCGCAATATACCTTTGCCCTTCTTTACTTTTTGTGTTCAGAGCTGCAAAACGTATAATATGTCAGCATTTTTGGAATTATCAAATGGCAACAGCACAATTGGTTCTCAGAAAGAATGCTAACCATGTCTTGTTGCTGCAACTCAATGACAACTCTGTATCCAGGTATGTGGAGGGGAGGGGAAAAAAAGTGCAAGAAATGATAAGGAGAGAGGTCATTGTTCATCACACAGCGGAGCAAAAGCATCTGTCTGCCTTTCGTCTGACTGATGGAGCGGCCCGAACCTCAGCCAGCTGATTAACTGCATGAGGGAGCACTAATTGGATAAAAGCATTAATCAATTAATTCTATCCAATGAGGCAACAAGCCCCTAATACTTCAGACAAACATGGCGGGTGGCACAGTGGGGTGCAGATACGGTCCTGTGGAGATGGGAAACATGCAGAGGTTAGACAAAGAGATAGGGATAAGGATGTAAATATAAACAAGTGAAAGACAAACATGGCGTAATGAGTAAAAGTGTGAAAAAATGAAGTGTGTTATTGTTATCGTCTGACTTGAGGACCTTGAGGTGCAACAGAGATTGCAAAAGCAGTGGAAGAGCTCTAGGCCAGCAGGTGGTTTAACCTATTGTATTTCTGCCAGCTGAGAGAGGACTTCTAATCTCACTCTCCCTGTGCCCACTGGCATGCTCCGAGCTTCCGGAAATAATTCCTTCGCAGACTGTTGGTCAAGGCAATGTCCGTGGTATTGGAAACCAAGAGCTGTGGGGCTGTTCACTCTCCAGAGCAAACAGCTGAAGAGCAGCTTGAACAGCTAGGAGTGTTTTGTACGCTTTTACCAGATGTTAAAGCAACACAATACAGGAATTTATGCAATGTAGGGGTGCATTATTAGACCATCATGAGGCTGTAATACAAAATATGCAGATGTGGTCCCCTAGAAATACATTTTCACTATTATTAATTGTCAATTCTATCCAATTTCTGTCTTTAGGGACTGACATCCAAATACCAAATGAATCACAAACTTTATTTTTTTGCACAGTAACCCAAACTTGAGAAACACTGGATTGGAGTACATTGGTGCCGAAAGTCGAATTATGTACTGTCTGTGGGGAATTCATTAAAATATCAAGTGCATTTTTCAGCTAAATGGAGTCCTCTATACACACTGAATGAGTTTCAAATGTGACGTCCCTGGAGTGTGGTGATTAATTTAAGCTTTTGCGAAAACCTTAGCATGTAGCCTGTCATAATTCAATTCTTGAGTTAAGGTCAAGTTATGTGAGATTGCCGCCCGTTGTAATACAAATGGGACCCACACGCAGTATCCAAATATGGTCTAACTGCTCCAATGCAGGGCAAAAGATGCTCTGCCATTTAAAGTAATGGTAAAATAAAATTGAAAATGCAGCCAATAGGAACAAAAACCTGTTCTCTGAGTAAAAGATGTATTTTCTAAAGCTTTTGTGCAGTGATGAGTGACTGAATGCAGAGTGCTCTCTCTGACTTGTGTACTCCACAGTGTCCAGACTGACATGACACGCATAGATTGTCTCTTTTGTGTCAGAGATTGATTGGCATTGCTGACCAAGCCCAGCAGTGCTCTGTGTGAGTCCACATTGACCGTGGCCCTGTCTGTGTCCATTTGTAGTGCGCTCTTGTTGCATTTGATGGGCCTTGCTTCTGGCATCCCACTCATATTGAGCTTCGGTCTGACAGCGGCTTCACAAAATATGACCTGACTTTTTAATTCAGCCCAGTGACTGTTGAAGATGCTCCACTTGCCCCTTGCAAAGGATTATGGTCTCTCCACTCTGCAGTTGACACGGGACATAAATATTTTTCTCCAATATTATGTTCACTATAAAGAGGCCTTGATATGCTAGCGTTATTTTCAATTTTGCATTTATTTGAGAAGTTGGGGGAACATAACTTTTCCTAATCTCATTAAGCTACACTATAACACTACAAGGACTGCAAAAAAAAATATATATACCAATGATGATCAAAACTGTTTTTACTGTGACACTTTTAATGGCGGTCAAAACGGAATATCTTAACTTTAAACAAACATGCTTTAAAGAACATGCTTAACTCAGACTATTTCCTATATGTTTGAGCTGTGGAGTGAAAACTTCAAAGAAATAAAGTGCACTGTTTATTCCTCTGGGACTCAAAGGCAGACTATCTAGGCAGACTTTTGCCTATCTACACTTTTCTTGTTCCCTTAAAGTAGATGACTTAACAGTGTAGCAACAGCATGAATATGTTTAATTAAAGAGCATTTTTATCAAACACTTTTTTTCTTCTTCTGCGTCCACCAACAACCCAGAAGTTACTTTCTGAAGTGAAACATTTGCTATTTGCTACATTTCCAACTGCGTGCTTTATAAAAACAAAAAGAAACTTCTTCCAACAAATCTTCTTCTGCTCAGCCTCCTCACTCAGGGAATTTCATTAAGTGTGTACACATTTATACATAATTAGGTCTAAAACTAGGAGACACTAATGACTTAGAGAGAGATTTATGTTAGTGTGTTCTGGTTTTACAAAAATTTGGCCAGTACTTCATTAGAGTCACAAGCAGATGCAAATTAATGGCATGTCAATTACCGCCCCTTACTATTCTGGTGGAGGCCAACTGAACGTGTTGTTGATGATGAAAATATGGCCCACATATCTCCCTCTCCCCTCTATCTCTACCCAGTCCCTCCTCATTCTCTAATCCAAAGCTATTGGCAAGCACTGTGCAGCCATTCGTGACCTATTAGGGTGCTGGATTGATTCTAGAGCGTGGCTGCAGCCTCTCATCAGTGGGCATGCCCAGAGCAGGCCCTTTGACAGCTGGCAGAGGACAGACGACAGCCAGGCAAGACTGATCACTGCAAACTGATAGGCACGGAGCCAATGGCCGTCAAGACAGGCCTCTCAGTCTCTCTGACACGCGGAAACACACACACACTCACAAGCATGCTTTGTCATATGTGTGTGTCTGTCCACAAAAGAAGGCAGTGGGCATTTTATTTTGGAACATGTGGTGGCTGGGGCTGAGAAGGAATTGTTTTGGATTGTATGTTTCATCATCCGAAGAGCACAATAACATCATTGTTTCATCTGCTACAAGAAATATTTTTTTAAATAATGTGTTTATTTTATAATTATAGAGTCTGCTGTAATCATCTGAATATACAGTAGATGACTGGGCCAGCCCACAAGACAATGCGACACAAGAAACATTAGTTGCTTGAATGGTGATTAGATCATAAAAAAATATGTTAAATTATTTTTTATGAACAAGAGGGAGCAGGAATCAAACTGCCAACCTTCTGGTTATTGGACACCCTGCTCTACTTACATTTACATTTAGTCATTTAGCAGACGCTTTTATCAAAGCAACTTACAAGTGAGGAAAATAATGGAAGCAATTTTAACAACACAAGGTAACAAAAAACATAAGTGCACAAAAAAACTAGTCAGTTAAAACCTAGCAGAGTATACAATGCTAAGAATAAGGATTTTTTTTAAGAAAAGGAATCAAAAGAAAGGAAGTAGAATTCTGTGTTTGTCAGTCAGGTGTTGACGGAAGAGATGTGTTTTCAGGCGTTTTTTAAAGATCGTGTAGCAGCAGATAGACCATTTCACCAAAGTGCAACAGATCCAGAGAAAGTGCGTGAGAGTGATTTTTTTTCTTTTTGGGATGGTACCACCAGACGTTCATTCGCAGGGATCTGGTAGGAACATAGGTCTGTATCAGTGAGTGAAGATATGAGGGTGCAGAACCAGTGGTGGTCTTGTAGGCCAAGAGCATAGCTTTAAACTTAATGCGGGCGTCAGTGTAACCTAGTGAAGAGAGGAGTTACGTGCGCTCTCTTTGGTTCATTAAAGACCACTCTTGCTGCTGCATTCTGGATCAGCTGCAGAGGTTTGGTTGTGCAGCAGGAGTCCAGCCAGTGGAGCATTGCAATAATCCAGTTTGGACAAGACAAGAGCCTGGACTAGGATTTGCGTAGAGTGCTCTGATAGGAAAGGTCTAATTTTCCTAATGTTGTAGAGGATGAACCTACAGGACCTGGTGGTGCTGGCAACATGACTTGTGAAGTTTAGTTGATCATCAATTACCACTCCCAGATTTCTGGCAGTGCTGGACGGTGTAATGGTGGATGAGCCTAGGTGAATGGCGCTGAGCTCTGTGGCACCCCAGTATTGAGATGTTGGGGCTCAGAGACCTGGTTTCTCCAGGATACTCTGAATGACCTATCCGAGAGGTAAGACTTGAACCATTGCAATGCCATTCCAGAGACACCCATCGCACTGAGAGAAGACAGGAGGATGTGATGATTAACAGTGTCAAAGGCAGCAGACAGATCCAGAAAGATGAGTATATATGATTTAGATGTTGCCTTTGCCAGTCTCAGGGCTATGATGACTGAGAGCAGTGCAGTTTCGGTGGAGTGTCCGCTCTTGAGCCGCTGCTGCACAGACTATGTCATTGTCTATTATGGGGTAAGTCGTTTGGAAGTTGTGACGTCCCAATATTTTGCTGGTCTGATAAGCTTGTTACCGTTGTCTCTGTTCAGTCACTGCTCTTTCTTTCATAGCTGCTCCAAGTCACATTAGACACCAATTCAGTGAGTGCAGTGCATACGGGTTTTTCAGAGATGCACTGTTTATCTTTTCTTAAAAATATTAGCTACTTGGATGACTTTTTACTTTTAAATGTCTCTGTATATAGACAATAAAAACTGTACTTAGTAAAAACAATAGACAAAGTAATACCCAAAGTGCATTTGTTTAGGTGTTTATGAAGTAGAAGTTAATATTAGAAAACATCTAGACACAGAGGGCACATATTAGTGCATGTGAACATTTATTATTAAAACCCTCTTAATGCTACGTGCTAATGTTAAATTTTCCCTTACTGACCTATTCACCACTTCTTGCATTGATTTAATTATTAAGTTTGTTTAAAAGTAAAATGACCAGAATCTTATATAACTTTTAATAAAAAGACTGTTGCAGCCTTGGAATTTGATTCTTAAAATGATGTCAAAATAGCCTCACAGCACAGTGCACACACTTTGATGTCTGTGGTATGAAAAAGATATTGCAAGTAATGACTAACTTTTCAGTTTTGCATAATCCTCGCTGTCTACGTGATGTGTTAATGGCACGCTTTATAAGCGGAAGGACAGTGCACTGCAGAGGATATGTGCAAGGTTGAATACGTTGAGTGTATATTTGAAAGGATATAATCTTCTCTTCACTTGGATACAGAAGCAACAATATTTTTGCATTGCACTCACATTCTTTATTCATCTCAAATGGAAAAAATGACTTTTCCTTTTTTTTAAATTGTGAACTGGTTGTGCACATACAAAATCTCTCTTTGTATGGTTTAAAAGTGAAGATAAAAAGTAAAGGTTTTGGATACAGTGGCATAAGTAACAAAGACAGCCAGTAACAAGATGGCAATAATGATTTACTTAATGCATTATATTTAAATTTAAATTTATCCAAAATGGCACTTGAAGCGTAAAGAGACTATTGAGATCTGAGTTCAAACAAGCCACTGCTCGAGTGGCTCGGTCAAAAGGGTGCCGTGCAGCTCAGAATCACTGCCTTGAACCAAGTTTTGAACCATGTGATGCTTTAGAAGGAAAAATATAACATATCTCATAGGAACAAATTTGCACATTAGTAGAAAATGTCATGCTTTAATTTATAATTTATGTTTCCCTCAAACATCACTGTGTGTGTTGGATCTGGTCAAAAATGCAGTGTTCTGGAAACCTTCTCCTTCCTGTGAGGCTGGTGTAATCCCAGAAAAAGATGCACACACATTGACACAAACCACACACACATACAATTCTGAAAATATGCAGACATTTGATTTCACCTATGTATGCAAGTCTGCACCCCACACTGAGAAATTTACATCCCAGTCCGCCGTGAATCTCCCTGCCATTACTTCTCTCACTCCTCACCTTTATATACCACTGCTTCTATATTCCACTCACCTCTTGCCTTCTCGTCTTTGTGTCTTTGTATGTTTTGTGTCAAAATCACTGTCAACAAGTATCTTTCAACCCTCTCCACCTTCACAGTTTTTGTTTTCTTCTCCACAAGTCTTCATCGTCATGCATTTACAACTTACCATCTGCCCATGTAGGTGTATCTGCTTTAAATTCATTTTTGCACTTGACTTACTCCTCAGGACATTGTTACCTGATACTTAAACTCAACAGAGGACTTTACTGCGGACAGTTTTGCGAGTCACTCAAGGCACTTGAAATCCCAAGCTGCCAAGAAAGCACTGCCACAATGTAAAAAATATTATACCTAAATTTGTAAAAGTGCTGGACACTAAGATGATGCTTGTGTTTATTGTATGTAGCATTGAGTCATTGTATTTGTCTTCAAATACATTGTATATTGTATTTGTGAGCTTGCAAAGGACTACTTTCTGAGATTACCAGAAAAGCAAAAAGTTACAATGATGTGTCTGATAATATGTCTGGCTGATTATAACTAATGAAGATCATATTCCTTTGTAGATATATAGAAAAGAATATTGTATAATGAAGCTGAGGGTAAATTAAGGGTGGAAAACTCCTCCCCTCATCGGCCTGACGCAGCTTCCGTAGCTGTAGTCTAGGCCAATCATCACAAAGCAGCCTCATTTGAATCACCCTCTCAGTCTCCTCATTCAGCTTCAGCTCGGGCAACAAGCCTCCTCCACCCCATCGACACCTCAGCCTCATCTCGGCCTCATCTCTTCACCAACACCAGTGTCCTGCCTCCGGGGAAGAAGATGAGCAAAAACATTCACTCTACTCTTCTTTCATCACGCACGGCACAATGTATTTTTTGCCGTGGTCTAAGCGCCAAAGTTTGATTCAATAAACATCACATTAATGCATCCATAATCTGTTTCATGTCTGAGACTCTCCAGGTTGAATTAGTCACACAGTGAGTCATTACGGGATTTCTATAAAACGTTATACCATATGCCTCTTAACATCCTGAACTTTTATTATCTTTACGTAAAGGCAAGTAACGTATTCAGTGAACATTAGTTATTACTCCTTCTACTGCTCGTGCTATTACTGCTTTACTACTACTGCTGCAGCTGCTGCTACTCACTGGGGACTGAACTACCCTTCTATCCACTGGCAAAGTGTTACTTCTAACCATTTACATATTTCCAAACGTAACTTGAATAAAAGTGATTTTTCCCTCCAAAATGTGAAAAAAGTTAAAGTAAGTTTTAAGAAATGCGCTCAAGTAAATATAGTATTTAGTAAATGTAACAAGTAACTAATCTCTGCTCCACTTAGCCCAAAAGTAGTATTAGTTACATCTAGGATTTGTTGGAGGTGGCTGTAAAGCTGTGGTATAAAACAGAAGACTGCATGCAAAAAGTTCATATAGAACCGAAAAAACAACAGTTGAAATTCAGGTCATAACAAATCCATTGCATTTTGTCAACTCATATTTCACCAAATCTAGTTTCGCTTCATTGTCATTTCCTGAAAGTACATAGAGACACATGTATATACAGCAGCTTGTGAAAACTCACTTTAGCCTGGTATCATTAGGGAATATAGCTGCATCCTGCTCTAATAAAAACTCCTCATTCCTGGGACCATGGCAGCAAAAAATAGCCCTGGTGAGGCCTATCAGAGGAGGGAGTTTATATTTGAAAGTTAATAGCCTGAGGTTAACACATAGCTGCATTGACTCCCCCCAGGCCCACTTGCTCACCACGGTATATCTCTGCTTTGGATTGATGTGTGCACTGATTTTGCATTAACTCAAAACTGTCTCTGAGCAGACACACACGGGGGCATGCCCAGCTTAGCATGTATGCCCACACAGCCACACACACATGTGCACAGGGAGGAGATAGGGAGACGGGCCCAGCTCCATCTTCTATTGCCAGAATCTCCCCCATCAGATGGATGAAAGCTGCCATCAAAGCCAGGCCCAGGAGGAGTTCAGACAGTCTGCTTATTCAAGTGAACCCGACACCAGAGTCCAATCCCCTCCGCCATGCTTATTAAATAGTCTATTTTGTCATTTCCAATCCCAATTTGTTACAGTCACTTGGCTCAGCGGCCCCGTGCCATGTCACAGAACTGGTAAAAGGGGAACAAAACACAACAACAACCAAAACCAGGCCGACAGAACATGCCTGTTTCTGTCAAGTGCATGCAGCATGGGAAAGTTCAAAGATGGTGTTTACTAGAATGATAAAAATAGAGGACTACAGTAAGGTTGGCATAAAAATAAGACTGTTGGTTACAGTGTAAACATTGAAATATTTAAGGGTAAAAAAAATTCCGGCAGGTTTTTTAGTCTGTGCATGGCAAATAGAGAAGATGACATTTCTTCAAAATTTTACATCTAAAGCCAACACAATTGTACATCTATCACTATTTTAAGGTAGGTAGGTTTAAGGTAAAATTTTCAAAAAAAACTTTTCAAATTGAGTACTTAACAACACCAAGTACTGATACAAGGATATTTATGAATCTTATTTATGAATATGAATATTATTTATGAATTTATGTTTTTTATTTTTTTTGTTGGTTTTCACCCTAATGCAGATCATTGTTTGGAATATGATTTACTTTTTTACAGTAAAACCTCCAACTGTGCTGTAGAGAATAAAAGCAATGGCAAATTTCAGTGAAGTGAGTGAAGCACTTGTAAAGCCGTGCCTGAGGAGGTCAAACATGTACAGCTACAAGAGTCTCCAACACCACCAATGAGCCGAGACTGGTATTGACATCCAGACAACCTTACTAAGCATCATTAGTGCATATGTTCCAAACGCCAATAATGTGTTAACTGAAATAAGGAATTATCTAACAAACATCCAGTGTAGCATGTTAGTTTGCTATTGTTTGGGGCCCAACCCAAACTGGACTCTATATTCTGAATCCAAACCCAATGTTGTATTGGCAAGTCAATGATATGCAGCCGAGCATGACTGGCGAGAACAAAATCTGCATTGACACAGGGAACTGTCTGGAGTACGGCTGCTGCCTTGCATTAGACTCCTGTGTTTGCTTATGGCTTATAATGAGAGGTGACATATTGTCAGTGCCTTGCTAAAGCTTCTCTCCTAATTACACTAATTGCTGCTTTTCCACCCCCACCTCCCAACACTAACCAAGTCTCTGCACCCCCTTTTCCTTTTCTTTCTGTATTTCATGCCAATATTGCTCTTACTCTTCAGAAATCAAAAGCATCCACCCACATAACAAGCCTGCACCCACACTGCTCTCTTCTTGCGTCCATTAATTTTTCCTAAATTTATTTTTCATAGAACACCCCCACTGCATTTCTTTTTCATACTCAATTTTTCAAATTTGACATTTGCCAAGCCAGTCCCAGAGTCCACTCCTGCCTCAAAGACCCCGATGTCTGCTTTTCCAGCTGCACAATTGCCAGATCGCTCATCTCACGGGTGGCTTAAGCTTTGACTTTCCAGCTTTAGATGCAGAAGGGCAGAGTATGAGTGAGAAAAAAAACATAAGGAGAGAGCATATATACTGCAACAAAAGGTTCTGGAGCAGTGAAGTGGTTAAAAACTGCAAGGGTCATATAGTAATCTGTCTGTTTTGTTGGTCTCATCATAATTACTGATGCATAATATGTTATGTATCAGTAATTATAATGTATTCAATCATATTATTTTATTTAGTTCATGTTAGCAAAGCACATTATATTTACAATCTATGATTGGTCAAATCAATTGTTATTCACTCACTAATAATTTATTACACTTATTCACAGTTTAATCATTGAATGTTTATATATTTCAGTGGTATGTATTATCCGACTAAAGCTAACAATCCAAATGTTGCAGTATCACTAGAGGGCCTCATAAAGACAATGTGAAGGTTACAGCCAAGTTAGGACTTCCAGTTACTAAAGAGTAGTGGTAGGTGCTTGAGAAGGGGCCAAGCTGGACAGAACCCAAGGCCAGGACTGGGGTTAGGCCAGGCTCAAGCCCCAGAGGAAAAGTACAAAAAGATATGTTGTCAGTGACAAAAGTGGGAGGGTTAATTTACATATTAGGCTGCATAAACTTGTCAGTAAATGAAAAATGTTTGGTGAATAAAATAGTATGAAAATAAAGGATAGGTTATTAAACCAGATAAAAGGGTCATGTCTCCTTGTATCAGGAGTTTTTGTTGGACCAGGACATGGGCTCAGTTTTTTGTGTAATGTGTAATGCAATAAAGCTTTTGCACCAGATTCTGCTGTGGTCTGCCACCTTCTGTTGTTTTAACAGAGTTAAAATGGACTAGCCTTGAAACTAACTTTCAATCAATCAATCAATCAATCAATCAATCAATAATTTATTTCCTTAGGGCCTTACAACAACTTTGTAGGATTTATGGAGGATTTTGGTAATTTTTTGACTCAACAGCAGCAAATAGAGCAAACACCTAGACACCTAGTGTAGCGGCGTGTGGTCCTATTCTTCAGTTGCTTATGTGTGTATGTCGTCTTTGACCCGTCACACTGTGTGGCCTTTGCTCAATGATTTAATGTCCTAAAAAGTAATGTCACCATAAAAAATTTAATGTGTGTCTCCCACAGCGAAAATCATCATCAAGGAGACAAACGCTTAAGACTAGATTGTGGTCTATAAATTTACATAATAGATTAGAAGCCATTCGTTACAATATCCTGTTAGCGTATACTTGAATCTATTAGCTGAGACATAAAACAACTTCCCATTACTATTTTAAACCTTTAAATCTGTGTGTGTCTTCACAAGTTCCACACACAGGCACATGTGTGTGTTTCCATAAAAGACAGGTGACGGCAGAAGTAGTTGACAGCTGTCCTTGTGACTGTCAACACTCTGCTCTGCCCTCGGCTTCAAGTTCATGATGGTTACGACCCATCCAGGACACACTCTGACCACCGGTGCTTTTGAGATCTACTTAAAGCAATTCAAATGCACAACTAAGTGAGATGGATGGAGTGCCATGATGTCAACAAGTATCTTGTAAAACTGCAGTGACAGGGTTCTTTGCTCTTATTATAAATGGCTTGATGCATTTGGGATCAGGCGACTCAACTGGAGCAGAGGGATTTTTTATCATACATTGAGCATTTTAAAGAAATTGAATTGTACGCTGCAGTAGTACTAGCCTGAGGTTTACTTGGCAAGAAGTCCTGATAGCATCTGCCTATAAATTGCTATACTGCACCACAGGCAGCCGTTTCCTGCTATATTTTCTGCTGTGAAAAGTTTGAACAGTAACGACTCAATGACATGGGAAGCTTGGGCACAAAATCACCTGATGCGCCCATGCCAGGGATGTGAAAAGAATAAGGACTTCACAAAGACATTACCAATGTGCCCTAGTATTGATTTATATTGAAACCCTGCTTTGCCCCTCTGCAGGTCAGTGCTGGTCCAGTGCTGCGAATACAGTAAGCAGTAATAGTTCAGATTTTGCTTTCCTTTAGAAAAATATAAAAAAAATCCAGCTTGTTATAGTAATGTTACTGTTTACACATTTAACACAGTTGAAGAGTCAAGCGCTAAATCTGTATTAAGCCTGAAATATTCTGAGAGGAAGTCCTCTTAATGCTTGCAATGCTACATACCACATCCAAGATGACACCCCATTGTTTTCTCAAGAGCATATGATTTAAAATGACATGCCCAATTTCACATTAAGGGCAATGGACAATTGTAGAAAGGTCAAGGCTCTTTGCCCGAAGACAGGTTGTGCAACTGCAGTAATTATTATGCCGGTGCTCAGGAATTACAGAGAACTGAATGTCAAATGTCAAAAGTCAAAAGCCAGGTTGCAGGCAGTGTAGGCTTCATTAAGCATTTATGTTACTTGTATTTTCAGGTTTTACCTTACATGACAGAGAGCAGTAATCTTTCACAGGAGTTTAAAAAGTGGTAAGTACCTTCCTCCAACATTATATTTTGGCATATTTCTTTAAAGACCCCAACAGTGCACATGCATCTACAACATAGTAGGGAATATGGCGTCAAAGATAAAGCTCAGAACATTCACATGAAAAATTGTTCTGTCACTCTGTGTTAATAATTAATACTCTGTGGTGACTGCATAGTGTTTTCTTCCCTTAAAATAGATTTTCTTTTGTGCATGCTACAAGAAATACTGCAGTCTTTGTTTCTTTAATAGCTAATGTTGTCGAAAGTCTACAATATTTGATTCTATAACATGATGTGAAAGAAGTGTAGAATTTGAGTAAATGATTTTTTGACTTAGATTTTTTTGGGTTGATTACACTGAAAATTAACACGTCCAGACTGATGAAGAATTTCTGGTCTTCTAACTTAGTAGTAGTGGTCATGGTCCCTCTACATCAAAGTCATGCCAACGTCAACTCTTAATAATTTATAGATTACTTGACTCCAAGCCTTACCTAAATTGGGTAAACATGTTCCTTGTTGTGCTGGTGTATGCAAGGCTTTACAATCTTTTATCTACGGAAGTTTAACCAGACTTGAATGGTCAATCCTGTTCCTCTGTGTTGAATGTTTAACTGTCTCCAGCTCTGCCTAAGACATCCATAAAGTCTTCAACCTACCTTTTTGTGTGACTCCTCTCAGTTTTAAGGACAGCTCAAAATTCCCCAACATTGACATTCCGGGGTAGTTAAAGTTACTTCTGTATTATTTTAGCCTATACTCCAGGAAAAGCTATTCTTGTCTCCATTAGTGCCCGTAGCAGGTGAAAGCCAAGGTTAATCAGGTTAATGAACGTTTATCCACTTGTTTAGATTCACTGTACTTTCTCTTCTTTGTACATTAAACTACCTGGTGGCTAATAACATCACCAACAACTTAAACTATGATTTAATCAGTGAAGTACATTTAAATAAAAGACTGTGTGCAAATAGACTCACCTCTAGGTTATTATAGAGGGCTAAAGGTGTCCGTTTGACTGTTCCACGTGTGACTATTATATCTATTAAGAACATTTTGATAGTAGATTTGTTTGTGCTGTTAGTGCACATGCCAGAGTTTTCATTTTTATATTTATGTTGCTGATACTTTGTGGCCATATACTGGTAAAGTTGACTGTGGTTTGAAAATTAAATCACTTGTAACAAGACAATCCTGTCCCAAAGGTCACGATATTAAATAAAGCGAAACACAAATACTGAAACATCCATGAGAAATGTAAGTACAGAAGATGTTTAGATACTGACTTGTTGTAGAGTATAAACTATGGAGCTAAAATGAAATTGGCCTCTCTTGAGGACATTCAGTCTGTGCTGTTTAGGAGCTGGAAGCAATGACTACAGAGCTCGCAGAGGCAGGCAATGGCAACTGAATTCACATAATAGCTACTTCACAAGACACACCTCCTCATCATCTCAGTGAGAGCCTCTTCCAAAATCAATAGTTGGCTGAACATTTCCTTCTCCATAGTTACACACACATGAACACAAATGCCTCTCTCCCACTTCCTAATTCACTCTGTCTCCGCTGCATACCCAACACAAGTAGACACCAATGGCAGGACCATTATGTGAAAAATACACCTTTAAGACTGTCTGAATTTTATAACAGCTTTTCTGAGACCCTATAAATATTTTAAGCCATTCCCCAATTTCTAACAACCCTCCGAGGGAAAGATGAGATCCATGAAAAGATATAACGACAAGCACTGCAGCACACGGGGGAGAGGCTTGCTAGTTATCCACCCATTCTTGGATAAACAGCCCGAACAGACTTGGATTAATACATAGATCAACCCCAAAACTGAACTCTGCTGGAGAGGGTCATTATGGCGCCCATTTGTTTTCTGTAGCAAACCTCTTCTGGGTTAGGGGAACCAGAGTTGACAGTTTATGGGGCGAGAAGTCAAATAAAACAAATTGCCCGAGCGTCAGATACAAGCGAATTTGCTCTCTGTGCCCGGCAGCAGAACAAATGGGATGGCACCAAGAAGGTTTCTTTCCTTTTAGGTTTACAAAGCGCTTGTTCACAAACTCTTCCTGTTTTTTACTGTAGTGCACTCGTGCTAAATAAAAGTCTGAATTGGACAGCAAATAGATATTGATATGGTTTAAGGAGTAACAAATCTTGCCCCTGGATTTTTAAAGCTATTTATTTATGGTTTAATGGATCATTTTATACCATTACTTATTTATAATGAGCCCTGTGGATATTCTTCTATAGCCGACATGATACTGGAGATATAAGTATGATTTAACAGCTTTACTAAATGAGTCTCCTTGTTAGTAAAGTGGTGAGCAAGCAGGAGAGTGGGGTTCAATTCACAGACAAAACCTACAGCCACAAGAGTTCACAAGCAGTGTACTGTCGTGCCAGTTCCAAGCCTTGATAAATGGAGAGTGTTGCTTCAGGAAGGGCATCTGATGTAAAATCTACCCTAGAGTCTTTTTTGATGATTGAGTGAAGTACTACCCACAAACCAGACATACATATAAAGTGGTTTGTTACATCCAATGAGAGAACAACAACAATACGAAAATATCAACTTCTGTTTTAATCCACTTTTAACTTTAATATTTGGTCTGTCTACCTCATGCCAACATATCTCCTGAGAACTTCCACACTAATGTTATCCCATGGCTTCTTCTGTGAAAAAAACATGATTGTGTGACATTGACAGTAAATCTCCTCATGGTGGTTCTAGTCTAGATTTTTTTAAAGAACATAATGATGGCTCTGCGGATATTCCATTTATTTATGGGTATTTTAATGGACATTTGCACAAAATAACGTAATGTTATCCTCCACTGTACAATTAGTTAATATTTATTTTACCAAGAAAATTTAAATATACTTTTACATTTTGTACAGCTCATAAATGTTGCTGCTGTTAATGTCTCCTGCATTAGTCCAATCGAAAAAAAGATTGAAAACCGATGCCACAGCAGAAAACATTGTGTATTTGCGGAAAGGTAACTGCAACCTTAAAGTGAGCATGCTGCCATCCTGTCCGTCACAAATGTGGCAACAAGTACAATTTTCTCCAAAAAACATTCAAGAGTGCTTTTCTTTCCTCCCAAAAATGCACTGTTACAATGTCAAAGTTCCAACAACAGGCGTCACATGGACACATTAGAAAATGTGAACTTTGGAAATCTCAAGAACAACACAATCAGCTTTTGTTTTGGTGGAGATTTGAACTTGTTCAAAAATTACCTGCAAAAATAGTTCCTGGGAACAGTAATCAATGTTGCATGTGGCATTTTTACATTTTAATAAAAAAAAGGTTTGTTGTTCAAACTACATTCTTAACCTTTAATACAAAATGGACCATTTCTTTTAGTAATGCTGTTATCTTTATCTATTGCTACGTGAGTGATTCTATATTGTGCCGATCTATGACCAAAGTAATGCTGCTGCCTGAGCGTACTTTCTCTGACAGTGTCCACTACGTGATTGACAGGCTCATTACCCTATACCCATTACGGTATTGGCTAATCAATCTATTCATTTTACTCCAGGCAGAAATAGCCAATCTTTTGCATGAAAATGACCAGGCCTATGGAGGAATGAATCCAAGGAGATATAGATGTTGGATGAAAGTGAGTGATGCTGTTTAATCTGCGGCTGAACAAGTAGACGACCGACTGATCAATATTAATGTTATAATGAGCTCTGTGTAGCATCCTTTCTAATCCGAACTGGCAATACAGTGGACGTTGAGGTGACAGCGATGGAGGGTTTGCAATTTGGAATGGCAATCTATTGTGGATAAAGGAATTGGATCGCCCTGGAAAATCCCTTTAAGACCTTTGCAGCTTTTGTTCTCGAGCCTCTAACACTTGTCGGGCAAACCCTAGTGATATTGAACTACGAGATCCAAAAGAAGTTCAGTAAGAAGATGACAGCCACCCACGTGCAATGCCCTGCACTCCACTGTGAGGTAAATCACACCTTTGAAGGCGGCTCGCTGGCTCCCTGCTGAGGTTGCAGCACGGCTATCAAGGTTCTATTGGAAGAGTGAGTTCCCAGCATTATGATCACTATCATTAGGACAGCATTGAAGTTATTATTACTATAATAAAAGAAATAATGTCCATCAGAAGTCAATCAGAATAACAGTAGGTGGCCTGAAGTGGACCGACGGGAGGTGATGCATGCACCCAGCACAAAGAGCAGGACTTTTGAGCTACATTTATTGGTAAACAGTTACTTTCATTCTTATATATTCAACCCATTTTCATTTATACACCTCGTATAACATACTGAGCCAGCTTATTCCTTCATGAAGAGCAGAATACCACTACATTTCAATATCTGCACATTTAGAGGTGCTTTCCTGTTAGGAATACCTTTAAGAAATGACTTGACAATATAAAATTACATTTATTGTTAGGTTTAGGCAATAACCAAGCCTGGTTTAGGATAAAGAAAGAAAAAAACTTGTGTATTTATCATATTGAAATGAGTCAGTAAAAACAGAAAGTTAAGTTTTTAAACCAAAACTTGCAACCTTTCCAGAAATTAAGAAAGCTTTTTTTTTTCTCTAAACTTAATGTCACAACGTGTGAGATGTTTTATAGATTTTAAATTTAAACCTGGCCCTACAGCTCATCATCTCCTCCAGTCTTTCTTCATTCATCTTTGGCATCAGAGGTTATTTAGATGAATACCTGGATCGTGATTGGATGAATCTCCGATCAGGTACATTTATTCAATCAGAGCAACAGCATCACGTTGTATACATTAGTAACTAAAGACTAAAAGACGCCCATAACCGACAGTGCTGCTACTGGGCCAAAAAAGCAGCTAAATGAAAGCCTTTTTCTCCTACAAAAGAAAAAAAAAGAGAAATTTAAGCAAAAACTTCTTTAACTCAAAATGTTAATGACTGAACTTTTTCTTAAGGCAGCTCCATGTTGGACATGAACTAGAAAGTCCTGGTAATGTCTCGCCCCAACTGGGCTCCCAGCTATTGAGGATAAATCAGTAAAGGTTGAGTCTGACCCAACGTTGCCTGATGTGATAAAAGTGACTTAAATAGACTGTACCTGATATATTTTTTGTGAAATAGTTTAAACCCCAGATAGTATATAGTATACATACATTTGGGGAAAAAAGAAAACAGGCTTTATGATGCAATTTACTTTTTTATCAATAGAAATTAGAAGGAATTATGAAACAGGGCTGGAAAAAAGAAGTACTAGAGCTTATACAATATTTTTGAGATAAACATCAAAATGAAACATCGTACTGACAGTTCCATCAGCATTACTTTTAGACAATACAAGCCAGTGTCTAAAATTCGGTATATTGTGCCTTAATTGCAATGAGAACAGGTTGCTATATTGTAATGGGGAAAAAAATAAATTACTGTCTGAAGTCATTCTGAACTAATGAATTGCGTGTCATTATCTGTCCAATTTTTACTGCAGCAGTGCTTTCAGACAATACAAAAAAACGTGACTGTCATAATTCTGCCAAGCTTCTCTGAGGATTACAAGGGCTTACTTCATGACTTGAAGAAAGAAGAGGCAAAGTGTTTAAATTACACAGCCATATACTCATCATACTTAATAATGGCTTATAAATATAAACTAATCAAGTGCTATTCATTCACTAATATTTTAGAATGAGATATGTAACCAAATTAAAACAACTGTTGAATCAAGAAAAATTTTAAGGTCAACTTGTGCTCTCTGCAATAAATTAGTCATCCATTACAAGCTGTTTAAAATGGAGCTTACAGCGGTTCCCTTTGGGGTGTGATAATATGCTTTGGGTTTTACCAACTAATAATTGCTGTGATTATTCAACCATCAATAGCAGTTAATAACCACCTACTAAATACAGCACAGACTTCCAACGGTATGGTCTGGTAAATTGGGGGTGTAATCTAATAAAAGCGGGGCCACAGTGCAAACACATAACTACCCAAGCTTCAATGTAAAACATGATTTTAATTAGATTCTTTTGTTTACACAGCACACACTAAACACATTTTTTTAATTTAATTGTCAAATGTAACATGCTCCAAATAAAATCTAAATGCATAAAAAGTAGATCTAGCAACCCTGACCCAGTGTTTTGGTGTTGTCCTTATTTTAACCTTTAATTCACACACTTTTTTCTCAGTCCCATCTAGTGTCTTTTTAGAAAAATCAGGGAATGTGTAAGTAAGTCCAATGTCAAAAAAGGTAATAAAACGCCGACTTTGACGTTGAACTATTGAACCAAACCAATTAGAACATTTTGTGGTTTTGTAAAAGGTCAACAGGTGTAGGTCAGTCTTTAGTGTGACCTGGGGTCTGTTTGCATTGATATTTGTTAATTTTCCATGTTCTATTGTTTATTTTAGAGCTGTTTTATTAAATCACACAAAGGTAATTCTTAGCTCTTTTTCGAACACAATTGCTCCAGTGGTAAATGTCAAAAGTGTTCACCTCTATAAGGCATGCACATGCAGTGTGCTTTTTTATTTATTTTTAATCAGCTCAGAATTAAAATAACCACTATAATTACCACTCAGTTGACCCCATTGTTGCACATGACGCTCATCCTATCTTTCCAATAAATAAACCTTCACATGTCAGTTTGCTTTGTATAATTTGCATTTGACTTCCATCTTTCAGAGGTTGCTATCCTTTGAGATTTAGAATAAATTGAAACAGTGTTTATGGAGAGTGTGTTTGCGTCTCATGAACTATAACTATTCTATATTCACGTATAATTGGCATCCAGGGCAGAATGAAAACTGAGAAATTTCTGCTGTGTCCTCTTGAAAATTATAGACTTCAGAGCATATTTTTATCTCAATTTCCAGCTGTGTTTCTGACAAGACTTTATATTCCTTGAACACGCACCAGTTTCTTTACATCCAGCTGCGTATTACTTTTAATCCAAGGTCGGAATATTTATTTATTAATGATGTGTACTTTTATGTACAATAAGGACTTAAAGGAATATTTTAGATTTATGGAGAAAAACAAAACAAAAAAACAACCCAGTCCAGGAAATTGTCACTTTCTGATTTAAAGTGTGGTATAGGTGTCATGCCACATTTTAATTTTTCCATCAGAACTCGACTTTCTGGACTTTCTGATCCCTATACATAACCTTGCAGCTGAATTTTTGTGAGATTTGTGAGTTTACAAAGTTATGAAAATACATCTCCCTTGATTTACTGACCTTTGTTTCCAATGATGTGCAGTACTGACACAGCACTGGGCGGGCTTTGGGTTTGAAATGCAGTGGCCATTTTTATCATGACAAACATAAAGAACAATGCACTGTCTGGGCCCAGTACAAACCCATGAGGTTAGACATTCTGGATAACTGGCACAAAGCGGATAAAAAGGTGTTTAGTTAACCTTGGATATTTCTGTGGAGATTTGAGAAACCAGAACTATGACTGCTTGAAAAGAATAAAGGAAAATGTAAATGTAAATGTATTAGTGACTAAATGAACGGCACATGGGCAAGTAAAGACTAGCCACAGACAGAGAAGACTTTTCTACTCTTTGGCTAAAAATAACCATAGAAATTGTATTATAATGCAGAGAGCTTATTTCCAATGGGATACTTTTTCCTCATAAAATGCTACAAGGTATAAAGTAGGTTTGTCCAGTTCCTTACGCCAGTATCGGTGCTTCTTGAGCACTACTTATTTGATGTCTTTTGAAAATACCTTATGAGGACTTAAAAATGTCATTGACAAATCAACATTGTTGTTGTAAGGTTTAACAAAATTCGGTACTTGTATTTGTGTATCACATCATTTTGAGTGTTCATTCATTTCTGGAAATGTTGATCAGCTGCATTCAGTTTGGAAAATGGAGTTAAAAACAAACAAATACATGCAAGAAGTCAGATCTTGTACTTTCATCTAGATTTCCAAAAGCTGACTAAAAAGTGTAACTGAATCATGTGCTCACCTTTAGTAATAAAGAAAAAAGTCATTAGAGACCGTCGGAGCTTGAGTGACAATCACAAACAGATAAACATTGAAATGTCTGGCTGGTGTAGTTCTTCAAACGCAGCTTCTGTATTCAGACTCAGATGCAATAGATAAATGCTATCTTGACTGGAGAGCTGAGGAAGACAATGAAACCAAATGGACTGAGGCAGGAAGTGCTAGACAGATCTTAGGGCTGTGAAAAGCTAATAAGACTTGAATTAGGAAGAGAGTACTAGAAAAGTATAGCTTTTGCCACACTCCCACGTCAAGGAGAGGACAATTATAGTGTGCATCCGTGTCAGCTCTCAAACTCCACTTCCTCTCATTTTTCTTAATTACAGGGCAAAAAATTCTCTCCTCTTCTGCTTCATTAGCCATTTTGTTGAGCGTTGAGTGATGTGAAAGAGATGATGGAGGGACAGGGCACTGAAGCGAGAGAGGAAAATGATATCAGCGCAAGCCCTTGTCTTTATTCTCAGATTAGGTCTCTTAAAAAGACCTTCTAAGTGCCGCTGGGCTCCATAACTCAAACAACAACTCTGACAACAAAATGACTGTAGATTATGCTTTTGATGGGTGACCCACTCCTGTCTGGCAAAGTTAAAGGCCTGCTCGGGCATTACGAATTTTTAGTGGGTTATCTTTCCTCACCAGGCGCTTCTCCTATTGTTGGCAAATGTCTTTTTTTTATTGGTACTTAGCTATTGTTTTGTATGAGGAATGTAAACAACAGACAAAGCTAGCTATAAGACAAATGAACAATCACTCCACACATAAAGGCGCCATGCGTTGTGATTCATATTCACATTGGAGCCTATTGAGAATTATAGATTTCCAAGGGAACATTTTCACCAGATGTTTGACTCAAGCATAGAGAAATCTAAAATGTTCCTTTAGATGAGTTTAATGGAAGTTTCATAAAACTATATGGACTGACAAACTGTAACACAGCAAAGTTAACCACATTGAGGCAGATCTCTCAGTATCATGGGCTAAACTAAAGCCAGCCAAAGAAACATCTCCCGTAGTCCCACTTAGATTACAAATCTCTTTTGCAGGGGAGTCCTGGCCCCATGTGTGTTTGTAATAAAGTGAAAGAAAATGTGCTAAAAAGCAGATGGCTAATTTGTAATTTATTTTTATTCATTCTTCTGCTTAGTCCAATTAGAGGTCACAGGTGACTGGAGCCTATCCCAGCAGCTTTGGACCTCATGCGGTGTACACACTGGTCAGTGGTCAGTTAGTCGCAGGGCTAACACTTAGAGACAGACAGTGACAGACAACCATTCACTCTCACATTCATTCACTCAGGACACTTTAGAGTTGCCAATTAACCTGAACATACATGTGTTTGGACGGTGGGAGGAAGCCAGAGTACCCGGAGAGAAGCCACAGTAACACATGGAGGACATGCAGACTCCTCACAGAAAGACCGGAGTTGGCCGAGGATTTTTGAGTTGACCGGGCTTTGAACTCACAACCTTCTTGCTGCGAGGCAGGAGCAATACTTCCAACAATACTGTTAGAAGTAACTATTGGATAACATTATTACATTATCAACAGAGTGCAACCATGAAAATGTGCAATCTTATATAATACAATAATAACAAGTATTTTTGGCTCAGGCAACGATGTACAAAGTACATCTGTCAATGTCAGTAACAGCATTAGTCAGGAAGAAATCCAATGCAAAACATTATTATGTGCAAAACATAAAGGTAAGGTGCCCAGTGTGGTGTATTAAACACATATTATTCAACACCTAATATGTCATTGATGTCTCATTCATGCTAAAGCCTTGTGGATCTGTCTCAGCTATGCCACACATCTGGTCCTGCCTCCTAGTGCCGACAAAGATAAAGGCACTGAACCTTTCCTGAGGAGGAAAGACAGACTGGAATATCTCACAACAAAAAGAGACTGTAAACAAAGAGCTCATAATTCTTATTCTTAAGAAACCAGTGACAAGAGAATGAGAGTGCACCTGTACAGAAACACAACAGAAATTATTAGTGACTTTCTTTTGCCAACGGATTTGTAAATTGTATCATTCATTAAAAACAACTCTAAATCTCCAGTTTTGCTTTTACATTGTTGTTCTTTTGAGTGAATTCTCCAGTAAAATGTCCTGTAGTGGACATTGACATCTTTACATTTCCAACTGAGATACATAGGACTGTTCAGTTTAATGCTGTTGGGTCCCTCTCTGTTATTTGCGTAAATTCTCTGCAGTTTAGTTTTTCTATTTAACCAATAAGTTCACCTGCAATGCAATTAGATGAAGCTGAATAGTACTGAGATTTAAACTCTAGCCCATGTCTGTGTGTATAAAACCCTCTGATTGTTAGCAGTCACCTAGAATCAAATCAGCAACATGCATTAAGAAGGAAAATAACTCTTTTACTTCATCAGTTCGGAGCTCTACAAATACAAAGCTTTATCTATCCCTAAAACCCAAAGGGATTCAGACTATTTTCTCCAATTTAGAGAAATCTTGTTAAGCCGAGCGTTGCTGGGATCTGTCCACTTATGTCTGCTCCTCTTTCTTTATGCTCTCACTGTCTCACTCATTTTAGTGGATTCTTTGTCTGTCTTTCCCTCCTGTCTCTGCCGGTCTCTTCCTCTCCCTCTCTGTGCGTTCGTTCCCAAACGGTGCGGCAAAATTGTTATTCCCAAGTCATTATCTTATTTGTGCGTCTCCACTCAGCTGTAAATCCTCTAGGTATTCCTTCCCGTTCTCTATTAACTCCACTGCAGTCAGGCTTCAGCTGCCAATCACAAAACATTGCTGAGGGAGAAAAAAGGGCATCGGAGACAAAGACGAAGAGAGAGACAGATGGACAAGAGACTCACAGGAATAAAAAGTCAAAGTTGTTGAAATGAAAGTAAAAAAATTAGACAAAGAATCAAGGGAATGAGATTTTCTGAGATGAGAGCAGTCTTTTAGGGGTAATAGGGGCTACCGGGCCAAGTGAGACCAAATGAGAGGTCAGGGACTCAAGTTAGCCGGCTGCTATGGAAACGAATGGGGGAGAAGATAACTCTTGGAGGAGATAAGGCTCACAGTGCAGGGAATGCAAAGAATATTTTACACTAATTGGAGTCTGGGTAAATACTGGTAGCGCTCAGGAGAAGGGTATGGAGGCCTGAATTTTGAGTCTCAAGTGGATTTTCTGGGAGTGCAGCTTTTTGGCTGTGGAGATACAATAGCTTCATCTGCATAAAGAACATTAAAATGGAGTGGAATGACTCACTAATTAGGTTAATGCACACTTAGCACATTGAGCATTAACTACACAAAATGACACCTTAGAAAAAAGGCTACACTAACTTTGAGCATGTTCGTAGTGAGCCTTATTCCGACTTGTATGGAGAAGGATTTTTGACTTTGCAGAGTTCTATTATACAGCTAAAAGATATTTCATGTGTTTGGCCATGTATAATGACAATACCTGCCAACATGCTCTGATGCTAAACTCTGTTGTGCCCAGTAACAAATAACAGCCAATATGTCTTCCTTGTTAATCCAGGTATTTTACTAAAAAATATTTCACATTGCATTGAAGCTGCAGTATCAAGTGTGTGTGGAGTTAAAGGTTGCAACAAAATTGATGTATGTAATCTGCAAATCTGTAATATTTGAGTTTTATTATTTGAATCATACAATTAAATTTTCCTTTAGACTAAGCATATGAGCCAGCATCACTCACTCCCTTCAGGTGCTGCCTTCAGGTGACGTCAGACATTAGGCATTAGTAAGACTTAAATCTACTATATTGCTTTAACAATTGGAAGTGACCGCTCCAAAAACGTCCCCTAGAAGTCTCTGTGGATGCAAATGCTTGTCTTTACAAAATAAGAAATGCAACTAAGAACTAATTTTTAACCAAAAGCATTGTTTTCATATTTTATTGTTGAATTTCTTTTTGTGTCACCACAGGCTCTGATATAATGTAATATTTTTACATAAATGAGTTCAGTGAGGCTCTATGACAATATAATAAAATCTCATTCAAATGCTTCTAAATGTGAGTTGGAACCAGCCAAACTGGCAAGGCTAAATTTCTCGAGGCTCCTCCGAAATGTTGCAAAAGCCAAAGTCGGAGAAACTGTGGCCTGGCTGCCAACAGGATTACTAAATTTAGGCGACCGATTAGCAGCGTTGAGAGCAGAGGATTTAAACTAATGACCTACATAAGTGTAGAATATATGGTCTTCTTTAAGAAATGCTCTAAAAACAGAAACGGTCTTTAAGTGTGTTTATTTTCAGAAAGATACTTGCTTTGCTGGTGCCATGTTACAAAAAACACTTTTCTTTGCTTTCAGCACAAACCGTGTGTAGCTCCTAACTTCATATAGAGTTGAACATGCACTATTTTAAAGCGTATCAAATGTATTTAGAGTTGAGTTGCAGAATGAAGGGAGATGTTACCGGTTATGGTAACATCTCCCTATGGTAACATGGCACCAGCAAAGCAAGTATCTATAACCTGTAATCCTGATTTATACTTAACATACATTAACTTTCATTCCAAAGTATTTTAGTTGCCTTTTTGAGAAAACACTTTCAGTTTTTAAAAAGAGTGTAGGCCTACATAGCTTCAAGATTTTCAGGCCTTTTTAACCATTTCTACTGTGGCCTTGCTCCTGCTGACGAAATTAGGCCTCTGCTGCCAACCAACTTAAAGCAAAGCACTCTTACGCCAAGCACTCTTCTGTGTTTGATTTTTCCTCACTTTGCTGTGTTTCATTCAAGGCCATGTTTGAAAGAGGGAGCTTGGTATTTCAGCTTTTATGTAAAATGACAAAACCACAAGCCCTTCAATAAAATACTCAGGATTTGAGAGGGGTTATTTGCACAGTTTAGGACTACATTTGTTTATCTATTAATCTTATCAAGAGAAAGCCATGTTGCTCCTCTAATAAACACACCAAATATTACAGAATATTTAACCTCTGAATGAACGATTTTTAAAAACATTATAATAATTGGACAAAAAAACCCAATCAAGCCAAACAAAGAACTTGTAAACTTGCGTAATAAGTCCCAAATGGTCCAACTTTAAACAAATGAGTAACTCTTTCCAGAATTAAGTTTAGGGATTTGCATTAGTTGTCACCCACACAAGAGTGACCAGGATGTATTATAAAAACTATTGTTTAAATCCAATTGAAATGACTTCATCTGCCACAGACTGTAGACTTATCTTATCTCAGACGTCCACTGGCTTTATTCTGTTGTTCAAATGCAGGGAAGGGTCCATGTTGTTCAGTATAGCATCTGTCCAGATGAGTGTCTGTTGCGTCACTGCTTCAACCAGAGTCTCAAAAACTAGCAGTTTTTATCTCTTTTTTTTTCTGCCCCAGCAGACGGCAGTAAATCAAAAACAAAAACAGAATTAGCCATAACTGCAGATAAGTCATTTTCAGCAATTTATTGTTTACATAAAAATGATTCCTTTAAAGTACTAATATATTTGTGTTTATGACCAGTTCAGCTTGTTGTCCAGCTGCACTCCTATACAGTGCACATACACAATACACAGTCCACTCTTGACCCATTAGAGTCAAGAATGCACTTTTAATAAAAAAATTATATTAAAGGTGCTTTACCTGATTCCAGCCTTTCCTAAACCATAAAAGAGGCAGTTGGCTTTGTTCAACCTGTTCACCCCTCCTCCCAAGTTGCTCCTCACTCTCACAAATACTAATATCAATTAATTCATAATTAAGACAGTAATAAACAATATTATTCTCACTTGTTTTTAAAAGGAGAGGCCCCATAACAATGTTGGAAATGAACTTTCTAACTCAGAAACTATGTGTCCTCTGAGAAGCTCACTAATGCAGTCAAACTAGATGTACTTTTTCCACTTATTTATTTATGTTTACCAATGTGACTGGGATTTGACCAACTATAAAGGAACAGCAGACACTTTAAAGTTTCCCTTACTTTGCATAGTCTGCTATAATGTTCCTCAAAGCCATTGCAAGCCAGACATTTGTGTTATTATGCAGAAATGTCCGACAGACTGACTAACAGGAAAACTAACTTGGCATTGTCGCATGTCCTTTTGCAAACCGTGTCTGGCAATAATTTAAATACACCATCGGATGCAGGTGGGTGTATGTACATGGAGATGTGATCAAATGTTCACATACAAAGTTTTTGACAACCCATTCATTACCACAAGACTATCTTTCTGCTCTGTGTTGTATTCCTCTCTTTAAGCGAGGAGCCAATACCTGTTTGTTCTCTCCTTCTATGTGCCAATGGTAAACAGCGGGGGTGTTTGTGTTGTGCATGGGAATCAGGCCGAGTCGCTGCTCAGGCCTGTCTGCTCAGATTAATCTTGAACAGGTCAAGGTCAGACACATTACAACAATGCCAGTGCGGTAATAAGCATGTCTGAAGATTTCACCAGCTCTAATTTAATTCCTGTGGAGCTATGTGAAGCAGTTGAGGAACAGGAACAGGAAGAGGCTAAGGGTAAAGGAGGACGCGGGAAGACAAGAGGTGAAACAACTCCGTAGAAGCATTTATGTCAGACTTCCATAAGACCTTTAACAGAAGTGCTAATAGTCTTTCTTTCAAACCCACTCCGTATATATCTGAATGTGGCAATCAGATTCACTGTAGACTTAACAAGAGCATTAAACTGTGGACACAAGCAATCAGTGTCATTAATGCTTGTCATGACTCCTCAACAAAATAAAGCATGAAGTCTTGTCTGATCTGACTTCAGAGGAAACCTATTCCAAACACAACACAGATATAAAAGGATTTGAGTGAGATTTAACACAAGGCCATGTATTTGCTCTTCTTTTGGGTCCTTGCGGTGCCTATATGAATGGTAATGGTCCCAATACATGCAGCCAGGCCTGCGTTGTTAGCACAGATTGCTACTGGAAATTGAAAACCCCTTCTTTTAAATGGAGTGCTGAGAAATAATTGTTTTTCTTCACAGCTCGTCTGGTGTATTGCATTGAAAGATTACAATTGATTGAAGTTGATTTGGTGGAAAAGTGCATTTCAGGTGAGTTTCATGACAAACACCAACCCTTCCATCTTCTCTTTGTGCTTCAAGGACAGATTTCCTTCTAATGTTGCACAACATCTGCATTCTTTTCATATTGCAGACACAAAACAAAAACACAGTGGATCCTTTTAGAGCCTTTAAAAGACGGAGTGCCACCTCCATTTTGCAATCTACACAACTGCTTTACAGCTTAATGTACCTCTAAAAAGTCTAGATCTAGCTTATTTTGTCCAAAAGATTTTCATATGTGCAAGGAAACAGTGACATAATAGTGTTTTCAAAATATACTATATATGTTGTCAATTTGTGGTCTGAGAGAGTCAAGCATCAAGTAAAACAATTTTGTTTGTTTTGAATATATTTAGGTCATTTATAACAAGTACATGTCAACATCCAAGGGGGCAATCATGGTCTAAGATCAGATTGGATCTAGAGAATTCATAAAATCCCAAGTTTAAATTGCTCCTCTGTTTTTTCTTTTTTCAAAGTAGATTTAGAGATGCTTTTTATTCAGATTATGAGCAGGATAAGTGATAGTTTATAGTTATATTTATATATATAAGTTTGCCCATGACTAAAAAAATTGCCATTAGTGTAAAAATGTTGTAGAGTATTGCAAATTGTCTTGAAAATTATGGTAATTTTAAAAGGCCAGATTGTCAAATGCTTGTTGCAGAATGACCCCATTACAGTCCAGGGTGGCTAAAGTCAAAAAAGTCATTTTATGGTTTAAAAGTTAATAGGATTTGGTCAAGCTCATACAGACTTTTTACATAGCTGGATTTTTTCCATTACTGGGCAAAAATCAACTGCAAATTTAAATCTAAATGATTAAATTTAGAACAAAAACAACCACAGAATATAGATCAATAGATCCATAGGCCTAATGATGTGTCTAAAGCCAGGGTGCAGTGCTCCCGCAGGGGCCAGCCAGACGTTTCATTTTAAGGCCACACATGCACCGCAGTAGCACAGATTTATCATAGAGCAGTGGGAGGTTATAGACCCTGGGAAACAAAGCACTGTACATTACATACACTAACATACGAGCATGCAGGTGGATTTAAAACATGTTACAAAAGAGCATGCACAATAAACATGCACTGAAAGTATAGTACAGGCATACACGTACACGCTATTATTTATGCTTCTATAAACACAGCTGTACGCTAACATAGGACAAAAAAACAAATAACTGCAGCTGCAAGCCATATTATGACACCCTGTTGGTTCACTGTGACAGTAATAGCCCTCCAAACAGCAGTGGGATATTATGGCTAGTCACACAATACTATCAGCACATGCACAGGAAGGATTTTCCATCTCTAGACCAAAGATTTACACAAGCATTTGCATTATTAAAAAAAACTTAGCCTAACTGATTCTAATAAATAAATGTATATTCTCATGTCCTAATCCTGCTTTCTATTGCACAATTAAAAAATAGATAAAGTTTTAACAAAAGCTACATTGCCATTTATTATGTCTATTGGCATTTAAAAATATATATTTTTCACTTTTTTAATGGATGCTTCAACCAGGATCATTTACACAAGAGAAAATCTGCTGGATCTACGGGATGGAGAGTCTATGGTGTTGGTCATCTGGCTCCACAGATATAAGGACACAGAGACAGAGACTGCAAAAGAGGAACAGGAGGTTGATACACAAGCTGTTTTTGACAAGGAAGGAAATGTGAATCCTGGAGAAGTAGGACTTAACTGGAGGCGCTTGTGAGGAACAACAAATCCCTATGTGAGTGTAGCATTTTACTTTTGGATTTACACTGATCAGAGCAGATGCCTGACGTGGGAGAAGTCAGGGAGGAGGTCTTTCCTTGTGTGTTAGCAACTGATGGTGCTGTCCGGACATGTTACAGTTAAAGAGAAGATCTGTGGCGAGGACACTGAGACTTGTTCTATACCAAGAGAGTCACATCTTGTTGTGGTGACAGTTTATCTTCAACCACGAGCTGTACCAGACACTGCCTGTGACAATATGAACAGAACTGTTTCCAGGAACAAACCCTGCACCTGATGCTCTCTCCATCACATCAGTGTAGACTGAACAACTTTGACCATCCCCTGCTTTCGGCTTTTGAATAACAGAGAGCAGCCAGTGGACGTCTGAGATCAGTGAGCTGCAAGGCCACAAGAACTCCTTTTTTCCAACTGCAAGACAATAAATCTGTCTATGGATGAAGAAAAATCTGAAGAGACCTAACAACCTGATTTTCCCCAAGGAAAATAATTGAACCAATTCTCAATGCTCATTAATACAGCAGACAGTAGGTTTAAAAAAAGGTCTTTGGTACAATTAGTTTCTTGTTTCTTGTTTGTACTTGAGCTCATGCTGACATGAAATCACTTACATGAGGTAAGATGTAATTAGGCTTGATTAACTGCTGTGTAAAACTTATTGACTTGAACATAACAAGAAACTTAAAAGCACAAACAATCTTCTCTCTACACTGTAAATGTCATTTGTTTCAAGCTTCTCATTCATCTGCAGCATTCGTCACCTCTTTACCTTTACATGTGACTTTTTATTTGGCTGAAATGTATTATGAAAAACTTAACTTCTATTCATGAATGTGAACTCAGGTTACCACAGGCAGTGTTTCAATAGTGTTGCCCCATTTTGGGTCATTTCTACATTGGATATATGGATACATGCACTTGAAGAGAGAAGGGAATGAGAAATTACAATTTTCATTTTGTCATTATATTGGGTATAGACTTTTAACTGGCTATAATCATGTTCCTGTCTGTTCGTAAAGTCAACCTTTGTTTGATAGTTACAGTACATACATGTGAACACTCCCTTTAACTTGGGCCTCTCTCCATATAGAGGGTATGTGGGTTATTTACTCAGAGGTGGTGGTTAAAATGTCTTTATCTAAGACTACAGAGTATATTGTTGCAGTGACTTTCCAACCTCAACACAAGCAACACAGCAACATTTTCCAAACTTCATGTTGACAAACACAAATCCTAGTTGCAGCTAAAGCCCCTCATACAAAATGTTTAAAGAACTTGCATTGAGGAGCTGCTTAACATTTCCCTTTTTTTACATACAGCAAAAAAAAGCAAAGCTATATTTTTAACTTCTAAGATGCAAGAATGCTTTATTTTTTTTTCTTCCATGCACAGAAACTGATCCCTTTACATAAATTCATTTGGAGAAAGCATTCAGCACACACCTTGTGAGAAGTGCCGTCAGCCCGAGTAATAGCTTGGCACATCCTTCTTATGATACAGAACAGGCGTTGTAAAAGCTACTTGATAGGTATGGTAATTGCTGCCAGCCCAAAGACTTGACGACGCCAGCCTTGATTCTTTCGGAGGTGGAGAGATAAATAAGCCTCTTTTAATGAGAATCTAAGTCACGCTGAGCTTATACACTCATGCTTAAGCAACACAACTCATCCCTGTAGGGATTACACCTTGTGTCGTTCTTCAGTTAAACACCGCAATTCATCTCCACTAGTGTCTCCGCTGTGACTGACACAGGTTTTTATCGTTTTATCTCCAACACCCTACGACGCCAGCAGCTTAGTGTTTCTCCAAAAAGATGAACCCTGGTGCAACACTGCCAGGTCATGGTTGGATTGAGAGATTTTGTTTTTGTTACACTAAATACGGACTGTGTGCATATTAACCTGATATTTGTTTCATGTGTTGTATTATGCATATTGGCTTTTTATGGTTATGTTTAACAGTTGGCAACTTTATACTTTTACTCCCTACTTTTGAACACAAATATCTGTACTTTTTACTCCTTACATTGTCAAAACGGTCTTGTTGCTTTTACATCATCTGCGGATGACATGACGTAAAAGATGTAACTAACACAAGAAAGTCAAGTGCAAAAAGTTAAGAGGAAAGAAAGAAATTAGCCATCCATGTCCATGTTTAAGAGAACTGTTTCAGGTTGTTGGTTCCAAGAATGATTCATGGCGTTGCTTATTTTGCATTTCTGTAACTCATTTTACAACGTGAGCAATGCTATGGCAGAACCTAGTTTCAATAGTTATGTTGTCAAAACCAGGTCCAAGTATTACGTATGAGTTATAATAAATGTATTGTGTATCATTGACAGTAAAATTAGATCAGATTTGGCACTTTTAACTTTTACTTGAGTAACGGAGTTGAATCAGTACTTGTACTTTTACCAGAGTTGTTTTGAACACAGGTATCTGTACTTCTACTTAAGTACAGAATCTGAATATGTTTGCCACCTCTGGTTAAAACACATTTAAATCAGACTCCAGCATAAAGTGAAACACCCATCGTACCAGCAAATAAACCAAAAAAAATCACTAAAACTTATTTGAACTTATTTGTTATTTTACAGACAAGCTTTAAGTTCTTAACTGAAGAAAAATGTTTGTCCGCACTAAAAAAAATAACAAATTAATGAATGATGATTACCAGACAAAAGAAACTAAGAACTGAGAAAACTGTGAAGACACAGAAAACTGAACAACAACTGAGGACTGAGGGCCAACACCTTCAGAACTGGGTTTTCACTAACTAGTTACAAATGCGTGTCTTTATCTATGACAGGAAATGTCTCTTTGTCTCACTAAAAGGGGAGAGGAGAGCTATCCCACCTTCAAACACTTAGAAAAAGACTTATTAAACATTTACCCATATAACATACAGTATATGTATCTGCATGTACTAAACACAGTGTATTTTCCTAAAAAGAAACCAATGTTTCCAAGCTCATTAATAAGTCTTTTCGACTTTACACAGTTAGATAGCTTGTTCATAAGAGTCCTTACGTCTATGTAACGTTGAGTTAAGGCTTGTTAAAGTTTGTTCTTCATGGAATGTTTTTTTAAGTGTTTCTTTCCAGAGGTTTCTTCAGTAAGAAATGCAGAGCCTCAAAAGAGAGATTCTGTAGGATTTATGACCCTAGTGCTATACCCTTGGTGCTTGGCTGGCACCACGTCCTCCTTCTAGTCCAAAGAGGAGATATAGAAATCCATCTAAACAAGTAAATCCATATGGATAAGAAATTATTTTAGCAAGTTCAATAATTTCTTATGTTCCTGAGGTCAAAGGTTATATGCTAAATAACAGACCCAAATATATCAAATATATGAATAATCTAATATGTGTCTCTGATTAAACATTAACCATCATCACCAAGACTGGAAACATTAATCTCCTGTTCTGCAGAAATAAAAAAGGAGTTGACAATGACAGGCACTTAATGATAATCACAATGTTGGAAATTCAAATGCCAAAGTTATACCTGGCATTTTGTCTTGGTTAGTATTGTTCATTCATGGACACTTTTTTGTAGTAACAGTGATTTAGGACTACAGAGTCTGTGTTGTAAGGACTCGGACCATGAGTGCTACATAAACCCACACTTCACGTCAATAACCTCCTCCAGTGTCTGTATTGCTGTAGACAATCCAAAACCACTGCCATACAACCAAGTCCAGAAATCAAAGAGGTGTGAGTCAGACTGGACTGAGCCGCTGCGAAAAGAGCACACAGAGAAGAGTAAAAGGCCAGAGGGCATTTCTTCCTAATTTTATAACAAAGAGAAAGAGGAATAAAGCAGCGAGTGGCACTAACAGAAAGACTCAGACGGGCAGGGAGAAGGGCAAAAAGATCTAGAGGCATTGGCTGAGTGATTGTTTGTGTCTCATCCTTTACCCCGATGGCACTGGACTCAATCAAATTCTCCTCATTCTTGACCATTCATTAGCCTAGCAAGGAGGGACCTTGTTTCACTCCCTCAATTAAATGCACATCCGAACATAATTAACGACCGTTTTGTCCACAGATCAATAAACGGCCTGTTCATTAAAAGTCCCTTTGCTGCCTCAAAGATCCCCTCGCTCAGTCCAGACTACAGTATCCAAGCACTGGCAGGATTTTCTTTCTGCTTTCATGTTTTTCGGGGGGGAGCAAAGGAGAGAAAAGTAAGAAGGCAAAGGAGTAAAAGAGAGGATGAATATAGGAGCAGCTTCTGAGACATAGTGAGGATTTAAGGAGACTTAGTTTAAATATTAAAGTATGACAGGGGCCACAGTATTTTTTTGTCTGTTTCAGAGAAAGTTATTCAACAAGCATTTTTTTTATCCTTATTACTTTGTTCAGAATAGGAGCACAGAGAAACCTGTCCTGACCTTTGTCACATGACGCTGTATTTATGTAGTTATCAGAATTCAGGATGCAATGGCAAAACACCCCGTTTTCTTTTTCAAGTTATCCAGGTAGCATACTGACTCATCTCAGTCTTTACAATCAGCATTTGAAGTTTACAGCACAAAGACAAAAACTGGATGCCTATCAAATCTGATCAAAACCTGGAAAAAAAGAAGTACCAGGCAAGGCAAGTGTATCTGTATAGCACTTTTCATACATAGAGCAATTCAAAGTGCTTTTACTGCAAAGAAGTGATTGTTTAACATTTGTGTATTAGCTGAGAGGAGTTGGCCAAAGTGTGCAAGATGTACATTTGCAAACAAAACAAGATTTACATAGAGCTCTGGCCATATGTGGTCCTGCACAAAATTGGGTATACAACTGTGAAATACTAGGTGGGTGAAGTTATAAGTCTGTTCAGCCACAGTAGGATGCCTTTTAGTACATTATTATAACAGCTGGTTTATGGTTAAAAAAAAAAATAAAATGATGAGCTGTATCAGAGATTTGAAAAAAAAAAAATTTTTTCTTTGATTTGAAAATAATTCATGACTTTTTATCGTGTAGCTTTGGGTCAGAGTGCTTTGAAAAGAGTACAAAGGCGTGTGTAATAAAAAATAAAGTAAATGTGAGCTCTAATTGCAACAGGTTTAAAAAGCTGTTTTCCCTTTATTTATTTCTTGTTTTTTCATACACTGTTATGATCAGTCACAGTCCCCTCCTGCCTACAACTTCCCTCAGTGTTTACAGATGCTAAAACAAAAATGAGCTGCCTGCTACTTTTTGAACAGATAAAAGATCGATAAACACAACAGGAGCTGGATTTAACATGGAGCACGGCTGACTGCCAGCCACCTGCCATAGCTAACACATCAAGTGATTACGCCAGTGGTGGCTTGAATCAAAACACACAACACACACACTCACAGTTTACCCAGTGTAATGATCAGTGTGCACTATGCTATTGCCTCTCACCTCCTCCATCTGCCACGGGCTCACAGCATCTCTGGAGGTGGATAACAGGGTTTGAACACACAGCGGGCTTATACTAGGGGGTGTCTTTATTGTGTATATGAGATTATCTGAAGCAGTGTCTTCAAATAAACTATATAACGTATTTTCTTTGTTGGTCTCTGCCCCAATATACCAAAGAAGAAAAATGAAACAAAAAACTTTGTGGTGGACATGTAGGTGGACAACCTCCCTGTGATGCATCACTGGGGAATCATCCTCAGAAGGCACATCACAAAAGTTATTTTATCTTTGGTTGGAGAATACAGTGGTGTTAAGGAATTTTAAATAGTAAATGGCATGCATTTATTTTGCATTTTTGTACCCTTCTCATGCACCCAAAGCACTTTACATGATGCTTTAGTCACACACATTCACACCTGAGGCAGACAGAGGGGGGCTGACATCCACAAGGCACTCACAGCTGTCTCTGGCCACCACAAAACTACAGTTACACTGTCTTGCTTATGGACACAACAACAGAAGGAACTGGAGAGAGCGGGAATTGAACAGTTATGTTCTAGTCTATTTGTAATAATATGAGGACTCCAGTAAGAATAGTTTTTTTATGTGAATAAGAGTTAGTCAAGCCTCACTTGAGAAAATCTCCAAAATTTCTTTAGGAGATATAGGCTATTAAAAATGTCCAAAATGCAGTTTATCTGGTACGAGATCCTAAAATGTATTAAGTCTAAGATAAGATATGAATCATCTTAATAGATGAAATACGATAGCTGTGTCTACAAAAATACATTATTGAGACTCATTACATTTTACATTTGACAAAACAGTCAACTTTTGCATTTTTATCTTCGTTTTCTTTTTAAACCGTGAAGTATATTTCTTCTGGTGAAATACAAAAAAACAACAACTAATCTTTAACATAAAAATCCCATTAAATTGGATTTGGATCTCCAACAAAAACAATTCACTTGTTTGTGACCCGTGACTGAACCTCAGGGAAATCCTTTTTAAATCTTTTTTTTTTGTAAAAGGGCACAAAAAACAAACTCAAATATAGTTGAAAAAGAGAAAAATATAATGCAGAATTACTTGAAGTGGTAAACATTCTTGATAAATATTTGCTTCATCTGTTTGTATGAGGGGAACCAATTTTTCAGAGCCAATTTAGAGTCATTCCACACTTGGTCAGTCTTGCTGCAGATGGATTCCCTCGTGTAACATCTGGCGGTCTCTGCGCAGAACGCATCCCTCTATTCACTTCCTTGCTCGTAAGCTGGTGTAAAATTGCCCCTTTGAATCAACTCTGAGCAGAGTCCTCATTCAGCCAGTCGGCAGTTCCCTTCGCGAAATCTTCATTTTGTGTAATGTGCTAAACACATCCACATAAGTTCTGCCTGTCTGTTTCTTTAGACTAATGAATGTGGCAGAAAGACTCTCAATTCCCAAGCTCCCAGTGCAATGATTTGTGCCAGTCTTCTAGATTACGAGACATATGGAAGCATGTGAGTACACAAGCACCAGCAAATGAACTCAAAAGCTCTGACACATTCTCGCAGAGTTACGACAACAGCAGAATGTGAGCACAATAGAAAAATGTTTTAACTTACAATAAACAATGGAAACATTAAGATGCAGCTAAAACTAGTTCTATTTCTATGAAGAGATTGTTTTTTGCATTTTATTTTGAAGTATTGTGTCAGAATTGATTTCTAGCAGTGACTTTCCAAAAACTGAAATTTTGGCAAAATGTCTTTGTATGCTTAGATGAAACAATAATGTGAAAGGGAATTAACTCTAGTTTTCAGCTTTGGGTGGGAAGACTCTGCAGTAAGGAGGAAATTGTTTGGGACCAACAAAGTAAAGATGTTATGTTGCAATAAAACATTTTGATAATCAGTTCACTTTATTTTCTAAGATTGAAAACAAAAGTCACTTCCTACCTTATTTTTATATTTTAAGGTCAATTGTTTGTGGAATTGCACAAGGTGACTGTCAACTGCCTTATAGAAGACAAAAATATAACAATAATGTGTTAATGGCACTGCTCTTTGATGTGTGTGACCTGCTACTGTGGTCCCTGTCGCATGCATTAAAACTGTTGTATATTATTTCATAAAATAATAATCTCAACCACAAGAAAGAGCAGGTAAGAAAACAGGAAAAAAAGTAACATAGTGTTGCTGTAATGAAACATGGAAACACAACAAATGCCCTGTTTTTCCATGCACACATGATAAGGTCTGACTACAGTGGCATCCCTGACCACACTGTCTGATCTATTGCTGGTTGTCAGTTGGTCCCCACAGATTCATAACAAAGGTCACCGTTGTTGGTGTTACTGTTTAAGTGATTGTCATCAAAGCAAGCCTGCGTGTGTGGCTCTGTTTAATGTGCCAGTTTCTCTGTATGAACAGTAAGTCTTAGGTTTTGATCAGCGTTGAAGGATTTAGAGCCGGTAATACCTTATCCTGGCATGGTACCAATGACACACTTTTCTGTAGTCTACCTCTTTGAACTCTTTGAAAAAAAAATAAAATCACATGTTACATCCTCTTTTTGTATCTTAGTAACCAGCTCTGAAGTCTTCTGTTGCAGTTGTTTGGATGAAAAGATACTGTTACTGAATCTTGTACACTACCAGGAGTAGTTCAAAATGTTTCAAAATCCTATTGATATCTGTGTTTGGTAAAATGTTTTATTAATATAAAAATATTAATAAAACATTTTAAAAATAATTGTCAAACTTCCTTCTTGCTCCCTAAATAATATTTTGAAGGAAGGCATCAACTAAGTGTGTGGGAAGGGGGGGGGGGGGCATTGCTAATGTCTCCCACTCATATTGTCTCATATTGTCTGTAAACATTTAAAGATATCACCCTCATGAAGAAGCTACAGGGTACATACAATTGTCTTAATAAGTAAGTATAAGAATGCTAGTGTCAGACCCAATAATAAATTTAAGCACAAAATTCTCAAATATCAAAGAGGTGTCTTGTTTTTTATTTTCACTTAAAAACATATATCCTAATAAAGATATTCAAAACAACTTTGCAGAATGTCTGAATTTGGCAAACATTTAATTGGAGACATTATGATCACTGCCCGGGGGAGCAGCAGGAGCCGGTTAAAGACCTAATCACGTCAATTTGTCCCAGAGGCAGCCTTGTGCCCTGTCGAACTGTCCTTGAGCCTGACACTGAACCCCTACAGTACCTGAATGTTCATCACTCTACATGGCAGCACCAGACTAAAATGTTAATGCCTTCGCTGGACTGGAGTATCAAATGCTTTGAGCTGAGATGAATGAGGCCTGAGGTGTTAAATGATCACACGGGACAACATACTGTCTGTTAGATCAAATGAAAGATGTTTTTTTTTTTTTTTTTTGTAGCCTGCCACATCCACCTTAAGTGTGGTTCTGCTAAGGACTGGCTCATTCCTTTCAGACTCACACAGGCTGTGCTGTATTCCTCCAGGGTGTTTACAGTGCACAAGCAGCAGTAAAACATCACCTCTGGTTATATCAGATTATACCATGCAGTACATTCAATTACAACTGATGGCAGATGGTGTAAACAAAATCAAACACACATAATCTCAAAGATTGGATCCTTCAGTTAGATATTAACCCTAATATCCAAAGGCCTGACACAGGACTAGACATATTAAGACAGGGAGTGGTCTGTGAGGGCTGTAAGCTGATGATTTAGCAGTTTTTGGATGTGGGCTAATCCAGAGCGTTGGGAATACATGTCGTGAAACTCGAATGAGGACAGAATACTCAATGAAAAACACTTGAATTTGAAGCGCGGTCTGTCTCTCTAATCAACTTGACTAACTGACACATTTTAATATCAAGTGTTAATTAGTCCAAATGTAATTGCAACTGTTTTTATATGCATACAAATACAGAAACCTAATCGACTCATTCTGAGTAATGGATCACAGTCATAAAGTTGTTCATCAGTGTTTTTGATTGCAGTCCAAGGAATCCTACAGGGACAATATATTCTCACTGAATATATGTTATTGATGCATCAACGACATTTTAAGACCACGATGAGTATTTTTAACATACACTATTTCCATGTAATTATACAATGTAAAGTGATATTGAAGCAAATTATGGTGTGGATTTGTTTGCTATTTTCCTATGTTTATTGCCCGGTTGTTTGTGGGTAACTCAGATCCCTGCAAAAGAGACAACTTTTAATGTTAAGAAAATATATGAAAATAATTTATTTTATAAAATATGAAAATGAATTTCCACTGATGAGGGAATCCTTTTTAAGGTCTCCTACTTAGAGATGTATACAAAAACTTAAAATATTAGTATGATTCAAACACTGACCCCATCAGGCCATAGGTTATATTTGACACTACTATCCCAAATGGTAAATTACTAAATTATTAAATTTTGCTCTTTGGAGAATATCTGTGGCTTTTTATGTTCTCAAAATCAGACACATTTGTGTACAATTTGATATTTGGATCAAATTGTTTTAGTGTTTGGTCTGCAGTACAAGTGACCAGTGGAATTCTTGTCATATTTCAGTTTGAATGTGGATCACAAAGGCATTATGTGCTTTGGAATGAACCCATCTTCGTCTAATGTAAGAAGTCACCGGTGAGGCATATTAAACAGCCGGTCAGGTGACTAATGGTTATTGTAACTCATTTCAAATGATTAAAATGAAGACGTGAAAGTAGACCTTATTACCGCATTCCCCAAAGCATATGCAAATAACAGACTCACCATCCCTCAGTCAGATGACCTTGCTGCTGCTCTCAGCGAATGATGGCGCTCAGGTCCTTGAGGTTGTCTTTACCACGCCATTGCACATTACTCGCTCTGTCTCTGTAGCCTCTCTCCAACTTCTGAAAAATACAACAGACCCTACAGTGAACTTTACTGTTTTTCTATGCGTTTAAATGAATAAATTCCCTAGTTAGTTTGTTAATGGGAGGGATAGGGGGCAGGTGGAGAGGTGGAGACAAGGAGGGGAAAAACGACGGGAAAGGCAATTTGCTAATGGAACACAGAATATGTGTGTGTGGACCCATCTCGGTAAAGGATAGAAAAAATAGTGAAGCTCTCCATCTGTCTGGAGAGAGCAGAGTGAGCTATAGGGCAGTAGCTAAAGTGGTTTTAAAAAACACCATCATTAACTGTCATCTTCATCTCAGGTGCAAGGCTAGAGAGCAAAAGAGGGAACGAGGGAAGGAAAGGAGACAAGAGGAGCGGGAGGGGATGAGGGAATGGTATGTGCCCATTAGATCACTCAATAGCATCCATTCTTCATTTAATTACCTGCTTTACCTCCCCCACTCCCGCCCCTATACCTTCTGCGTTAGATACAGAGGTCCCCGGGGGATAGTGGCACAGCCATTTAACTCTCTTAATTACTGTCTAACTTCGGACTAATCACACAAACTCTGTCCCCATGACAGTATTACAAAAAAGCTATCGGCCAAAACCATGTCACGCTGTTGTAAGCATGTGTCCAGATTACAAGCAACAAACTGCCTGCGTGATGAAGCTCCCTGAGTTTCGGCTTCTTAATTTGGCGGAACATTATTTACTTGTGCAATCTCCCTCGACTGGATGCCATTAAAACTGGTGTGGTGTGGTTTTTAGAGGTTGACTGAAATGCGAGCATAGAGCAGCATGTTTTCTTTCATCTTTGTAAATTTGGGTGACACTAAATATAACTAGTTTAGTGCATTGTTTAGAGGGCTGTACAAGTTTATATATTAGATGTAAATTATACTTAAAGCAACATAGATGTATTGCCATTAACAAGAAATTGTGTTGACAGATTTTGTTTGCATATACTCCTATGATACAAAATTGCGTGCTCCAAATGCATCTATTTAAACTGCAGCGAGCATCCTGTCACAGTCGGGGAAGTGACTGTTCGTAAGTAAAAAGCACCATAAGAATAAAAAGAGGCATACTTCTCATCTGAGCTTGATTTTGAAAATGGAAACCCTGTGCTATGTCTTTTTTGGTTTATTTTTTTCTTAGGCACAGCAGATTCAAAATCTCTACAATCGTGCAATCAAGCAAAACCACATGACAGACACAAACACCCACCTAAAATACCCCGACAACAACTGTGAAGAACATATGACTAACTGCACGCTGGCTCGTTGATCTTTACAACTTGCATCCTGTTTGTAGGTTTGTTTAATTAGATGACATTTAAAGGAAATGGTGTAATTCTCTCCACAGTCTCCTACGGTTTAGTGTGTGTAGATGTGTGTGTGTGCCTCAAAGCGCTGACCCAGTACCACTGCAGTTTACACCGTCATTAAAGTCTACTGTAGGCAACATCACACACCTGGTTAAGCACGTCTTTCTAATAGCCTGTCGTGTTATTTGAGAATACAGGTGATTTTGATCCAGTGAATAAGCAGAGCAGATCGATAAGAACAAACCAACGCTCTAAAACCAACAGCAAACCACTTATAGACAGCCACAGGGCAAAGTAAATCAACTGCTGTAAGTCAAAGTGTATATTGTAAGAACAGGTAGACAGATTAAAAGCAGCCATGTCAAAGTGTGAAATAGAAAACTATTATCATCACAATTCAAGATTCAATCACATCTGAATTATTTGTCAAATCTCCCAATGGACACTTTATCTAAAACCAACGCGTGAAAACAAAAGAGAAATCCACAGGGGCCATTTGGTGAACAGTGTAACCTATATTTCTGCTGATCTTATTCTGTTTTCAGTCATGAAGGGCTTGAACCTACAGCAGCTGCTTTGGGCTTGAAGCAGAATATTCCTTGAGCAATAGCCAGGGCTAAAACTAACAGACTGAAAATCATTCACATGAATTTACAATAGGTAATTAACATTCACCAATTTACCTATACATGTGTTTGGATGGTACGGATTGTTCCTAGACATGTTGTGAGGCAAGAGACAATTTAATAAAAAGTTGTTGCAAATTGAGCATATCCAACTCAAAGAAACATTTAATAACGTTAAGACCTAACTTTGAAAAAATTAAAGGAAATTTTGTGGTTACCTTACATAAAGAACTATACTTTACAATATACTGTATCTCTAAAAAGCTCAGGAAATATTTGCCCTGATTAAATAAAATCTTCACGCTTATTGAGACATTGCCATGTGAGTTTGCTGTGGGTTGCAGAAAAGACCTCAAAGACAAGCCCTGCTCAGTGTTAAATGCCTCTTTCATGACAAATAGTGAGCTTTGTTAATGGGTCTCATTGCATAATTTAGAGATTCAGGTATTCTTAGGTATTACTGGGTTAGAGTCAGTTCATTGTTAGAATTAATACATTTATCAATTGGATTGTCAGATCAGACTGTTGCTGTTTGTTTTCCAAAATCAAATTGACTTTTTTGTTGAACATGAATTTTCTAAACTTTCCACTGAGTATGTATTACAAATCTGTGACGCAAACACAAACAAAGAGCTCTTCCAAGTTTATCTCCTCCTTGGGCCCCCTAAATTAATCATATCAGCCAACTGAAAAGCAAGCCACATGGTCCACTGTGAACAAGCGGCACAAATCCCATACGGGCTCTCCACCTCCCAGCGTGTATACTGTGGCTCGCAGGGAGTTTTACACCAACTCCCAGCAGACTGGAGTCTATTTATACAGGTTCCTGAATCAGGGTACTCATATCATAACTCCCCCGTTTCCATTCGCTCCTCGGTAGCAGCTTAATGTGACAATGCTGACACACGGCCAACGACGGTCCGATCTAATCTTTTAATCACACTGGTAACTTGGGTGTCTTGGGCTAAGATGCAACCAGCCATCAGCAGAACAGCGTATCGTCTGTAGAGATGTGATATGATCCTTGAACACTTAATAAGAAAAGATCCACGCTAACACACATGCAGACGTGAACGCGCTGTCCCACCCAGCCCCAGACGAATATGGTGAAGCAATGTGTATCTGTGGGTATTAACAGATCAGCGCCGAGCAGCAGCCACCCCGCTTTAAAGTCTTTTCCTGAGGTAGCGCTTCAGAAGCCTGCTGCAGAGGAGGATAAATGTGCAGCAATCCCTTAGGCCTAGCACTTCTACTCAACTCTTTCTTTGCGGCCCCCTCCTCTCCTTCGTTCTCCGCTTATCCCCACTTTCCATCCATCCCTCATTATTCCTATCCCCTGTCTTTTCCTGTGGATCTTATGTGTGCTGTCCTACTATCTGTCCCCTCCTTCCCTCTGGCCTCTTATATAATTCTTCTTTCCATGCCGCCTTATATCGCTCCCCTCCCATTTTGCTGTTCATCCCTTTCTTTATATTTCTTCTGCAGATTACGGTCTCTCCCCAGACTTTACTCATAGTATATACTTATAGTAATATATCTAGCCTTGCTTCTATAAACACATCCTTATTACCAGGCTTTAGTGACTTCTCTTAAAGTGGCTGTGCCTAGAAGGGCCATTAGCTGTAAACAGTGGACCACTAACAGTCTGTCATAATAATGTTTTTGGAAGTATAATAGTTTTGAGGCTTAAAAATGTTATACTTCTCATTGGAAAGAACTTTCTCTATCTCATCAGTCAAAAGAACATCCCTCATGGTTTATTTTTTAGATAAAATATAAAGAGAATTTGAAGCAAAAAGAAGAATGGTCTTGTTTAGGTGTTTGCAGGACTTTAGGTTGATTTGAAAGCAGTCCAAAAATGGTCTGTGTAGCAGCTTGTCATGCATTTTGCATAAAAACCTCGTAGGACACTTGAGTTTTCAACTCCACTTGAAAATTTACATTTCAAATTACAACAACCTATTGAAGCAAGAAAATATGGTGAGTTTCTATGAATTGTACTGTTTCAATAAATAATTTCCTATATAATATTTAAAAATCTGAATAAAATCTACCTCCAGAAACATATTTGTGGAAACAAGGTCACCTATGCAAACTTTAATGATTTTGTAAATGAAAAGTAAAGTACTATATGATAAATTTGTTATTGTTACTTGAATGCACTTCTTGTGTGTCAATACTAGCCTTTTAACAGGTAGTGTTAAAAATTAACAATAAAAGATTTTGCTGGAATATCCTTCTCTTTCTTAACTTCTTTCTTTATCTTTGTTACGGAATTGTCAGACTTTCCCTTGGGCCAAATAAAGACAAGGAAATCAATTCAATTTGCTGACAGAACGAGTTTTTGCCTTGTTCTTAAGAGAGAACAACATTGAGGAACGTGACAATTAATATTAATCTTGGAAATGCTGTTGCTTGGTTCTCTTTGTGAAAATCCATATTTCAAATCTGAGATGCAGATGCTATAACCTTGGCTGCTTTAAAGTCCTCAGAACCATTGTCTAACTGCTCAAACTGGGAATCTTTTAGATCACGCTGTGGTCTGGTCACAAAAGAACAGCATAGGTCCAGACTATCAACTGAATGTTACTGAATAATACTGAGAGCTACATTTTCCCTAAAAGATGTTAATCAAATAACTAAACTACTTGACAGCTATTGTGTATGGTAACAATACAACGATACCACATCTGATAACAGACTAAAATAAAAAATAATAAAGACTGAAACTGCTTGCTGATTAGATGTGTTTATGAGTGACCAACGCCACAGGAAGCGCTAGACAATGGTGTTATTGTTTTTCCAGTCACTCATGAGCGATAATTACCAAGTTGTAATGTCCATAAGTGCGTAACAGATGAACTATAACAAAGAAGGCAGTTTAATCATAAGGCTCACTGTAACGTCAACATTTGGGAAAGCTGATATTTCCGAGTTACAGTGATTCATTTAGGCAGACCATTCAGGTAGCCAGACAGACAGACAGACAGACATAGTGTAGGAAAAGGGAGGGGTAAGCAGGCTGGATCCAAATTAAGCTGATCGCAGCTCACTGTGAGTTAATCTAGTTATGTGGATAAAGGACTTCCCCATGGCTAAAAACACAGCACATTATGAGTCAGTGTGAGCGGTGGTGTGTGTGTGAAGAAGAAAACAACCAAGTGTCTGTTTCCCAGGGTTTGTATCTGTTTGCCATAGTAAATATACCCATGGACACATAAGCCTAGAAAACATCCTGACAACTGATGAGTGACTCAAACGACCACATGTTTATTGGTTTATGGGGAAAAAGTAGAGCTAATGAAAGGCTGCTGGGTTTGACAGGCCTCACAACAAAAAGGTGCCACATGTATTTTATTTTTGTGTTTAAAGCTTTTGTGTGGACCTTTCAGATTGAACAGCCATCTGGAGCATATTGTCACTAAAACTCATGTTTGTGCTGAGCTTGGGTTTACAATGTTATTTGTTAATGGTAGTACACAGAGTCTGAATGGAGTATTTTAATTTAGGCAAGTACAGGTTAGATAGACCACCACCATTGTACCTACATTACAAACCCCTTGCCTTTAATTGTAATTGTTGGCCTTTTTTTACTGCTACTTTTAAACTAGAACATATGTTTCTAAACTTATAAATAATCAGCTGATCTATATTGTAATACAGAGAATGTAATGCAAAGTCTGCAAAGTCAAGTTGCTTGACTGAAAAGGATTTTGGCTAAAGCTTAAGCTTATTGCGCCAATCCTTTTTACAATTTATTTATGTTACACACAACACCAAAACAATAGTAAAAACATACATTGTATTAACCCCCTCACTGGACAAACTTTTACAGGCATTTGAATTGCGTAAAAGTTTGATTGCTACTGTTTGGAGGATAAAACTGAACATAAACATCAAGTTTAAAAATCACTTAAAAAACTGATCAACTGGTTCTTGTAGCACCTTTGTGAATATGCACATTATGTAACATGATAACTGTGTAAAAGCTGGAGTTGCTGCTCTGGAGTATGTTTGAGGAAAAGCCAAACCAACTGTAGTTGTAGCTTTTGAAGAGTGCATCACAGTAAGTGCATCTCCATAGAAAGCTTTGGAGGTGCACACAGATTCATAAGCAGCCCCCCACCCCCCCTTTGTGTTTGCACCACTTCAAACGCAGTCAATGGGAAAAACAAATATCCAAGTCTATCGCCACCTTCTCTTCTCTTCATCTCTCTCACGCAGCAGTCTACACCAAAGACATCAAGGCTAACTGACGCGGATGGTTATCAACCAGCACCAATTCAGCAATGCATTTGATAAAATTAGGTCTCAAAGAAGAAAGAAAATGGATACAAATTCAATCAGCTCTGTGTGTACACTGTCTGCATATCAAAGAGAATGTGGAAAGGGGAAGGGTCTAAAAGCCTGAAGATTTAAGCTTGAAATAAGCTTTAACTTCAAACAACTTTAGATTTTTTTTTTTTATATATATAATGCTTATAGACTTCACACAATGAAAAAGCATTATTTACAAGTGAGAAAGGACTGGGAGAAGTATGCAGCGAGTCTAAAGACAGGGAAAGGGGCAATTTCCCCTCGTCTCCCTCAGACGGCACTCGGCTCCCCGGTGGAAACAGAAGAATAAAAGATGTGTAGAGGAACATGACAGGATCCTGTGGAAGTCAGAGAAGCTGCCTTTAAGATATCACAAACACGTATTGAGAAAGGTTACCTCAGATGCTCTCAGTTATCTGTTTATAACTCCTCAAGTGGAGATCTATCAGTTTGATTTATTCCTTCAGAGTGAGGACTAGAAAGCCCAGTGTTAACATTTATTACTAAAAACATCAGATTTCTCATAGTAGCACAGCAGTATGTTGATTTCTTCCAAAGAAATCAATCTAATAATTTACCATTTCAACTTAAAGCGATTTGAGAAAAAATGTGGCTATAGACAACCTGAATTTGTTTATTACTGTTCTGGTGGTGGCCATTTAAAGATGCTGCGTGTCAAAGAAAAACTGCACATTTGCACATTTTATGCACAGCCCTGTAAAATGTAAAAGCTTGAGCACAGTTGAAGCAACAAACCAACAATGACTTGCGCAGCATGCACACAATGATGCAACTGATACATATGTGAGCGAAAACACCAAAGAAAATCAACTCGAGATTCATGCAGAAACTGTAAAACACACCACAAGCCTCTAAATCCCACAATAAGCCCTCATTAAGAGTTTTAGTTTGAATAAGCCTCAAAAAACACAGTGGCCAAACACGGCACTGTTTTAAAAGGACGCTATTGTAAACGTCTTATGAATGAAATGCCACATGATTTTATCTCACGCTGTCTGTCCTTTCTTTACCCACGCTTTCCTTGTGTGTACTGAGCTTAGACGTTTGTCAGGAGACAATTGGCTTGAAAAATGTGACTCAGCATGAAAGTAAACAATTTGACACAGCAGTGGGTTTATTTGTCTTGTCACGTACTTCAGGGCGAAGACAGAGAGGACAACTTCCTCATTAGTGTTTTGTTACAATGCACTAAAATCATTTGTATGTAGCTTTTTATGTTTAAGATAAGGTAAGAGCACTATGTTGCAGGGCTATTACCAGCTACTACTTCACATTTTGAGAAGGAAATTCAATCACATTAATCAATTTATTTACATTCATGCTTTCTCTTAACATCTATCAGCTTTTCTGTTTTATCTATCTGTTTATATGTAGACTCCTTCAGTTTGACAGCACCTCTACTTTAAAATATAATAGGATCCTGCATCGAGAGTGATGTGGAACAAAGGCAGACGGATGTGAAGATGACCTTTAAAACGCACTGAGGGTTTTGCTTAAAGAGAATAGACAAAGATTTTTTTTAAACCTGGGTGGGCTGCGTTTTCACCCATTAAAATCATCAAACGCAGATCTACAGGAGGGGAATTGGGAACTGCAAAATTTAATTGTCCAATCTGATTGAGAGCACTGCAATGAACGGAGCTGTGGCGTGGAACTGAGCCGTGGAAGTTTCAGATTAACATTTAGATTAACCTCGGTATGAGTTGGATTTGGTCCGAGAGACGCTGCCACCGTGTGATGATTAATGTGATGCCTTTTGACAGTTATGTGGCGTAGTGACAGTTCAATGTGAAGCTTTTAGGGGAAACAATGAAAGCGTGGGATGTAGCTGCCAAATTTCACAGCTCTACAGCGTCCTCATGTCAACGATGGCGGGGGTCTTCAGTTTTAGAGATGTTCCACTCGTCAACAAGTGGTGGCTTTAGTTCGTTAAACAAGGGGCTGAAAATAAAGCAGCAAGAGTAGTAGCAACATAAATGCCTGTTGTGGGACTGCTAAGTGTTACTGAATGTTTTTATTATCATTGTGTGAACTTTTGAACTGCTCATTAAAAGGATACTTTGCAAACCCATGTCTTGTAATACACTTCTGCAAAACTAATGTCTATGGACTTTTAAAGGCTATTTGACATCACCAACTCCATATATGGGAGAAATGTACTGTACATTTCTCCCCGCACCCAAAATTAAACTTCACGCCTACATACACACACACACACACACACAGAGACACACACACACCACACACATGACTTATCTGATCTGACTGATCACATGAATTGATCAGATCACAAAGTTTTGCACTTTTTTCTGCCATAGCTTAACCTTGGCATCTCTTACTGAACTCATCTGTTCTAAAAGATGTTATTTAGCTACCTCATTTTAAAGGAGGTCAGTGTTAGGTTTCATATCTGTTTGTTTTATTTGGTTGAGTATTTGTCTTAGTTTTGTATTGAATTGTTATTTGTAAGTGGATTTGATATTGTTTCAAGTCTGTATTTTAGTTCATGTATTTTATTTTGATATGTCTTGCCCTTGTCTGTGTCTGAGATTGACTTCCTGCCTTGTGTCTTTCCCTCCTGTGTGATTACCTGCTAACCTAATATGTTTCACCTGTCCCTTGTTGTCTGTGTCTATTTATACCTGTTTGTCCTTCCCCTCAGTGCCAGGTCATTGTCTCTGTAACCGTATGTCTTGTCCTTGTTCCGGATGTCTTATGTAGTATTCCTAGTCTGTTTTTGTATATGTTATTTCAAGATCGCTTGCATGAGTTTTCGGGGTAATTTTTGGTTCTGGATTTGTTACGCTCGGACCTTAGTCTTGATTATTATGTTCCTCCGGATTTTCTGTTGGTTACTTTATCCTAAATAAACTTTTGTTAAACTTTTCACCTGTCTGTGGGTTTTGCGTTGGAGTCTTCCTGCTCCTGGGCCATTGGCCATGACAGTCAGAGTGGTAAATAAAGAATTAGCCTACAGGGCTTTGGACCTTTGCACGTTAACCTGTTTAATTAATAGTTAATAAAAGGTAAAAAAGAAAAACAAAAAAACGGCCATGAAAAATAAAGCTTTTTCCGAAACAGAAAGTTATTACAGGAAGCTAAAGTAAGACACGATCAGCTATTTTTAGTGGTAGTGTAGTAGACTTGAGAAAAAAATAGATATAATCAGAGCTTGACACCCACCAACGCGCCAAATGCGGGTGGATTTAAGTTGAGGTGGGTAACACAGTCGCTTCCTCCAGCCACTTTGGCCAGTGAGATTTAATACATTTACCTAAACGTGTTATTCTTCTTTACTTTTATTACACTCTGACTGACGCCAAGGTGTGCGTGAAGTTGGCCCGCCCATCAAGCCCATATCTGCAGGAAAACTATATCAATCGTTTGTGCTTCTTTTGGGCTGTTAAACATTTTGGTTGTGCTGTTAAGATTTTTTATATATATATGATTATTTTTATGGGTCAGTCTGGGGTGACCTAAACCTCTAAATGCTCAGAGACGATCACAAGTGCTATGGTTCCTTTGTGCTGGTGAAAAATACAAACAATCAAAACCACTTTTGTTCAATTTGGAGAAAGTGGGGTGCTGATGACGTGATTGACAAAAAATAAAATGTTAATATCTTAAAAACAGCACAAACTAAATCTTATAACAACATTAAAGCTACAGAGCCTTTAAATGTATGGAACACAGTGACAGAAGAACAATCACAAGAACACACTTGAAAAAAAACACAAATAACAAAAACATTATACATTGTTATTAAGATTAATCCATTGAAAGCACATAAGATGATCAATAGTGATTAAACCCACATGTCATAGTATGGAACCATAATACAAATATCCAAGAAGAAATAAATAAAACCTTAACAATGTGCAATAGTGCAGATTTTTGTTTGTTTTACACACTTTATATATGGTTGGTACCTCCATTACTCTCTGCTATAGTCAGAGAGATAGCACCGCGTGCCCTGCTCCGGTTATCTCTGATTTCACACCAGCTTCACTGCAGATACACCCAGATCAGTGTTCAGATAGCTGGGTACATTTTTGCCCAGAGACTGATAGTACTGGTCACTGTGTCGCAGCAATAGTGCACTTTCTGGCACACCGCAGCGGATTGTCGAAAGTGCAGTGCAAATTCACAGATAGAAATATGTACAAGATGCTGTTATTGCTGAGTCAAAGTAATGTGGATTAAAACAGACAACTACAGCACACAGTTCCCATCACTGCAACCACGATGACTATTTTAAGTCCATAAGTGGACGACTCTCAGACTTTTTTGGCCTTTGGCAACAATAAAATGAACTATTGATTCATTTTTTTCAAAAGAAAATATCATTCAGACTTTGCTTTTCTACTATAAAGAGCCAAGATACAGAGGATTAAAGGGACAGGGATACTCTCTCTGTGTCAAAACTGTACAATAGAAAAGTTCTTCATTACTTAACTAACTAAGGGAAAGATTTAAACTTTAAATGTTGTAGTAGTTTTACTTTTACATATAAATGTAGGTAATATCTGTAAGAGTGTGCTTCAGTTCTTTTAAACTTTTTTTAAGCTTTAAATCTGATTTTAAAAGCAAACCTCACATTAATCATTATTGTCCAATAATGTGATCTTTACTTACGCTCCACTTGCTCAGCCCATAACAGATGTGTTATTGTTTTGTTTTTTTCTCAGAATAAAAAAACACTGTATTTATGAAAAGGGACTTAAGGTTGAAAGCTTTCCAAGGATGCGTTGCTCATAGATAAGCAGAAGTTTACTTTCTGTACAATGTAATTGTTGGGGGACCTCCTTTTTTTAAGGCTGACCTCCTCGTTGAAGGGCATGGTGTTCGGGGCTGATGAGAAAACAAGTATGGTTCAATTCCTGGGCTGATGGTGTGGAAAAAGGATCACATTTTGAAAGCTTCTGTGAAAGACGTGTTAGAAATGTGCTTCCAGTTTGATTGTGTGAGGGCAGCCCGTCTTTGTTTCTGTCCCTGCTCCAAGTCTGCGCCTGTCTGTCTTCGTCTGTCTCTGAAAATTGAAGACTGGAGGAAAGAATGGCCCACAAGCTGCTTTACAAAAATGGAGGAATGACAATGGGGCTGTTAAAACCACTTGGCCTTCCTAATGCTCATCCCATCGACATTATTGATTTCCCATTCAGCTAGCAACCCTCATAGCCCTGTGGTACAGAGGGGATCTGCCTCACTCCCCAGCGACGGACAGCAAAATCACTTTAAACAGATAGACAGGGCCAACACACATACTGCCCATACTTTATGTTCAAAGACACATTGACCAAAATCCATACTTCAAACCCCCCTCACATGAAGCTGTGTCAGTCAGACGGGAGTGAAGCTGTCAAGCTGCACAGCGAGTGTTGTCTTTTAGCCCTGTCTTCTTGGCGTCTTTTCTTCACTACTTCTCCCAGGGCAGCCAGGGCTCCGACCTTGTGTAATGTCCTTCAGCTAACTAGCCACTCAGACGAATCTTCTCACTTAATGAGGGAATGTACTTGTTACCCAGAGCCTTTCGCTCCTGCCACTTACTTTATACCTCCGAGAGCATGTTGTCCTTAATGGCACAGTGTCTCCCCAAAGAGAAAGTTCACAAAACCATCAAGTACAACCAAGGAATTGTACTTTGCGGTCAAGATATGTTTTTGCATGCAAGGGAATCTAATAAATTGTAACAAGAGCACAAGTCCTGCCCTTTTCTTGATACCAGCTGTCATCAGTAAAACAAAATTAAATAAATGGAAGAAAGTAGGAAGCAGCTTTTATTTAAATCCCGCTGTGCACATGCTGTCCTTATCACAAATGCTGTTTGTCAAATAAAAGATGCCCAAAAAGCCACTGTCTTTGAAAATCAGTATTATAAAAAAGGTGTAACTTCCAAATCTGTCTATTTTTTTTTTTTTTTCCATTTTTAAATATTTGCAAATTCATTGGCAGCTTCAAGGACCTCGATTTAGTTGAAAATAGACTCCATTACCAAAGCACTCTTCCAAATTGGCGCAAGAATAAATAGGGCTGACTGTATTCTGTTGCATTAAAATACCCACGCTGCCTTTCTCTTGGTTTAGACTGGATGGAAAGTAAGAAGACAGCAATGGCAGCAATGTCATTGTAGCAAGGGATGAATTTTAAATCTTACAAAAAATTCATCCCACCATAGTCAACTATTAGTATTAATATTTGGTACATGATGAAGACAGAGCTGAAAGTCCTTTTTAAACTTTTCTTAGTCTTAAATTCATCAACCTTTTCAAAGGAAAAAAAAAAATCATTGGTTTAAAGTGGCCTGCCTGAACAACCATTGATCGACCGGTCTAAATGGAACTATTGTTTGGCGGAAAACTCCATGAGTGGCTGCTGTTCTGGTGGCCAATGGATGATGATAGATGTATTGTAAGAGGCCTTTCAGACTTCTGTGCTTGTTCAACCAGGTTCGTGCCCATTAGTGCGCACAGTCTTGACTGAAGAATCTATAAGACATAGCTGGCTCACCAGGAACACTGGGGCACAAGGCTTTCTGGAGAAAACAACACTTACATCAAAGCAACAAAAAACAAAACTTTCTACAAAGGCTCTTTGTAAACAGTGCTATCTATTCTGTTGGTATTAATTAAAAAGTCCAATGTCTTTTTTGACATCAGAATACTTTTAGGACTGGGTTAAACTGTATAGTAAGCACAGTTCTCACTAGCTAATTCCCATGCCCAGCTCTTTCCTGCAGAATCAATGTCTTCAGGCTTCTATTATCTTGTTTTAATCTATAAATAATGCACATAGAGCTTTTAGTTATTATACACAAATAATGCCACATGTATGTCTACACTTTTCAAACGTTCACTGACATGATTTGTACAACTTCTATGTTAATGTTTGTTCAAAAACTTGTGCTTATGCCTATTCTTTCTTTTAGTGCTTTTTACTGAAAAGACTAATCAAGGTTGATCCTTGCTTTTGAATAGACTCCTGCCACGTGTCATAAAGATTGGCTCTTTTTTCCTTTCTCCTATGAGCTGTGATTTCATTGAGAACCACAAACTCAAAAACACACATCAACCTCAATAAAATAAAAATAAAAATTACAATTAACTGAAAATGTTTATAATGATTTTGGCATTTTAACATCACTTTTCTTGCATTTTGTGTAATGTACAATAGCATGGCTACGGATGTTCATTCTAAAACACCTGAAATATAGAACAACATGCATGGTCAACATGCCCCATGATTATAACTCACATGAACAGAAAAAAGATCACTTTCTTAAATGAAATGGAGACTTGCAAAAAAAAAAGTGTATACACATTAAACATTTTTAGCATAAAACAGAAATAACAGAAACAAACCAGGAGAGGTGACCTGTTTATGTAGTGAGCTCTCCCTTTAACAAAGCTTTTAAAGGTGAGTGTGCAAACATTTGTGTATATCAAGTCTTTAAACAAACTTGTCAACAGCCCAAAGGCATTTGAATGAAGCTTCCCATTGTTATCACTCCATCATGCACTGCACCCAGTGTTTGAGAGGACAATTACATCTATAGCCACTGCATTAATGAGTAAAAAATTGCAAAATACTCTATGCCTGATAATGTTCTCCATCTATCTGCTGGACTATGCCACCTGCCCGACGTTATTTACACAGTCAAGTTCTCAAACATTCAATCAGGAGTAGAAAATTGAATTGCTTTTATCTTGCCAGGGCCGGCCAAGAGGAAGTTGATATTAGGGGGGATGTCTCAAACCCTCAGTCTCTTTGGTATTCATCTAACTTTACCCTGCTGTTATTGCAGTTTAGCCCAGAGTAATCACAAATGTAATGGATATTTACAGTGTAGGGGCAAAGGGGTGAAGTGTGGACAGGCAGTGTTTGTGCAAGTCACTCAGTCAGAGCTCAAGACCCCAACACTGCAGATAAAGTCATGTGCTATTATGGTCAGCAGAGTTGGGTTTTACTTGGTCATGTTTAAATAAGTTGTATTTGCAGCATGGAACAAATTAGTTTAACTTTCAATCACAACTGCAACGTCCAATATCATTTTAAGGCAGAAAAAGGCTCAGGTATCAAACTGGAGTTGGACACCCTTGGGTCGATAAATAGGCCTGTCCTTTCACACTAATGACATGACATTCTAATATTACCCGGCACTTAAACTGGATTAACGGAAATCTATCCTGTCCTTTTCACGGCTGTGTTATTTCTACCAAACCACAGCAGGTTCAGACCAATCACGTGGCAGTATACTACAGTAGTGTCTTAGTTTTGATTACAAATCTACCATTTTGTCGTTACATGTACATAATATTGCATAAATATGGCAAGAAAACTGCCCTATACAATGTACCTGTCCCAGGATACTTTTTTTTTTATTAATAAATGAGTAGTATTTTATCTTATAACAAATTAAGAGGAATGCATTTACTGTAAAAAACAGGCGTGTAAAATAAAAAATAAAAAACCTTATAAGGTATTGGCAAGTGACCTATAAATGGCTTGTGAAGATTAATAGATACATAAATTATCAATTGCTAATACGTTGTAAATTGCTTTAACATTCCTTGTATTTTAGTGTTCTGTGGCTAAGATCTGAAAAAGCTCATGACTCCATCTAGTGGTGCAGAATTAAATAAACATGTCAGGACATTGCTTTATCAAATCAAATTTGTTAACAAATTTTAAATACAAAAAAAAAAACCTCTCAAATAATATTAGGGCCTCAAGAGTAAAGTCAGAATATATGCTTACTTACAACTAATAAGATATATTCAATTGTATCTTGTGCCCCTTGCTAAAAAAAGTGTCTGTGCTTAGGCTGTTTTGTGTGTGTTTTCATTACTTTCTGCATCAAGCTGCATCCTAAAAAATAACATTTGCCTAATTCTCATGTGGTTAATTTGCATAAACTTGTGAGTGTTTTTGCCGTTTGATGTTATTCTCCACAACTTCTCCTGACAAATGACCACAAAAAGGCTGCACTGTTTGTCGACAGTGTTTTGACAACAGAGTGACCTTCAGCACGTTGTCCTCTGGTGTTTTCAAAGTGCCATAAAAAACTCAAAGGGACGCGAGTACACATTTTGTTCCAGGCTTTGAATAAAAATAATGATCAAAATGATACAGAAATGTTTTCTAAATGCATGGCATTCTGGGAAAAAGCTGTGAATACATTTAGTTAATTAGCTATCAAAATAAAGACTAAACAAAGCGAAACAGTGGAGTTGTCCTCGGTTTTTTGCCCAGGTCCAAAAGGGTTGCTCTAACTATGGTCTGCCCTCACAAGTGCAATTACCAGATATTTATTTTGAGGCTTAGTTTAGGATTAGGAAGCACAGTCTCAACTCAAGTGCTGTTTGTTCCTACTTATGACTCATTAAAAATAATAAATGCCTTGTCAATACAGGGATCTACAGGCTGATTATATTGGCATTTGTACAACCCCGAGCTTTAACTTAAATTTGATTCTTTTTTTTCCTTTCAGCTGTTCTCTTTAGGGGTCGCCACAGCAAATCATCTGCCTGCATCAAGCCCTATCCCCTGCATCCTCTTCCTTCAAACTAAATGTCCCCCTTTGGTCTTCCTCTCAGCCTCCTGCCTGGTAGCTCTAACCTCAAACTCCTGCCTTTCCTATTCTCTCTCTGCCTTCGTCTTCCAACACATCTTCCTCCTCTCCTTCGACCAACAGTTGCCCAATTTCCCCCAGTACTCTGCAGGTCAACAGCACCGATGGTGCTCGTTGTACAGAAGTTATGTTAGTGATTCACATATTGAATTTGGCAAAGGTTTTACATCGGATGGCCTTCCTAACACTACCCTCTCTCTTTGTCTGGGCTTTGGGCTGTCTTTGTCTTGATATCTGTCAGCCATGTTGAACTTCAAAAAAGGTTTGTTGCACTTTGGGGTTGCTAATGTGTGCTAATGTTATTCTTAACAGAATAGATCAGGATATGAATATTAATGGTTTAATATCCACCTTTTTCTTATGGTACAGGTGCCTAGGCAACTGAGTACCAGACCTCTGTTTTCTTGTTGTTCTATGGGGTCTCACCCTCGATTTTTACTGATGGAATTGGTAACAGGACAGAAGAGGCTAAGGGTGCGTTCACAAGGGTGTGCTTGGTGTGGTTCAAATGGACTCTAGTGCAGTTGCTCTGTTAGTGAGGTTCACTTGAATAATGGTGAATGTTCTATACAAACCTCAACCTTACCTGAGGTTGGAAAAAAACTAACCAAAACATATTGTATAACTAAATAAAATGAGAAGAGGTCAAATGTGAAGCCCTGAGAAGCTACAATGTACACACACGCACTCACACACACGCGTACACACACGCACATACACATCCTCAAGCACACACACACACACACACGCACTCACACACACACGTGTACACACACGCACATACACATCCTCAAGCACACACACACACGCACTCACACACACACATGCACTCACACACACGCGTACACACACACACACACACACACACACACACACACACACACACGCACACACGCACTCACACACACACGCACTCACACACGCACATACACATGCACAAGCACACACACACACACACACACACACACACACACACACACGCACTCACACACACACGTGTACACACACGCACATACACATGCACAAGCACACACGCACACAAACACGCACACGCACATGCACACACACACACACACACACACACACACACGAACACACACACACACACACACACACACTACTTATTAGCATTTGGGCTAACAGCACCATCTAGTGTGTTTCTTAAAAAATGAATCTTTTTTTGTTTGGTCCACAGTTTAAAATGCAGCTGTGAACGCTCGGCGCATCGGGGGTTTTAGCTGACAGACCAAACTAAATGGATTATTTTCTGTTTTGGTGCAAACTATGCAGCGGACCAAGTCTGACTAACTTAATATAGAGTCTAAGGAGGCGTTATGTGATGTTGTTATAGGAATATTTGTTTGGGCACAAACATGGTGTTTTGTCAAAACATATATTGATGTCAAAACTCTTCATAATCCCTTTAAATAAATAGGATATTTTTTTTTTTATTTTTTTTTTATTGACAGTCAGTCTGCGTAAGCTGGATCATTGTGTCATGTGATAATTAGTGCTTTGGGGAGTGGCTGTTTAAGCATCCAAGCGTAGGCACATGCGTCCAGGGACAGACCCCCCTTTGCCTCTTTGTCATGCCAGTTGAAGCAAAAGTCTCCCGCCTCTTTCCTTTCAGACACAGCCAAGAGAGTGTTTAGAAAACACTGTGTAAAAGTGTTCTGTTATCCTTCCATAGCGCCTTGCGGGTTTAAAGATGCGTAATTTTCTCACAACAAGAGTTCCCATGATAGCTCTCTGCTTTGAGTAGCTATTAATGCCCTTTCTTGCTCAGTGGTTTGTCAAATGCATTAATCTGAGGCTTGGCAATGGATAGGAAGAAGCAGAAGAGGAGTGCTACGCAAGTGAAGAGGAAGACTGAAACAAACAATACAAATCTCTTTATTGTTTTGTACAAGTAAACAGCCCTTTTAATACTTAGACTTACGTAGAGATACGAGCCACCAAAAGGCTAATACGTAACGCCTTGTTGTCTTTGTCTAATATTGACTTCTACTTTTCTTGAGATAATTTCACACTTGTGTGGAATTAAGACCCAAACATAATTTGAGTTTAGTTAAAAAGGATCTATTAACTTTTAAAACAAACTAACTTTGTTTTTGTTTTTCCTGAGTACTATAGTTATGGCTGCATAATATAGGCCTTAATCTTTTCAAGACCCAAGAAAATCTGCCTCACTTTTCTTGGCTGTGTCATCCTAAAACTCTGCAAACTGCTGTATGTTCAATAAAGCATATTTAGCTAAAGCAACTGGACTCAGGCGGTGACAAGCTCAATGAAGTGATACTACAGATTTGATGAAACATTGAGTGCCCCTGGCTATCTTCCAAAAACAAAAAAAAACTCCTAAAAAACGCACACTACAAAGCTGTGGTTAAACAGAAATGATGAAATAGGACAAGTTCCTCAGATAAACTCAACCATGTATAAACACAGACAAACTGTTACATGCTTAATAAACAACATAATTATGAGTCTTGTTTTATCCCTTAGGATTAAATTACCATCGACTGTTGATAGCAATGTCAATTTATTTGATAGCAAACTTACGATTACCCAATAAACAAATTCTAGAAATTTAACTTAGATTAGCCACGTAACAAGATCAAAGAAGCTAGTGTGCGTTAGTCAGGAGCGAGCAGCGAGGAAAAGGGGCGCCCATGGGAGGTGTCGAGTTGAAGCAGAAAAACATGCAACCCAAGAATTCAACATCTCTGTGGGTAATTACGAGGGACTTCAGGGGCTCTTTGTCTGTGGGAAATGAGTTGTGTGTCGACTACAAATGCAGCAAAAGAGACACTGGATTCATTACATCGCTAATCTAAACAGGGATCAAATAAAGGACTATTAATATACATGCGTCATGGCTGTGCACTTGCTGCTGAATTTGTACGATTCCTGAAGTCAAAACAGTCAAAGAGGAATGACCTAGTACATCAGGCCATGAGTTATCAATGTTGGTGTACACAATCCAATCAGTCCCTTGTTGGCTATTTAGTGCCTGCCTTCAGTGTCACCTTCTGGCTCTGATGCTGAATAGGGCCACACTGTCTCTCCTGCATAGCAATGAGTCTACAGCAGCACTAACGCGGCTGTAAATACTGGCTAAACCTTTAAAAAAAATGACCACACAGACATTTTAGTCTTCTCATTATGCACCACCCGCTGCTGAATGTTGATCGGGAGGCACGAACAAAAGCAGAGGCCCTGAGAATTGTATTTTAGTTTCTGTGCAATTACTTAATTAAATTTTAAAGTGAGGTTTATTACACAGTTTGTCAGCACTATGCAGAAGTTGTTGAGAAAAATGCCCCTATAAAGCGCTATTATGGAAGTAAACCCGAGGCTGCTGCAGCAGCTTTCAAGTCAGTTGAGAAATAACAATAATAATAATAAGAAGAAGCAACTCCATCCATACCTCCTTATTTTTTTTACTTTCAGATCGGACACTCGTGGTCACCGCAACAACCCCATCAGCCCCCACCTTTACCTGGGACTTGCATTTCCCAAAGGGCATTAAAATCACTGGCCCTGTTTGATTTAGGCAGGTCGGGTGTCAGTGTTCGCTACAAGCCCATGGTGAACCATGAATAATGGATCTGCCACGGGTCTGCGTCCCCCTGGGACTGCCAGCTGCCCCCTCCCCTCACTTCAGCTGTGACTGGAATAGTCAATGTCCCATTAACAACCAATGATTCATAAGGCTCCCAGTGCAAGAAACAAGAAACACCGGCAGGAAAAGGTGATACAGTACATTTGTTAGATAATGACACTTCGACTATCAGAATGAAAATTAAACAAAATGGTGCTGCACCATTCATCAAAAATGTACTGCTATCAAATTATTGACAACGCCTAAGACTGCTGGACTTGAATAAACATCTATACTACTTTTTATGTAAGTGGGAAAAATAATAATAATAATAATGTAACGCAAATTACATCACCATTGCTATATTCATAAATGATCTTGAAATGGTTCCTCACTCTTTTCTTTCCTTTTGTGACACACATCTGGGTCCCAGGCTTCAAAGAAACCTGAGAACAAAGCCAACAGTTGGTGTGCTAATTTACAAAGTACGCTTTAAAGTTTTTGATCTACACTCGTGATGCCCTAGAAGTAATGAAAAAGGCTGTTGCGTTAGCATTTGAAGACTTCTAAGTTGCAGTGTTTTCCGGGTCTCGAAAGCTTCAAGTCCCTGCAGCTTATTTACATAATCTTTTGTGGATCCTCTTCCTCTAGGTTAAGATAGTTTCCTGAACAAATCTCTGAGACCTCTGCATTTACGCTTCAAGGCCTGAGATGTGTGATTTACATTGAAGGGCAGTCACCTCAGTTAAATGTAGCTTTGATATCTCTGCTGGAGATAAGACACTGTTTTGTTCACAATACACTTGTTTACACCTGTTTTCATCACAGTTCCCCAAGGTGCAATTTGTTAAAAAATAACCCAAGTGGCTCCTTGACACATCTATTTGCAGAAAAAAGTGAGAACTTCTAAAATAGTTCCCACACACTTTAGTCTGACAGTGCAGCCATTACAACACTTTACATTCGACTGAAATCAGTGACATTTATAGTGTTAGTTCACTCTGTGGAGTACATCTGAGATCTTCTCACAAGTAAGTGAAGCATATTTCTGTGCTACCAATTTTATTGTGTCAAGCAGTGATGAAATATTTGTACGGTTTCAGGCAAAAGCATATGGCTGAGCAGGAGATATATGGAGAAAAATGACATTTGGAAAAAAATAAGTTATTCAATATTCAATGCAGAATACATTTTATCCACTTTAACTATATCTTTCTATATTTCCACAATGCACAGCCATTATTTATTGACGATATATAATTATTATTTATGATGCACTTTGACATAGTTACATACAATAATGTCAGCCATGTCTATACATTTATTTTATTTAATTGACACAGTACAAATCCAGTAAAACTACAAAGCATACTACATCAAGACAAATACAACCAAAATCAAGTTTGTTAAAGTAAAGTCCCACATTAGTGTGGGTATTTGCCATGCCTTAAAATGTGCAGTGTGCACTTTTTTTTCCTTTTTCCTTTAACTGTGAATAAACAAATAGCTTATTGTAATATATCTGTAAATAAACAAGATCTCAAGATGTCTGTGAAGGTTCTCAGTCATCCAGGACATCTTGAAGAAAAGGTTTGAGTAACAGCATCTGAAGTTTTCAAGGTGAAGACGTTTCGTCTGTTCCAAGAGACTTTATCAATTCTGAGTTCAACTGTAAGAGAGCTGAGCTTATATCTCTAAAGGGAGGAGTTTCCCCTGAAACCAAACCTGATGGACTTGATGGCCTTAACGATTCTCACATTTGGAGTCACACCTCCCGTTCATGACTAACGACGGTGAAAACAGAACAACCTAGTCCATCAGGTTTGGTTTCAGGGGAAACTCCTCCCTTTAGAGATATACGCTCAGCTCTCCTACAGTTGAACTCAGAATTTATAAAGTCTCTTGGAATTAGAGACAAAACGTCTTCACCTTGAAAACGTAGTCCAGATGCTGTTACTCAAACCTTTTCTTTAAGATCTCAAGATGTCATCTAGGGTTTATTATCAAGGATTTTAGTAGATAAGAATGATCAGTGCATTACATAAACTTTGGCCAATCACACATTCACATACACAGGAGTCTGCACCCTTTCAAATTAGGGACACTCACATTCGCTGCTGGTCTACCAAGCCTCTCAACATTGGATCAATGGCGCTGGAAAATCTTGCTGAGAAAGTGGCTACTGAAGCACTGGATATGCCTGCTCATACAGACATACAGCACAGAAAAGCTTATGGTAAGCAGTGTAAATTGGTTTATTGAATTAAAATTTTGGCTACTGACTGCCATTTTGACATTTTTTTTTAAATCACGTCCTTTAAGTTAAAACCTCAGTTCAAACAAAGCCCAGTTTGTTTGTGGTTGTTACTTTTTGTTTCCAAACCTACATCGCTGAAGGAAAATATCTGCAATTTTAAAACAGGCCCAAAAAGTAGCAATTGTTTTAATAATGTCAATTGTAACGTTATACAGTATATACAACTCCACACATGTTAAATAATACATGCTTTAGAGATGATTCATCATATTTCATATAAAGTGTGACAGGTTGTTAACAACTGTTAACTACTCATTTGAGCTGATGATTAAATATTAAAAGGTACAGTATATAATATAGCCAGAAGGGATTCCCTGTACACTGTCTCTTTTACAGCAAAGGTGATGGCGATTATGAGTTCATTTAAAATGTAGAAACTGTCAGCTAAAGGATTTTAGAGATTTAAATTCTGTGTCTAAAAACATGCAGCAAATAGCCCCATTGTATGACTATTAACATATGCATAAACACATTCATTAGGCCATGTGTCATTTCAAAGGCTCATCTGAAGTACCATCCTGGATGCATAATTATGACAACGAACAAACAAAAACAGCCCCAGGTTACTCTAGGGCTGTGTGCTGTGAACAGTGTCAATCATATTCCAAGGTGCGTGACAGGTGCATGCTCTGTTGTCATTCAGACTGACAAACCGACCGGTGTGGACAGGCAGCACAACCTTTCAAACATCACAAATGCCCAGCTGCAAACACTCACACGAAAATACACAAAGCTTTATTGTTTTACATCAAACATTCGCACAAGCACAAACAAAAACACACTGTCAATCCAGAATCCATTACCGAGACTTCATAACGCCGGCTGTGCCACATAACCCTCCATATTTGCGCTTGTAGGAGGGCAAATACTCATATATGGAACTCATCTGTCAAATACGCTTTGCTACTAGTAGCAGTGCGATGGAAAGGTATAGGGGTAATAGGCACAAATGATCACATTTCACTTGAAAGTAAAGAGCTCAGGAACTAATATATAACCTTTGATGCAAGTCGGAAAAGGTGACCAATACAAATTTTGTTGGCTTAAGTGAGGGATATTATTTTGAAATGAAATGAAAATAACAAGTGTAGGCTTTTCCCTTTGAGAAGCCTGGGCTCATTAGACAATATCTGGTATAAAGGTGTGATAGGATTTCCTGATCTTTTGGAAGTTAAAAAGATGGTGATTGAAAAACAAGAAGCCAGCAGTACCAGGCAATGGGTAAAGTAGACATATGGGGGTTTATAAGTGAGACAGCGGCAATGAGAGTCAAGTACATTCAAGCAACACTATGCAACTTTACAGGATGGAGACAAATGCAGCTGCAAACTCACATTGCACTGGTACTTTGCCAAAATGCTTTCTGGCGAGATATTCAGACTCACATGTTGGTGGCATGTCTATTCAAGTTGCATTTCTCAAACTAGGCTCACTTTATCTTCAAACAAGGGGTTAGTTTCACAGTTTCATATAAAGGAACCATGACAAGAAGTCCATATTTTGAGGTCAACTGTTCTTTAGTGTTGCTTAAACCAAGTCTTTACGGCCTCAAACAAGAATGAAATCCTAAAAAGCATAAGGCATCTGGAGTTTTAGATTGTTACACACTGATAAGTTTTGAAGGTAAAGAGCTTTCAGTCTGATAAAGGCTCCCGCTCTCCCCAGTTCATACTGTTGTTGTGTCCTTTGGCAAGACAGTTAACCCACTTTACCTCCAGTGCCACAGCTCGGGTGTGTGACTGTCTGTGACTGTGGAGGTGAGTTTGGTGGTGGTCGAAGAAAGCTGTGAGCCCCAGCTGTAAACGTGTGGGCATGGAAGCACAATGTAAAGTGCTCTGGTACAGCCAGGTATAAAAAAGCACTATATAAATGCACATCAATCCATCCATGGAACTAAAGCTTAAGGACTGACAAAGTCCTGTGGGGACCCTCTCTTTTGACTCTAATATGACTTGGATGACTGTTAGTCTCCACAGACACAAGGCCATTGTTGTGGAGGTATTATCTTTCTGCTGAATATGTTTTATCTCATTGTTTGGGAACATGAGAAAATTTGATCTTATAGAAACTGAAGAGAATAAGAACCAAGTGTCATGGTGTTACTAGTCTGATTTTATCAATAAATATAAGAGCACTGTCTCGTTTAGCTGGAAGGGATATTCCCATACATTGCTTTTATAGATATGACAGCAAAGGTTATTACAATAAATAAGTTGGTGAATGTAAATTAGAAAAGTAGAAACTGTCAGCTAAACACTAAAAGGGCCATAGTTGTAAATTCTACCTTTGTTTTTGCCCATCTCCTATAATTGGCTAGATAAACAAACTGGCACAATGTAAAATTAGCTGCCTTCGGATCAAGGGTCGCACTAAACTACAGCCTGTCAAAAAGGTAAAGGCCAAACACTTAATGTTTTAGAGCCAAACGTCCTTATCAATACGAGCTAAAGAAGCTACGTACATAATTGTCCTGTTTATCAGTTCTATTACAGCCCGTCTAAAGACATCAACCCTGGGGGAATAAATAAACACAGGTACTGGAGAGTTACAGTGCAACTACCCCACTCACTTGATAGATCTCTAATAAACAGTGCATCCCTCACAAAAAAAGAATTATGCCATCTATTTCAACTCCCATAGCAAGGTAATTACCAGGAGAGCCAGATACACACCAGTGTCAAAAGCATCATTTATGTCTCCAGTAGCGAGGTGAGCAATGCTGGTATATTTAACTTTTATTTATTTATAATCCTTAAGATCCTTGAGAGTAATCAGATGATATGAATAATTCAGTGCATATTTAGCCAGTGACTGGTATTAGAACAATGAAATATTAACAAATGGGGTATCCTCTGTGCAATAAAATGCATGTTAAATGAACAATAAAATGTTCATGTTAATGAGCCATGAATTTTTAACATTGATACTGACTGATACATACTTTGACAAACTATTTTCACATAACTTTGGACGCACCTCAACAATAGAAACATTTGATAGGGTGAAGAGAAAGAAGTGTCGAGCATTTTAAAGAGTGCCGTTAACTGCATTGTGTAATGCTGACTGTTTAACGGCACTCTGTAAAATGCATGACACTTCATCAGCTGTAAGTGAAGTAGCTAATTAATGTTTAAGGACCACTTTTCCAATTTTCAACCTCAATCGTTTCATTGTAATGTGGGCACAATGTGTGAAAATGAATGTAAATTTCCCTGTCGCGTCTTTGTTTTCAGAGCTCAGTGGCGTTTAACATTTTGAACATCCAATTCACAGCAACTCCCGGTTTGAGCTGGTATTTTATTGTAAGCTGAGGTGACAAATTATCACAACTATAATATGAGCGGTAATAAACGTCCCTCCAAATTAAGCAGCCAACTTGGTAGCTTCTAACTTTGATTCACCGAATGCTGCTGTGTGAAGAATGACGCAACAGGATGAATGTAATTGTGTCACTGATACAGAGAATATACAGAGAAACAGCCTTCAAACCCAGATAACAATGATTGAAAAGAGAGAAGATGATAACGTGAAGAGAACCATGGCGGTGATTAATATCATTTGCCGGTAAATCTAGGTTTGACTGGTTCTCCAATCAGAGCCTGAGCTTGGAGCAAAAGCAGCGCTACGAACTGGGGCGGTTTCACAATCCCCTTCTCACAGGAACTGCAATGTCCCTTGGGTATTATCTTACAAAGCCCATTATGCTGCAAAGACAAAGCAGGAGACACAGGCCCGGAACTGCAGTGTGAATGCAAAAGTACACACATACTACTGTATACTCAGACATGCGCGCAGCCTATTTTAATCTTTGCTAAGATATGTATTATCTGTACAAATCCCAGTGTGGCCACGGATTACAGATCTGTGTGCATGCAGCTGTGCACCATTAAAAACAGATGTGACATCTTCATAGCATTAATTCTCTCAGACACATCATGTGACTTGCAACCAATACAGCAATTTGTAAACAACACTTAAAAAAAACGCTCTGACATTAAACCGTAACTCACTGAAGCTTGTAATTTCTTGTAGATATTCAGTGAATTGAGCTCGCAGAGAGATAGCCTAATCATGGGTGCTGTCAGATGTGAATACGGTCTCCAAAAATTCAGTTAAATAAGGACTTGTTGATGATAAAAAAAAAAAAAAAACATGCAGCGTACACACATTGCAAAGGCATACAATTAAGATTTAACTGCTGTTTCAGAAGTACCACATGGTTTATTCTGGCCTACTGCTAACTAGCCTCCAACGGTGCAGCGGATGATTTTTAGAATGACTTGATATAAATACTGTCAAAGAATAAAGCATAATAGTATCTTGAGGACCAAAAACTGCTGAGACTGAAGCGTTCCCAGTAAGGGACTAAAGTCCATTCAGCATTCCTGTTCGAAACCAACACAAACACAGCAGCTGTTCAAAGATACTTCAAATCATGCTGCCACGAAAAAGCTCATCTATGTTTTAGGGTCGAGTCAACGCGGGGCTCAGTGTAGAGGGCGACTGGGAACTCTGCAGACTGTCTTGGCAGATATGCTTTGTAACCTTCCTAACTTTGTTGGCTTAGACTCTGAGATTTAAGGCTCTTTGTGGGGTTGCAAATCTGGGAAGGAACACTGTCTTTGGAGTGTCATATACTTCATGGTCCAATCTGATATTTTTACTGTTGTCTGTTTCTAGCACAATGTTTTTAGCTGGAATAACAACACTGTAGTAGTTTACAGGCTTTGACCTTGAGTCTTATTTTAACTTGCCTTTTTTAAACTTTAGCCCTTCTTATTGTTTACCATTTTGTTTTGTTAAGAAAACAAAACATTGCCATTTATAGTGTTGCCCCTCATTCTGTTTTCCTTTAATAACCTTCTTAATTTGTTGTTGTTTATTTTTTTATTTATTTTTTTTAATAAGGTAAGGCTCAAAGAAATAAAGCGAAAACATAATGTCAGTCCTTTGAATGAGTCTCCAGGGCAGGACTACAATGCTGCATTACATGCAAATAGGTTCTTATCCATTATTTCTAATACTGAGTAGAGTCCTAAAGTGAACAATAATGTGCACATTATGGCTACATTAAACAGTCAAAGAAATCCATACTTTGTATTTCTATGACTCTTTTATTTTATCTATAAACCAACACAACCCCAGCTCAAAACCATCCCTTCACCACCTCAGGAGTCAAATGTGAACTTTATCTCAGAATGCAAATTTCCACTCCACTGGGAAGGTCATGGGTTTTATGTATTATCCACTTACCCAGAATGCCTCATGCCTAAAGACAATAGGGCTATAAATCACAATTTACTAACGACAACAAGATAAGTCTTCTACATATTTACAGTACACTCAACATACAGCATGTGAGAAAAGACTGCAGAGTTGGTCAAACCAATTTATTTGTTGCATTGTTTAAGAAATGTATTCTTGCCCACAGCAAAAAAGCTTTGATTACTATTAGGTTTAAAGCAGGTGACCACATATTCGTGTTCCTTTAGACCATAACATTATAATTAGTAACTTGAATAAACAAAGCTACATAATTTAAAAAATAAACTGTTGTGGTTATTTGTCATTATTTTGCGAGCGTGGTTAGCCATCCTAATATTATTTTTTTCCTATTCTATACCAAGAATTCAGGTATCTGTAGATTCAAAGAGGATTTACTCACAGTTGTATAGACATTCACCCAATCAGAGAAACAACGCCCTGAATCCCACCCCATTAGCTAAACAATCACAATGTGTCCGCCAGGATTTCTATCAAGTGATAATCAGTTTGAAAAGAAGGGATCGCAGGCCCATTTCACTTTATTGACATTTCATCAATGAATAACACTAGACCATTTCAAACAGATATACTTTTGTGCTGGAAACATCGCACTTATTAAAAATGTAAATAGGAAATCTTGGACAGCAGGTTGCTATAACCAGTTTTTTAATATACTCTCTCTATGTAGATACATAAAAGACTGTTGAGTTATTTATTAACATTATGTGCGTCAGTTAAGACTTCCTGTTCAGAAGCTCAGAGGCAGGAACACTGAATGGGCTCGGGATATTATCAGCTTATACTGTGTATCTTAATAACTGATTTAATCCCTGCATTATGGCACTGTGCTGATACTGTCAGCAAAGGAGCAGCATATTGCAGACTTAAATGGACTGTGACAGGTTGGGCATTGAAAACCTGATTTCTACAAACCTTAATGTCCACCATTAAACCCAACAGACTAAACCGGAAGATAAAGAACATGAGGACATGAAGCGAGTAACAGGAATTCCTATGAACATCAAACATTTTATCGGTTCTATTATAATTTTATGAATGTACGAGCTAAAAGTCCTTTGTCGTGATTTCTGATTCAATTGTCCATCTGTTACATTTACGCTGTCGAGTTATGAGATTGTACGACTGTGGCACTACTAAATATCTCATTCTTGACAGCATTCTATAAAATTTTAATTCAAGCATGTTTTTAGCAACTAAATAATCAATTCAGATCATTTTTTTTATTTATTTATCACTAAAATATATTCCATGTTATGATTTCAAGAGCCAAGTCTAAAGAAATTGTCTTAAAAAGTGCAAACCAACTCTTGGTGGAAATTATTCACCGTCACTATGTAAAGTTAAGCTATTAAAAACTGCACTTCTCTTTCTGTGCTCTCGCTGTAACAGAGTTTGTTAAAACATTGTGGCTACAAATGTGGTATACCCTCAGGTAAGACCATGTGATTTTTGTGGCACAAGTCCAAAAAGAGACACACACCCACAGCGGTTAAATGGGAGAAGAAATTATGGGGCATGCTCTTTCACCAGGGTTTAAATTGGACAGTGGAATAGACGTTAATATGTCATCACTATGACTCGAGATGGCACCTCCGTGGTCATTAAGCAGACAAATGATGGTCCGGGCCGAGCAGAGCTACGGCTGTTGGAAATGTTGCATGTTGTTGCGAAAGACCACAAAATCCAAGAAAAGACTAGAACAAAATATGACTCACAAAACAGGTTGACAGTTAGGGAATCCCTGCATGGAATAGGTAAAAGAAGTACGAGCCCCAGGTTCTTTTGTCAGAAACCCTACATAAGTACAGCAAAGGGTTTTCTACATGTTCTCTACAGTGTTTCTTTGAGCCTCTTTATGAATATATAGAATTAATCAAAATGACAACACCAGGTTTATGGTTTAAGGTTTTATATCCTAACCTTTATCTTGCCTATAAACATTAAACATAAACACTTATAGATTAGATTAATTGAGCAAATACTTTTTTCATGTATTTTCAAAGTAAATGGGTAAAGTTGTTTATTGTTATTAAGTGGATTTGCTAATGTCAATTGTGGTTTGATAAAAGAATACATATATTTCTAGAACAGGAAAATAAATCTTGGTAAATGACACTTTAAAGTATTTGGAATACATCGTTGTAAAGACCCTCCAATGAATGGGCTGGAAAACAGACTGAGACCAAAACCCAAGACTTTTCATTTAAAAAGGTTCAGCCCTGAACCAAATCTTGAACCCCAACTTAGTTTTACAGAAGAGATTAGTGTAGCAACTTCATTACACACGACTAGCATCTTCTATTAACACTTAATAATGCATTGTTACTTGATTGATTTGAGAGAACCACGCACACACCAGAGAAAGTCAAATGTACTTTCCTTTAATGAAATCCCTGAAATGATTGGTTACTGCTTCACATAAAGCTCCCTCCAAAGCAATAGAAAACAGCATAAAAATAAATAATAAAGCCATAAATAAGTATGTTCAGTCTCATACAATGGATACAAAGAAGCACAGTTTCACACAAGAAAACCACAATTTTAGTGTTCACTCAATGTTGCTATTGAAAATTTCAATAGTAGCTATATTTCAAAAGCGGGCAGAGTTTGTTATCTCAAAGCATTTAAATATAAAAAAAGACAAATGAAAAGCAAAGAAATGTCGAGAACACATCCATTAGAGTGACCCAAATGCAAAACCTGTCGAAAATGCCGCGTAACAATGCCCATGAATGTAATAAAAGTTTGGTGACATTTCAGCCGGCTCATCTCATATTGATTCTTCCACTATCTCGTTTGAGACGCCACTGAACGGCCGCAGCCTACAGTAATTAAAGTATTGAAAGTCCTTTGAATAAAAAAAACTACAGAGTGAAATGCATTGAGTGTAAATATTAACAAACAAGTTTCCTATTGTGTGCCTCTAAGGGAGCTATGAGGATTAGGTCAAAAGTTTTTGAGTTTTTAACAATGCAATTTTTCCCATAGCCTCTTGGGTTCATGTCCACAGATTATTATTAAATTCTCCTCTATTAAGAGGCATTGAAGAGATTATGCTTTCTCATTCAAAGGGAAAATGAGCTGTAAGAAAGTATTTTCACCAGCATTTTTCTTTTTTTTCCCCTCTCTCTGTGTCTCTCTTTTTTTCTTGTTGCGAGAGTTCAAGTCATAGATTACTTTAATGCAAGCCACTATTTCAATAAGACTTTGGTGCATGTTCCTACTGTCTATATTTGCACAATACATTTTTATAGCATTTCATTTACACAATCAATGCCTATTAAGAATTTATAACAAATGTATTTTGCCATTCATCCATCTTCTTCTGCTTATCCTGGGGCAGGTCGAGGGGGCCGCTGTCTCAGACACCCAAACGTCCCTCTCCCTCCTCACTGGGGGAGCTTGGAGATATGTGTTTTTTAAGCTCATATAATGCACCACTGTGTGCATATTTGATAACAAGGATCCCCAACAGTGTGTTCCCCATGCATAATTCAACAAACCCATGAAAAGTTCAAAATTTGGATCCTGTTTGTGTTTGTGAAATGGTCGAAGTGAAAAGAGGCGAAGGGATGAAGAGGGGTTTCTTTAAATTATACAATGCCCATACAGTATACAATTTTTAACCTTTTTTGTGTCAAGCTTCAGAACTATTTACAGTATATACTGTCTTTATACAGTATTGACAGTACTTCAATTTATTTGTGACCATGCCCAAGTAAATAATATATATTAATGGAGGAATTTGAGTGGGATTTGAGTTGTGGACTCAACAGAAACTACACACTCTAACTTTAATTAATTCCATAAAACATTTGACTAAATTTTAAAACTTTAACAAGAAATGTATAAAAATGGCCTTTTCTGCGGAAGTTTAGGAGCACAGACTTCAATTTGTTAACCGGGAACTGGTGCCGAGTGTCACTTTAGCCAGAATAATTTTTTTACTGCAACTGTACCACTTCAGAAAACAACATAGTTATGTTTCCAAGGAGTTCCTAAAAGTCTGTACACTTATTACTTATTACTTTGCTTTTAGGAAGTAAATGACGAAGTGATACATAATGGCAAATGTTTTGTTGAAAAGAAATCACAAACCTGTCTCCAATAGCTACAGTTGGTATTTGACATTCTCAACATTTCCAGGAATAGTTAAAGCAGATCAACATTTTCAAATATGGTGAATACTATCATTTTTCATCTTTTCTCAGCAGAAAAAAAAAGGAAGGGGTAATGGATGGGACAGAAAACCTAGGATTTTGCAAAAAGCTGTATCCTATTTTTTTTTCTTGTAATTATAAGATAGATACTTGTCCAGCCAGCTATTAGACAAATTAACTTAACTAGTATCTAGATGAGCAGTGAGGTAGGTAAACGTTTAGTAAAATAGTGATGTATCTTTTGAAAAAGAAACTCTTGACTGAAGATGACATTTTTAAAATTTAGTTTGTTTGTTTGTATCACAGCACTAAGGCGTTAACACTAGAATTGCTGCATGGTTTATTTTGAATTGTCAGTTAATAGATATTGTACCAAACAAAGAAAATGCCACTTTGTCTTTCTGCAGTCCGTAAGCCACAAGATTAAACCCATGCCTCAGAGAAAGAGGGAGAGAATGAGCGAATGACACAGTAGAAAGAAAAGTAGCCAGAGCCACTATTAGCAGTTCACAAGAGCCAACTGTCTGTTGCTAGGCTGCATTATACCAGACACTGAATGAAGAGATTTAGAGGGTCATTTTGACAAATACACAAATACTGTATTCATATTTGCTCAATCATCCGTTGTCTTTCTGCGTTTAATCCTATTCAGGGTCATGATGCACTGGAGCCCGTCCCACTGGAACATGCACAGGAGGTAGAAGGATACCTTTTGACAATTTGCCAGTCCACAGATGGACTAACATAGACACTCACTTGAACACACAGCTACATCTGTCAGCTCCAATTGATGAAACATGGCTGCTTTAAGAGTGAAGCAGGTAAACAGGGGCATTAAGAGGACAACCATTGAGGTGGGCTCGTCTTTGTGGCTGTTAAAACCAATTTGCTAGTTACCAAATGATAATTACTCTTTACAAAAAAACAAAATGTTTTTTTTTATTATCCCAATTTTGGTGGAAACACACCTGGCTCCCAAACAATTTGTATTTATTTTTTTTATTTTATTTTACAACATTCTATAGTATTTATTTTTATTATGTTGACATGCTAAAATATGTTCTTTCTAAAGCTCTCTCTGAAAAATGTAATTTGTTCCATGTTATTGTGACTGTGGTTGGAGTATTACCGCGGCAGGCACTCTACAATATCTTCTACTAATGCTTTTTTTTACGTTGAATATCTATCTTTTTTCCTATCAATTTATTGTAAACTTTCAAGCACACTGCAAAATACACTGGTCATCTAAGAGCTATCCTCTTTCGATAAAAGATGGTTATTATCCTATTAATTTGTACTTTAATCTTTGTTTGAAATTAAATCCCATTTGAAGTTACTGATCCTAGCTAATTTAATAGATGGTTTAATTTCAAGAGTCACTTCATGGTCTAGTTTCAGATCATCTAAACTACAAAGAAAGGTGCTCTCTACCTGGGTCTTTGAAACTGACAGGCCATCACAAATCTCATTTCAGGCCCACTCGTCGTCAATGAGCATCTTCGCTCTGCAAAAATGTCAGCACATGCTGCCAGTAGATAATCAGAGATGAGACAAGAGCTGAGCTACCCCTGTCAAACACAATGAAACTCGTCTTCCCTGGCATTACAGTCAGCTGCCAACCGGAGAATAAAATTAACGGCTTCATAAAAGTATAGGCTGTTTACTTATTAAATGACCTCAAAGGCATCTTCTCTGCATAAATCTAAGACAAGTAAACAAAACAATATTATAATAACGTCTTCATTTCACCTCTAATCCTAGGTTCATTTTAATCTCCTGCGTGTCTTAGAGGAAGCCTGTGTGGTGTGTGTCTCCAAAGACATCAAATATTTTTTAAACATAGATAGAGATGACTTTCCCTACACTTGGCAGCCTTCATCCCTCCAAAGCCAATACTGATGCAGAAATACACCAGCACATAAGCTCTGCCAGTAGGGTTATGGCAGACTCTGAGGAAAAGTCTTTGTGAACCGTGACATCCAGGTGAATAACTGGCTGTTTATAAAGCAGTTGTTCTTCCCACTCCAGTGCAAAAGGTACAAACCTAGAGAAGAGGACCGGCTACACATTGTACACAGAATACCTGGATCTTTTAGCCACAAATGGAAGCCTGCCTCCAGGAAATAGTTAGATAGAAATGCAGAGAAAGAAAAAAGGAGCACTAAACATAAACAAACACTAGTCCTTACCCTTCACCAGTTTGCGCTATGTTGATTGTAAAATCCACACCACACACATATTATCTTTCTTTATATTACTGTATAGGAAAGTAACAGGTCATACTCAATAGTTCAAAGCATTTATGCTGCTTTGAATGACTTCTTAAATGATGTGCTGTCATTAAGCAAACATGCAGTTAAACCTACTGTTACATTTATTTGACCACTACAGCTAGCACTGATTGTTATGCATCTTCGTACAGAAAGCCACCTCCTCCTCCATATCGACAGACTAGCATCATTAGGACAGATGGACTCAACAGCTGTCTCGGTCTTGTTACAGTCCATTTTCTCCGGCTGTTACATATTTCTTTGTTGTTGCTAATGGATTAGGAACAAACATTATACTGCACTTGACCTTTGTAAATGGGAAATGGACTCTGCAAAATTCATTGCAATGCAACACAAAAATGACAATTATCTGTCATTAAAAGTCCTAAGCTGATTTTAATTGTAAATTTCAGTGAGTGTCTCCACTGTTAGACACTGTTACAAAAGAATGAGTACATACAGTACAAACAGTGAGTTTGTGTCTATTACCCAAGTTCTGCTGACAATTGTCATTATGATTCATCGTGACAGCTCCTCCAGACCCCATGACAAGCTCTACACAGCCACAAAACTACCACAACACTGCCTAAAGTACTGTATGTATTAGTTGTCAATTCCATCACAAGTAGAAGCTTCAAAAACCTGGAGTTTCCACAGCCAAGCCACAGTTCTGAAAGATTGTGGGATCAAAGTGCTGCCTGTAACCCTCTCCTTCAAATCAGGTGCAAACAGTGCTGCCAAATCCAGCGTGGAGCTGGTCCGCAGCCCTTTCGGCTCTATCTCCTCCTACCTTGCTATTCCATTGCAGCAGAGCTCAGGCGTTAATATGGTTGATGCAGTCCCAGAAGGGGTAATGAAGGGACTCAGGGCTGACCGTCCCTGACCACTGACAAGACAGCAGGTGTGAGGAGTGTGGCTAAGAGAGACAGACAGGTGGATCTATGTTTGTCAGCCTCTGCTATAGATCCTTGTGAGATGTTTTCTTAGATTTCTGGTATTTATCAGGACATGAGTTACAGTTCAAGCACCAAACTGAACATATTGTGTTTGCAACATTGGTAAAATTTCCATATATGTTTTACAATTGGTTACACAATGAGGTGTTGTCTTGATAGACTGGCAGATAGGTTTGTTTGTTAAGTTTAGGTTATTTACACAAATAAAAACAATAATTCAACATTTTCACAAAACTTGTGTTGGGTGATTGCCAAGAAACCCTCTGGGGTCTTAACAAGTGGCAAACTCCAACAGGCTAAAGAACTTTTAGCAAATGTTACTTTAAATTAGTACAGTAAAAATATGAATAAATATTTTTATATTAAGTCTATAGTCCAGGGTTATAGGCACCAAGACCAGACAAAGACAGTTGCAAAGTAGCTTCAAGCGTTAAATCCTATGGAAAAGTCCAACAATTCAACAGCAGTTTCAAGGCTTTTTTAAACGGCTGTGGGGAAAGATCTAAGAAGGATACGGCTGTTCCGTATTGAACCCTCTGTGCAGGACAGTGAACTGAGATTAAGAGGAACGAGAGTGAGGCGGCCTGAGAAGGTTTTGACTGTGTGGGATTCATGTAAAAATTCATTACAGAAGGAAAAAATGTTGAGAAAATGACGACAACACCATTTTGCGTGCATCCTTTTAGATACGTTGTGCAGTTACAGACAAGGTCCTATAGTGGCTGTAAATCCTGAAAAGTTAGTTACTGCTGCTTTAAATTTGGAAGATTACAGAATCCCAGCTCATCTCCGGATCAATGAGCTGACCTGACTGGACCCACTATGTCAGACATAAAGAACCCCCAGTGTGAGTCATCTTTACTGCCACTCTCTGCACTATCTATCAGCCTCCCCCAGTCTCGCCTTGACTTACCTCCTTGTTACTTTCTCTTGCCTTCCCAGCTCCCTTTGTCTATCCAAGCCATCTCTACTTTAACACTACATTTATGCTTCAGCTCAATAAACTGTAATCAATTTCTCACAGCAGAGAACTGCTTCATCCAAACGATTTTTTTTTTTTTTTCCCGGGGAGCTGTGCATCTCGGCTGTGGACAGAGACTGCAACTTTTTATTCCTATTTGGAAACATATTAGTGTTGTAAGTTTGGTGTTAGCACGCTTCTATTTTTGTGCAGCTATGATTTGTGTCCCTCTTTGTGTTTGTGTGTTGGGAGATGTGTGAAAATGCCTGCCTGAGAATTGGCACTGACTCCAGAAGCTCCCACAGTAATGCATTCACTTTTGGTACATAAATCACAATCAGCCCATTCTGCCATCTGGGTTACTGCTACATGGCCCTTGTAATGTACACGCTGCTTAGACCACCATCTGAATAAATGAGGAATCTAGGACACAATGCACATGTCTTCGATGGATAATGGACACTATGGCGCTGAGTGAATTTAGAGCTGAGTTTTAGAGAAGAACACCTATAGTCAGTAACTTGAAAAAGCTTTTAGGGTTTTTCCACAAAGGCAAGAGTCCTAACTGTAATGGACTCCTATAATCTATTAGGTGACACATATTATAATTCTGTATTTTTGAAAATCGGTCTAGTGTCTACACTTCTCAGTTCTAAAGAATAACATACTGATGGCTAGTCACTGGCCTAATTCCTCATCTGACAGTGATGGAGCCCATTAGCGTTCAAAGTTGATGCACAGGGTACATGATAAAAATCTTGGGTAATCATGGACAATTTGGGACATAACAGCGTTGCCAGTTTTATATAGAAAGTTTTATCTCTGCTACCTTTCCCAAACCCAAAAGAAAAACAGAAACGTGTCACTGATAATTTGTAGAAGACATAACTTTGAAAACAAAAAATACTTCACATTTAGCCCACACACCAGCACACACTGACTACCACTAATATATTTTTTTTTTTTTTTTTTTTTTTTTTTTATTAAAATAGTGTTAATTTGGCCTACAAATGTCACTGTTGTTTGTCTTTGTGATAAACCGGAGGTTATGGCAAGGTCTTATAAACTTGAAACTTTGTATGTGTATATATATATATATATATATATATATATATATATATATATATATATATATATATATATATATAAATTCCACAGTTTCAGTTTACAAAGATCTGTCCCACAATATTTTCACCCCGCGCCAGATACAGCACTTCACTAAATGTTGCTGATTTCCACTGCATCTGATTTGGCTGCTGTATTGCAAGCAGCCGAATCAATTTTTCAAACACAGGGTCAACAAAGGTCAAAGCCTTTACTCTGGGGTCCTTCCTCTTAGATGGATTTCTGAAAACATCAGCATCTAATTGGAAAATTAAAGTCATTGATCGGATATTGGATCCAAAAGCATTTTCTCACATTCCCAAACACCAATTAGCTCAGGATAAACGGCAAAGTGAGCAGCGCCCACTGCCACCGACTCACACACACACACGAGGATGCACAGCCAAGAATGTAGTCAGGTTTCAGGAGGAAACTTGGACATCTCTAACCTCAGCCAAGGTCAGTCAGTAATATCCAAGCTTACAGTGTAGCGTGACCCCACGGTCACAAATCAGACTCTGCAAAACACACACAGACAGACACACAAGTCTTCTGTTGGTAACGGGCTGCATTTCATCCTGATAGCACAGAGATGAAGGCTCTGTCTCGCTGCTAAACAAATATTAACTTGTGATGGAAAGAATTCAATTTACTCTAGCGGTAATGTTTTGAGATGGGGCACAGAAGGGCCACAGATGGACCGTAACAGTTACTGTTCAAAGTAAAGGAAACTGAAAATGTTTAAGACAGAGTTCAAATTAAAAACACCTGGAATATTTGGCAAAATGAAGGTGAAGAAGTGGGGAGAATGTTAAGAGCTGGAATTTAACAAGCAAAGGCTATAATTGCAGTTAATTCCTATACATTAAGGAGCATAACTTAAATGGGTAAGATTAAGTATTAATTAACTCACTAAATGTGTATAATTAAGATACTTGATGAGTGAAATAAATATCATAAGGCTAAGTGAGCACTGTCATTAAAGATTTTTTTGCTTCTGTCAATCTCAGTGAGAATACTTTCCACTGAGACGACTGTGTATCTCCAAAGGATTATGGCAAAGCCGGGTATATCCTGCGCTAAGAGAGAAAAAAAAACTGTTTTGAAGATACTTAGGCGCTGCTGCGTTTAGCCGCTGTGGCACACGTCCAACTTTCCCAAATACATTCTGTTGGCGCATCAAGTGGCTGCAGTCCTCGAAGACGCATCCCCCTGTGCAGCCTCGGCAAAATTTGCTTCACTAAACCCTTCCTGCTGCGTTCATATAGTTTCCAGAGAGATTGCATTTGCTGTGAATACGACAATACTACATTTACTACATTACTACGGTGAATCACGCGCGCTCTGGCAGGTCGAACTGTGGCTATTACAGCAGGATTTAGGATTTTCTGCAACGTCTTTTGTCGAAATGTAGTTCATCACAGCAGTATACTGTGCCACCTTTCCCACTTCTAGCATTGAGCGTGCAATAAACTTATATGCTTTCATCTTTTACGCAGCGCTCATTAGCTGTTAATTACGTTTCAAGTGGCAACAAGTTAGTAATCTTCAGGTAAATGATGTCCCCTGCCGTTTCAGAGCCAACCCCTGCCGCTTTCTCCCATCATTTGCGCGTGCACTAATTAGATCTACTGTAATATTCAACTGTACGGACTCTGATACAACGCTATAAAAGACATACAGTGAAGCAGAACACGTCTAATGCAACAGAAATCCCACGCCAGTGAACTTTCAGATGCAAACCAAACAAGTCTTACCTTTCGTGTCGGATACGGGACCAAATGCCTCCACGTTGACAAGTTACAAAGTGCTGCGGTGCGTAAGACAAAACGCGTCTTGTGGCTTCACTGAAAGCTGTACGTTCCCACAGCGTTGGGCAAAATCACAGGAACGGTGTCTCGCTGCGTCCATGCGTGAGAGAGTGCGCCCTGTCTGCCTCCACTGCTGCGCGTCTGGACTCTCAGTTCCGACACGGGGACCAAGCCAAGCCGCTGATGCCTCGTGTTGTGTGTGCGTGTGTGTGAGTGCGCGCGGTGTAGAAAGCCCCTCGTGGTGATGGAGAGAAGCTACAAATGACGGAAAGGAGGAGAGATAGAAGTATAGGCATCATAAAAAGCGACAGTGATAATCAAAGGCATAGGTTCTGCCACGGAGCAGATGCTATTTTTAAAAATGAATTAGGAAAGTTTTTAAAAAGCAACTCTAAAATAATAAAGCAGACTGCATGAAACCTTTATATCATGCTTTTAAAAAACTGCCTTTGAGTACGTTTGGCTGGCCTATTTCTGCAGCCTATATCTTATGCATATATAATAACCTCCCTCCATTATTCCACAGGAAAACGTGAACTCTGTGTAGTCCGTAAATATAAATATAAAAGCAAAGGCCGTTGTTTTACAGCATGTCTGTAATCACAGTCTTTATAGGCTGCATACATTATCTGAAGCATCAGAGTATTAAAAATAAAATAAAATCCAGGGGACATGTCAGTTTGAAGAAAGTGGTCGTCTGGGTGGCCTGTTATGAGATTTCGTGCCACAAGAGGGAGTCATGTGGGAGATATTATGTATTATATTCTATGTATTTGTAAAAAATACCTCCTACACAATATAGTGAGTATCAGTATGCATGCCAAAGTCCTTGGTTTGTCGTTGGTTTGCTCAGCTTCAGGATATTGTTTAAATATTAGGTCAAATATTTACAAGTCATTCTTTTTTTTCTCCTTAACATCACAGAACTAAACATTTTCTTTTTTTTTTTTTTTTTTTTTTTTTTTTTTACTAAAACTTCAAAAAATACAGTAAATGCTATATAATAAGTGTTATAATGAATAAATCAATTACTGCCATTCTTCATCATTGTTATCTAAATATTTACATCATAGCTTCGGTCCTATAATATACATTCAAACCTATAAAGAACGCACACAGATGGGATTCCTCCTATGTTTACTGTTTAATAAGAGGAATATGTTTCATTATAATTGGTTTCTGTTGTTATGCAAATGAACCACTCTTTGTTATTAGAGTCCATAATATGTTACAACTGCAGCACCAATGCGCCAAATCTCTTCTTTTATTGATGTGCACAAAAAACATTGGTGCAAATGAAAAAAACAATTCCACACAATAAACTGTGATGTAGTCCGTGGCTTTTATTCCTATGCATTTTTCATTGAGGGGATTGGAGAGGGTGAAAATGTCAAGTATGCCTGCTTCTTTGAAGTAGCTCACCTGTTAAGTGGGACTGAGTGTGTACATGCATATGGGAGGGAGATAGAGGAAACCTGTGTTTCTGTGTGTGTGTGTGTGTTTGTGTGTCTGTGTGTGTGTGTGTGTGTGTGTGTGTGTGTGTGTGTGTGTGTGTGTGTGTGTGTGTGTGTGTGTGTGTGTGGGTGTGTGTGTGTGTGTGTGGTCTCAAAATATGTAGCGAGAGACAGGGAATAAAACTGTGACAGAAAGGAGGGGTTTTGCCGCACATTCAACAACAGCTGGAGTCTCTGAGGCACAGTCAGAAAGGTTAGAGAGGTTAGGAAAGTGATGTACCAACAAGGATTTTAAAAGCCAGTGTGCACTCGCTGTTCACACATGAAGAGGGGATGCTGAATACAGACAGAGAAAAGTGCTGGGAGGGAGAGGGTGGTGAGGTGGGTGATCAGAGGGGGGCTCTGAGGACAGGAGACAATAAGAAAAACAGGGTTTGTGCTCTGTTAATCCTGAAGGTGGTTTATCACTGGCTAGTTTTAAATTAGTAGTTGTATTGTGTTGGACTTAGATAAGTATTCGATTCGTACTTCTCCATTCATTCATTCATTATGATAACCTCAATCTTTTTGTAAGTATTTTTAGTCCTTTTCTAGAAATTTTTTTATGAAATTGTATTATGCTACATGAGTACTCTGCAGCCCAATGGAAAAGATCACATTCATATTTTATCTTCATAAAACTAGACCAGTGACTAAATGTAAAGTCTTCTAAATGTAAAAGAATTTTACATGGCTTCCTTTGTCGCTATATAACGTCAAAGGCAGGGTATATGTTTTGGTTTTAAAAAGAGACAACGATAATTAAAGGCATAGGTTCCGATGCAGAAGATAAAAGTAATGCATACTATTTTAAAAATGGCGTTAGGATTTTAGTGTTCAAGTGAATATTTTTGGGCTGTGACTGACGTGACTGATGTAATGGCACATGTCTGTCATCTCTATCTGTTGCACAGTCTGCGGCAGGCTTCAGGAATATTCTATTACAGTTTTCGTCTGTACTAAAAGGCTTTACTGTTCACTGAAATGTCATTTATGCATCAAAAAGGGTTAGTAATCACTTTGGAAAGACCTAACATGTTGACTGTCAGTCGTGACCATCATTTTTCTCTACATGGACGTTTATGTGATTGGCATGTGTTGCTGCTATTTGAGACAGTTTTGCTTGACATAATCAATAATGCAGTGTCATTACTAACATTCTTGGTCTTAAGCAGGAAGAGCTTTGACATTTTTTCAATCTTTAGATGCTTGAGTTCTCATGAAAGGAAAAGTAGTGTTGATTTCCTCGCAGCTTTGAAAGAGAAATGCTACTGAATACCATTCTACCAAAGGCAATGAAAAATGTGTTCACTGAGTTTTAATGACGACTTGAAGTTAAATGTAAAATGTAATGTTGTATAATAACTTGAAAGAAACTAGATGAAATAAACCCAAGGAGTAAATGGTTTTATTACTTCAAGTTCCAGGAGCGGCAAAACTGAGAACTGCGGAAGGAAAAATGCATTCTTTATTCTGTTTTGGAACATTTCTTGACTGAACTGATTTTCATAACATATTTTTGCAGGGTTTGTTCAAAGATGACTTGAGTGGCTACCATAGGTGCTTACAGGTGTTACAAAGAAGGGGTGAGGATTAGCTCTATTTTATCACCAGATGCTGTCAAAACTGCACACAACATCCATTTTTTTACATTCAAAATGATCATGTAACTACATTTTTTTACATTGTTTTATCACTAAACTTTGAGAAAGTAAAGTCAAAGTTACAAGTTACAAGAACATATATACACTTTGTCCTTCACCCTCTGCGGGTGGTCTCATCCTTCGAGCTCGGGTCCTCTACCAGAGTCCTGGGAGCTTGAGGCTTCTGTGCAGTATCTTTGCTGTTCCTAGTACTGCACTTTTCTGGACCGAGATGTCTGGTGTTCCTCCAGGGATCTGCTGTAGTGACCACCTTTCTTCCTGATTTTGCAATCACTTGGTATTGGTATATATTTATATATATAACAATATATATATATAATATATATATATATATATAATATATATATATATATTATATATATATATATATATATATATATATATATATATATATATATATATATATATATATATATATGGTTGAAATTTGACAGAAACCAGCCTCCACAAATAAATTAACACTTGAGTAAATTAATTTCCTTAAGATTAATGAAATTGCAATGATGAAAGGGATTATAAATAGCTTCAGGGCACAAAGTGTATTCAAACAAAGTGTCTTTACTCGGATCATCCTGTGGCTTGTAGCTCATCCATTACACTGTGCTTCTGTAAACGTAGTGACCCTCGTCATTTTACACAGCCAGCTCTTGGGCGTGGAACTGCTGACTAAGAACGTGTCTCTTGAATATTGCATTTTTTTTTCTCCCACAGCGGCAGCAATGAGGTGTTGAAACATTGCTCATGCCTATCTCTCAAACCTACGTATAATGAGAACCAGATACCAACAGCTGCAAACGTAAATATATATAGTAGTGTCGGACACAAGCAGGGATCAATACAGCTCTGTGAGTAGAGAGGCAGAAATATGGATATGTTAACATGTCCTGATACAACACTGGTGTTACTAACATACCAGCTAGTGCTATGTCCAATCTCTTTTGTGACTATAAAGGAAGATGGTAATCAAAGCTTACTGAAGCAATCTATTTTCTCTCAATAAAGACATGTTTCCTTTCCACAGCTGTATTGTGTGTTGAAGCCTTCTCTTCCATGATTCTATCCACTCACACTTCCAATATTGCTTTTGCTTTGCCAAAACCAATAGACTATGAGGTAGCAACAGCTTAAAATATGTCTGATTGTCCCTTGCTCTCTATATTACAATACCCATAGTTTCAAAACTGCTTTTGGTGATAGCTCTGCAATATAAGTCAATATTCAGTGATTCATGAACTGCACAAAGCTACTTGAAATACTGACATAGGCCGTAGAAAACTATATAAAATACTGTATGTTTTGTCCAAGCCGGTCTCATGTCATGGAACCTTATAAACAGTCCTCGAGTAAGGGCGCCGCCATATTGAAACCCATTAGGGGGGGGGGGGGGGGGGGGGGGTTGATTAATACGTCCATTTATGCTGTGATTTTAAAAACAATCTATGGTTGTGTCACACTCCCCAAGTTCAGGACAAAGGACGGCTCCATGTTTTAGAGCACCATCCTAAGTCAGCACCATGGACAGGTCCTTTGATCTAAACTGCTCTAAACACATCAGCAAATCATATTTACATACATTTGGTTTACAACATGTTTTATGATGACAACATGTGAAAAAAAAATAGAATTTATATACACTACAGTCATAACAATTCCCTAAAAATTTCTTCTACATGTTGTCTTGACCATAACATAAATTAATTTTGTTACACAATAGAATAGCCAACAGACTAGAAACACCATATTGTCAATATGTTTTGTGAAAATGCCATGACATTAGAGTGAAATGCACATTAGAGTGCCATGCACATTTTGTCCTCTAACAGAATAAAAAAGACCGTTAGAAAGGGGTTATCTTAATAGCCATCATGTCATTATCACCATATTTTATTATTGTGTAAAGCATTTGTTAGGTTTCTGATTTGTTCTTTGAAAGTCTGAAATGGTGAGCACATCAATGATAACAACCTAAATATATGTATTTGTTCTACTGTGCAGGGAAGTCAGTCATGGTGACTCTAGACTAAGTTGGTTCTGAGGTGATCTTTATCCTTGTTACTTTAACATACTGTTCAAAATGTTACAATTGAATATAAACTATAGTTTGAACAATAACCAATGCTCATTTACAAAACATATAGTACACATAACACACATAATTCACAGAATAGAAATTCAGAGTTGCCTTGATCATTTTTCAACATCATCATCGACCCAGCATGTTATAGATCTCTTATATGTCCACAATAAAACACATTGCCATAGTTGGCGTACTGTCAAAACACATGGTATTTTAATTTGGTTAAAAAGAAGCAACCTTTCTTTTTCTCCAGGAAAAGCACATGGCTGCTCTAATGCACCTCCGTGGTGGTGTTTAAGTGCTCTACAAACAGATGTATGTGTGTGTAATGAAAGAATTGGATCAATTTCTTCAATAGAAGCCTGCCAAGACGTACAAGTGACTGATATTGTTTCCTTACAATACCAGACTACACCGTGGCCCTATCACTTTTTGAATTTAATAAACATTTGTCTGTGCCGCCTGTCACATTAGAAAGCTTCAGACTCATCAAAGGTTCACTTTAGCCATTGCAAGGCCATTTCAGTTCAATTTAATTAAATCCAATAAAACCTTATTTATCCCTGCGGCCAAGCTTTCATGATGGATAAAAAACTTTAATACCAAAAACACACTTCAGGTAAGACTTTTTGTTGAATTTCTATTGCAGAATAAAATATATAATGCACCTTAACTGACGTATGAGTGCCAAAATAGCATTTACATTTCTAACATTGGCATTATTTTGTAAAGACAATCGATTATGTTGTACCACATCCAACAACTACAATTATAGAAGCTTACCTTAAGAAAAAACACTATCTTTTTAGACACTACATACATTTATAGTATTTTACAAAAGGACTGGAGTGCATTTGAAAAGTAAAGTTGCAGTGACCAATCCCAGTGCCCCTCAGGGAATATTCTGCTCTTGCTGTTGGAGCAGGGTTAGATTTTCTTTTAAAAATGTTTTTTAATTTATTTTTTCGAACATACTACTTGAGGACTGGAAGTGGCCTGAAAGACATTAATAAAACTAAATAAATGTCTATTACCACAAGTAGCTGAAATAATATTACTACTCTGCTGTGCTTCTCAACTGCTGAAGTACTGCCGTAAGTGTTCAGAAGCTGATTTAACCTTTTTTTTTGCTTTTTTTTTTAGTCTTCACAAAAATAGCATAATCATTGTAATGTGAACTCCGTGCTCACTAGATGTCAATTAGAGTTTATGTTTTTTAAATTGGATTTAAAGTGTTTTTTTAATAAATATAGAGGGAAAAAAATAAACTGAAGACACATGAAGAGAAAGTAAAATACCAGAAAAAGCAACATATAATTTTCAATATATAAATTCTCACATGCATACGTTCTGCTCATCAAGAACATGTTCAAAACAAGTTCTGATCAAACGAGGAAAATAGGTTATGTTACATATTTTCAGACACAGACAGTGCATATAATTTTGGGCTGGAAATGTTATCTGTAAAGATCATGGAAAAGAATCCTGGAAAACAGAAAATACCAGTGGAAATTCTGTGTGACTGGAAGATTTGGTCCAAAAGCACAGCAACAACAAGTGGTGCTCCGCTCTTGTCCGGTGGTAGTTCTTGTCCAACTCTATCACAGCTATCTATAGATGTACGGGAGTATTTTCTTAGCTGTGTCAAAGCGAGCTTCATGCCCTAGGTTAAAATCAACACACCTGCCAGACATAGACTTTTCACTTCAGCGAGATCAGAGAAGAGCAACCGGAGGCCCAAATCAATAGTGCATCATTCTTGTTTTACTATGTGGATTTTAAGCCACTGCCTTCCTCTTCAATCCACTCTCTCTGAAGCATTTAAGCCCGATGGTTTAACGGACGGCAGTTCTGGGTTAAGAAGACTTGTCATTTTCTTCATAACAGAAATGTTGTAGCACAAAACAGCTCTGCAAACAGAGGGCTCTCACATTGTTTTATTTGTTGGATTTTCCAGATAGATGCACAATTCTTCTTTTCATTTTTGGCTTAATTTCCCAGTGAGTGCATTAAAAAACTTTCAGAAAGGTCAAATTTATTTCATGTAAAACACCTGCTCAATTAATAATCTTAATAAAAACGACTTATCTATTTTGTGTCCTTTTTATGGCGTCGGCATAAAATGCTCATTTCTGCTTGAAATGAGATGAAAGCATTCACACTGTCATGAATATTTCATTACTGGGTATAGTCTTTATTATTTTGTTTGATATAAACAACAATAAATAAGACATAGCACGTACAAAACAAATGGCTCAAAGTAGAAGGAGTATTAGTGCTTTTATTTGTTTTACAGCCCGAGCTCTAAGTTCAAATCTAGAAAAGACATGCTACAGGAATTATAAAATTATGCAAATAAACTCAGCGTGTGTGTGTGGAAGAATAATGCCACTGTATCACAACAGCATTTGACACCATAGTCTTTACAGAGCTGCTCCACAGTCTGAGCCCAGTCTCATATCAGGAGACGGGTGCTGTTAGTGGCTCCCTCCCCCTCTCATGGGTGTCAAGAGAACTATGTCCTTGTGAATTTATAGTTTTAACTGTGATTCCTCGTTTAGGGCTCTACACTTTCTGTTGCTTAAGATGCACACAAAGACTTGAGTCTGCACCAATTTCCTGTTTACACCTGTTTGTGAATAACCCCCTTACCCTTCGTGACTTGTTTTCTCCAGGCCTACTTTCAGTATCTCTAGTGTAATCTTACTGGATCAGAAAGTGGTATTGGGGCGCAGTGGCTCAGGTGGTGGAGCAGGGCATCCAATAAGTGGAAAGGTTGAGGTTTGATTCCTGCTCTCCCCCAGTTCATACTGTTGTTGTGTCCTTGGGCAGGACACTTCACCCTCATGAATGTGTGTGTTTGTAGAGGTGGGTTTTGTGCTGATGGGCTGTGAGTACGTCTGCCCCAGGTGTGAATGGGGTGAATGCCCCAGGTGTGAACGGGGTGAATGCCCCAGGTGTGAACGGGGTGAATGCCCCAGGTGTGAATGGGGTGAATGCCCCAGGTGTGAACGGGGTGAATGCCCCAGGTGTGAATGGGGTGAATGCCCCAGGTGTGAACGGGGTGAATGCCCCAGGTGTGAACGGGGTGAATGCCCCAGGTGTGAATGGGGTGAATGCCCCAGGTGTGAACGGGGTGAATGCCCCAGGTGTGAACGGGGTGAATGCCCCAGGTGTGAATGGGGTGAATGCCCCAGGTGTGAACGGGGTGAATGCCCCAGGTGTGAACGGGGTGAATGCCCCAGGTGTGAACGGGGTGAATGCCCCAGGTGTGAACGGGGTGAATGCCCCAGGTGTGAATGGGGTGAATGCCCCAGGTGTGAACGGGGTGAATGCCCCAGGTGTGAATGGGGTGAATGTGGAAGCATGATTTAAAGCGCTTCGGGAGCCTCAGAAGGGTATAAAGAAAGAGCTATATAAATGTATGTGTATAAAAAACCCTCACAACAATGCTGTGATACTGTGTTGAGTGTTCACTCTCTGTGGGTCCCATATTGATGGTAAATAAAACTCTTCTGGCTGAGACAAGTGTTCTTCCGTCTATGACTCAGTCTGGCTCCTCACGGCTGTAGGGCAACAGAAAATTCTCCAACAGTGGGTAAAACATAGAAAAGAGTAAAGTAATAATAAAGTGTTACATATAAGGTTGTGTTCTAATCAAAGCCAGAACGTTAATATTATTAAATTATTGTGAGGTTTATGTAAATTGTTTTTGTGGCTTGGTAGCTTCTTGTTCACCACTTTAAGCTCATACCTCAAAGATTTCAGGACCATCCATAGGTTAGACCAATAAACTGAAGTTAGATCACTCTGAGAACATCTGGGACAGGCCTTCTGACTCCAGGCTTAGAACTAAACACGGTGACGCAGCTTTTAAGTTTTATGCAGCAAAAATCTGGAATGGCCTCACAGATTAAATAAAACAAGCCTCAATTTAAAAGTTAAAAAAGCTCTGCCTACATTCAGTAAAGACAAATGAAAGTGTTTTATTTAAACTCTTCATGCTATTTAGAATTGCCTTGCCTACAGCTTGGACAAAACACAGATATACATGTGTTCTGAATAGAAGACAGACTGAAAACTGTAATAAACATACATTAATGTCGTAAGGATAATGTTTATTTTGTTCATCTTCTGTGTTGTGTGTCTGGAAAGCACTCTAGATATGAGACTGTGAGAGGCTGAGACTGCTGTAGCCCACAGCTAGATCACAGTAGCGCAGCAGGAGTTGTAAAGAAGCCCAATTGATAATCTGCGCTGATTTGATCCTATCCTCCAGCACGCACCAGGATCTCCATCAAAGAAAGCCCGCCAGTCTAAACTCACTCCCATTTATTCATCTCAACAGTGTCCAGTTGTGTCGCTGTGTACAAAGCCACTGTATAAACTCATAAGACGAAGAGACATATGTAAAAACTATAGCAGTGTGCATTTTACAAATACACATGAGCCTTTTTATCTGTTCAGATGTTTACAGGGAATGCAGAGCAGCCACTAGACTTAATGCGAAGACCAACTAAAAATAGACTTTCTTATTTACTACATTTATCTTGTTCCTCGCCCCTCGGAGACATTATATTGGGGTAAAATCTAGTTATTTTCCCAAAGAGAGTTTCTTTAGTCATATAATATTACCAAGGCATTGCATTTCTTTGTGCAGATGTGCACGGAGGAGGACTTGTTTGCAACACAGAGGCAATTTATTGTGAACTAGTCTATTTCACTGAGCTCTGAAGAGGGAAATATCAGCATTTCAACTTGTAATATCATTCCAGTAGCACAGCTCACAAATGGAGCATAGGCACTGGTGTTGTATCCAACACCATTTTCAAAGAGGTCAAGTCAACACCAGCACCAGTGTGTGATACATGAAAAGAAAAAAGGTTTTAAGGTCAAAGTGCAGTCTCACAATAATGCAAACTCATCACAAACTGGCCATTTGCAAGTGCTTGGTGACAGAAGACGAGAAGGGCTGACAGTTTTCACTTCATTTCCAATATTAATGCTGATACATTCACTGGACCTAATTCAAAATCCTGAGTCATCTATTTTTTGAGATGAGAATAAATAGAAATAAGTTTGATTTATGAACAAAACTGAGATTTTTAATACCTACAATACTTCACTGCTTTAAGCTACAACATTGTCCTGTGTTGTGTGCTGAATGTAGTCTATAGTTCTGTTCAGAAAAAGGATCAAGAAATGAATACATTTTTTGTGCAATAGTGGAATAACAATGTCTAAGGTGAGCACTTTAACCAGGTATTTATATATACCATTGAGTTTATCATTGGGTTCTTTGGATGTGTGAAGAAAATTGTACATCTGCTTAATGAAAGAATTAGCTCTGTTGCCAGGCAACATAGTTTTGCATCAATTCACAGCAATTGTGTTAACTGCATTCATTGTAAAGTTTCAGTGGAACAGTGTTCAGTGCAATGATGGTTATGTATGTTTTTACGTGAATAAAGGACAGATAAGAATCATGTGAAACTGAACAAGAGAAAGTCCAGGAGGTACATTTATTTAACCTTTATTTATCCAGGAAAGTCCCACTCCTGGCCTCATGCATAGGACTAAAAATGTTATTGATTATTATTGATCTGAAGGTTTTTGCTGTTAATCAACATAATTGGTCCCGAAAGCGGTAACTTCACATTTTGTATGATTAAAGTTCATGATGGACGTCAATGGAACTGGCTCCATATCTGTGTCTATTGTAGGAAGCAGACCATGTGCTGACTGCTGCGGTGAAAGGCCTGCCGCAGTGTGTCCTCTGCGTTACGGCGGCACAGTTGTCTGATTTGACACAAGGTCACTGCGAGCGCTGATTGACAGGCTCCACCACTGCCTTTGTCACACAGCGCTGTGCCTTGGCAGCTTCACCTCCTCTAAGCACACGAGACAGCGATCAGTCATTCTCGAGTTGGCTGCCGTGCTTTAGCCTGACACATGCAGAGAGTCTGATAGATTGACCAGGGACAAGATGGGGAGATGTTTAAACATGCATTGTAATCGATAACCAGGTGCCCTTTTATACACTTCAGTTCTTTAGACAGTCATAACATATCCATTTTATTGACATTTTCTCCTTATTTAAAAATGTACTTTGACTTAAAAATGTATTGGCATGAGTTGTGCTTAAAGGTCAGTTTGCTAAATTAACCTAACACTTGATTTTTTTTACCCACATAAACTAGCAAACAAACAGACAAGGTTGTATTGTTTGATAAGGTCTTTTACACTAACACCAAAGGGGAAGTGGACTGTATGTTTGGAGCTACATTGAATGTCAGTGTAGGTGGTGAGTTTATAATGTGCTTTGTTTACTAAACTAATCAAAAATCCTGTTCTATATGCAGCTCATCAGCTTTACATCATTTGCATTCATTAAAACATTTCCATACCTTTGAGTCTGTGCTACTCAGGCCCTGAAGGCCCCGGCCACCTTCTATCTCTAATAGGGAAATGTGGCATAAAAAGTCATTATATAAACCCAACCATTTCTGCCTTTTCCAAGGGTTTAGACATTTGCATGAAATCACACGTGTGAAAAAGAAAATGATGGCAAGGCACTTTTCACATTTCACATCCAGCGAGTCATGCTTCAGTATTATATGGCAATTACAGACATGGTTCACCTCTATTGGCTTAGCCATAAACTCTAATTCTCACATAGAAGTGATTAATTTGATTTTCTAAAAGCTTTAAAGGGAGCTTGGTTCTATAACACTTTAAATTTTTTATGTTGCATAAAAAAGGAAAGCAACTTTCAAACAGCAAACCCACTGAGCTGAGGAGATCCTCCTCCAAAAAGCTATTTGTAAAACATGTTAATGATGTAAACTAAGCAGATATTATACATATATTTAATCTGTTGTGTTTACTTTGCAATATCAGAGAGATAAATAAAAAAAAAATTACCTTACCACAGTTTAATGAAAACATGAGCATGTTGTTGATATGCCAACCAGCTCAAAGTTATGTGTGCTATTAAAGTTGTTTGTGGCACCATTACAGCGAGTCTGTAAAAGTAGCATGTTATGACATTAATGTTGATGGTGGTGATTCAGAAAGTGCTGACTGAGGATGGTCTGTGTGGATCAATACCCACTGCATGTTTGTAAATGCAGTCAATAAATCTTTTCCACTTACATGTGTGGCACAGACAATACTTAGAGAAAGAGAAAGGAAACACACTTTTGATTTCACACAATAGACAATTTGCAGTTATTTGATCTAGACATGAGCGGTATTTAGCACAAGACGGCAGAGTTAAGCATATGACATATGCACCAATATGCAAATGAGCTGTTGTCTCAGCCCCTGTTCTCTGTATCAGCAGCCGCATGGTGTGGCATTCTTAATAACCACTCCTCATCTGTGTGATGGAAATAGGGACAGAGCGCATGAGCACATTTAATCAGAAAGCCCTGTAGTGTGCCTCAAGCCTAAACATTAGTTACCAATGCCGCCTGCATGATAATATTCCCATTCTGCTAATGTGTTTGACCTCAGGTACAGTCCTTTCAGTCTGTGTTTCAAAATCAAACAGAGAGCTTTTGAAGTTAGAGAAATCAAGGACCGTCAGAGAAGTGTTGACAGAGCGACACAATCTGACCTCGGCTAGTCTCACCACAGATTAGATAGAAACCATAACACAGATAATTGAACTTCCTTTGAACATAGGAAACAGAATTTGGAAGCAAACTTTCTTGTTCTTGGCGACCTTGACTCTACAGCTCTGGAAAAAAATAAGAGACCACTGCAAATGATCAGTTTCTCTGGTTTTACTATTTATAGGTATGTGTTTCGGTAAAATTAACATTTTTGTTTAATTCTATAAACTACTGACAACATTTTTCCCAAATTCCAAAATAAAAATATTGTACTTGTAGAGATGCTGATTTTAGAAAAAAAATGCAGTGGTCTATTCATTTTTATGTCTAGTTGTTAGTATCTCTAACTGTGTCTAACTAACTGGTAGATAACACTTAAATCTATAAAAATATTGACATGCTCTACTGTCATGCCCCAAACCTTAAGAAATATTTCAACATGCATTCAACACAAGGCTAGAGACCGATTCAAAAGTTTTGTGATGAAGACCAAATGACATTAGAGTGATTTTTGTGATCAATACGACGTCATGACTGTACTGAGACCAAGACAAAACCACGACTGGAAGAGACATGGACCTAGATTAGTGCATGGTATTATAAAAACAATACAAGTGAAGTTGATTTGTTAGTGCCCTCAAAAAAATAAGCAGGGATATATTATTTAGATTCCCTATGGTCGAGAAAGAGCCGAAGAAAAATGAATGAGTGTTTCCAAGTCTTGAGTGTTACAACGCATTAAAGTAATGGCAAAACATAAAAGCCCAGTCTGTTTCCTGTTCTGTGGACATACAACAACATGTCCCTTGGCCCAGAAGTAAAGATAGAGGTAATCTGAACACTGCTGATCACATGAAATAAAAACCAATATCCTGGTCTCAAAATATGATGAATATGCAAATAAACTGTGTTACATATAAAGTGCTGTTTTGAGGTAACCCTTTGTTCCAAAACATGTCATAAGCATACATTCATTTTGTAAAAAATCCACAGTTTTTAAGGTTTCAGCAACACACTGCAAAAATATTTCATCTTATGTTTACAGTGGGTTCTCTCCGGGTACTCCGGCTTCCTCCCACCGTCCAAACACATGCATGTATAGGTGCATTTGGCAACTCTAAAGTGTCCCTAGTGAATGAACGTGAGAGTGAATGGTTGTCTGTCACTGTCTGTCTCTATATGTCAGCCCTGCAACTAACTGGCCACTGTCCAGGGTGTACCCCGCCTCAGGCCCAAAGCTCCTGGGATAGGCTCCAGTCACCCGCGACCCCTAACGGGACAAAGCAGTAGAAAAGGAATGAATGAATGTTTACTGTGAAAAATACTTATATCACATGCTGACACCTGGAAAAAGTAAGGTATGTATATCTAGGTAATCTTCTTTTTATTAGGCTTGTACATAAATATACAACATAATTACCATCTTGCATTTATATCTGATACAATGACTTGTTCATTTGGTTAAAAAAAACACATTTTAGGAAATAGTATGTTAGCAAAAGCCCATTAAAGAAAACCTCCCTTGTGAAAAACAACAGCCAGCCTCTCATCAAAGCACATAGATTACTGCATACACACAGTGAGGAGAAAAAGTGATGAAAATTCAGCAGCCACGCTTTGCAACGGTTATTAATTCCCTTTAGCTGAAGTCATATTTTTCAAGAAAATTAATTCTGCTGACTGATTTGCTTTTGTAATAACCTAATAGTATGCCACTACCATGTGCACTCGTCTGGAACTGATGGGAGAAGCTCGTATCGATGGGTCTCGCTGTGTAGCTGCCAATTTAATAGAGAGATTTGAATTTGAGCTTATGTTTTATATTCCCATGAACTTCACTAAAATTAGAAAATGAACATATTTTGTGTGTGGCCAAGATTCATTTGTGAGCTTGAGTTATTGCCTAGGATGTTTCTGGGCCATGTTGTCAATTACCACTTTGGCTTGTAAATGTAAACGTTTGTCTTTCTTTTGTTGTATTAGTTATTTGTCTTAATATTTACTGGTAAAAATGTAAAGTCTACTCTTTGAAGGTTTTTAATCATGTTTATTACATATTTACAAATTACAAGTTTCTTACTCATGTTTAATCATTGGAGGTAAACAGGTTTAGGCTTTTTAAAATAATATGAGATAGACAATAACTGTGTGCATGTACACAGTAAAGTTTAGTGGTTCAGTTCAGTTCAGTACTATTGTTTTTGTTGCATGAGAGATTTGAATTTGAGCTTATGTTTTATATTTAAATAAACGTTTAAATAGTGCCACATCATTGGACACAACAAGCCAGTAAAGCCAGAGTTCGAACTGCAAATACTTTGCTTGGATCAGTTCAAGATAGATTTTTGTGAGTTTGTAAACTCAGCATAAGGTTAGGGTTGGCAGTTGATCTTTTTAGATCTGAGAGCGTTTGTGAAAGGAGGCGCCCCGGTGGCTTGCCTGTTGGAGCTTATGCCACATACTCGGGCGACAAGGATTCGATTCTGGCTCGAGTCATTTGCCCAATGTCATTCCCCGCTCTCTTACCTTTCTTCCTGTCTGTCTATAGAAACTATCATATAAAGGGAAGTGGGCTGATCAAGCAGTGAAAGGAGTCATTAGTGCCATTATTTACTGTACCTTCTACTGCAGAGCCACGGGAGAAGCCCAAACCCAGTGGAAAGGAGGGCTCTTGCCATTAAATGTAAAAAAAAAATAACGCAACATACTGCAACTTCAAAGTTTAAGTGGATCTAGTTTGGATTGGACCAAATCCAATTGAGACTGAGACACTTTTAAGGCTATTGTAAATGCAATCTTGGACACAGCTTTAATGAATAGAGAATTTCTTTGATGGCAGTATAAGCAGTGCTCTAGAGGGACACAGCAGGGTCCTTTTTGTTGAAATAATGACTCTGTTATGTGGTTTTGATCTGAAGACAAGTGATGAAACAGCACTGGCCTTTTCAGGTGAGCTATGTACATGACATTTCTTTCATCTGTCCTTTGAAGACCCCTCACATGAGGCCCATACGTCTTCAGCAGAACTGGCATTAGATTATATTTTAGCTTGTTTTGTGATAGAAGTTTTAACAATAAAAATGGGAAGTACTTGCTGATTTGTCATTCACATACACCCACACACTCTGCTCACTCGCTCTGGCAACGTGACGTACTGTCCGTCCTCCCAAAAAAACCCAAGCCCCATGCATTAAAATAAGCTTAAGGCTGCGTTTATTTATTTATTTACAAGCATTCATTTGGTTTTTAATAGTGTGTAATACGTCCCTGTCAGTTTGTTTTTCGTCTGGCTGTTTTTCTGCTGAGTGTAAAACTGAGAGGAAAGAGCGCTCTGTAGAGTTGATTTCATATGATGTGGATTGTACTGTATGTGTTTCATGTCATGTTCTGTTTGCACAGCCTTGTTGAGACAGCTCTGTGTGTATTGACTTCAGCTGCCATTTCTGCTTACATCACTGGCGGTCTGAGCTGCAGTGGATCAAGAAAAAAAATATTCTGGGTTACATTTGACGTCGAGACCTCAGCAATCTAAGACTCCAGTTTTATGCTGCACTGTCAACAATACAATCTTTTTAAAGAAAACACCATGTGAGATTTACATTAAAGCGCCACTTGCCCAAGCACTGGAGCTGGATTCAAACACAAGACACGCAAGAGCCACCAAGCCACCCTCTTGTCTTACTTGTAACCTTACTTTCTTTCTCAGAGTTTGTGCAAAAGTAACATTTCTAGTCGTAATTACAGGGAAAACTCAAAAAAATTGAATATTGTCCAAAAGTCCATTTATTTCAGTAATTCAACTTTATATAAAAGCCCAGGAACCCTTTGTAGGTGTTTTGGATTAATTAGCTGATTAGAGTCTGACACTTTAAGCCTACAATACTGAACCTTTTCACTATTTTCAAATTTTGAATTTGGAGTTTTCATATGCTATAAGCCATAATCATCTAAATTGTAACAAATTAAGGCTTGTAATATCTCACTTTGAATGTAATGTGTCTATATAATATATTAGTTTCAGCATTTGACAACCTTTGAATGTGACATAACCATTTTGTATTTTTGTCCCAAAAATAAAAGACTCCCAGTGTTGTTATAATAGAACTTTTTTTTTTTTAAATTATAACCTAATTCAAAATCCTATAGCATATATTGACATATTGTACATGTGGGTATTTATTTTAAAATAAATTTGTGTTGTGTGTCAAAATTATTTATATGAGTTTTTTATAATCCCAATAACAACCATTCAATAACATAACGCACCTTTACGATAACGAGACGATTTTCACAGAACAAACACAATGACACATTATATCTGCCTCATACTTTACCTACAGCAGTAGTCGACTTTAACAATTTGTGGCAAATTTTTTATTTAAATATGCATAATTTTCTGTTTTTCTCTGATCCTTTATAAAAGCAATTTGTTTATTTTTTTTACAAAATTGCACTCATTGCAACTCATCAGGTTTCTTAAAAAAACAGCTAATAACTTACACCTTTAGGTCAGCATTTAGGAAATGTCAGTGTTAATATGCGGCTTATATTTTAAGAGAATGTGCCAGCTTTTTCAGTCGACTCATTTGCACAGTTGGTGCAAGTAGATGGTGGTAGCACTGCAGATGTCTGTCTAGACACAGATGAATCATCCAACCAACTGCCTCTTTGTCTAGCGCAAGAACAGAACAGGATCAAGTGCAGTTATGGACAGGATCTGAAGCTTCAAAAAGGGTTAGGCTAGGACAAGGACAATGAATATCTCGAGGATGGAGCGGCAGTGTACATGGGAGTATTACACTTATAAATTTATGCACATAAGCCAGAAGTGGACGAAACACAGGGCCACAAGCTGGTTAACAATCAGTGCTTTTCAAGTGTGTCGAGTGGACCACAAAAGGACCTTGAGACTAAAAAGAAGAAATTATGTGTATTATTTCTTTGTAAATTCTTACACAAGAATTACGGTAATATTACTTGTTAAGAACAGGAAAATATTCTACCTTGGCATTAATTGATCATTTTCAATGTAATGTTGTATTAAGCAGCAGCTACAGCCTCCATTACAATTATCAAATTAATGAGTAGTTGTAGCAGTATTCAAAATGTCACTGCCTTCCGCTTGTTGATTCACTCACGAGGATGATTTTCTCAAACGTGAAATATTTTATCAGCCAGACACAGATTGTAATACTGGATGTGATAAAACACTTGAGGGTAACTCAGCTCAACAGACCTTGTCCCATTCGAATGTCAGGAGGGTGTGTGCATACCTGCAATTGTCTTTATTACACTCCAGCTGCCTGACATGCTTTTACCCTTCACGGATCTGAGTCTGAAGGCCCAGCCTTTTAAGAGCTTTCCTTCAACTCCTAATGCATATGTTGTGTTTACACCCAAAGTGTGCACCCTGCAATCACAGAGTTTCTCAGTTCACAACAAAAAGCTTCAGCAGCAATGCACTACAAAGACAAATAAATATTCACTCTGCAATAACACAGGGCTGGTTAACAATCAGATGTGTTTTACACTTTCTCTTTGAGGTAAGCTGCAGGATTTTTTGGTAAAGCAATTTCTTTTTGTTTTTTAAGGAAGTCTTGTCCCTAAGCAGAGAATAAATGGTAAGATTATGAAAGCTATAAATATAGTTACATAGAATATAGAAGTTTTTAGAGAAAGAAAGCGTTTCTAAATTCTTTTGTTCTTGTCACCAGGAGTCTGCCGTAGGTGAAGACAAAGAGGTAATGTCCACTGTGAGAGGATTAAGTTCACCTATTAACTTCGCAAAACACAGCACTAATATTAATTTGGCTTCTACAGAAGTGTCTGGAGTTAAGCAGCGAGTTTGTATCTGGAGACTAGATTTATGAGTCTCTCCCTTGATTTAGTCTCAGAGTCCTCTGTCCAGAACATGCACAGCATACACACTCTAAAACACTCACCCATGGCGTTATCAGTGCTACACAGAGAAAACGTTTACTCCCAAAACTCCAGCCGCTCCTTGAGTTCAAATATTTATACCAACTCTCCAACACTTTCTTGAATTGAAGTAATTGCTCGGTGTTTGAATCTACTTTGCTGACAGTAGATCAGTCTAGTGCAGCCTTGAGAAGCACTGTATGTGCAAGTAATGTGCATGTATGCACTTACATGTGTCCAGTGTTATTAGTATTCTCTCTTTAGACTCATATGAAAGTGTCATAATGCTTTTTTCAAGTCAGCTGTCTCCTCTGTGTTGCTCACTAGCTCTGCACCCTTTAAAGCAAAGGTCCTGACTGTGCCCCGTGGGCTGCTATTAATGAGGAACTATGTGGTGAGGCTTATGAAAGCTTAATGACAGGCGGGCACCTGCCTGGGTGTCAATATGAGGGGGCTTCAGCCAATCATCAACAGAGAGAATGTCTAATCTGCAGTGTGTGGAGAAAAAAGTCCCCCAGCAAGAAGGATCCCTTGTGATCTCCAATGTAAGGCTTTGCCCTGTGTTGGGAAATGGAAGTCATATAAAATGTCTTGATGTTTAGGTTTACATTTCTGAATTTGCGTGGGTTTGTTTAGGTAAACCACCGCTGGAAACGAGAGAACACTCTTTATTTTAGTCACATGTGGCTACAGTGAATAATTTAATCAAGATCCAGAAATTAAACAAAGACAGTCTGAGCTACAGCGAAGAGAAGCAGCAGCTCGTGTGAAGAGAAACCCAGAGGCCACTGCAGGTGGGTTTGCCTCAGGAACAGTTTGACCAAGTGTCACTTAGATTTAAGATTTTCCTGAAGCAAAAGGAAAGGTGTTCAGTTATTGATGCAAATATATTAAATATTTCTCTCCCTTTCCACCTGCTCTGGCATGTGACCAACCAAAACAGTATAAAATGTAACAGTTCACTTATGTAAAAATCTTTGCAATCATCGTTAAAGCAACATAAAACATAGAAGAGAACACGCCCAGACATTTATATTTTTTTTGCTTTTTACATTCTTGTATATAACCTACCCACATCACATTTCTTTGGCTGGAGAAGTGATGATTTTTGATGCAGTTGGATTCACTTTTGAACTGTTGGCACTTTTTGTTTTGTCAGCATATTGCAGAGATTGGATCAGAACTTAAATTTTGCAAATGTAGCATAAGAGTGCTTTAAGAAAGTCAGGCTTATTTAACTTTTTTTCTTCTCAAACAATAAGTAACCTGTTTTAACTGCTTTACACAAGACACCTCAACTGACAGAAACAACCAAGTACTCCAGCAAGTGCTACACAGGACTTAAGGCTATTTAAGAAAATTTTATGTTGACTCATATTTGTTAAGCATTAAAGCAGAGGTCAGCTCTTACTTAAGGACAACATATAAAACAATGCTCTTGCAGAGATTTGCCTTAATGGATGGAGGTATTTTTATCATAAAAGGGTTATTACAAAAAAGCATTAAAGCATTTTTAAAGGTGCTGCTGTAGTTAAACAGATCATGGTTCTGGATTATATTATTACACAATTACACAGCCAGACAAATTTACAGTAATGCCCCCAAAAACACACCTTATGACTAAAGACTGATTACATTACCAGGCTCCCCATGAAGTCCAGTACTGGGACGTGAATAGATGGGATAAGAGAATATCTATGAAACATAAAAAAATAATTAGTAGAAAATGTATGTGTTATTCACTCACTAGTGATGTATAAACCTTATAAAAGAATAGACAGTATTCAATGGCATGGATACAACCCAGCTCCTAAAATGTGATGCATTAAACTATGTAATCAGTAGAAAAAAAAACACATTCTCGTGATGTAAAGGCAGGTGGTAGTGTAGAAGTGTTAAAAAAACAATAAACCCTCTGCTCTCATCTTCAATCTTTCATGACTTTATGTTAAGTCTGAGCTGGAAAATACACACTCCTTCTGTTCTGACCGTAAAGCCAGAGCTAAAACGTTTACTGTAAGCTCTAAACTTGTCTTTGGTGTAATGTAGAAGTATTTTTCATAGGGAAAAAATGGTCTTCCATTTTCCAGTGTACTTCTTTGATTTAGTTATTTATACATAATCTAAATGGATTTAACCAGATTACAGACCATTAGATATCAGAAAACTGGGTTTTACAGTCTATTTTAAAGTTTTCAATATGATTTTGATACGTATGTTAGAACACTTATTACTGTTTATACTTATTACCGCAATGAGAATTGGTTCTGTAATTACAGGTGTGTTTATTTGTTCTAATAAACCTGTAGGGATTATTTTTGTTACATAGTTGAATTTCTTTGAGGTAATTGGAAAGTTGTGATAATTTATAAAAAATATCATTAGCTTATAATAGTCCATTGTCATCAAATAAATATTGTAGAAATGAGATATTCCCATTCTTGGCACTTAAGAGGGAGACTAACTTCAGGGGAATCAAGGAATTGAGGCATAGGTGATGCAAATTTAGAGAAATGAGATGCACCCCAGGGGTTTACGGGCATAATGTTAACCAATCAGAGAAACGCCAGGCGTGACATACAGTAAAAAAGGCGACACTACACAGCCACTTGTCAACAAGGAAGCCCTGTTAGCTCATACTCAATCTATTAACACAAACACTAGGTTGATGCAATATAAATGGATAAGTAGAGGGTATATAACACCGGTCAAGCTGAATCACTTTAATTCTAGCATACTAGACACATGCTTGAAATGTAAGGATCAAAAGGGTACTCTATTTCATTGTATGTGGGAATGCCCATATATTTTTTCATTCTGGAGCAATGTTTTGTACATTGTGGGTAAAATTGTTGGCAAAGATGTTCCTACTAACCCTAAAATGTGCTTGTTGAATATTTACCCAGAGGATAAAGCATTATAGGGACACTTCACACCCTGGCCACTCCCTATTGGACCTGTTGCCTTCAGGAAGACGGGACAGATTATATAAAGCCAGGACAAATAGACTCAAGCACAGTTTCTACCCAAACGTAATAACCGCTCTAAACGCTAAAAAAAGAATGCTAAACGAAAAGGTCTTGACCAATGTTTTTGTTTGATGTATGTGTGGGTTTTTAGGTGTTTTATTTTTAAATAATTATTGTTTTAGTGTTTTAATGTTTTTCTTAAATTTAGTAGTATTATTTTAACTACGTATGAGTGATGCACTAATGGAGAGCACTTTTAAATTTTTGTTGTATTTATGACAATGACAATAAAGATCTATCTATCTGAATATCTATCTAAAAAGATTGACATCTTTATTGAACATTTGTTTTTTGGAAGCTAAACGTTGTATACCTACCTCATAGAAATCAGATACTTCCTGTACTGCTTCACAATGATTGAAACGAATGACAATATATCTGGCATTGGAGAAAACAAGTTATGCTACCAAGAATAAACTTAACAAGTTTTGGGAAATATGGACCATATTCTATAATTTTCTTATGAATAACAGCATATCTGTTGATGGCTGAAAGAATGACACTGATTGATTATTTGTAGAATATAATTTTTTGTGTGCTTTCATTTT